>CM026423.1:6570966-7770966 GCA_014871385.1 Ceratodon purpureus
GCAATGGGGAGGGCATGGTTGGCCATGAATAATTTGAAGAAGCATGTGTTCCGTCTACGGGGCGATCCTTTTTTCCTAGACCCCGCTATAGCAGATCGCTTTGAGAAACATTTTACGAAGAGATGGAAGATGATGTTGACAGATCTCCATTACGCAGGCGCCATTTTGAATCCCTACATTTTCCCGGAGAGCCACGAGCTATTGACTAACAGTGCTGCGAAGCGTGCACTCCTGCAAGTGCTAATTCATTTGAGTGAGTGCCTTAAACTGGACCACGATACTGTGTTGTTCGAGCTAACACAGTTTGAGGAACGCACCGGTCCATTCAGCCCTTTGGAGGCCCCAAACATTCGACAGACTAAGATGCTACCTCATCAATGGTGGCAGCGGGTTGGGGGCGATTCGTTACCGTTGATAGCAAAGCGCATCCTTTCGTTAACATGCTCGGCATCATCATGTGAGCGAAATTGGAGCATGTATTCCTTTGTTCACAGTAAGGTTCGCAACCGATTGGCCGTGAAGAAGGCAGAGGACTTGGTGTACATTTACACGAACAGTAAGCTCCTTCGAGAACGACGTGGAGCGGATCCTGTTCTTTGGTACGAGAACCAACCGTTCTCCGAAGACTCGGATGAAGAAGTGCCAGCCATGTACGATGAAGACGTATGTGATGATGATGGAGATGAAGGATTCCACGACGGACTTGAAGTTAATGAAGGCGATGGTGATGACGGTGGAGTTCATTACACTCCTGCTACTATGGATGATGAGTATCCAGAGTTACCCGTGGACAATGGTGATGGTGACATGCCACGCACTGAACCCGTTAACCAGCCGAATGGAGTTTTTGACTGGGCAGGATTTGATGAAGAGGCAGCTACTTCGCCTCACCACGTTGTCAATGAAATACAAGCTAGAGGCGAGGTCGCATACGATCGGGCAGACGATGATATTGACGATGAATTTGAAGTCGAAATGACTCAGCATCAAAGCGACGATGGTGGCAATAATGATGACATTTACCCCGTTCGTAGCGTTTCGAACAATGACAATGAAGAAGGGGGTAACAACATGGGAGAGCAAATTCCAATTCCAGAAGACGTTGAGGGAGGAGAAGAAGTTGAACAACTCCAGGCCACTCTGCCAGTAAATGTTGAGGAAACAATCAGGTCTGGAGGTTTGGATGAAAGCCCTCCAAGAAATGAACAATCCGAGACAGTCAGAAATGGAGAAGAAGATGAAATTCCTATTGGCCGATTGTTTCAAACACCCCTGCCCCAGAGTACACCTTCAATCGGAGCAGTACTTGCAGGGTTGGGTCGACCCCCTCCACCTCGATCAAACACTTCTACTGGGCATGGTTCATTAACTCCAACACCGAATACAAGCATTCCACTCACTTCTTCTGGACAAAGTCTACCAGCTGGACCTTCTACGACGCGTCATGGAGTGATACGGTCACGGAAAGGTCCAACAAACGTTCGCCCTTTTTTTTCAGGATATACTGTTGGAACTACCCCGTCTGTACCTGTGGCTCTGGGTAAACGTAGATTACCCGTAATGAATGTGGACGGAATCACCGATAAATCCAAAAGACGGAAGATCAAAAGAATTGTGACCACAGTGGTGGATGGTACAGTTGACCACGAAATTCGCAACATTCATTCCACGGTGGAGGAGTATGTGCCTAATCAGGGGGGAGATGGAGATGACGAGGGGTCGAAATCCTCAGAAGGATATTACTCATCAGAAAATAGCCGTGAAGAAGCACCTGATGATGAAGACATTGTTGTAAGAGTACCATTGGGTAAGCCCGGTACTCGAAGGAATCTAGAGCGGCGCACCGCCAAAAAAAACAAAAAAAAGTGATACATCTATTAGCATATTACATATAGAAGTTATATAGAGAAAGTATAATATATATGTCTCCAAAATAATTTTAAAAAAACACAAAAAAATATAATATATATATATATATATATATATATCTAAATTTTATACGTAGATACTTATATGTTAACCTTAGTCAATGTCCATAAAACATTAGCTAAGGCTATTGAATGTAATTTTGTTTCGACATGAATTGAAACTTCTCTCATTTATGTCACTATGAAAAATTCAGTAGTGTCTTAATTTCCTTCAGTGGTTGATTCTTGTTCCCAGCTCGCGCCCCCCCTTCGCAGGCGCTCGCGCCCCCCCACCATCAAAGGCGCTCGCGCCCCCCCCCTCGCAGGCGCCCGCGCCCCTCCCAGTCGCTCGCGCCCCCTCGCTTGCGCCCCCCTTCCCAAGACGCTCGCGCCCCCCCTCTCACGTGCTCGCGCCACCCTCACTCAAGGCGTTGGCGCCCTTCCTCTTAGCCATGTCATCCCCCAAGTCAACAATATTTGGTGACATGTCAGACGCGTGGCATCCTAGGTGGCCAAGGTAACTCCCATTTCACCATTTGGGTGGTCAACCGTAAGTCCTGGTCAAACGGACCTCCCCTGACCCCTAACGGACGGACGAGCGGACCGGACGGACGGACAGGTCCTTTTGTCCCATGAACAACCCTGAGTGTAAGAAGTTACGCACAAACCATACTATACAGGTCTTGCAAAAACGCCGATTGAGGTTGATGTGTACCTTCGTTTTGCTCGTAAGTGAATGTCTATATAACTTTATTTGACACGTTGATCGTGAACGATGGCAGATAAGCGTGGGGTTCAGAGTCCTTAACTGTAGTCTCCGAGGTAAATGATGAATCCATCCCCTTGATGATATTTACTATCCATCTCTAGGAGTCAGGGATATCGACATGAACTGAAGTGTTGACATTCCAGTTCTTCTAGGTGACAAGAGTATCGCCCATGTAATGATCAACAACCAAAGGAAAGTTGCAGTGAATTTGTAGGCTGAAGCAAAGGGCGAATCTACAACCTAGTATGGACAGGGGGATTAGCTGATGTAAGTACGAAAGGTTGCGATGCTTGTGCAGTAATGCAGTATGTGATGGATGTGATTGCTTACTGTGTATTATGATTGATTTTGTAGGTTACTTCAACCATCGATGAATACGAACGCAGTGAAATGAGCAGGTAATAAGCCGGCCTTCACGGCGCACAAAACTTTGACTCTTTTCCTGTGAAGTCCTATCCATATCTGATCATTGGTTTCTGGCAATTATCGATGTTACGCGAGGAGATTATCATTGTCATTGTTTCTATTCCGTTTTTCTTTTTGCTCTTTACAGTTTTTTTTCTGGGTTATGTTTGATTCCAGACTGTACGTGGTGGACGTTTGATTAGGATCAACCTGTTTCTCTGCATTTTCCTAGATAGGAAATGAGATAAGTTTATATCATAATTCTGACTACTGCGTTACTGAACAGGTCAGTTATTTTTAATTTTTTGAGGAGAATAGACGAAGAAGGTGCGATACTCCGGAAGTACGAGACAAGTAGAACAGGTACATATGATGGGTTGAAGTTTTAATTTTCATTGTTCGGTATAATATTCAAGAACACGTATTTGTATATTAGACATGGGGTTAATAGGTAAACTAGGTAGCAAAGATGTGATATAAGCAATGACTGCGCGTCCTCCAGAGTACTGGAGTTCGGCATGACTATTATATTCTAAAATTTTGTTCTCAATTTTGATCATTGAACGTCACAGACGAGGACTTGCAAAATTCCATTTCATTTTGAACATTGTTTTTGCAAGTGCGTCGTCGACTCATGTTCACAGATTACGCTTTGCAATGGGATAATGTTGGTTTGAATTTGACTGTGGATGTGAGCACATGCTTGCAGGCTCAAATTTTTTATATTTTCAAATATTTTGTTTTACAGTAATTAGTGTCACAGCATTATAAACCCAGTGTAATTCCTCACCACGAACCATTTCTCACCAATATGAAACGCACACGTGCCAATATATAACACCGATTCAAGCCCGACAAATATTTCAGGATTTGTAAAGTTTGACCATTACCACTAATCAAAATATCACAAGTGTCACAAGTTACAATACACACGGCGGCTCCATCAGTCCACATGTCGGTTACCCACTCCGCAAAATTGTCCTTCTCTAACTGCAGTGCTCCCTAATCATCGAATAGAAAGTCCACAGCATGTCGAAGTGGGAAGATATGGATCTACAAAGTTGGGTGATTCTATGTAGATACAAGAAGGTCGTGACGGACATATGATTTTCCCAGCATGTTCAGGGGATATAGACCATACTTGGAAGATTAAGCACGTTCTAGGTACAGCTCCCGGTTTCCAACATGTTGATCATACAAGGATAATACATTCGCAAATATGGTCCGTCGTGACAGGGCTCGGTTTCGGACAATGTCCTAGACGACGCTGACTGGACTCGTCCGAAACGAGTCAAAGTCCGAAGCGACTTGCATTTTGCGACACAGTCGTTTGGGACAAATTCTATCCCATATGAGTCACTTTTTGGCTTTCAGGACTAGTCATAAAGGACCGCATTTTTACTAGTGACTTCAAATTCCATCAAATTCTTCAAAAATAAAGAATCACAAAAAATCTCACCCTTTGGATTCCAACTTATTCTCTACAGAACTAGGTTTGTACACACACTAGAATAACTCATTGATAATAGCTACTTTCCCTCCATACAAACATAATAAGTAGAAAATTTAGAAATCA
This sequence comes from Ceratodon purpureus, assembly GCA_014871385.1. Classification (NCBI taxonomy): domain Eukaryota; kingdom Viridiplantae; phylum Streptophyta; class Bryopsida; order Pseudoditrichales; family Ditrichaceae; genus Ceratodon; species Ceratodon purpureus. The sequence continues at coordinate 6,575,624 of CM026423.1, forward strand.
AAGTAGAATTTGATTCAAAATTTGGAACGCTTCTCTATATTCCATCTTACATAATTTAGATAAATAGTTAATTCATGTAGCATTGTATTCCATGAGCTATTATTTGATAAAGCAACTTTGCAAAGCAATCACGTAGCAATCCACCGCTTGCTGAATGTGGCATCAATTTTGAACAAATTGTTATAAGCTAGAACTTGAAGAAGCTCTTGACCATGTTGTAAATTCTTGATCTTCCACTGCCGCCTGTAGCTAAAAATGCGCGGCCCCGAACACTGACAATTGAAGTGAGTGCAGTATTAAAGTAAGTAGCTTATACAATTTATGAGCCTAGATTGTAGTATGGGAATTATTTTGAGAATAGTTTGCATATGATCTAGTAGATGATATAGGCATCACTTATAGAATAATTTGACTTAGATATTACTTTATACATCAACAAAGAACAACAAATCGGTATCTCACATCCTTAGATAAATAGAAAAAGGTCAAAGGATAATCAATCATGATGTGATTGAAGGCACAAATCGTACATGCATACGTAAGGATATAAAAGCCGCAAAATTACAAAGCAAACAAGTGTGACAATTGAATTGTAAGCATAAAAATTGCATTCTATCAAAATCCTAATTCTTGGACATTATACAATCTTCAAACCTTTGCTTCAGTGTTTAAGAACCAAAATCAGAGTTCCTTGAACCACATGTGGACATTATTGTCATGAAGCTAAACTACCGGTAGTAGTGAAGCCCCTACTAGTTTGGTAAAAACAAACTTTATAAGTTGTTTTTTAAAAACAAAGACAATGATATCTTTGGAATTTGGATTTGTTGGTGTTGTGTGGATTAGAAATGAGAAGAGTTGATGAAGAAAAGAATATTGGAGCCATAGACTTACAAAGGTAATCTAGGATCATCTCTACTAGAATCAAGAAGGAGATGAGAAGTAAAAGTCGTCCTTTAGCACTTTCATTAGTACAAGTCTCCGGGTTGATTCTCTCTGCTTGCTGTGATGCCTCCAAAATGTTTCATGAATCATATTATCAAAACAATTGAGCAATTGAGGTATACATATGGACCTTAGGAAATAGGAAAAAATAACTTAATTTCAACATGTCAACAATAGAAAAGCATAGTCAGCAGAAATAGTTTGAACAAAGTGAAATTATTTATGTATCATGAACATAAATAAAGGCAACAAAGAATGTGATGTATTGAATGTTCAAGTGGGCTCTCATCTAAAAGGATGCATGGATGGAGAAATTGCAGAGATCTCGTTTCGGCAACAAAGAATGTGATGTATTGAATGTTCAAGTGGGCTCTCATCTAAAAGGATGCATGGATGGAGAAATTGCAGAGATCTCGTTTCGTCACAGAGGAAATTATAAGTGCACTTTGTGTAGTGCAGTATATCAGTAGAAGGGCCAGATTGACGAAAAAGTAAATTCATAAAATCAAAAAATAGTGCAGTATATCAGTAGAAGGGCCAGATCGACGAAAAAGTAAATTCATAAAATCAAAAATGCTCTGTACAGGGATCGAACCTGTGACCTTCGCGTTATTAGCACGACGCTCTAACCAGCTGAGCTGAAAGACCCACATCGGGGGGATGAAATTAAAGCACAGAAACCATTACAACCGGATGAAAAACATCCAAAGCAACAGCCGTGCGGCCCAACCAAGCGGCAGAACGGGCACAGACATCGCCGTCAGAGACGAGCGCAGGGGGGAGGAATATCCAAGGTCCATCACTAAGACGCACCGAGTCACAGTAAACAAAAACCTGCAGGACAGAGTCTAACTCTACCTACGCTACCTAGAGGCAACAACGAAAGAACTAATCTAATCCGGTTCCGGAGGAATCCGCGAAGCACTGCCGCTCCGAGGCGCCAAAACTTGAGCCGTCCGCAGTTGCCTGCTATCAGTCGAAGAAGAAGGCCTGTCCAACGAGGAGCCGGGTGTGTTCGGAGAAGCCAGCCGCCTAGACAGCCTGGTATTTTGAAAAGAAGGATTGCGTTCAGACAAACTGAGCCTGGACGTAGGCCGAGCTGGAGGGCGGGGGGACTCGCAAGGGATTGCCGGCGGCTGGAGGGAACACTCCCCCCTCGCAGCTTGAGTATTCCGAGGCGCCAAGGTAATTGACGGCCTATGAGCTGTCGAAGTAGACGGCCTGTCCATCGAGGATTCGGGCTGGTTCATGGACACCGGTCTTTTTGATAGCCGGGTGTTCTGGAAGGTTGGATTGCGCTCAGACAAGCTGAGCCTGAACGGGGGCCGAATGGGAGGCAGGGGAGGATCACAAGGGATCTCTGGAGGTTCAGGAGAACACTCCTTCGTATCCTCTTGGATGTTGACGTTATCAGGAGGTTCCGACTCGCGTGGAGACTGAGGAGGAGAAGGATAACCTCTTCCTGTGTCCGTTCCCAACCAGAATTGATTCTGTGTTTGGAGGTCTTCGGGACCCTGTAGCTCTGCAGGCAGGTTCCAATCGCCCTTGGGGTCGGGACGTTGTGAGGTGGGGGAAGGTTGCCTCTCGGCCTCCAAATCCTCCATAATTCTATTAAGAATGGCCTCCGCCACCAAATCATGGTCCCCTTGAGGAGGGGGCGGTGCTTGGATTGCCAAGAGCGGGAGGGGGGGATTGGAGTTGTGTGCCGAGACCACCTGCTGTGTGGAGGGGGGGGTCGGCGTAGGGGGCTGCGGCTGCGTCAGATTCCTACGAAATCTTGTGTATCTGTTGGCGAGGTCCCTTGGAAGGAATTCTCGGTGGGGAACAAGTTGCCAGTGAATCCCGTTGACTCGAGTACAGAAAAGGTTGCCGTGGCACCATGTGCTCATAAAGGCCTCCTCCTTCTCTTTCTGGTTACGAGATTTTGGTTGAGATCTGGGCTTGGAGAGGGCCTGCCAAGCTCCCATTCCCGCCTGTACGGTGGATTGCCAAGCTCTAAAGAGTGCGAATCCTATGTGAAATTCTCCGTCTCGAAGGTCGTAAGCACACTTCTCGCACCAGAGAAACCATATCACGCTCATCCGCAGGACTTCCCACGGTGTTCTATCCGGACCCGGAGGTTGCCGAGTGAATCCTTGACGGGTATTATCTCCCGCTGGCTGAGGGGCAGGGGGTGCTGGGATCGGGCCCGGAGGGTCGTATAGTCCTGTCAAGGCCTCCCACCATCCTGAGATTGCTGGGGAGAGTCCTGCTATCTCCCGCATGCGCCTAACCTTATCCCATACTCCTTGTACCGAAGGGCAAGTGTAGAATGTATGTTCGGGAGTCTCAACAAATCCAGCCCAATGTGACTAGTTGTAAACCGGCCCATGTGACCGCCTAGTCACATCAGTCATTAGCTTAGTCAAAACTCAGTCACAACAAGGTCCAGTCATGGACTAGTCACGGATTAGTCATGTACCCAGTCATTTTTTTGAGGACCTGGGTGGAAACGTCTTCGGGAACAAGTAATATGTTCCCCTACGATGCTCCCATACTCATGCATTGAGTGCTTACTATCTGCAGTCATACTCACGTAGTCATATGGTTTTGGTATTAGATTCTTCTATGACTTGGTGTTGTCATAGAGTTGGTTCGGGTGACAATGTGTAGTCATGTAGTCCTTAACTTGACTAATAGTAGTCCTATATTTCAATTAAATGATTTTGAAGTTATCTAAGTCATTGACTCAATTGGTGAGTGCTGTAAAATTGGAGTAGGTCTATAATCTTCACTTACATAATATTCAACTTCCCTAATCAGCAGTACCGTAGTTGCTCGCAAATATTTTAGGATGTCATTTTAGTAACACTTGTAAATACAACTTCAAGAATTTGCACCTAATTGTAATGGGTTTGAGGTTGAGAAGCTGAATTTCTATATAATCATGGTGTATATTTTAGACTAAGCGATTTTTAAGCCACTTATAAGTTTCCTTCCAAAATTCATAACTAACTGATCAATAATTATCCAAAATTAATTATTTCAGTTGGTCAAATTTTCTAAATATTTTGTACATCTTCTAAAATTTCATTCCCTTAATAACTCCCCACCAAGCTTGCGAATTTGAAATTTTAGCAATTCATGAGCCACATACTATATTTACCAAGGTCGATGTAGCTAAAACCAACTAATTATGAGATTTTCCACTCATTTGAAGGTGTGTAAGTCGAGGTAGATTTTTCCTTGAAGATAAAATAAGTTTAAGGAAGAATGCAACTTTAAATTTCATGTTTATTTCAGTCTTTAATTTACTATGAATATGAAATCCATTTTTTTATATACATTATGAAAAACTAACTTGCAACCACTAATTTTTAGTAAATATGCTTATTATAATGCGTTGGCTGAAGTAGTAAATTCATAGTAAATTTACATTTTGTTTCTCTTCTCCTAGACATCCCTTAATTTGATTTGTCTATGACTTTTGATATCCCTTAATTTGAACCAAACCAACCAAAGGGGGAGTGAACGACTTGGCAATAAATTCGTCGGAGTCGTAAGCAAACCAACGAACTCCGAACTCAACTTACACTTCCAGCGCATCGCGGCATCTCTCTGTCTCCGCCGTCGCCACTGATCGCGCCACCTTGCCATCGCGGTTGGAGTGCCTTCTTCACCATGGTATGCTGCCGTTTCCGCTCCTCTTCGTGGTGTCTCTTTCCGTGGAGTATTACGGAAGTTCGACTTCTCTATCGTTAGGGTTTGGGGTTTTGTCCGGGGTTCTCTGTCGATGCTCTGTGATGGGAGTTTTTGGCTTCAGCTCCAGGCGTTTTTGCTATGGTGCATGCATGGTGGTTGTGTTCTTTTGGGTTTGACGGTGGGGTGGTGTGGGGTTGGGCAGTCAGCGTTGTTCAATTTTCAGTCATTCTTGACTGTGATGCTGCTGGTCATTTGCACTTGCACCTTTGTCAAGATCGAGGCTCCTAAGCTCATGGAGCAGAGAACCGGGTGAGTGAGTGAGTGAGTGATTGAATGGAGCGATGATTCAGTTTCTTGCTTTGTTGTCGTTTTTGTTCATGTCTCAAGTCGCTGAATTAGGGTTTGGTTGAATTTCATCTGTATGTTGATCATTGGTGTGCGTTGCAGGTTTCGAGGTTTTTTCTAGAAAGCAGCTCGCATTGGTATGTTTACTGCTTTGAGGTTATCTATCCTGCTAACAGAATAATTTTAATGTTTCGATATTGTACTCTGAGGTTTTTCTCCCGGTAACAGAATTGACATGCTTTTGTGATGTTTTGTAGATCATAGCAGGTGTAGAGTACTGCCACCGGAACAAGGTTGTACATAGGGACTTGAAGGTTACGATTGAAAGGAATCCCATGGCCGGGACATGGAGTTCGGTGATGAGGGAGATCGTAGCATGAGGCAAGCCAGCATCGGAGGAAATTGTGTATGAACTCTCTTTCTTGACTGTGCCCATGTTATTCAGCTTGCGTTTGGTAGCATTCTAGTCTCCAGGAATTTGAAACTGACGATGATCAGCTCCACTAATCTTGTACGATGTAAGCATACGATGAACAGGAATATGGAATCGAGCTTTGGGTAGTGGCGAGGCGTGGAGGAACTCTAGACAAGTCCCAGACAATGTGGCCGAGGTTTGCTTCCAAATCACAGTAGATTCATGAGATGAGCATTAGGATTTGCATTAAAGTTGCGACAATATCTTACACATAAGCGTAGAAGCGCTGTCTGAAGATAGTCCAAATGTTCTTCAGCTGTTCTTACATCAGCTTTCTCTTCATTTTCTAATTCACATTGCTCCCAATCCATACAAACCATGTGAGTAGTAATCTAGATCAACCCAGTTTCTGGCACTTCTTCATTGACATAAGATGCGGCAGAGTCCGTGTCCATCTCTCTTGCTTGAAGAGTTGATCCTAATCCTATGAATCATCCCTTCTATCTCAGTAATAGTCACTAACACATGGGTTTCTGATGCTTCTAGTCTTCTTCCTCGTGAAGTTAGAGCAGGCGAAATTCAATTGTGAACCCAAGTAATAGATGGATGGTTTTCATGCTGTTTTGAACGCAGGTGGTTGAATCAGCAATTGATTGAAGCTCAGTTAGGGAAGCTACCGGTGGGATCAGCTTCCTCCCGTTTCAACGCATTCACCCGACCCAATTCGAGTGGCCTTGCATATTCCTGCCTCACGTCCACCAACAAACCTGGGGAAGCAGCGACTCCTCTATCATCCAACAGTACAAATTCTGGATCTGCAGCATTCAAGAACCAGTTTCCTATGTCGTCTCCTTACTTTTCATCCACAGGTACACCAATTGCAGGCATTCCTTCTCTTCAAATCAAGTCTCAGCCAGGTGGTTTGCAAAGTGGCTACACAACTCCGAGCTTGGCTGGAAACCAGCGATCCATGTACGTACCAGTTACAAAGATTGCCGTACAAGCAGCTCAAAAAATCCAGTACAAGTCTAAAGGGATGCCAGCCACTACGGCCATGGCAGGTTCTTACACGGGAAGTCAGACACCAATGGATGGAACCCCGCTGCTAAACACATGGGAGGATCCAACACTCTCTCCATTACTTCTGTTTTCAATTCCACATAAGGACTCCACATAGTCATCAGATGATATAGATGAATATATGTGACTATGTGTAGTGAAGTATATGTGACTCTACAGAGTCGTATTATCTCAAGTCTATGTATGACGCAATACAGTGACAACCACATCACTATTTTGAAACTATTTCAGTATTTGTGACTATGGATAGTCACCACATCAAATAAAAACTATTTCAGTATTTGTGACTATGGGTAGTCAATTAGATGTGACTCAAATGAGTCGTATTTTCTTTACTCAATGTATGACTCAATTTAGTCACTATCACACTACTATGCGTAGTGATAAAACCATTTATGTGTTGACTGATACATCACTATAATTAGTCATGCCAATCAAAAGATATTTTCGTATTGGTGACTGTGTAGAGTCATATATTGTTGACTATACTTAGTCACCTATACGATATTGGTGACTAAGTATAGTCAACAATAGATGACTGTAGAGAGTCATATTTTCCCAAGTCCCAGAGCAGGTCCCTAGTTGAGGTCCCAAAACCCCATGGGAACGCAGTATCGGGAACAAAAACATGCCGATGTGACCGCTAGTCAGATTGTCCGGAGCGACTGACTCAAAATGACTGGAAACAGTATAAGTCACATTTTGGTTTATGCCCTATTCCAGTCATAAAACCCAGTCACATTGGGCTGGATTTGTTGTAGTGCCCATTCGGAGAGATTACAGAGGTTACAAACTCCCTCGTTTCCGGGTCCAAGGCGCATTCTCCAATGAGCCAGTGGCAAGCCGCCCTGGCAGGTGAGCCACACCATTGTTGAGATTTTCCGTGGTATCCATCGATGCCAGAGACCTAGGTAGAAATGTTTCACCTGGTAATCTACGTATCTTTTAAATTTCATGAGAACTGTAAAAGGCGGTGTTACTCCTTCTCGCATGTTGATTATCTTGTAACCACGCTTTGTCGAATATTGGAAGAAGTGTCCTGGTTTAATATGGCCCGCCTTCGTCCAAGTCCACTCCTTAAGATCTAGCTGTAAGTCCTTGATCCGGCCATGGGTGACTGCGAAAAGTTCCCAGTATGGTAAGAGGTGTGGGACGTGTTTGGGGTTGAAAGACGCTATCTTCCCATCCGGGTCTTTTAGTACTGTGCGGGCTCGAGTGAATCTCCAAGTTGGGATACGCACTGGTCTAAGACCTGAGACTAACATGAGTTTTTCTCCCTGCGGTTGAGCTCTGCGATACACGTGAGCATCGAAACAACCTTCTAAGTAAACCTTCTTGACGTGGAAGAACTCCTCCGGGAGGTCGCGTTCAGGTTCATCACAGGTGAGCCATTCTCCTACGAACCACAGGCTCTCAGCTTGCATGTCCCAGGGCACCGCTGTATGTATCTCCTCGAGGATTGTATCTAGGTGCATAGTCCGGGTTCGTTGTCGGAGGTCTTGGAAATTCGTCCACTGGTTATGCTGAGCATCCAAGAGATGATGAAGTCGGGTGATTCCCTTCTCCGCCCATCTACGGAAGACTCCTGGCTTGTCATCACCGAACATCAATCCTTGCGGGTTGGTTAGTTGCTGGTTGAAACAGATGGGCTGACGGTGGATTTCTTCCCTGTTGGTGGGAATATTTTTCTTCGCTCCGGGTCGTACCTCTAGCCACGCCGACCAGATCCCTAGCCACAGAAGGCTGCCCTGATCTTGAATGCGTTTGCATGTGAGGAGACCTTCGGGGTTGGCCGGCCAATTGCCATCGTGCTTCCTCTGAATTTGGTTTACCCGATACTGTAGGAAAATTTTCCACGGTTCGGGGCCGGGTTCCATGCCCCTCGTGATCATTTTGGCTGCGAGAGCCGAAGCCTGTGCGTGGGGATCAAAAACCTTTATTCCTCCTAAAGTTGTGGGAAGAATTGCCGAGTTCCAGGCGACTCGAGCTCTCGGTTGACCATCTGCGTGACCACTCCAAATGAAGTTGCATACTCTAACCAGCTGAGCTAACAAAGCATTTTGTGTGTTCAAACCCCTATAACCGTGGGATGCCCTATTGCTGACGTGGATGCTTCGATGGAACAGTGTTTTTCTCGTCGGTAATCGAACCCAACATAGTATCCTATGACCGTGAAATCCCACCGGGTACAGACAGGCTGGGGTTTACCAGCCTGTGAAAGAAAAGCGACTGTCACTTTTTGCGAGAACTTTAATGTTCCCTCGGTTTAGATCTGAGATTCCCATTCTGTGAGGACATATGTCCAGCTAGGTGCGTGGGGCCTAAAGTGCTGCATCCTTTGACCGTGAATTCCCCACCGGGGTTAAAATATATCGGGTACATACAGACCGTGCTGCACCCTTTGACCACCATGGCTCAAAAACCGCTCAAATTTTGGATTGGCGGGTTTAGTGGGGAGTTACTAAGGGAATCAAATTTTGGAAGATGTGCAAAGTAATTAGAAGATTGGACCAATTGGAATAATTAATTTTGGATTAGTATTGAATTATTTATGAATTTGGAAGGAGAAGTTGTAGGTATATCCAAAACCGCTCAGCCTAAAATGCGCACCATGATCACACAAAAATTTGAAGTTGGAGGTTGGAAGCTACAATGTACCTCTTGTTGTGATAGGTCTAGTGAGCAGTTTGTGGTTGTGCGGGTTTTGAGCCATCTATTATACCCTTGAGCACCAACTATAGAAATGTCCAATAAACCGCCAATAACACATTCATTAACCACCAAACTCAAGTCATTGATGACAATAGAGGCAAGAGTGGTGTAGCAATGGCTAAAATTTGATGCAACTAACACAAGAGAGTGGTGGTAATGGAAAGACTAATGGATATGAGATATGGTGGTGATTTTTGACAAAAATCATCTAGTGGTAATAAGTTGGATACATGGTGGTATTTAAATGAAAATCAATTACTTTTGCACCCAATGAATATTCTTAGTTGATTAACGATTAGGTGGTAATGGGCTAGTCTAGTGGTGGTTACTCCAATGTCCCATCAAAATTCATAACTAATTCATTTTTATCAAAAAGGTTTGACTTTAAGACTTGCATTGGTCTTCATCTCTCAATAAGAAATATTGATATTTCACACAATACCGGCGATAGGTAGCATTCCTTATTGTGGTGATCATAGGGTAGTTTACTTTAAACATTACTCCAAAAGTGTACTAGTGTAAGTACTATCTAGAGACCTCTGCCTTGTTTCACTCAAAGTACGTCATTTGTTTTAAAATGCCATATATACCCTAGGCAATGATTGGATTTATTTCTCCAAAAATGACATAATAATGAATTTAATTGATACATCAATGTTGTTTTAAAGGGGACTAAACCAATTATAGAATGACACATGGCACTTTGTTTTTTAAAAAGTACACCCTAACCAATTGTACAATTCATGTATGGTATATGTCACCTTCATTTTCTTATTGCCCTTCATAGGACATTTTTTTGTCTATTCTAAAGTCAAACCTTAACAAAATAATTATTCTTTTTGATTGTCGCGTATATCAAAGTCTTAGTGCTGTTTCACACATGGTTTTTGGAGTCTCATTACCCTGTTTTGGCCTTCATGCAAATTATTTTCTAGAAGAAGGTACAAAAACCACAATATGGAAAAACTTAAACAACGTCAAACATTTTTGGTTTTTTAAAAAAGTGAACCAAATAGCTTATAGGCATCAAAGGGTCAGATGGTCTCTCTATGCATGGAGTGAGAGAGTATAGTACTCTTCTATTGTAGGGCAAAACTAATTTGCGAAGTATGGTAGGTTTGAGTTATGAAACCTCTTAGGTTCTATTGTTGGAATTTAAATGGCTTTGATGGGTTTGAATTTTGAAACCTCTTAGCTTGAACTTTAGGAATTTTAATGGCTTTGACTTCTTTACTATGTTTGAATTTGAAGGGAAGAGGGAGGTGGATGCATCTTATTTGGTTTTTATGCTCTAGCAATGTTGAATGTCCTTTAACCCCTAAAGGTTCTCAAAATCTAAAATGGCTCTCGGCTATTTTGGGCAGCCTAGATGAAGGGGTTAAAAGTAATATTTTTGCCTAAGAATTTTACTTGGTACTCCCTACACTTCATGGTGTATGTGGTAAAATTTGCAAAGCCAAAATTAACTTTGATGCCTATAAGCTATTTGGTTCACTTTTTTAAAAAACCAAAAATGTTTGACGTTGTTTAAGTTTTTCCATATTGTGGTTTTTGTACCTTCTTCTAGAAAATAATTTGCATGAAGGCCAAAACAGGGTAATGAGACTCCAAAAACCATGTGTGAAACAGCACTAAGACTTTGATATACGCGACAATCAAAAAGAATAATTATTTTGTTAAGGTTTGACTTTAGAATAGACAAAAAAATGTCCTATGAAGGGCAATAAGAAAATGAAGGTAACATATACCATACATGAATTGTACAATTGGTTAGGGTGTACTTTTTAAAAAACAAAGTGCCATGTGTCATTCTATAATTGGTTTAGTCCCCTTTAAAACAACATTGATGTATCAATTAACCCCTAAGTGCCCAAGCATGTTTTGGGTCTCAAAACCTCCAAAACAGTGATTTTTGACCACCTTGTAGAAACGACAATTTGAACAAAACAAATTTTCTTTTTTTAGACATCCAGCCGTAAGATCTTGTACTAAACCTTCTTTAGAAGTACTGATAAAATTTTCAGCCGTTGGATGTTTACCATCTTAGAGATTATAATATTCAAAGTTGCAGCAAAACTTTTTTTGGGCATTGGCTGAATGACATAGTCAAAATGGTGCAAAGGGGGAGTTGAAGATTGTTACCCCAAACATTTTGCTCATATTTTTTTCCATGTAGGTAATCAAGTTGAGTACCTCCATGGAAAATTTGAAAGACTCATTCCTTTTTTTGGCTCTCATAAAAATTATTTTCTAGAAGCAGGTCTAAAAACGTTGATATAGTAAAATATGCATGACGTCACGTATATTTGGTTTTAGAAAAATCTGAACGGTGGTTAGGTGCCTTTATAAGTTTTTTATTTTTGAGAAAAATTATTTTTAAAAAATTTCAAAATCTCAAATTTTGACGAATTTTGAAAGAATTAATTCAAAAATTACTGAAAATATTGAAGCTTGTCTTTGTAATTTTTAGAGGCTGCCCTTGTAAAATTGGTATATTTTTTGACTTGGGTCTCTTTGGAATTTGAGTGGTGGTTTGGTTATGAACATATTTCAAGAATTGTTTTTCAAAAAAAGCCTAATTTTAAGCTGCCCGTTTTGGACTTGAAACCTAAAATTTCTAGATAAAGGTCTTAAAATTGGAATTTGGCTTTGCAAATTTTACCACATACACTTTGCAGTACAAGGAGCATCCAGTAAAAATATTAGGCAAAAATATTAATTTTAACCCCTTTATCTAGACTGACCGAAATAGCAAAAAGCCGTTTTGGCTTTCCTGGGCACTTAGGGGTTAAATTCATTATTATGTCATTTTTGGAGAAATAAATCCAATCATTGCCTAGGGTATATATGGCATTTTAAAACAAATGACGTACTTTGAGTGAAACAAGGCAGAGGTCTCTAGATAGTACTTACACTAGTACACTTTTGGAGTAATGTTTAAAGTAAACTACCCTATGATCACCACAATAAGGAATGCTACCTATCGCCGGTATTGTGTGAAATATCAATATTTCTTATTGAGAGATGAAGACCAATGCAAGTCTTAAAGTCAAACCTTTTTGATAAAAATGAATTAGTTATGAATTTTGATGGGACATTGGAGTAACCACCACTAGACTAGCCCATTACCACCTAATCGTTAATCAACTAAGAATATTCATTGGGTGCAAAAGTAATTGATTTTCATTTAAATACCACCATGTATCCAACTTATTACCACTAGATGATTTTTGTCAAAAATCACCACCATATCTCATATCCATTAGTCTTTCCATTACCACCACTCTCTTGTGTTAGTTGCATCAAATTTTAGCCATTGCTACACCACTCTTGCCTCTATTGTCATCAATGACTTGAGTTTGGTGGTTAATGAATGTGTTATTGGCGGTTTATTGGACATTTCTATAGTTGGTGCTCAAGGGTATAATAGATGGCTCAAAACCCGCACAACCACAAACTGCTCACTAGACCTATCACAACAAGAGGTACATTGTAGCTTCCAACCTCCAACTTCAAATTTTTGTGTGATCATGGTGCGCATTTTAGGCTGAGCGGTTTTGGATATACCTACAACTTCTCCTTCCAAATTCATAAATAATTCAATACTAATCCAAAATTAATTATTCCAATTGGTCCAATCTTCTAATTACTTTGCACATCTTCCAAAATTTGATTCCCTTAGTAACTCCCCACTAAACCCGCCAATCCAAAATTTGAGCGGTTTTTGAGCCATGGTGGTCAAAGGGTGCAGCACGGTCTGTATGTACCCGATATATTTTAACCCCGGTGGGGAATTCACGGTCAAAGGATGCAGCACTTTAGGCCCCACGCACCTAGCTGGACATATGTCCTCACAGAATGGGAATCTCAGATCTAAACCGAGGGAACATTAAAGTTCTCGCAAAAAGTGACAGTCGCTTTTCTTTCACAGGCTGGTAAACCCCAGCCTGTCTGTACCCGGTGGGATTTCACGGTCATAGGATACTATGTTGGGTTCGATTACCGACGAGAAAAACACTGTTCCATCGAAGCATCCACGTCAGCAATAGGGCATCCCACGGTTATAGGGGTTTGAACACACAAAATGCTTTGTTAGCTCAGCTGGTTAGAGGAGTTGGCTAGAGGAGAGCGGCAGGGCGGAGGGGCGCAAAAGGCGGCGCACGCCGTTTTTGCGATGTTTTGATGGATTTGGGCTAGTTTTTTGCATCAATTCTGCGAGGGAAGAGTATAATTCTGTTTCAGCAGTCTTTACTTATCTACAGTACTTTTCAGCGCCGCCGTAGCACTAATATCGAAGCGTGGGGAGTTATTTTTAGTTTTTGCGACAGGGAGGGTTCGTCTTTAGTTGTATTTACGGCTGTACTCGTATGTACTGCTGGGAGACGTTATTCGCATTTACTCAGAGATAGTACCCACGCAACGGCGACAATGGAGAGACAAGTAGTTCAACCAGACCAGGCGATAGCACACTTAGAGGGAGAGGCAACAACTCAACCGAAGAGCGCTGCACAGCCGATTAGAATTGATACGCCACTAGCCTTACAGTTTACCCCCGAGGAGCTCCAAGTCCTAGAAGCATTTAGAAAGGAGGCGGAGAATGTTACGCTCATAGGGTTCCTCAATGGAGCCAGTCCCGGCCACGATGGTCTCAAGCAATGGGTGTCCTCGACATTCCCGCAGACGGCGTTGCGCTGTGTTCTAACAGGCAATGGCTTTTTTGAAATAGTGTTCGCATCGCAGGAAGGAGCGGCGGCGGCGATGGATAAGGCGCACTTCTTCGAAGGGCGGGAAGTACCGCTTACACCCTGGAACCCTGCGTTCAGCTCAGATGATACAGCAGTTAAGTGCAACCTCCCATACCCCGTATGGTTACAGATACTAGGGTTACCTGACTGTTATAGAAACGCCGACTGTCTAAAACTTCTGGGGTCGAAGCTGGGCAAAGTTCTATACGTAGAAGAAGCGGACTCTTACAGAGGCAAGACATCGGGGCTTCGATTGAAGATTATTATATCAGACCTAGCGGCGGCGCCCCAGAGCATCGCCCTCCCAGGCGCAATTCCAGGGACGGTAATATCGCATAAGGTACTAATTACCGGACACCCAGCTCAGTGTATTGGGTGTGGGTCGTTCCAACACCTTACTCGGCAATGCCCTAAAGGAAAGAGGAGAAGAGGAGAAGTCTCACCGAGAAGAGTAGAAGTCTCGCCAAGGAGAATTGATGGAGCAGGACAAAGGTCAGAATGGCAACAGTCTGGCATAGGAGGAAGAGGGACCTGAGGTGGAAGAGGCAGAGGCAGGGGACGCACCTCCAACTGGAGAATTTCGGTGGAGCCAGGATCGGGAAGACGTGTGGAGAGACTGCAAGACCCTCCCCACCGGAATGAACGTGCACAGCCACAGTAAATTAGGGTCCCAGAGAAGGAGAAGGAGATCCCTCCACCACCACCTCCCCCAGACCCAACAGCTCACCATGAACAAGAGAAACAGGTTTCGAATGGGAGTCGAGAGAAACCTGTTAGAGCAGCTAGCAGTGAAACTCCTGTTCACCGAGGGCGACCATCACCTGCAAAGGTGGTCACTACACCCGCAAAGATAGTCGAAACACCCACAACGGCTGTCGAAGCACCTGTCCTGGAGCAGGTACCTGGAGATAAGATACAGCTGTTGTCAGAAGTACACGACAAGGGAGAGAAGCAGGATAGGGTGGAAACCCTTATAGAAGATGTTGGGAAGCGAAGCCTGGAAGCAATTATGGAAGAGAGAGAGGGAGATTCTTCAGGAGAGTCGATGGAAACGATAGAAGTGGAGTCTAAGCTGGGAGTCTCTCTCGCCCCGAGAGCTCAGAACCAAGGAAAGGCACAGGCCAAACAACCTTATCAGCGTCCCAACTCCCCGATGCAATCAGGAACAGACAGTCACACCCCGGACTTGGATGGAGTACAATTCTGGATGGAGAACGACTTTCTCTGGAGGACTAAGAAAACGCAGAAAAAACAAAAACCTACGATATCCTCGAAGAGCGAAGTCAGCTACACGGAGAAGGCAGCAGTCCAAACAGGGTATAGGTCAGATCTTATACCTAATCAGTTCTGGGAAGCAGCTCATCTTGTGCTCCAGTCGCAGGTCTCACCTGCAGCCAAAAAGGGAAAGCTCTTCCCACTGATTGTCACAACCTCCCCATCAGTACCAAAGCCTCCACTCTCGAACGCACAGCAATGGAAGGTATTGAGAGACATCTCGGGCAAAACACCTCAAGCGATAGCAATGAGACAGTTAACGGTACTAGAAAACCAGACATAGTGGGGGGAGAGAGAAGCCCATCTTCACATGACCAACGAGACTGCGCTAGCACTCAAGGATGTGATCATCAACAAGCATAATCTACATAACCCACTCAAGAAGTGGAATGATGCCTCCTGGCATCACCGTTGGTTTACAGTGGAAGAGATTGAGATTTGCATCGTGCTAGCCTTCATCCCGGTAACCAAAGAAGACCTTTTCCTGGCTAAACCGGCAAAATATGAATGGTGCGATTTAACTCCAGAGCTGAATACACAGATGCAGACCTGTGCCGAACTAGGCAGACAGATGTGGATCCCAGGGACCACCATAGAAACACTCAAGTCAGTACTGGGTGAAAATTTCCTGGAGAAAGACACAGTTAAGAGAAGCCCTTTCTCGCCCTACCAGCCTCCATCAAAGAGACAGACGCAAGTCTCGTCTCAGGCTAATCAAAGGCGACAGAATGATCCATGACCTAGCCATAGCCACGCACAATATCCGGGCTATGGGGAAGGGTATTGTGGGCATAAGAAAGAGGTGTGACTTAAGGGACTTTTACCAAAAAGCCACCCCTCAACCCCAAGTAATCTTGCTGCAAGAGCATCACATGAGCCTGGAGGAATGCTTTACTCAGACTCAACAAATACATTTCAAAGGGGGCATCTGCCTTTGGAATAACGCCACGTTTTCAGCGGCATCAGGAAGATATAAGGGAGGCACACGAATCATTATGTCGAGGCACCTGGCCCCAACCATCCTGGACTCTGGTGTTATCATCGAAGCCACAGCACAGTATGTAATCTTAGAAGTAAACGATGTGACCGTAGGGATTCTCAATCTCTACGCACCAAATACTCCAGGCACCAGGGCTGTCTTTTGGGCAAAATTGGCTGAGCACCCCTGGCCGGACGCAGAATGGGTAGTTTGCGGTGATTTCAATATGACAGAGAATGAGGCGGATCGGAGCCCTGGTTATACAGGTCCTTGCATGGGGAGAAGGGAGTTGGGGACTTGGACCAGATTTGCGATGCGCCTAGGAATCACAGATGCATTCCTGTCAGATGAATTCAGAAAGATTGGAGGAAAACGCTTTACCTGGAGTAGGGAAGAGCCGAGACCTGCCTGGTCTAGGATTGATAGATGTTACATCGACCCCAAGGTCAGAGAGCGGGGAGGGAAACACGGAATATGGTCGACGATGGCTCACCTGTCAGATCATGCCCCGGTGTTCTTAGAAATCAGCTTCAGGAAAAGGACGAGACCCCCTAAGATCCCTTTCAATAGACTCTTACTGGATGATGAGGAGAAAGCCGACCAGCTGCTTATAGCTTGGAAGGAATGTATGTCCAGGCCCAGCCCGGAAAGGCTCAACCTTACTATGGGGCGCAGAGTGGCTGCCGCCCTCGAACAAGTAAAGAAGCTGAGTGATAGCATAGTCACTACCAGAAAGAGAAGTAGGAAGGAGGAATACGAGAGGCAATTTGAGGCCATTAGAGAAGCGGAGCTTGCAATCCAAGCTGACTGGACGGATACAGGAGCGTGGGCTGACCTGAATAGAGCCCAAGCTATCTTGGAAGGATTTAGAATGGAGAAACTGGAGGCCTCAAAGAATGCCACTGCGGCAAAATGGGTAACAGTAGGTGACAGGTGCAGCAAGGAATTCTTTGAATTCCACAAGGCGTACAGATCTAAATCCACAATCAAAGAACTCCGCGACGGGGGTCGGATAATCAACTCACATGAGGAGATTGTGAAGTATGTTCAGGGGTACTTCAGTAACCTGTATAAAAGAGATGATACGGTTGACAGGGACCTGGAGGCCAGAACGCGGTGTCTACAGAGTATACTAGTACTTGTCACAGCAGATGAGAATGAGGATCTTACCAGGCCATTCACGATAGAGGAGCTAAAAGATGCAATAGAAGAGCTACCGAAAGGAAAAACTCCCGGAAGAGATGGTATTCCCTCGGAATTTTACCAGACTCTCTGGGATGCGATAGACCAAGATGTAACGACCTTCGTCTCAGACACCCTTGGCCAAGGATACATAGAACCAACCCTCAACCAGGCAATAATATCGCTCATCCCTAAGCCTGGACCGAGGGAGGATGTTAAGAACTATAGACCTATCTCTGTGCTCCCGGCCATATACAAGATCCTCGCTAAGACCGTGGCAAACCGAATCCAGAGACACCTTCCCAAATGGATAGCCCCGACACAAACGGCATTTGTAAAAGACATGTGTATACTAGACAATGTCCTGCTAGGATTTGAGGCGATGGACTGGGCTATCAAGAGCGATCAGGACCTAGTGGTGATTCTGCTGGACTTCGAAAAGGCATATGACAGGATAAATTGGAGCTTTCTGCAAGAAGTCCTACGCAAGATGGGATTCTCTGAACAATGGATCCAATGGATCATCGCACTCTACGAAGGGGCTGAAGCAGCGGTATTGGTTAACGGCACCCCGGGTCCTAAGTTCAAGCTAGAGAGGGGGGTAAGGCAGGGTTGCCCCCTTGCCCCCTACCTCTACTTGTTCATAGCAGATGTGCTTACACATATGCTCAACGATCCTGCATACGAGATAGAAGGTCTTAGGATGCCCAACGGTTCCACAATCAAGAATATGCAGTTTGCAGACGACACAAACTTGTATCTCAGGGGATCGAGGCTTAACTTGGATCGTACCTACACAGTAATTGACCTATAATGCCGGGCAACGGGCAGTAAAGTCAATTGGGACAAGAGCAAGCTCATCTGGGTTTCTAACCGCCAAAGGAGATGGGAGTGGGGCACCAACCTGGGATTGCGATGGTTAGGAGAAGGAGAGACAACACCATACTTAGGCTTCCCATTCGGCCTAAACATTTCCCAGGAAGACAAGGAAAGTAAGGTAATGCAACAGATTCGATCTAAGTTGAATACCTAGAAAGGCAGGCCGCTCTCACTGGCGGGCCGAGTCTTAGTCGCAAACCAAGTGGTCCTCGCGAGCATCTGGTACTTAGCTAGTTGTACGGACATCTCCCGGGGACTCCTTCTCAAGGTTAGGGCCCTGGTCCGAAATTTCACTTGGTGCGGCAACCCCGATAAGAAGTCGAGAGCTAAAGTGGCGTGGGCAAAGGCCACTCACCCCACGTGTAAGGGCGGAATCCAGATTTTTGATCCGTTTGCTCAGACGTCAGCCTTACTGGCAAAGATGGTTCCCCGGGCACTTACCCCGGGTAGTGAGCCCTGGAAGGTGTTCATGAGACACAGATTTAATCAATTACAGATGTTGGATAGAGGTGAATGGGGCAGACACAACAACTGGCTTATGACAGCACCCAAGATTTCAACAGATGGCTCGCCGCTATGGCAGGGCATTTGGTCTGCGTGGGTACAGGTACGACAAGGAACAGAACAGGTGCAACCGGAGACAAAAGAAGAGATAATCCGCCAGCCCTTGTACATGAACACCTATATAAAATCACCGCAAGGAGAGCCTTGGGGTATGAGAACCCCCTCACCCTACAGACAGTGGTCCATCCGGGGAATTAACGCCATAAGGGACCTTTGGAACCCCTCCACGCAAAGCTGGAGATCGACGCAGGAACTCCAGACTTTAACTGGATGTACGGAAGTGGATTTACATAGGAGAGTCCTGCAGGCAAGCCTACCGTGGACACCAGCTGGGGTGATTCCGCGTCGAACAGGGGACTGGGTAATTACTGAAGACTCACCACTGGAGCGGTGATATCAATTAGGCCCCCGCGATGGAGAGCAGTGGCTTGCCACAGAGTATCAGAGGGAGGGAGATTCTGAACTTTTGCTCCAAGCAGATGAGCCCATGGCACGAGTCTCAGAGACGGCTGTGACAGCGGTAAGGGTTATGCACTTCGACTCCGAAGGTGCAGTAAAGTATAACCCCAACAGAGAACTATCAAGACAGGAAAAGTTATGGATATTCCGCGAAGGAAAAATAAAATCACTGGAGTTGGATCCGAAGGACTGGCGCTGGAAGAGGGTGGGATTCCTAGCCCCAACTGAACTCTTCAGCTACACCACAAAGCGTGGATACAGGATCATATATACAACAACAGCAAACAGTGCGGTTCCCATTTGATGAGGCCCTACAAGCACGGGGACTCTCCCCAGCTCAAAGAAGAGCCTATTTTGACAAGCTTTGGCACCCTTGGAAACCCCGCAAAATTGCCAGCACCCAATGGCTGGCAATTGCGGGGGGCCTGCCTATAGGGGCTTGGCGAGTCAAAATAGGACAATCAGGAATCTGCAACATATGCGACACAGGTGCACTGGAAACTAACGACCACGGTCTGTTTAGTTGTCCACAGGTGGCACCCATCTGGGATCAGCTAAGAGACCTTAGAGTAAGAGCTGGCGTACCTAGAGGATTGCACACTTGGGAGGAGGCCCTGTACGGGAAGCTCACCCCACCAATCCCGCAACTGCCACAAGCTGAACCGGAGGAAGACCTGTCCTGGAAGATAGGCAAGAAGAAGTATGAGATTGACGAAGATACGGTATGGGACCTAGCAAGAGCAGCGCTAACTTGGTACATTTGGTGCCAAAAATGTGCGGTGGACTTACGCGAGGGAGAGTTCACGCCAGGAGTGATCCTCTTCAGGACCTGGCAGACGATTGTGCAAATCGGAATGGGTGCCCAGAAGGAGTTATACAAGTACAAGAAGCTCAGGAATCCAGAAAAGCAAGCAAAGATGGAGGAGGTATTCAAGAAAATCTGGACTCAGGGAGGAGTTTTCACTACAGAGGTTAATGGGCGGCTGGCCTGGAAACCAACCCCCGACCCCATATTCCTCCCAAGGAGGTGGGCAACCATTAGGACACAAGTGAACCATGTAGGAGGCGCTCAGTCCCTAACTCCACCTGATACGGAGCCACCAACCCAGCCCCATCCAAACGGGTATGGTCCGCTGACACAGGAAGCAGACAGGAGGGCGCAAGAAGAAGCCCAGGAACTAATAGACAGACTACTAGAGGACCTCATGAGGGAAGTGGAAGAGGAAGCGCATGCTCCCCCAGACAGGAAACCTCTCAGGAGCGGGAAGAGAGACAAGCCCTTCTCACGAATATCCTGGCTGAGGCCTACGAAGAGGACGCAGAGGAGCTGCAAGAAGCGATAAGGGAAGAGTTGAATGCAACGAGCAACTTACCAGTAGAAGAGCAAGAGGCCCCACCCCCTCTGCCGCAAGGCAGTTTACCGGGGCTTGATGAAGTAGACGAAAGGGAGAAGTATCGATTGGAGCTGGAGACTATGAAGGCAGAAGCTACCAGGCTGAGAAAGGAGAAACACGCCGCGGCGGTACAAAGAGACAAGGATAGAGCAGAGGCGAAGCGACTCAAGGAAGCAGCCGAGAAACAAAAAGAGAAATCTCCGGAAACCCTCCCGCTTAGGGACCAGGTCCCTGGCAGAGGATTGCCGTTATCACAAGCAGAATTAAGGGAGTTTTGGGAGCAGCAGTTGCTGCCCTCCCTGAGACACTGTCGGAGAGCGAGGAGGAGGAGTTCGTCAGCGACGGAGACGACACCAGCTTTGACAGTCTCAGTTTTTGAGTAGATCTAGGGTTAGATGGGTGAGGGAAGGTAGGTAGGGGTTGGTAGGGAGGGATAGGTTTGTTAGATTGTGTTGCGGGAAGGTTCAGTCTTAGTTTTGGGTTTTTTGGTGTGGTTTGGTATCCAGGTAGGCCCTCCGGCGTAGGAGGGTCAGGATTACCGCACGGGTTCTCCCTCTTCAGACACTCCTCACTTGGAGTGGCCTCCTTTGTTGTACATCATGACTCCATCCCCTGGGTGTTGAGGCGTGTGACTTGGTTCTCCCGCGTGGGAGTGGCCTCGGATTCGAGTGTTCTTTGGCTCCTTCCCTTGTGATGATTGAGCAGGAGATCCTCCGTGGATTTCCCCTCTGGCAACCCTGTTGCTGGTCCCTCTTGGCTCTGACTCTCAGAGTTTCGCGGACCTTGGTTCGCTGGTTCCCCTGTGGGAACGGGGCCCCGCCTATGGGGTCTCTGGCTCTTTTCCCCGCGAGGGGCTGTAATTCCGTTACTTTTAATTCGAACCCGGAGAGGGATATTAAAGCTCAGCTGGTTAGAGCGTCGTGCTAATATCGCGAAGGTCACAAGTTCGACCCCTGTACAGAGCATTTTTGATTTTATGAATTTACTTTTTCGTCGATCTGGCCCTTCTACTGATATACTGCACTATTTTTTGATTTTATGAATTTACTTTTTCGTCGATCTTGCCCTTCTACTAATATACTGCACTACACAAAGTGCACTTATAATTTCCTCTGTGACGAAACGAGATCTCTGCAATTTCTCCATCCATGCATCCTTTTAGATGAGAGCCCACTTGAACATTCAATACATCACATTCTTTGTTGCCGAAACGAGATCTCTGCAATTTCTCCATCCATGCATCCTTTTAGATGAGAGCCCACTTGAACATTCAATACATCACATTCTTTGTTGCCTTTATTTATGTTCATGATACATAAATAATTTCACTTTGTTCAAACTATTTCTGCTGACTATGCTTTTCTATTGTTGACATGTTGAAATTAAGTTATTTTTTCCTATTTCCTAAGGTCCATATGTATACCTCAATTGCTCAATTGTTTTGATAATATGATTCATGAAACATTTTGGAGGCATCACAGCAAGCAGAGAGAATCAACCCGGAGACTTGTACTAATGAAAGTGCTAAAGGACGACTTTTACTTCTCATCTTCTTCTTGATTCTAGTAGAGATGATCCTAGATTACCTTTGTAAGTCTATGGCTCCAATATTCTTTTCTTCATCGACTCTTCTCATTTCTAATCCACACAACACCAACAAATCCAAATTCCAAAGATATCATTGTCTTTGTTTTTAAAAAACAACTTATAAAGTTTGTTTTTACCAAACTAGTAGGGGCTTCACTACTACCGGTAGTTTAGCTTCATGACAATAATGTCCACATGTGGTTCAAGGAACTCTGATTTTGGTTCTTAAACACTGAAGCAAAGGTTTGAAGATTGTATAATGTCCAAGAATTAGGATTTTGATAGAATGCAATTTTTATGCTTACAATTCAATTGTCACACTTGTTTGCTTTGTAATTTTGCGGCTTTTATATCCTTACGTATGCATGTACGATTTGTGCCTTCAATCACATCATGATTGATTATCCTTTGACCTTTTTCTATTTATCTAAGGATGTGAGATACCGATTTGTTGTTCTTTGTTGATGTATAAAGTAATATCTAAGTCAAATTATTCTATAAGTGATGCCTATATCATCTACTAGATCATATGCAAACTATTCTCAAAATAATTCCCATACTACAATCTAGGCTCATAAATTGTATAAGCTACTTACTTTAATACTGCACTCACTTCAATTGTCAGTGTTCGGGGCCGCGCATTTTTAGCTACAGGCGGCAGTGGAAGATCAAGAATTTACAACATGGTCAAGAGCTTCTTCAAGTTCTAGCTTATAACAATTTGTTCAAAATTGATGCCACATTCAGCAAGCGGTGGATTGCTACGTGATTGCTTTGCAAAGTTGCTTTATCAAATAATAGCTCATGGAATACAATGCTACATGAATTAACTATTTATCTAAATTATGTAAGATGGAATATAGAGAAGCGTTCCAAATTTTGAATCAAATTCTACTTTGATTTCTAAATTTTCTACTTATTATGTTTGTATGGAGGGAAAGTAGCTATTATCAATGAGTTATTCTAGTGTGTGTACAAACCTAGTTCTGTAGAGAATAAGTTGGAATCCAAAGGGTGAGATTTTTTGTGATTCTTTATTTTTTACATAATACGGCAATTGGCCTATGTGAACTGTATTTCTAATCTTGGGAGGGCTCTCCACCTTGTTCGGATCTCTCTTCCAATTTTAGGAGTAATGAAGCTTCTTTTAATCTCTAAATAGAGTATCCTTAAGTAACTTTCGCCGTGCTCACAGGACTTCCACTTTAATGACAACTTGCAGTCACTTGAGGAGGACCTTTCATCTTTGAATGACTTAAAAGATCTTCTGATCTAATCGGATTTAATGCATACATGTATTATTTCCGTCCGTTATTCTTACTTCACCATCGAGCAATTTGTGCTTACATTCAACGTTGAATGGAATGCTTCAATGTTTATGTCATTATCTGACGTACTGCTAAATAATTGGTGCATACAACAGTGTCAAGTGGCACCTTGCAAAACTTTAATAAAAGATATGGTTAGGTGTGCTAGACACCAAGAGAACCCCAGACAGTAGTGCGCAGTTTGTGCTTGAGTTTGAAACTGAATGGTGCAAGCACGGTGTGCTTGTTTCTATGGTGGATGGGAAGGCCAAACATTGCCAATCTGAATCACCTTCTGTACAAAGTCTAAGAATTAACTTAATCATGTATATTTGGTTCAAAGATCTTTGAGCAACTCAGCGTTTTTCTTCTTGTAATATCATCACAAGCACATTAGCCAGAAGTAAACGTCACCTTGAAATCCTCAATACTAGTCAATAAGAAATCCTGTTATCTTGACTAACAAAAGCTATGTCATAAGGATTGATTCAGACACCAATTGTTGCAGAGGATCACCAACAAAGAGGTCAAGTTTATCATCATAATGGTGAGGCTCCGCTGCCGGTTTGAACAGCTCCTGCACAGCCACAGGGTGAATGTATGGCGAGGTCCCGTTCCAGACAGCCTCTGCGAACTGCCGGTGAATGCTTTCTGAAGGATGGTATGGATCCCACCATACATGCGCATTGGCGTTGCTGCAATGCTCACATCCTGGTACCTCAGCTCCACAGCGTCCTTCACAGGATCCAGTTCCACAGCAAGGTTTGTCTCCACTCACGTAACCTGAAATTGATCATACCAAATATTAAACTACTGATTCCGAAACCGGGAATAGTAGATAATTCCTCAAACCAACTTTTGAGGTCCGAGCTAATTATTTGAGCCCCTGCGTAAAATGTGAATTGTGGGAAGGCCCAAGTGCAAAGCCTCCCAACAATTGCAACATGGGAAAGTGAAGTTCTGCACAGGAAATAATTTAAGCTGTTGCTGAGTGATTACTTATGAAGCATATTTCAAACATGAGTTTCACGTGGGGACTTGATATATTTATTGTGAGCACCTCATTTCGTACATACAAAAACACAATATGCACGTCTGTATTTATCTCTCAGCTCATTCACTTGTCTTCGACATTACTGCAAGTCTCTGTCAGGGCAAAGTACCATTCATTTATACGTCGTACTACTTTAGATGTCAGTGTTAGGTGGTGGAATAGATTGAAGTTATGGTTTTGAGAGAAACTGCTCACCATGTTTTGAAGGATTTTCCAGCCGCTCTAGAAGAAAGTCGTAAAACTGAGCATGAACGATTGTCAGGCGCGGCAGGAACTGCTCCAGTTGGCTCAGAGCGCCTTGCACGGCGTTATTGTGTGCAGATGCAACAGCGGAAACCGGGGCCGAGCAGCTGCCACTCTCATCCCGAGCACGAAGAGCAGGAATGCACCCCATGGGCCCCAGGCCAGCTACCACAATCTTTTTTGCCCCAAAGCTGTATAACATCTGTAGAGTATTCCAGAATGCCAAGAGGGATGGTTAAGTGTAAACTACTAGCAAATGGCTACTGATTAATTTAAGATTAAAAAAAGCAGTGTCGAATCATGATGCTTAAGAAATCAGCCTGCAGTGGTTGAACTTGTAAATCGCCAGAATAGGTAGACAGGGAGTTGATCAACACCTTGATGCTTTCCACAATGCCTGTTACAACAGCACCTACAAACTGCTCCGGAGTGCTTTTCTCTCGTTGTTTGGGGTTTCCAAAGTAGCCCCCCAGGTAATCGTTGCTGCCAACGCTGACGATATACACTGCATCAGAAAACACCTCCTCCGCAAGGGTTTGTCCATGGCGTTCAGACACTGCTGCCTTGTGCTCCAGAAACTGGGACAATTGCTTCTGCAAGTCGACCACCTGATTGCAACCGACCAAAGCTCCACAATCAAGGACCTCAACAGCTAATTGAAACAACCAAAATGTAACTTATGTGCCCTTGTAACAGCATGATAAAATTGAGAGGATGCATGAATTACCAAGCCTTGGTTGGTTTCCACCAACACACCAGCTCCTCCTGACCCAAAATTAACTCCATGGGAGTGATCCGCATTCGGTTCCAGGTATGGTGGAATTAAGGGCTTTCCTGCATACTCAGCTGCACGAACAAAAAATTGAAAACCCAGTCAAGTGATGAGGTTAACAGATCCAATCCAAACATTGAAGCCAATTCAAGAGATTGTGGCTTATTGATTACGCAGGTCAGCTCACCAATGAAGTCCACAATCACACGGCCATTTGAGTATCTGCCCGTTGGCTTTCCAAAGAAATCCTGCCCATACGGTGGAAAGTCGCCTCTGAAATTTCGTGTTGTGTTGATGTAGTTGTTGGTGCCGCAATCCACAGTGGAGTCACCGAAAATAAATAGAGCTGGCACAGATGCATCGGCACTGACAGCCACGAGAACAATCACGACTGAAAGGAAAGATGCCAAAGAAAGCCAACGAGGAACCTTTCCTACCGCCATCGAAACCCCAAATTTATACCTGTGTCTGTGAATCAGGGGCGATTCAAAACAAACCACTTATTAGACGATCGAGGCACCAAATCCAGTGCAATCTGGGGCTCCATACACATCCCCATACAGTGGCAAGATTAGAATAAGCATGGAGCTCTATGTAACTTGCCAACAAGATACCCCAAACAGCAGATAAGTTACCTGTCAACTCAATACAACACCTAAAAGCACATGGGACTCACAGCAACACAAATTGTGATCAAATCAAACTAGGACCAAACGCTTCAAGTTAATGTAAAATACACGATCTCTTGAAGCGTTGAATGGGAAATTGTTCAATGAAAAACCAAACTGATCTACAACAACCCTCGCTTCTAATATCCATGGCCAGCTCGCAGTCATGACAAATGATTTCCACTTCGTATAAGCTCGTCAAACATCACAAAACCTCACGAAACCCCGTCGGATTCTTGAGAGCTCAGGTGTACCAAGAAACTATAGCGAGACGTATTTAGTCAAGAAATTAGAAAGAAAGTTGCTGAAACTCACAGGTGCAAGGAGAGGCTTCAACTGGGCTTCTTCTCTCTCCTCACCTCGAAGTGGGCCTCAACCTCGCAACATGAAGTTAGAGGAAGATCCGTGGGGGGCACTCCACTAAAATAGCTAGGATCAGACACCCAAACAGCGCAAGTGCAGCCGGCAGTTGGAAGCCCCAGAATCAAAATCCTTACACAGCAGTCATGGCCGGGATCGCGCCTGCAGCTTCTGTAGCACCACAGAGCATTGAAGAGCTCTAAGTTGTGTGACAGGCTCAACTTGTGTGACAGGCCGGAGATGGCAGAAACCCTGGCTCATCAACCCTTCTGAGAGACGATGCTCCATCACAACGTTCGTGCGCGTCCAAAGGCCTGGAAACCTCTGCATTCTGCTGTAACGTACAACACAACCAAACCTTTGACTCCTCAGTCAGGCTCAGAGCTCCAACATACCAGGCCTATGAAAGCCGATCCCAGAACTACAATAAACAACGCCCAATTGACGTAACTACACCCCAGTACCACTGTACACACAGCTCCTGTCACGAATTAATGCTAATTCGGTTTGTACATGGCGTCACTGTGCAAGCCACCACTCTTCCTTTTGTCCTCCTTTTAAGCAAATCTGAAAATGGTCTCTGCCGGTAATTGCCACTTCTCACCGAGACTAAGAGCTTCATCATTCATTGCTCCACTGAGTTTTCAGCCACCAAAACCAACAACCAGCTTTCACTTTTCACTTTGCGGTACCTTTTGTGGCATTCAACCGGAGCGAATGCATGCTCATGTGGCACAAATTCAAGCCTCACAAGTTCACAACCACAAGTGTGACTTTCACTCATCATCCGTTAACCTTAGTGCCATCGCCAGCTAACTAAACTTGCAACAAACAATCAGAAACTGCAACGAGAATTGAGCAATTGAAGCAGATCAGCTGAGAGCTTGGCGAGAGTTGGAGGCTTAGAGAAGGATTTGGGTTGTGGTTGATTGTGGTTAAGTGAGGATCATGGAGGCCGTAGCTATAGCGTTGCCCTCGCAGTTGGGTTGCCATGGCCGACGATGCGATGGAGTGGGGATTTTCAGGAGCAGGAGTGCTGTGAGAGGTGCGAGATTTGGAGTAAATGTGAGGAGGGGAGGAAGTGTGGTGGTTGTGAGGAGCAAGCAGCCCGATGTGGAGCAGGAGAAGGAGGAGCTGAGCAGTGGGTTCGACATGCCGACGCGAGGAGGGATGAAGCTTGAGAGGAAGCTTGAATTCGGAGAAGACCGGCGTGTGGAGCGCATGTTCTCCAACTTGAATGAAGTGTCTCTCAAGCACGAGCCTGGTAAAATTATACTCTCGAGCTCATGTTCTGCAATGTGGTGACCTAATGCGCGAGTGATTTGGGTTTCTATCGGTGGTTTGGTAGGCGAGTGACTTGGTGAGTTGGTCTGTTTGTTGGCAGGGAGTCTTTTGAATGCGGTGCTGCTGATTGCGGGCACGACTGTCGGGGCCGGCATTTTGGCGA
Source organism: Ceratodon purpureus (assembly GCA_014871385.1). Classification (NCBI taxonomy): domain Eukaryota; kingdom Viridiplantae; phylum Streptophyta; class Bryopsida; order Pseudoditrichales; family Ditrichaceae; genus Ceratodon; species Ceratodon purpureus. Next base: position 6,603,717 of record CM026423.1, read on the forward strand.
TTCCGTCTGTGACTCAGGAGTCTGGGTTTCTGGCATCCTCCGTTGCGTGTATCGGTTGCTGGCTTTACATGGTATGTCGTTCATGTTCTCCTCTTTGAGTCTTGGATGAATTGTCCTCGGAGATTCTGCTTCGCTGCCCGGACTGATTCATAACAAGGTGAGTTCTGTGGAACAGAGCAGGTCGGATCAGGGTTGCTCGTCGCAGAGGTCAATGTCAACACCATGTGCGAGCTCGGATCAGGGGGCGTCTCTCTCGTAAGCTCCCTGTCTTGACATCAAAACTTTGTTCTAGAAACAAAAGTTCAGAGATCTTCGCCCAAAAACTTTGCCTCAATTTAACCTTACTTGATGGATGTGCAGGTTTCGATGGCTCTGCGCACGCTTGGCGACTGGGGAGTGCGAGTAGCCTGGTAAGGTGTGCAAGCGTCCAATCATCCAGCATATATTCCTTTTGTTAATAAACTAAATACTTCAAGGATACTTGGAATCGTTATCAGTTGAATTCTCCTGTTGGGTGCTTGATCATAGTGGCGCTTATCTCTTCATCCACTACGCACTCCTCGTGGCGTACATTGCACGGTCCTCCGATATCGTCACCAACGCCGTCGGCACTCCTCTGTGAGTCTTCTTCTAAATCACAGTCCTGGTCTTCAATCTTCCAGTCCTGCCAAAGTAATCTAGTTTATGCACTTATTCTTTTCTGAGCTGATGATTGTCGATGCAGGTGGGTGAGTGCAGCTCTGTTCACAGGCAGCCTCGGAGGATTATGCTACTTTGGGAGGTAAATGTCATTATATTATTTTCTGTGAGGAAGGAGAGGAAAACACATAGTACCAATTTTGAACTGAATATTTTTTGTTGATGGCATGAAAGTTTACTGCCTGTGGATAGAAAAGAATGGAAGAGATGGTTCACGAGAGATTATTTTGGGAGGTTGTCATGGAACTTGAATTGAACTTAGCGTGATGGCATGGAAGGCGGTTCTTATTGATGAATGTCATTTTTGTTTGTTTTTGTGGACACAGCCAACGAGTGATTGGTTTAGTTAATGGAGGCTTGGTGGTCGGCATTCTTGGCAGCTTTGGCCTCCTTGTGGTAATCTCACATTACATCCTTTCTAGTTGTCTTTAACCTGAGATTTGTTTTTCAATCTCTTTGAGATGTTCATGGTGGTCCTTTGAAACAGACTGTTGGGTCAGCAGGGCTGGACTTCAACTCACTGCTTCGGGCCAACTGGGAGGCCGTCCCGCATAGCATTCCAGTCATTGCCCTGGCTTTTGTTTACCAGGTATAGCTGAAATTATCTTGCAGATTCCGTGCTTTTCATGTATTTCACTTGCTGCAGAATATGATACTGTAGTGCAATTGTCTTACTTGAGCTTTTGCATGCAGAATGTAGTTCCTGTGGTGTCAACGAGCTTAGAAGGAGACCTACCTAAAATCAGGTACCAAGTTTCCCAAATTGCTCCATGACGGAGCCTGGGGACCTTCTAAAGGATTTGAGACACATTGTGATTTGATGAGTCCGGTGTTTCAACTGTAATGGTGAATTTTATTCTCAACAACAAACTAGCATTTGAGTGAGGCTTAAGGATTCTGGTGTAACTCTTTTTCTGTGACAGGACTGCTGTGGTACTTGGGACCGGGATTCCACTTGTGTTGTTTCTGATCTGGAACGCAGTCATACTAGGCACCTCGTCGTCCCTGGTGGACGGATCCGGAGTTGTGCAAGCAATTTCCGATCCTTTGCTCAGACTTCGCTCTGCCAGTGGCATTGTTGGCGTAAGTTCATACGAATTTTTTACAGAACCATGATTTTCAAGAACTATTTTGCAAAATCAAACGAATCGATTTAAATTCTTGAGAAGATTTTGCAATGTAGGTTTTGTTTGCCTTGTCCTTCCAAGAGGTATAATTCATACCTTGATGAAATGGGAAGGAATGGAATGCAAATTACATGCCAGGATGATTTTAACCTCTTAACTTCCTCAGTTTTCTCGATTTAAACTCTTTGCAATTTATCTGGAAAAGTAAGAACCACCATATCTTGTTTTCCTCACATCAAGAAATTATAATATTACGGGATTCTACAATTTTCTGTTGCATCTTACCTAACGTAAGAAATGATGTTTGGTTTGATCAGCCAACTGTGGAGATCTTCTCACTCTTAGCTGTCGCCACCTCGTTTATTGGCTTCGTCCTTGGCCTCTCCGACTTCCTCTGCGACTGTAAGCTTATAAACATTGCTGCCCCAACTTCCAAGTTTAGGACTACCTGTCAAGATTACCATTTCCACAGTTTCGTCATGTTCCTATGTATTTCCACAGTTTTCTTTGATTGACGTTATTATTTTGTCTGTTGGTTTGTTCCAGTATTCAAACTGCCTGGAGGAGGCCGCCGATCTCCTCTACCATACATTCTCACACTCCTTCCGCCATTCTTTCTGTCTCAGACATCGCCGGAGATCTTTTACCAAGCCTTAGATTTTGCAGGCACATATGGAGGTATAATTCTACCTTGATCTCCACTGCGGGTGTTATTCTGAGCAGTTTGATAATCCAGTCAAAGTGGCTACATAGGTTAACATGTGGCAAAGGTTTTGACAAGTTATTTGTTCTGCAATTCTAGTTTTAATTAGAGATACAAATTTTAAACCAATCATACAGCAAAAAATTGAATTTAATCGCTTGACACTTCTACACAACTGATACTAGAAATCTTTCATAATAGTCTTAAAGTTGTAATACAAGGCACCTTCCAAGGAATATATGCTAAATTTGATCACCTCTTTCAAGGTATGTCAAAGAGTAAATAACAATTTGACAACTTTTCGCTGATAAGGTACAGTAAAAGGTCAATAGTCGCTGATTTCTCAAAATCTTCGAACCACATTCTAGGACTGTTTATATTCAAGTGTTGTCTGATGTGGATTTTTGTTTCTTTTGGAGCAGTGCTTGTCCTGTTTGGAATCTTGCCAGCGGCTATGGCGTGGTCAGAGCGGTATTCTGGCACATGCCTTCCTCCATCTACCAAACCCATCGTTCCTGGTGGGCGTGTCACTTTGGCTTTCTTCATCGGCGCTGCAGGTTTTGTGATCACGTCGGAGGCCATCTCCAAGCTCTCGCCATAGCTGTAGAATGTGAATTCTCAAACTTAAAATAAAGTTAGGGAGTAGAATTGGTTAGTCTAAGCTCATGGTTTAGCCTAGAGTTCTCGTAGTTGACACCCAGCTCTTATCAGGAGTCTTTACCGGTTTTGTTAAAGCTGGAATCCTGTTGAATCTTTTTAAAGCTAGATTTCTGTACAAAATATCTGCAGCTGTTCATGAATATTGGAAGATAGTGATTGATTTTGGGGTCGCTTTCATGTACTGTATATGTATGTTTTATTTGTTATTTTGATTGGATCAAATTTGGACTTATGTGGCCTTATAGATAGTCTATTTCTATTGTAGTGTTTTAATATCCAGAATTTGTCTCCAAATTTCATCGTCTATGTTTTTGACATGAAATTGTATCAGAGAGCTTTTCCAATGAAAACAACTTTCAACTGCAAAGTTGTTTGCCATCACCATAAGAAAACATTGTAAATAAAAACAAATTATGAAAAAAATCATTCTTTCAAATAGACCTTTCAATGTTAAAAGTTTAATTTATTATACTTTCAAAACTATACTAAAGTTGAAACATTAGTGAGGGTAAGATTAGTGGAATGTTGGTAATATGAGACCAAGTTGGAGACCCATATGGAGAGCATTATCTGGTTATGAAATGGTTAAGTGTAAGTGGTCATTGATCTGCTTCGTATCTCCCTCAAAGTTAAGAGAAATGTGATCTAGATGTAAAAGTGGTCATTGATCTACTTTGTATCTCTCTTAAAATTAAGAGAAATGTGATGTGGATGTAAAGTATCAGTGAATTTTATAGGTGTGACATTGTAACTCACATTGAGCTTCATTCATTTGGTTTACTTGAAGTTACTTGTTCTCCTCGTACTGGGGCTAATGTTGTGTTGTTGCTTGATCAATGTGTTGTATTATTACACATAATGCCAATTTTGATTTTCTAAGTAGGATATATATTTATTAAAATTTGTTACATGCTTCCATTTCCATTTTGAAATGTACAAGCATATGATTGATTGTAATAAGTATAGCACATCCGTATTTGAATACCATTGCTAATATAGTATTATGTGGTATGTATTGTAGCTAAAATCTCAAATAAAAAGTCATTTCATTATTGCCTATAGGACATGGATGTTGCTAATGTCTTGTATGAAATCTATATAAAAGTTAGTGTTTGTGGGCTACACAATGCATATAGCAAGTCGATGTCATGAAGTATTTGTATATGATACCAACTTCCATTGAATGTATTTATATCTGCCTTGAGATGGAGGCAGTAGAATACCATACCTACATAGTCAATTCGGCACTCAAGTGCTGAATAATTATTTTAATTACTCCAAGGCCATTTTGCATTTACAACAATATTTTGATCATTGTTCAATATCCATGAACAATATTAAGAGAAAATTTGGCATCATCACTATATTTTGTTGATCATTTTAAGGCTGTAAGTTCAAAAATACTGTAATTTTTGTAGATTGTGTGTTTTGAATGAGATAATTTACAATATAAAGATGGGATTTTGTATGTATGAACAATTTTGGTGCAAAAATTTAATGATGGTAGAAGTTTATATGTGTGGAAAAGTGTAATAGTGAGAAGTTTCTGAGATTCCAATGGCATTTCATAGTGAGAAGAAACAAACTATACTCACTTTTATATTCAAAACAATTACACAAGGAGAAAGAGAAGTAGTTCTGGCAAAAAATATTGAGGTTTTGAATGAGGCAGCTGAAATCTACAAAAGCTTGGAAAGAGGGAGTCCACAAAAAAGTCCAACAGGTTGTCCAAGGAAGTGTTCAATTTCACTTCAACCTTAACAAATCAAGAAAGAGAAGGAAGGTGATGAAGAACACAAAGGAGGCAATCAATACAAGAGGAAAAGAGAACTACACAATGAATGATTCAAAAAATAGGTCTTCTCTCTTATTGAGAGGATTGTCAAAATGTATGGGAAAAACATTGATGCTATCAATTACTTGAAACTAACATCCAGAATTCTTCATGCTCCAAGTGGTTTTGAGAGTTAAGTAGAGTAAGTCTATGGAATTGGTTTGATGACAAAGGTGATCTAAGACCTAATTTCAAAGAAGCATTAGCGCTAAGATACCATGTAAAACATCAAAAACAAAATCTTCATGTCCGAGAGGAGCACCTTCATGTGACAGATGAGTTGGTGGCTAAACTTGAAAATTTGAGGAAAAGAGGTCACACTCTTTTGCTTAACATTGTCCAACCAATCTTCAGAGGCATAATTGAAGCTGGAAGATGCTGCATCTAAACTAATAGATGAAACTCTTGGAGGCTTCTCTCTGTCAATGAGATGGATAAGAGAATTTCTTAAATTCTATATGAATTAGATATTTTGTAAAAGAACTATAATTGCAAGCAAAGTTCCTACTTATTAGATGGAACAAGGATTTAATATAACTTATATAATAGCTTACTCTGTGAAAGTATAAAACATTTCTCCATTCTTGGTGGTAAACTTAGACCAAAATAATATTCATTTAGTACCATCAATAGGAAGAACTTACATGGGCTGTCAAAGGAGTCAAAGATTTCAAAATCACAAATGGCCCACATCAGAAGTTAAAACTCAAATTGAGCGTAGCAGAGAAGGAGGTGTAGACTTGACAATGAGTAATTTGAAGCCATTAATATGTGAGTAGCTTCACAATGTATGGATACAAGTCAAAAAATGCAAGACATGATTATCGAGGGCTAAGACAAGGCATCCATACATGAATTTCAGCTCAAAATTATTTACTATAACAGTTGTATACATTAATGACGTGGCAACAAATAAGGAAGAAAAAAGCCTAATGTTTTAGATTTAGAATTTATGTGTACTTAATTATAAATTTGATTATAATAAATAGTCTTCTTTTCAAAATCTATATAGTTTTTGCTTTACAATAATGAAACACGTATCATTGTTCTTACTTGATTGCTGTCCTTCTCCACCAATCAATGATTAGCGTGGTCCACTCTTGATCTTCATCTTTTGGCTTGGGCAAATTTTCAGCAATTGCATAACAGTTTACTCTAGACTCCAACTAGATCTTTATTGCCTGTGAATGTCACCCACACAATGAGCAAATCTAATTTAGAAAAACAAACCAAACTTCTGCAGTATCAAATATGACGTAAATTGACTACTAAAAGCCAGAACTCTGATCTTACCATCTGTCAAATCTAAAAGCATCTTCAACCAAGAATCCTATTAATTTCATCCATGAAATTCATCAACTTTGGGTAATGAGGCCTTGTATTTATTACATATTTTAGCACCTCACAAAATGACTTATTTTTATTGACCATGCATGTATAATATCAAGATAAAGATCAGTTGTAAGTTCATCCAAATGGATGATTAAAACGTCTAAAATAAAATTTAATGAACCTCAATCTATTGCACATCTTCATAGTACATAGATCCACAAAGACTGGACTTTGTTTTCAAACTAATTCTACTCTTCCCTAGGCCAACCACAACATCTAGGTAATGTAGATGAATGATCCAAACTACTTTTGTCGTCACGATGGGATCACATATTGCAAATAAGAGATGCTAGTACTTGAGTTGAATCTTGTTACAAGAAGATTTATTGTTCCATTCTTCTTTCTTCAAATTTGCAAGATACAATCAATTCTGTTTTTTTTTATTGTTTTCACATTAATATAGAACTTTTATCATCAATAGTGGAACAAACCAAGATTGTTCTGGGTTTGTTGAGTTGTGAAGTGTTGAGGATGCTGACTTTGTAAGTAGACCATAGACTTTAATATGAACTTATCTCACATAGTAATTGTGTTCTACATTGTGTTTATTGTTGTTGTTCATGGGTATACTCAGAATGCCGTGGATGCTTTCGAGCATTCTTGCCGTTATGAGAGGGCTTCTTTGCATGTTACAAAACCGTCCACATTGCTGTACTTGCGTTTTGTTTTGAATGAAGGAACATGATATGCTCAAAAAACTACGTTTCATTTTTAATTATACATTATAATCATTATAATTTTTATTAATATTTATTGTTGTTTCTAGATATTAATAGAAGCAAAAATGGAGATGTCTTGGAAAGAAAGAATGACACAAACGCAATGACGAATAACGTCAAAATTTTGTGGGTTTTGTGATAAAAAAATCCAAAGACTTGCAAAGTCAGAAAGACATAGAAAGAGTGTCACCATATCAATTCGTTGAAGAAATTTAACATTCCTTTAGACACAACATTGTATGAATTCATATTATTCTACTTTTTCCAACCAAAAGGTGAGATTCCTCTTCATAAATTACATTATTTTCGAAAGATTGAAGGTTTTAGTGTACAATTTGTTGTACATTTACACACACAATAGGAGACTTTCATGCTTACAATAGTGAAAAGAAGCATAGGGAGCGTTTGACAATTCTGGGGCTTTCTAACCATTCATAGTGATTTTGATCGATCTTCTAAAATTTCAAATGCCTTACAAAATGATTAGTTTGTTTAAGTGTTTCGTTGGAAATATTGCCGGCACAAACTACAGCCATTTATTTCTTCAGTATTTCTGAGGACATCATCAACCTCATGATCAAGATCTTCAGCATTCGCCTGCGATGCCAATTGCTCATCAGTAGTTGGAGGCAGTGGTCGTTCGTTTTTCGCATATGTCTCCAAGTTGTCTCGACAAGTAATCCATTCTTCAAACAACTCGATTGATTTTCGTACGCGCTCTAACATTGCCAAAATAATTATTTTTGTGCGCTGTGCTGTGGAGAGTTGAATAGCTCCATTCGATAAACTCACGAATGGATTGAATTGGTTACAATTACATACATCATCCTCATCCTCATCTTTAACATCATCCTCATCATTATTTTCATTTCCATTTTCATCCGCATATTCATCCGCATCTTCATCCGTATCTTCATGTACATCTTAATATAGAACTTTTATCATCGATGGTGTAACAAACAAAAATTGTTCTAGATTTGTTGAGTTTTGAAGTGTTGAGGATACTGACTATGTGAGTTAACTATTCACTTTAATATGAACTTATCTTATATAGTGATTGTGATCTACATTGTAGGTATTGTTATTGTTCATAAATCCACTCAAAATTTCGTGGATGCTTTAGAGTATTCTTGTCATTCTGGAAGAGCTTCTTTGCATGTTACAAACCCGTCCACATTGTTGTACTTGCGTTTTGTTTTGTGTAAGGGAATATGATATGCCACAAAACTACGTTTCCTTTTTAATTATACATTATCATGATTATTATTTTTATTAATATTTATTGTTGTTTCTAGATATTAATAGAAGCAAAAATAGAGATGTCTTAGAAAGAAAGGATGACACAAGCTCAGAGACCGAAGACGTCAAAATTCTATGGGCTTTGTGATAAAAAAATCTTAGGTCTTACAGAGTCAGAAAGAGATAGAAAGAGTGCCCACCATATCAACATGTTGAAGAAATTTAATATCCTTTGAAAACAGAATTGTATGAATTCATATTATTCTATTTTTTCAAACCAATAAGTAAGATTCATCTTCATGAATTATACCATTTTTTGAAAGATCCAAGGTTTTGATGTACAATTTGTTGTAGACCTACACATACAATAAGAGACTTTCGTGCCTACAATAGTGAAAAAAGCATAGGGAGCGTTTGACAATTTTGGAGTTTTTACCATTCACAATGATTTTGATCATTCTGAAGAATATATCAGGATTTCTTTATTTTCTTCTGAGTTTTGGGGTAATTCATATCCTTTGAAGTATGAAGATCCTCTTGTGGATTTTTTCACAATTGCATGTTTTAGGGCCCAGGGAATTTCACTTCTTCTTTGTATTTGGAGAATCCTCAGAGTTAAGTTACAATGAAAATTGAATGAAGAAGAAAAAATTTAACTATGATGTAGATGTTGCTGTGAAATGCCTAAGCCGAATCTATTATTCTACACTTTTAATTAAAGATGTTGCTATCATAGGCATCATTGCTTTCTATGATATTTCACCACAAAAATGCACCCTTACAAAAGAGATTAGTAAGGTTATTTACTTTTGTGGTGGAAAAGTACAAAGGAAAAAAAAAAAAAAAGGCAGAGTGGACTGATATGTGCGGATGGAGGAGGGACATAGGAAAGCAGATGTTGATCAGTTTGGAAGATCTTGTCTCCATCACATTATTTTATTTTCATTTTTGTTTTGTATATATATTTCTTAAATTTTTATCATATTAATTTTATTTTACAAACTTGTACATATGTAGATACTCGCATAGTGTACGAGCAAAATCGCAAAAGAAAAATGTTGGGAGAAAAAAATTGAAGTATATGTCAGACCTTTAGACATGTGCATTGTTTGCACTAATCATTGACTACCAATTTGGGAGTTATTTGAAGGATTTGAAAAACTTGGTTTTTATAGCACTATGTAACGGTACCACATTTGCTTTCTCTATTAGTACAATTGTTCATTGTACAAGGATGGCCTACGGATATGGCATTGTTGGAATGTCATGTTCTGTGAAGAAAAATGTAGAAAAGAAAGCCCTTATAAGAAGTGAAGAATTTTTTTGGCATTTTAATAAAAGTAAGTGTTCTTAATTTTATTACCTTTGTATTTTTATTTGGAATATAAGTTTCATAAGTTTCGTATATTAAATAAAATATTTAAAGAATTATTTGTTATTATTAAATTATTTAATTGTGTTATCATTTATTTTGGTACAGTGGAGGAGATGCGGCAATTAAAATTTTAGAATGAGGTTGAAGGAATACCTAAAAAGACTCCTCCTATTTGCAAGGCTGCTGTTCAAAAGTCAGTTGTTCATAAAGTTGCTATTCATAAGGCTATTGTTCAGAAGGCAGTTACAATAAGGAAAACTCAAGGTTAATGGCCCTTGCTTTGAAGAAGGCACATAAACTCACCTAAACCTTCTAGAATATGATACTATGCATTCATCCAAAGGCCTCAATCAGCCAAAATTGATGTTAAGGATTTCCATGTTCTAGGTTTTGATGACATTATTCATTCCTATTTTTTACAAAGACAGAACTTTCTTGTATTTGATTCAAACTTGGGTGAAATAAGTATGATTCCCATGATCCAGTTCAGAAAGGAACTTTTGGCATCTTATGAGTCACACTGTTAATCCATTGCCTTCGTTAATACTAAGACATGACATTTTTGCCTGAGGTCATTTGTTCATAGAAGATTAACTTTTTTGAAATTATGTTGGTCTAGCAAAAGTTTATAAATCAAATAATCTTTCATCTCCAACAAATTTTATGTCATTTGAAGACTATATGCAAAAATTATGCGTGTTATAAAAAAGAAGACTAACTAGGTGCTTCACCTCAAAGTTCACATTTCCCATATACATTGTTGAACACAACTCGACTCTATTTGCATAAAGCATAGAGCATTCTCACCTCTTACTCACATCTACCTTGTGATCCAATGCAAAAGAGATGTAGAGGATTAACCCCTAAAGCATCAACTCAACAGTTTTGGTATGATTTAGGGTCTGATCAGGCTCCTTATGAGTCAAATTTTATCGGATGTGGCTGTAACTTTAGCACAACATGGAAAATTGTCATATCTTTCTAACAAGACCAAATTTTACTTCAAGTAGTCAAGAAATAATTCGTGTTTAAAGATCAAAATTCAATTCAGGGCACTTGGTGCAGGTTTGTGGCTGATAGTAGTGGTGTATCAAATCTATGACAGTCTAAAGTGACTTCCAAATGATCTAATTTTTTTTTTGTAAAAGTCGATTTTGAATAATTCAACCATAGAATCTTGTTCAGAGCCATCCAATTAGTCTACGTTCCAAGTTTTGTAAATTTTGACCGTACGGATCTTGAGATATATTCAGTCAAAGTTCCAAGTTTTATAAAAAAATTCAAACAGATCAACAATGATTGGGTCACCTTCGCCACCCATTTTTCCTTCACCATTTTCTCCTCCTAAACCACAGTATATGCTGTAAAATTCATATCTATTTTGGATTTATTTATTTTTCGGATTTTTTTCCTCTACAATTTCTTTTCCATACAAATGCATTTATACATCGTTTGGATTTCAAAAAATAGATGATCTTCTAAGCCATTTATAGTGTGGAAAAAGAGTCAGTGTATGTGCATTTCATTTGACTCCCGTCACTGGAAATGTGGTTTTCCAATGCTTTTGTGTGTTGTATTGTCTTTAAATTTTTTGAGCATACTCCCAACTCACATTAGAATCTAAAACTGAAGAGCCTCCAACCATACAATCTCAAAAAATTGGCTGTTTCACTCTCCGAAGGGTGGCTGTCCCTGCCGGGCAATACCAAAATAAACTTTTCTCTGAAGTTCAAACCTTATGATCTTCCAAACGGCGAGGAGTTACAATCTGAAATTTTGTGTACACATACATGTACAAGTTAGGTACTAGATCCTACGGTTAGATTCTTTAAAATACGTTCGAATTTGCATAATTCTATCTTGAACTAAAAGAGGGCAGAATTGAGGCAGAATTTGGGATTTTATGGCCAAAAACTTGAGGGGTTAAAACTTTAGTAAAAAACTTAAAAAAGGCTTTTAGACGAATTTAAAAAAATTAACAAAGAAAGTTGCCTACATTTTGAATATACTATTTTAAGGTGCCAAACACTAAAATTTGTAATTAATTAATTATTCAGCAAGAGAGCACCGGAGTTGCCTCTAAGCTATGGTAAAATATTTTATAGCAAAGATAAAATCCATAAACCTAAATATAATCCAAAAGCAATGGCATCATTCAAAAAGGTTATCTATGCATTGTTTTAGATGGGAAGTTTGGATGCAGACAAGAGTCACTTCAGAATTACTCCATTCATAGGTCAAAGGTAGTTTTACTCGGCATCTGATTGGAAACTCGAGCTCCAAGAGAAGTGAAGAGCAGCCACAAAGTTAGGATAACAAATGAGGAGAGGCTATTCCCATTTCACATAGACAGACTCCCAGATCAAGGTACAGGTGGCAAAACTTTGTGCATTAACTACACAACAAGACCCCACCACCATGTGGAGTACACATGTAACTTGTCAAGAATAACGAAATTCCAGTCCCCTCTTTTGAAACTGTGGCCACCAGGTGGTGTGCTAACCAGGGGCATTTTCACATTCGAAGAATCCAATATTTCATTTCTACCTCCACAAACACAATTCCCCTCCCCAAAAGTCAGCCTTTGGAAAGAAAAAACTATGCAAAGGGGCCGAAACTGCTGCCAAGGAGGTGAACCTCCAGGGTCACCTTCCACTACTTCCCGACACCATTCCGACTTGCCGACTTCCGGCTCCTCCGACTTCCTTGGGACATCGATCGTGGCAGAGCAGTGAGCTGCGATGTCCTCGACTCCGCATGGCCGGCTCACTCAATAAGCACATGTCCATATTGCGATCTGCGGATGGGGCCCATGAATAGTGCCGCTCAAGGCAATGAAAGTCATGGAACTCTTCATGCAGCTCAACGTAACAGTGTCCTGGATTCATTCATATGTATACTGACACGTCCAGTGACCAGTGAACTTGTTCCAGTGACCAGTGGTGTCCAGAACTCGACACACTCCCGGCGCTCATGATGAGGCTGTTATAATGAAGGGAGTGATACCAGTTCCAGTTGTGAGGCTGCAGTGCAGCTGGAGTTTCAGCTTCAGCAGTCGCCTGTGAGGCTGCTGTGCAGCTCGGTTTGAAGGTTTAGATTCCGCCGGTGTTGTAGATTCGAAGCTTCAGGATCTAGTACTCGCATCAGCTCCGGACAGGTGGTTGTGACTTGAGACAGGTAATTCATAGCGCATTGGGCTCATCATCACGAGTTCATCTCCCGCGTGCTAACTGATATTGCAGTTCGATTAATATTTCAGCTTTGAGAAAGCAACTGTGTGGGGTAGAGCTGGGCCCTGTTTTGGTTTCAGCTCCAGCGCGACGGCATGATGATTTCCATTAGTGCAGAAAAGAAGAGGAAATAGTGCGGGTGGAGGTATCTGGTGCAAGTTGTATTGGTGTAGTACGAGGAGTAGCTTCCTTGCTGCGACGTGAGGCTTTTGAATCTGGAGGTATCTGAGTGGGGATCACGAGCTCTGTAGTGCCGGAGACGTCACAGCTTGGACGTCTAGTAGTGACTCTCAACAAGGTCATTGTGCATTGGGCTCATTACTTCACTCATCTCCCTCGTGCTAGCTAGCTAGTCATTGCAGTTCGATTGATATTCCAGTTCTTAGGAATTAACTGTGTGGGGTAGAGGGCCCTGTCTTGGTTTCTAGCTCCAGCGCGATGAAATCCGAGCAAAATTGATTAAAGGAAATAGTGCGGGTGGAGGTAATCTTGTAGACTTGGGCACAAGTCGTACTCGTAGACGTAAACGAGGCGTAGTTTCCTTGCTGTGTAAGGCTCCTGAATATTCTAGAGGCATCCGAGTGGGGATCTTGCTATAAGGTTTTGACTCCTTCACAGAAGCTCTCAAGTGGAGACCTCACAGCTTGGACGTCAAGTCTGGTTTTTCGGTTTGGTGTTGTTTTCAATGGAGTCTGAGGCGCACGTACTCACTGACTATTGAGAGGACCATCAGTGCTGTGGCGATTGACCGTTTTTAGAATCATGGAGTAGATTCTAGGACTGGCCATGGGCGGTGCTCAAGCATAGCTAGATGAAAGCGATTTTTCTAGATTCTGGGTTCATTCGAATGAAATGAAACCAACAGTGCTTTGGACATTTCATTTGACCCAACTCCAACTTCCAACTTCCAAGTTTCACTTCTAGAAAATTTAGGTTTTTGACGGGTTTAGTAGTACAAGACCGATAGAAGTGAAAACTGCAAGTGAAGAGTGGAGCTGCTTTACATAAGATAAAAATGGAGCGAGTACTTGGTGCTGAATAAATCTGGCATTTGTAGAGGTTCAAGGTTCATATTGATTACAGATCTTAGCAATAACTATTAGGTACGCTTGTGTAAATTAATTACCTTCCGGATTACGCCCTGCAGCTGGCGGAAATGGAGAACTTGGTGCAGGAGCTGAAGAAATTAGTGAGCTTATGCGGGTGGACTTATGCTGTTGTCTGGAAGATAGGACCTGATCACAGGTGCGTTAGTCCTCAAATTTATTGGACACTTTGTCAATGTGATTAGTTTCTTCGCTGGGAAGAGTGAGATAGATCAAGGTTTCAATCCTGTTTACAAAATTGGCCCTGTCTGGCATTAATAAGTTGGCTGAGGACTTCGTATTAGAGAATTCAATGTAACTAGCTGCACTTCTGTAATCAATCCTTGAGAGAATCAGTTCTGTGTTTGTAGGACTCCTATTTGGCACCAGAGTTACTTCAATGAATTTGAAGAGAGAGAAATTGGACAAGCGCAGCGTTTTGAAAACATTTTCAAAAGTTGCCAGTTTACGGCCGACAGGCCAGGGTAGGTCTCTCCGAATGGTTTAAACTTTACACCCAGGTTTCCTGCATGATGAATTCATAGTGGTAATATAAAGCCATGCGTGTCAGAAAAATTTAAAACTTGATCTAATCCAGGGTTTTTCCAGTGGGTGAGTGGTTTCTATTCAAAAAAATTGAATTTGAATCTGATCTAGCGAAGTAATGAATCCCTAACCCTAGAACTTGTGGTTTGCAGGTATGCTTATTTGGCTTGGCTTCGTCAATCTCCCTACTGGTGGTCAAGGCAGCTCATGGTCCCAGTTCCCACTGACGAAAACAAAGAGTTATTCTTAACGGTATGACTTCACCGCATTATATGGATTCAATTTTTTCTTTGGGACGCACTGAATGGATTTTTCAAGCTCCAACGGCGAAGTTAAACCTGTTTTTCGCAGTAACTGTCCATTCAAGTCTAGATTTGTCTACTTTCCAGACGGATAGCTTTTTTAGGCCATGGTCTCACTTTGTTTACTAATTTTTTGTGTGTGTTAAACACGGCTTTTGTCATTCAGGAAGCTAAAATCCAGGTACTGTGTCACTGAGCAGGCTTATTCACTTTTCATTGTGCTATGGCTTTAAGATGTAAAGATTGTCGTGGTGTTGCACTCATTTTAAAATCTAGCCGCAGCTGGGTGTGATCACGATGGCCTCCACCATGAACAACCTGCTGATGTAACATCTAAAGTTCCTTTTTTTTGGTGTCCAAGCAGACATTAGTATGCTTTCCAGGCCGATTACCCGCTGATGGCAGTGGATACTGCGTCGAAGTCGCTTCCACCTCCCCGGTACTCATCTATTGCTCATATTCCCATAACCTTTCTTCCGTCTCTTTCAGACCCTTTCCATGAGTAAAATGTATGCCTTATCTTTTTCCTGTAGCCAACTTGTATGCTCCACCGTGAGCCTCCACAATTGGGGAACAATAAGCATTGATTGCTGGAATCTTTCGTAAAAAATATGAGATTGCAAATCGAGGCTTCTGAACTCTTCTCGTGAGCGTGTAATAATGTAAACATTAGGAAGCGCTTACAGGAACGCCTCTTTGAGATGAGATTGAACTAGAGTGGAAGAGCTGACCTAGCGAAAGGACCATCCAGCAGTTTCGGATGACACTTCTATGACACAACTTCTTGTTTTGTTCGTAAATTTTTCGTTTTTAATTCCCTTCTCGCACATGTAGGGTAGGTAGGGAGATGCCCTATTCGAAACTCCTAGTTCTGTCTGTTTATTATATCTTTTTAAATAGGCAGAACTTGGTCTTTGTCCATTCCTTTTACACATTGTTTCAAGATAGGATCCCAGAAGTTTGTCATGAGTTAAGTTAGAGTGTGTTCCTATCATCCCATGCGACCACTCAATCCGACCTGACTTTTGAACACGTATGTTTTCAGGTGATTTTAATTTTGAACTCTTTTCCATTTAATTTAGTGTTATATTCTTCTCTTTGTAATGCGGGGTTGGGTGGTCACATGGAAACTCACATACTCTTACCCTCCATTCACAATCCTTAAGTAGTAAACATTTACTAATAATCAGACTCATTCACATGGCTATTGGCATCTTACTACCTATATCACCACATGGATGAAACCATGGTTACATCATAGTATTATTAATTTCAATACCGTCCTATGCCTACCTCCAAATTCTGTCGGTATTGCTTATTCTAATGATACTCTTTAGTTGCTAAAGAATTGCGAGACTTGGTGTTAGTCTGCTGATGAAGTCAAGGGCGGTTACCGGGGGCGGAGTGAAGGAATGGGTTCCCTTTCTGTCTGGATAAAGTTCTAGCAGGAAATGACCGAGCATTGCAACAGAGCAGTTCGAGCCCGGAGCTCTCCCAGATCTTCCTGCTGCTCTTGTCAAGTGCTCCTCTTGGTCTTCACACTTCAATTGGATTCATCGTGAGAAACGGAGTTGACGAGGAGTTGACTGAGGATCCTGTTGCCATAATTTCATATCCATCGCTACATGTTTGGAGTGCATGACACGGTAGTCCGGACTTTTGCGTACAAAGTTCCGACTTCACGCTTTGTTGGTTTCTCTTTGAAGATCATTAGTTTTAGTCCAGGCTACAGTTTGAGGGACGCTCCGAATTTAGAATTGTAACCATGCCTGACGTTTGCACACCCTTACCTTATGCTAGAGTTTCCCCGCGCAATTGCAGTTATGAAGCGCCGCTGTGACAAAAGGACTTATGGCAGGGTCTTCTTAGACAATAGTTTGGTGTTTCCCCTTTGTTTTGAGGACTCTGTTTCCCCAATTCGCAGTGTTGACCCATTCTTAGGGATCTGTCTAACCTGTATTACACGCAGGAAGGGCATTTACCCATACCCTTGCAACGAGAGTAGTGGCATGGTTCACCCAGTGAAGTTGGTTGAAGAATTCAGTGCCTTAGAGAGTTAATTGTCAAAAACTCTTTTACGAGATTTGAGTGAGATTTCTCGACAATCAGAAAGCAGCGACCTTGAGATGTTGAGAGGATTTTAGAGGCGTTATTGACAAGAATCAAGTGAAGCATCACTTCGCTCTAGAATTTATAAAACAGCGACCTGTGAGACGTGACGGGATTCCATCGAACTTGCGCAATAGAGGAGTAACAATAAACCTAGAGGTCATCAAGCAAGACTTCAGATCACTTGGCTTGCTTTCCAGACGGATAGTTTTCAAGGCCAAAATCTCCTCTCTCTCATCTACTTCGTGAATTAGGGCCAACTCTTTGTCACCCTGGTCGTGGCCAGATTTCAATTTTCTACTGATATGGATCTAGCTAATGAAACTGTTGGTGGTTTTGGATTTGTTTACCAGGTTTCTGAAAACGAGGCCTTTAAGGCCTCCATTCGAGATTTCATCTCAACATCCATAGCCCCGCACATCTCTTCAACCTCATCCTACCCATTGCTGCAGGAAATGTCAAATCTGGAGGCCATAACCTCCTCGACCTCCATGTCAGTACTAGAAGCAGCCCAAGCTGGTATAGCCGCCGCAGTAGCACAACAGCAAGACTCTGCCATCTTGACAGACATAACCAGTCAAGCCGCCATTCATGGAGAGGACGATGCAATTGTAGGCTTCGGCAACATAGTGAGATCGGATGAGCCTTACTACCCCTGGACTCAGTCAACCTCGCACTATGTCAGTGCAGGTTTGTCCAATTACCCATTAGCAAACTTCGGCGATTATAATTACCCAAACTTTGACATTGGTACTTTCAGTTATGGTGGCTCTTCTCCAGTTCTTGACCCGTTTCAGGCTGTAGAACCTAGTCCCGAGTGGGCACCAGCTGCATCTGGTACTGCCACTACTACTGCTCATGGCTCTAGTAAAGGTAAAGAAATTCTAGTTGAACCTGAGCCTGAACTAGGTAGCTCAACCCATCGTAAGCAGTCCCAGACCATACCACCCACTTCGCCAAATTTAAGTTCGTTGCAGCAGGAATTTTTAGACAAATTGAGGAAACCCCCTTCTCTGCAACAGCAGACATCCGGCTTAGGACCATCTGCGGAGGATAGTTCTCAAATGGTTCTAGTTCATTCTGGAGTTACAAGCTCCGGATTCCAAATCTCATCTTCTGCTTCCTCTGCCGGGGTGAGACCAATTTCGGGCCAAGTTCCACCCGGGCATAGTCCAACGTCGAAGTTTCAACCCCGCAGATACCCCCAATTCCCTGTATTTGGAGCCAGCTCTAAGAGACCGTCTTTGATTCATAAGTGGGCGACGTCTTTAGCACCTCAAATTGTGAGGATGAGAAGGGGCATGCAAGGGCCGGGTAGTGGTGGTGCAGAAAGACCAGGTAGTTTTGAAAGTCCAGGGGGCCTTAATTTTGATCCCAGGAGTCCGAACAGTAGAATGCTTGATTATCAAGCAGCTGAGATTCATAAGCTCAAAGAGCGGAAGCGGAGGTCTAAGATGAACAATAAGTTGCGCACTTTGATCTCCATCGTCCCTATCATCGACAAGGTATGAATTTTAACCAGAACTAGTACGTTTGGATTATTTTAATTTTTTTTCATTGTTTAAAAAAACTGTCCTTCAGGTGTTGAAGAAAACAGAATGTCCTTTAGGATAATAACTGTCAACTCCCATGTATGTACATGAGTTTTTTTTTCGTACTTTTCTTTCCTGAAATAGCTTTTCAAGTATCGAGGGGTTGTTAGCAGTACTTGGAGTTGTTCAGGAGTGGTTCAGGACTTGTTATGGTTCAGTGATGCAGATAGAATTCGGTTTTGAACTCATAGTCTCATTAGTGGTATCGTGCTTTGAAGAGCTGCAAAAGTATGTTATTGTTAGGAAGCAGAGCAATACCTCGTAAGTAGCCGCGAGTAATTCTAGGAACTGTCATGAAAAAATACAGGTTTGTCGCCTTTAAAATTCATCCAAGAGTGCCATGAGTTGAGTAGATTGTTTCATTTCCTGTGTTTCATTCTTTGAAGTGTCGGAATTAGATATTTTTGTTATGACTAGTAGTACCCTTACTCTCCTCAAAATGCTCGAATAGTGGGGCTGTTGAAAAAGTTATTTTACGACCAATATATTGAGAATTTGAACTTGTTATTATCCAAGTTTCTCAATATTTTGAAAAGTTGACGGTGTTGTAAAAATACTCAATTCTTGCATGCACATAGCCTACCCAAATTGAAGGCTTTTCTAATTCCCTGTATCAATATTTTCGCAGAAGGACAAGGTTTCAGTACTCACCAGCACCATCGAGTACATCCGACAACTGACCTCACGAATCTCAAACCTTGATAATAGGGAGGAAACAGCAGCTGCACCGGCAACGACGTCTAGAATGGAGGAAGAGGCATCGATGAGTATGGACAGAGAAGAGGAACTGCAACTGCTTAGTAACGTCGACACAGGTGGAGCTGGCCCTTCCTCTTCTTTTGGAGGTCCTGTTGCAGTGGAGATAGAGGACTCCCCAGATGGCGAAACATGGCTGATCAAAGTGCAGGCAAATAATCACACGCGGTCGTTGATTCAGTTATTAAACGTGTTCCAAGAGCTTGGCCTTGAGATTATCACTGTGGATTATGGTGCCACGAATGGGCGGTTCCGTGCTAACTTATGCATCAAGGTATGGTTTATTCTGTTCTTGCCATTGAATTGAACCAAGTGCAAAAATTGGATATTATCTTCAGTGTTTCTTCTCATGGATCGTTTGTAAGTTATGATGAATTTGCAGCCCTCCTTTTTCTCTATTTTTTTCTGTGTATTTTATTTTATTTCATTCTAACTAGCATGTTCTTGTGAATTTGTTGGTTTGATTTCAGGATTCAAGGAATTCAAGTACAAGTAGCAGTGTGCTGAAGGAGACACTACGCAGAGTACTTGAGACAGGTGACAGCTCGCTCACTGGGTCCGAATAGTTACGTATGCTGAGATTTTTTCTGATAACGACGAAATAACGTACAATAGATGCATTTCCGAAAGAAAGAAAGAAAAAAAGATTGAGGATTTGTGTACGGGCATAAATTGTAGTGATTCATTCATTCCTAGTCTTTTCATTCTTGGGACGCACACCAAAAGATTATTTCTATTGTGCCCTGAGTTAACCAGGCAGGGAGTCTAGGCTCATCAAGAGTGATGCAAGAGTGATGCTGCAAGACTTGAAATAGTAAAGGTTTCGATAATGGTAGCAAGTTTACAAATCATGCAATGGACTCAATTGCATTGGTTTTCTCCTGTGGCATACCGTAGTGTAACCTTCAAGAGTTGATCTCTTATTAAATTTCAGTGCATGTAGTTGTATCAAAGTAGGGCAATTTATTCTGTAACGATTATTCGCCTGCATAATTTGTAACATATGTATAAGTGATCTGCGGATCCGGATTGACAATTATAAATTTTTCACCCATTGCCACATTCCATTTCCAAGAAAAATAATACCTGTATAGCATGTCCATAACTGGTCACAATTCTTTTCTGTCCTTGAGATTATCACAAACAATACTGGGACCTTAGATCGATGCCCACCAACCCTGCTTATCGTGTTTTATCGGTCTAGGATTCTTGAGTAAAAATCCTGAGACTAAGATTCTTCCATTTCGTGAGGATCCTTCGCAACTCGAGACAACGTCATTTTATAGGAACAAGGCGAATATTTTTATGAAGGATGTTACAACATTAATTATTCAAGATTTTCTATACAAGAGAATTGTCTGTAAAGGGAAGGGTCTATTTGTCGACAACAGAGAGTTGAACTGTGAATTAGAATACTTGGTGACTTTCCATACTTTAAGATCATGAAAGTTCATTCCAAGGGTTAATAGTGCTTTGAATCTTGTGTGATTTGATCATTTTTGAACCAACAAACTTCGTTACGCTCATTGAAACAACCACCCAATTATTCTACAAATAACTCTAATATTGACTTGTATATTATACATTTTAATTTGAGATAATTAACATGAATTATGTGAGTGTTGTGTTCTTTTGTAAAGAAGAAAATCTAGTGTTTATCTTTGTAACAACTTCTTTGAATGGGCCAATTCAACACCAACCCAATACAATCCTTCTAATTTTAGCCAAGTAGAAACTAATTGTTCCATGGGTTTGGTGCCAAAAAAAGACTCAAAGAATCTGTAGTTGATAACCACCAATTATATCCAATTCAATGTAGTTTCTTGAAATCCTTCTATAAATCAATAAAGAAAATTATATTGTTACCTAGACTTGTTGATTTCAGAAAGTAACAAACATACACAAGTGATATTGCATGTTCACCTGTAGAATAATCATAAAATATCATGTTCATGTTAATAAAAATCTAATTTTCCACTTCAAAAAATTGTAGTATTTCAATGTTAAGGACTAAAACATTTTTGTAAGAAAATCCATTCTTCAAGAACCATATTGCTTCACTAGAAAAAACTATCTCTTCACTAACATACTATCACACGTAAGGTAGTGAACTGTGACACCCGATTTTAAGTCAGACCCAAAATTATTTCTTGCCCATATCTAGATTGTACTTCTTGATCATTTATTGATGGACTAGATGGCGATTCTAGATCATTTACCAATGAAACTTTGATCTTTTTTAACTTTTTCATACTATATTCAAATCATGCATTCTTTGGTGTGTTGGAATCCTCTTGAACTTACTCACATTAAAATTTAGAAATTTGAAAATTCTAATAATAGCAAGTAGGTACAGTAGTTAAAGTGGCGGTTTTAGGTGTTACTACCTTAGGCTGAATAAATATCCTTTTATCAAAAATCATAATTTTAGTCAAGTCAAGTCAAGTCAAGACCAAAATAAGATACACATGTGTCTACTATAGAACAAAGGCTCAATTTGTCTCAAAATTAAAAATCAAAAAAATAAGATATGCATGTAGATTTTAGATTGATGTCACTCAAGTGTACAGTCTTACAACAGACTACACCAAAAAAGAAACAGTACAGTCTTATGGCGACCACTAGCCATTGCTCATACCAGGACCACACCAAAGACTTCAGTAGCTCGATTCACAAAAAACATCATCCTTGATTATTCTGCATGAATCTTGGATGATATTATCAATTGGCTGGAGCTACTGGAGTGGCTGAAAGGAGGGGGCAGCCTTGCAACCAGCATTTCAACCAGCCCTCCTGAACTTGGCTGGGCTGCCCAGTGTGGCCCTGGTATCATTCTCATGAATCATTCTCATGAGTCATGGCCCTGGCCTCATGGTGATTACCTCCACAAGTTCCGGATGGAGGTGCAAACTTAGAGTCTGTCTGCCAGTCTGCTTCTCCAAATAACTTCTTCCTCCGAGTCAAGTAGAGAACCAAGTCCACATTTGAATGTTCGCCTGAGTGCAATTGTGGAATCTCATCTTCAAGTACAAGAATCGAGTAGGGCACGAGAACTAGGGAACTGAGAGTTTATATTTGATTAGTTTCGGAAAGCAACTTTCTATTGCTTTGGAAGGGGCTAGCAGTATCTAGTACAGTATTCTCCGGAGGTTATCATTTTCATACTCAACGCTTGGGCACTGGACAGAGTTACTAGAGCATCGCATTGGACCAAACACAAGGTTCTGATGTGATATGGGTTCAGTGCTAAGGACAATCCTCTCATGCCTCGGAACAAATCAAAAACAATTTTCAATCGGAGACCCCTCAACTTGTGTCCAAAAAAATCTAAGTTGAAAATTAGAATAGTAGTTGGAGATCTTTCCAGATTTGGAAAGGAGGAACCGTGACTGTTCGCCTTTGGGGATGAAT
Organism: Ceratodon purpureus; assembly: GCA_014871385.1. Lineage (NCBI taxonomy): Eukaryota > Viridiplantae > Streptophyta > Bryopsida > Pseudoditrichales > Ditrichaceae > Ceratodon > Ceratodon purpureus. The sequence goes on from CM026423.1 coordinate 6,626,496, forward strand.
ATTTATCGAGATTGAACTTTGCTGTTTGCTTGAAATATTATAATAAAACATTGGTGATAATATTTTTGAATCCTATTGTACATATAGTATTTAAATTCAAAACCTGCAGCTGTTGTTTACAGCTAAAATATTCCTCAAAATAATATTTTATAAGATTTTCTTTGAAATCTTTTATTTGATATACAAACTTGGGCAAGTTGGGCGTTAGGGGTTAATGAATTAGATGTAGATCCATCATATATGCATCGATTCACTGAAGGAACTATGGATTATGTTCTGGACGATTGTGGATTCTGGAAAACGCTTGTGTTTAACAGAGACATGAAGCATTTTCAACGTGCGTAGTGTTGGACACACAGTGTTGCGGAACTTCATTCGGCTCCGGCCAAATGCCATCATTAATAGCATTCCCAACTTGTGGCCAGAGTAGTGCAAATTTAGCTGATTAGTCAGCTACCATTTAAACATTAAACAATATATAATTTTTGGAAACAGGAGGAATAAACACCAAGTATTTCATATGCATGACCTCGACTTTCAAGTTGCCGCATCCTGTGTATAATCAGCTGCCTTCTGAATCCTGAATTCTGCTCCGCACAAGCTCAGTCACGACCTCGAGAGTTGAGCGATAAAGCTAACACTTTCAGAACTGACGAGTCACTTTATATGTATTTTATTTTAGTTTTGTTTTGGATACAAAAAGGGAAATTCTTTTACCACGAGAGCCTGGAATTAAAAGGAACCAAAATACAAGAAACCCTTTGTAGGTTCGGCAAGAATCAGACCCCAGTAAGGTAACACAAGATGGCTGTACAATCAAACTGTTAACCCCTAGAGGCCTTTGAGACCACATTGTGGTCCCAGTACTTCTGGGCAGGCTATTCTAAGCTCCCACATTTTTGGAATATTTTGAAATTTTTACTACACATGTTTTTCATCGGTAGTTTTCTAATGGCTCAAATTTCATAACATTTGGAGTTACGGTGCAAAAGTTATGGATTTTATAAGAATATGCTCTAAATCCGGGCAACCAATAACCAATCGAAATCTCCCATTTTCTGCCCAAGTTGTTTATCATTCACAAAGGCAAAAAGTTACAAGATAGAACACTAATGGAATTTCAAAGGGTGGGCACTTTCAAAATGATGGGCTCAATATTTTTTCATCCGTACACATTCATAAAAAATTTCATCCAATAGGCATTCTTCATCTAACTAATTGTTTTCATTGAAAGAAGTTGAATTCTTCATCCAAATGACAATTTTCATCTGAAACTGATATTTCATCCAAATTTCATTTTCATCCATAAAATATTAAATTCAAACTTCATTTTTCATCCGGACTATAAATTTCTCATTGAGAATTCAAGACGTGGCGAGGTCCATCCCAACGACCCATTATTTCAAAATTTGCCCGTCAAAATTACACTGAAAATTACCTTGTCAACTTCAAAGAATTCCAAAAATTTGAGTTTTACTCCAATTGCTTTCAAATTTTTTTAGTTCTTCCTCTTATTGACTACAACAATTCTATCGTTCGGAAATCCAATTGGACACGTTTAGATTTCCTTTTTGGTGGGGGAGAGCACAATAAAGTGTACCACAAAGTGCAACATGTGATCACTAGGAAGTGAATATGAAGTGTGCTGTTTTTTATTACTCAAAGCTGATTTTGAGCATTTTGGTGTAGTTTTTGAGCATTTTAGTCACTTTTTTAGGTGTCACAAGGTATCTTACAGGCCTCTTTATAAAAAAAACATCTTCAATTGAAACTTAATTTGACCGCTAGTTCTAAAAGATGAAAATGAACTTTTCCAAAGTCTTAATTTCTTCATTTGGGGCCGTCTATTGTCTTTAGAGGATGTTTTTCCCAATTTAAAAAACAATGTTCGGTGGAAAAAACCTCACAAAAAGTTTTGTGGAAAAGAGGTCCCCGAAAACATTCGAACGAAACTTTTTGCCTGTACAAACTTCCGAACGAACTGCTCAGGCCCATTTCATAAACCGCAACTCACAATCGGGGGGTACCGTGCAGTCAAAAGTGATTTCTGACATCTATGCACTCTTTTCTGTCCACTTCTTCAAATCATCGCATTCACTTTGTTGCACTTTCTGTGGCTCGTAAGGCATTGTACGAGCCACACATCGGTTCCGAAATTTCCTAGAGTCAAGATGTACGAGTCTATTTTCTATACTCGAAGCTCATTTCAACATATCATCAAATTGTATGTCACTTTTCTTAGTGTTTACAACAATGGCTGAAATTGGCAATGAGCTAAGCACTTTTGTGGTATACTTTATTGTGCTTCCCCCCTGGTAGTTTTAATTTTGGAGAATGTAAAGCAATTTCAACACACCCCTTTTACAAAATCTAGGATTTTTTCTCCTTCCCATGCCCATATCAGACTCAAAACTGTGTGAGCGTAGACCTAACTTCTACACCTATAGGAATTGATGACCTTCCACAAATCAAATGTGTTTACAATGTATACTTTTTGGGCATCAAAACTTTGGTATACTCTCGAGACAGTGTCAAAAAAAACTTTTACAGTGACTTCAAACGTTATAATCTCGCAACTTGTCTAATGGATTGTGCTCCAATTTGGTGAGTTCCTTTTTTATAAGGTAGGTACAAGATCCTATGGTTACATATTTAAATTTCTATGTCTGAACTTAGAAAAAATATGTCGCTATCAGTAGGGATATATTTTTGGCAATTTAAGCTCCAAAAATACCAAGAGCCTTTAGAGGTTAAAAGAAGGCTAAATTAGACACACTCAACTATGACAAGGACTTAAATCCATCTCAATCTATGATATCTACTTATTTTTAGTTCTTTAAATTTGATGGTCATAGATAATTATGGTAGATTTATTTCATAGACAATCAATCCATAATTGGGTGATAGATGTAACGCCGTATTCATTAAATTGGCCAATTTTGATTATGTTGGTAACTTAGGTAGTGTGATTTCAATTCGTTTTCTCTCTTTAGTTGAATGATATGGCCAATTCAATGAATATGGAAAATCAATCACAAAGAAAAGAACTATATAATTACACACAAGTTCTTGTTACAATTGGGTAAGGAGGTATGTCAACAATGAGCATTCTAATGCTTTCCATTTACCCTCAAGTGTAGTTCATATTATTGTTGACAATGAAACCTACTATTATGCGTAATTTTACTTTTCAGATGAAGTGAGTCATTTTTGGCCAGTGGCATTGCATTGGGAGATGAGGCGCATGCAACATGAAGTATTTGCAGCGAGTCGAATGGGTCGAACCTAAAACGTCATGGTTGGTTCTTCAGAGCTTTGTGCCCCTCCTCCTGCCTACCCTCATCTGCTAGTTTAAGGTCATTCCGGACCATGTCAACCCTTTTTTGCTCCATGAAGTAAAGCAAGAAGGGTTTGACAAAGAGCAAGGGTCTAAAAAGATGTAGAGTTCTTTTTGTCTAAGGACATATTTAAAATGACACTAGTTAAGACCTAGGATCAATTTAATTTACTATTAGATTGTAAGACTTCAATTCTATTCTATCCATATTACATAAATCAAACCTATCAAATAAGCCATGAGTGATTTTGATATAAGGGCTAAGGATAGGTAGGACTCAAAATCCGCACTTTAAAATTTCAGAAATTGAGATAAAAGACTAAAAAAATGTGAATTTTTCAAAAAAAAAATGTGCTACCTTCAAATCTTAGAAGTGTAATTATGTTGAAGAAATAGAAAGAACTAAGGAAGAGCTGTCAAACGGCTTATAGGCAAGCTTGCTGTAGTTAGCCATATCTGCTTAATAATTATGCAACATCTACATTTGATATAGCCTTTAGTGATAAGCAGTAGTAAGGCTCAAAACTTCATTGAAAGATAGAATGTGAAGAACAATGTAGGTTTGGAAGAAGCTAATCTCAAACATCACTATAGTAAATGCAACTTGGAGGTGCCAAAAGGACTATGTTAAACAGAGAGGTCTCAAGTAGATAAAAAACAACATCTAAAAGTAGATAAGCGAATACAACTCAAAAAAACACTAGAGAAAATTTGGGGTCTCCAGGTGCCCAACTTGCATTTTGAATTACTTTCCATTATAAATTAAAATAAGAGCCTCCACCCTAGCAGATAAGGTGGTGACATTGAATATTCAATTGTTGCCACCAATGAAAGTACATTGTGGAAAATAATATAATATGTTGGTACCATCAGTCATGGTATTGTTGGAAACAATATCAAATTTATCTACCATTGTTCCATGTCCTTCAGATGTGAGTTAGAAACCTTATTAAATTTATGTACCATTGTCTTATGTCCTCATGATGGAGTTATAAACAATATATAATTGTATGTACATCCACGGACTAGTCCTATGTTTCTATCGTGGAGCCACCAACGATGTGACCACAACGGTCAATGTTGTGATCAACAAGTGCATTTTAAATTTGGTGGGAATCAAGAGCATGGAAGAAATGAGTGTGACACTAAATTGGAGGATTGGTGGACACACCACTATTGATGGGTTGTTGGGATGCATTGTATGTCTGAATGCATGCAAGTATTTGCTTCTATAACGTTTGGAGGTAACGTGGTTGATGCATGTGCCAAGGTAGGCAAGGCAATAAAACAGCTGTCGTAGTTTTAATGTGGTTGGTTGTGCATTTTGTGATGGAGAATCGTAGGCCATGTTCCAAACAAACACAATGAACAAGCAGAGTGGATTCCAACAAGGTATGAGAGGTTGTCATGGGTAAGGCTAAATCCAAGGAGACATAGAACTTGGGCAGAGAGGCTCGTAGGCATGGAGGTGAGAACATGAAGGGGTCGTACAAAGCTCAAGTGATAGCCTTTTCGATTCAAGCTTCATAAACGCAAGAATGTTTGCAACAAGCCCGAGTTGGAAGCAGTGTTCGTAAGACATGCATACCACAGGAATTAGGTGCTCCTAGATCCAAAGATTTGGGACAAATGGGTTTCATCTAATTGTAAGTGTACATGACTTTGTTGATGCCACCAAATTTGTTTCCATCAAGCATCACTGCCTTTCAATTTCACATTGCAAAGCCATTGCATTGTTCCCTAATGAAAATGATTGGCTGTAAAATGGTCCACCGGATTTTTAGTCACACCGACCTCAAGAGGTGGACCTGACTTTCTGGAGGTGTCTGTTGGCAACAATCATGTTCCAGTCCCTCTTTGATGACTGGATGGACCCGCTCTCTATACTTGACTAATTGTTGTCATGCATAGCAAAATTGTAGAAGCAACGCAGAATAAAATGGTGCAGTTCGTTGTGTGATGAAGATTGTTTCATAGACTTAGTAAGTTGGAAACATGATAGAACTTTAGGTAGTGCGTCTTGAAAAAAAAATCACATTGGCAACAAGGTGGGGGAATGGGAGAGTGCTTTTTTTTGAACTACCTTGATGGAAAGACATGCATTGTTGTGGATATAGTGCCCCATAGAGCAGCGAGTTGGAAACATATTACAGTCATGTAGTATGCTCGTTTGAATAGACGTTTGGAAACTAAGTAGTGTTTGTAAGGATGATAAGTAGAAACGGACTTATATGTAACCAACAGTTGTGATAGTAAATTTTGTAAGGCTATATTTATATATGAATAAACCAATTTTTTATACATTGTGCCCAACACCTCTTTGAGATGACATCATCACTTTATAGATAAGGATTAGGAGAAGTGCTAGGATGCTCCAGTGTTTTAAATGTTGGAAACATATGTACGTTGGAAACACGTTGTGCCAGTTTGTAGCCTCTTTCAAGGGTACCGCTCTGATGGCAATAGGTGTGATTTACAAATTACAACACAAATGAAGATTCTGAGTACATCATGGCTCATATGTGTATACATCCTCACATTGAGTGTTCATTGATACAAATATGAAAGCATTGTATCTATGTAAGATAGAAGAAATTACATTTTTGCTTCCATCAAGGTTTATGTATTCAAAACTAGAGTATAAAAATTAAAACAATATAGAAACATTAATGAGTACTTCTAAAGTGTAAGTCTAGATAATTACATGTTCTAAGCAGTAAGCCTAGAGCATGTTTCCAACGCCATGTCCCAACACTAACCCCTCTATGACCTAAGGCGTGTGGATTGTTGAGTAGTGGGTGGTCTTAATGTCATCCACCAACACATCTAGTCTCGCAGCATTAGGAGAAGTTGGAGGAGACTGCTTTGAGCTTGAAGATAAGCGAGTTGGAGACTCTTTGGTGGCAACCTTAGTACTGGTATCTCAACCTTAGACTCTTTGGTGTCTGTACCCTTTGTCTTTTGATTTTTCCTAATGTCCTTTCTTGCCGTTGGCTTCATATTTATTCTTGTGTAGAGGCATCTTTTCCCTCTTTTCTTTGGCTACCTCTTCATTTGCAGTTGAAAACGGACCACACCCATTATGAACATTACCAGCATGCCCTGGAAGGTGAGTTTCCAACAATTGGTTTCCAACAACAATGATAGAAACTAGTGTATCAAGCCGTTGCAAACAAAAAGCCCTATAAGGCTATAACTACTTGAGACTATAACTTATGAAGTTTCTAGCAACTATTAAAACATGTTGGAAACTAGCAATGAGTTGCAAACAAAGAGTCAAGCAAGTGGAGAAGACTACCAAAACTACTTGTCGGAAACAACTACAATACAATTGGTGGAAACTAGAAAGCACTCTAAAGGAACGTATCGTGAAGAGCTACGTACACCACAACTTCAGCAACCGCTTCTATCTTGTTAGATTCTCGCTTTTGAAACATAAAATAAGGAAATCTCCAAATGTATTTTGTAGAACAAGACAAAGGAGTGGAGATTTTATGCTCAGCCTTACCAACCATAGGTGAGGGTCCCAGATCCAACGTTGCCATCTTTTGAATTGGTTCACCTTCAAATGTACCAAAGATCGGTCTTTTCTTATCATAGAGATGTCTGACTCAACGTCTTTGTTTGATTCACCATTTAGTTCAACAACTAGAACAGAAGACTTGTTGGCATCAATGTCTTAAGTAACTTGTGGCTTTGGTGTTGCCAACGTGTCAATTTCTCATACACTCTTTTTGACGACATGTGAAAATCTATTCTTTAACACTACACTCGTTGTATATAAACTTACTTTTCTTATGTTGGTGATATCTTGCAATGTTGTATTCCCACAACTGCACAAACGACATGCAAATTACAACAAAACAATGTTCAGTGTCTAAACACACGTGACAATTCAAAACACACGAAGGTGGCAACATGCTAAACTCGCAAGGTTATATGGTAGGAAAGGATGCCAACATTATAAGGTGACCATCGTGTACAACGCAAGTACCATCATGTCAAACACTAGTTTCTAGTTTACAACAAATTAATCCATGTTTATTTGTGGTATATTACATGTTTTGGTACTTGAAGGGTTGCATAAAACTTTTAGCTCAAGATTCTATTTAAAGCAGGTCTTCATTACAGTTACCAATACAACTACGTATTTGACACGCACCATTATTACCAATTTGCCACTTCGGCCTAGACGTTGCCAACAAGGCCCACGACATTGCCAACAATGCCTACGACATTGCCAACAATGCCCACGACGTTGCCACATCGGCCCATCATGGTACCAACTCAGCCATGGCTTCGGCTTTTGATTGGCTTGCGGAACTAATTGCAACTTGCTGCAAGTACCATAAATGTGCAATATACGCCATTTTAGGAAACATTAAACTCATTTCCAAGCCAAAAGTACTCGCCGCAAAAGACCCCATATTTCCTTTAATGAAGGTTTTCAAATGGTCACATCCAAAGGGAGTGGGAAGAAAATTGAGATCACTATATTCATCATATTGGCCAATTCTAATCATAAGTTCGATTAAGGTGAATCATATCTTTGAAATTGAATTCCTTGATTTTTTTTTTCATAAAAACTTTATTTGAAATGACCATAAATGGTGGAGGAATAACAAATTACCACCCAAAATTTAATTTAATTTTATTTCTCTGGTTTTCATAACTTTTCATTTTCCTTTTTTCTTTTTATCAGACCTTCCTGTGATGCTACAAAATTCTTAATTAATGTGAATCATAAAGTTCTCAAATAATGTTGGTTCAAAATGGAAATGATCCTCATGTATGAATGCATGAACAAGGGATTTTCAAATATGGAAATTTAGGTTGCTCAGAGTAATGTGATCCACACATGAATTAAAAGTGTGGACTCTAGACTCAAGAGTCAAGAGGCTCCAGCCTCCTGAAGATTAAATATAGGTTCAGCTTATCTGGAAATTCTAGATCAATGCATGAACATGAACAAGCATGGTGCACCACAAACATCCTGCCACCAAAAATTAATTCCATGGTGATGGACATCATGTCCAATTCTCATGAGTCATTCATGACAATACAATTATAAAGTATATTACTTAGTTATTCTTCTTTCTGAGACACAAGGAATGAGTTTTATTGATTACTTTTGTACATGGTTTATCTATGTATTTCAAGCAAACAAAAATTGCCCTTTGTGCAGGTAGAGTTAGGGCAGGAAGAATAGGACAAGAAGCTCCACAGCGCAAGAGTACAAAAGTACAAGAGTACAACTTTACAGGGGTTTTGCACATAATCAGGTGCATAAAACAGTTTCAACTTGGAACATACCTCCCCTGCAAGAAGTCTATCAGACTATCATAAGTTACACTATCATAAGTTACACTTATGCTACACAGCCTGATGCTTAACCCCTTACATCCCAGGTGACCAGAAAACTGGTCTCTCCTGATTTTAGGGTTAGGCGTCATGGCCGGCCGCCAAGCTTCGTACAAGTCCACCTTGGTGGGGGCGCCTTCTACTTCTCGTCCGCGCGCTCCCTCCCCCCCTGATACCCTCACGGTACTGCACGAAGCTTATCGCTCTGGCCGCTTGGGCCAGGGAACCCTCCATCCCTTTCAGCCCCAACCCCACGAAGTCCTTCCGTCCGGCTTTTAGCGCACTTGTCAGGGTCTCCTCGTGCGAGACCAGGTCCGCCTTCAGCTCTCTGGCGCGGAGCAACGGATTCTTAGCGACGAGATTCGTTTTCTTCGTGACCACGTTCTACTGGCCAGCTTCCTCCCAGGTACACCCACTGACTCCTCCCTTTCCCGCTGGTGGGCTTCACTTCAGGAAGCCGCCTCCCCGGGTCGAGTTTTCTTTTACCGCAAGGCCGGACATGATTTTTACTACATTCGTACGGATGGTCCCTCGACCCTTCAACGGCTGCTGCTGGTTTCCCCGCACAGATTCGGCGATGCCCTGGCCATCTACCAAGAATGGACGCATGGTTTTAACCCGTACGCTCCTCAAGGTATTCTCACGCCCACTTGGATCTCATTTCCAGACTTGCCCCTGGAATTTTTTAAGCTTGCTTCTCGGGTGGCTCAACAGGTTGGTAAACTCTTAGGCGAAGACCCGGAACGGGGCCCTGAAGCCATCCCTCGTTTTTGCGTTGGGTTGGATCTTTCCTTAGGCTGGGTATCCATGGTCACTGGCACCACCCCCTCAGGAGAAACCTTTAGCATCCCTGTTCACTATGATGCTGTTGATCTCCGCTGCGGACTCTGTGGCAGCCATCGTCACCGCTCGGCCTCCTGTCCCCGGCGAGGACACACCCCGGACCCGCCCTTTTCTGCTCCACCTCGGCCGGTAACAGATCCCCTCTCCCCTGACGTCCCTCGTACTGCTCGCGCCAGGACCCCCGCTCGCTCTCCTGGCCCCTACCCGCCTGCTGCATCCCGGCGTTATCCCGCCCGAGACCCGACCTCCTTGCCCAGAGCCAACCGCCGTCCCTCTCGGCCGCGTCAACCTCGGCCATCCGTTCCGTCCCCACCTCCCCCAGCTATCGACAGCGATGGTTTTGAGCGAGTCCTTCCCCGTCGCCGCCCATCCCAATGGGATGTACGCCCCCCCAACCCCCCTGATGCCTCACCGATGGAGGTCTGCATCACTCCTTCTCCAGTTATCACCTCCCCTCCTCTTCCCCCTCCCCCTCGGCCTGGCCGACGCATCCGACAGCTCCGCTGGGATGTCCCGCCTCCTGGTCTTACCCCCTTACGTCCCAACTCGGGCCCTGGCCTTTTACCTACGCCCAACTTTGATACTGGGACCCCCTCCCCAGCTTTCACCCCCCCGGCCCCTCCCCACCAGGCCGTCGAGGTCTCCCCTCCCTCCTCCCTTCACCCCTCCACCCTCTCTTTTATCCCGATCCCATCTCTCCCTGACAATGACACTGATATGCTGGATGTCGACGAATCCTCCGGCACTCCTTGTGCTCCGATTTCTTCCCCGACTGGCACACCCACTCTCCCTCAACCAGGCTCTTCTACCAATCCCAGGTTTGTAAGCGACTCCCCCTTGGATGATGATTCCCGCCTCACACCACCCTATGAGTGGAATGGCTGGGAACGTGTCCCGAGGCCCAGATTCCCCATTCGGGGGCCGCCTCCGGCCTCCCCTGATCCTCCCCCACCATGCTCTGACTTGGTCGCCACGATCGCTCCGACCGACTCGGATCCTCGAGGGGCACCCTCCTCCCCATCCCATTCTTCACTCCAAGCCTCGGCCTCTTCCCCCGGCGCCTCGCGATCCCAATCCAATACAGCGGCCCCGGAAAGTGCCGGTTCCACATCCCCTCCTCATCCTGGTCCTGCAGAAACGCCTCAATTCCGAAATGTGGACATTGTCCCTTTCGCTCCTCCTCTGCCACCACCCCCGGTCGTCCCTGACCCTGGTCCCCCCCCTACCCCAATTCTCCTTGACCCTGCCTCCCCTGATATTCCTTTACACCTCCCTTTCCCGGCCGATCCCCTCATTGTGCCGTCCGAAACCGCCCCCACCCTCTCGCCTTCCTCACCTTCCCTTCCCCTTTCCCTTGGTGCTTCGACCCCCGCTCAGCCGGTCTTTGCCCAGCCTGTCGGCGAGGACGAGGAGAATTTTGTGGATGCGGATATTCACCTTGCAGCCCTCTCCCCCTCCCCCCGTAAATCTAATTCTTCCTCTCCCCTCCGTGGCAGCGTTTTCTCGGCCTTTACCCCTCCCACCTCCCCGCCTCCTCACACCACCCCTGGTGGCCATCCTCCTCCCTCCCCCCCTCGTTTAGAAACTGGCCCTTCACCGACAGCTCCCTCTTCTGTGCGTGCTATCCGAGCTGCAGCTCGGATCCGCCTCCCCACCCCTTCCCCTCGCCAACCTCCTCCAATCTCCTCTTACGACCTCTGGGGCTTTAGATCCGCCCCCAAACCCCGCGACGGAGACGCGTCTCCTTCCTCGCCATGAAGCTAAACCTTCTTTCCTTTAACGCCAGGGGCCTCAATGATGATGCGGCTGTCGCGCTCCTCCGCACCTACATCCAAAACTCCCGACCTGCCCTGGACATTGTTCTCATTCAAGAACATAAGATTCTTGGACCTGGGCTTTCTCGTCTTGGCTCCCGACTTTGGCGGCATGCCATTGCATGGGGTTTGGCCGCCTCTGTAGGTTACGGTCATCAACCCGGCGACCTTGGAGCCGGTTGTGGTGGGGTTATCACCCTCCTTGCCCCTCGGTGGCAGCGGCAAATTGGTGGCCATGGCAGCTTAATGGACAATCGCGTCCAATGGTTCACGCTCACCGGCCTTCTTGGCGGGGATGTTGGGGTTGCAAACATCTACGCACCCAACGACTCCCCCACCAGGTGCATTCTCTGGGAGACGTTAGCCCGGGATCTTCCTCCCTCCTCTCGCTGGATTCTTATTGGCGACTTTAACATGGTCGAGCTCCAGGCGGATAAAACCCGCCAGAGCTCTTCCATGATCCCCCTCCGCGAGCGTCTCCTATTTGACGCCATGAAGACGTCCCTCAATGTCGCCGACAATCCCCGTACGGCCGGTAGCCTCCAATTTTCTTGGGATAACCAACGACCTGGGCCCGACCGGATACTCGCTCGCCTCGATCGGATGTACCTTTTTCCTTCCCCCCCCCATTCCCCAGGCCGGCAGATCCTGACTTACTCCATAGCTGGCGACTTTCCCCGGTCCGACCACCATCCCCTTCGGGTCACCTTACAATTTGACGCCGAGCCCAAACGCCCAACCCACTGGAAGATCAACTCGCAATGGTTCCAAGCCGCTCAACCCACGCTTGAACAAGTCTGGCGTGCAGCTCCCCCAGGGGAAACGTTTTTTACTAAATACCGCCGCATTCTCCACAGGTATCGCCAATATTGTAAGACCCAAGCTGCTATTTATCGGGTCGATGAGGCTGCTCTTACTGCCGAACTCGAAACCGCCACTGCGGACCTTCAATCTGACCCCACTCATGGCCCCCATGCTATCCGCCGGGGCCTGGCACGCGAAGCGCTTGAAGCCTTCCAGAACCGCAAGATTGCCGACAAGCAAGTCCGCATGAGGCTCCGTTGGAAGCTCAAAGGGGATATGGTTAGCCGCGAATTTTTTCGGGCGGTCCAGGAACGACCTTCCACTACACCTATCCTCTGTCTCAAAACTGAGGACGGCACCCGCCTGGAGGATCGCACCCTCATTGAGGCCGAAATCCTTCGCTTCTACTCTGAGCTCTACTCCCCTCCCCCTGCTTCCCCGGCCCGAACTCAGGCAGAAGCTGAGCTGCTGGCCCTGATTCCAGACTCCTTCACTTCGAAGTTCCCGGCTGAGCTCCTCGACCGGCTAGGGGCGCCCCCTGAGGCTCCTGAATTATACGCAGCCCTCAAAACCATGGCCCTCGGCAAAAGCCCGGGCCCCGATGGGGTTACTGTCGAATTCTTCCTCCATTTTTGGGACCTCTTGAAAGAGGAATTCACTGCGATGATCCACTCTGCCATTACCCTTGGCCGACTCCCTCGTGGTATGAATCGGGGGCTTCTAGCGCTCTTGCCCAAAGATGGAGACTTAGAGCGCCTCCCGAACCTGCGCCCCATTGCCCTCCTCAATACTAGTTATAAAATTTTCGCAAAGGTCCTCCAGATCCGGTTGCAGGTTCTCCTTCCCGAGGTCATTCACCCCGGCCAAACTGCTTTTGTCCCTTCCCGCTATATCCTTGATACCGTAATGGTACAACATGAAACTATCGCCTGAGCAAAGGAATCTTCTCAACCTCTCATGATGCTGAAACTGGACTTTCGCAAAGCTTATGACGTTGTTTCTTGGAGCTTCCTCTTTGGCGCCATGGATCGGATGGGGATCCCACCCTCCTTCACAAGGATGGTTCGCATGCTACTGATGGACGCCCAAGCCTCCGTCCTCCTCAACGGCATTCCCACGGCCACCTTTGAGGTTCGCAGGGGGGTACGCCAGGGGTGCCCCCTTGCACCGTACCTGTTTTTACTGGTTGCAGAGGCTTTGTCTACGGCCACTAAAGCCGCTGAAGCTCAAGGAATCCTTCACGGCATTCGCCTTCCGGATGGGCACACTTATCAGACCCTCGCTCAATACGCAGATGACGCCACCTTCTCCCTTCGCGGCCAGGAACCTGACCTCCGCGCACTCTCGACACTCCTTGATCATTTTGGCCTCGCTACCGGGCTGGACATCAACCGTGGCAAGTGTGCGCTTTATTGGTTTAGCGACGCCCCCCCTCCACCCTGGCTGAACATCTTTGGTTGTGCTATTGCCCCTCCTCTTTCGCTGTCAAAACTTTTGGGTACCCCGTTCGGGGTCTCTCTTTCCACCCCGGATGTCGACCAATTTCTGGCATCCAAAATCACACGGAAGCTTCCTCACTGGACCTCTCTTCACCTCTCCTTGGCAGCCCGTGTTACCGTGGTGAATTCGGTTCTTCTCTCTACTCTCTGGTACTTCTTAAGTATCTGGGGCGGTTCCTTGACAATCCTGCGTACCATTCGGGCTACTCTCCGGAACTACATTTGGGCTGGAGTTACCGCACACACGAGAGCCCGGGTTAAATGGACAGATTGTTGCGCCCCTCGCAAGGAAGGCGGTTTGGGCATCATTGACCCTGAAGTAGCCGTCGCTGCTCTTATGAGTAAATGGGTACTGAAGGCGCTGGAACCCGGTTATTCCCCTCTGCACATCCTCCTCCGTCACCGACTTCAATCCATTCGCCCGCCTCGCACCGGGACGTGGCCCCCGTCCCTGCACTGGACGCTCCTTCCCCGCTTCTCCACGCACCGCGGTACTGGTTTGTGGTCCCGAGTTCTTCACGCCTGGCGTCTCACTTGCCCGGCTTTACAGGTCCGGCCCCCTCTGAATTACGACGAATTCCAAAACGTCCATCTGTGGTGGACCTCTTTCTTTTTTGCTCAGAATTTTGGTTTCACCCAGGAGAGGGCTCGCCAGCTTACACGCGCCGGTCTTACACACCTCCATGATATCCTGGATCCGTCCTCGCTCCAGCTGCTCTCTTTCGACTGCCTTCGCCGCCGGTTCCCCCTCAGTCCGGGAGATTTCCACAACTTGCAGCGGGCCTGCCGGCATCTTCCCCCTGCCTGGATCCATACGGCCATTCAGACACGACACCAGAGTGTCAAGGGCGACTGGCTCGGCTTATATGCCTCGACGGATGACACTCTCCCGGCGTTGATTTTTCAAGCCGTGGCCGCCTACCTCCCTCCGCTGCCTGACTCTGCCCAAGACATTACCTTACCTGCCAATGTCCCGAGTTTCATTGTCGGCCCTATCTCCCACATGCTCCAGGCGTTACCCTCCCAATCCCATCCCCCACCAATTCATCACGGCCACCTCCGCCGCATCCGAGTTGTCAACTGTCGGCCTAGAGCCAAACCTCCGAAACCACCTATCTACAAATTCTTGGCCCCGATCTCCTCTTTGACTTTTGACCCGGGCGTGTGGCATTGGCGGAATGGTGATCCTCTTAACACTTACGCGGCGCGGACAGGTGGCGCTCTTCGCCCCCCCAGATCGTCCCCGGCGCTCTCATTCGAGGCCAAATGGTATCACCTTCTCCCGACCCCTTTTCCAGCGGACTGGCGTGCCGTTTGGCACACGGACCGGCCCAAGAAGGAAGCAGGCTTTCTCTGGAGCCTTTATCACAAGGCTATCGCCGTTAACCACTGGCGTTCTCAGGGACAGCCGGCAATCTCTGCGCTCTGCGACTGTTGCTCCACTGGTACCCCGGAAACTCTTCTACATTGCTTCTTTTTCTGTGAGCATGCCTTTCACGCTTGGGATTTCGGTACATCGGTACTCCTCCAGGCTGCAGGGATCTCCCCTCCCAACCATCGGTATCGCCGATTTACCTGGCGTCAGTGCCTCCTTGGAGAGCCTCTACCTGGCCACCTTCACCGAGTCGCCGATACTTGGACGCTCATCCGCGGCACCATTCTCTGGACCATCTGGCTACGTCGAAACGCGGCCGTCTTCTCGAACTCTCATTGGCCTTTGGAAGTTTTTAAAACCCGGCTTTGGGAAGCCATTTTAGATCTACCACGGGCGGCCTGGGCGTTAATCCAATGGTCACAGGAACATGAACCTGCGGCTCTCCCCGGCCGGGTGGACAGGTTCACCCTTACGTGGAAACATAATGACTTCTTCTTTACGGAGCGCGACGACTCATGCCTTTGGCACTTCGCCCGTCCCCTTTGTCCCCCGTTTACTTAGTTCCCTCTTGGTTTTGGTTGTTTTCAGGTAACAGTTCCAGTTTTGGGACTTTTCTTTTGGTAGGTGGCTCAGGTTGATTATTAGGTACACAAAACGCAAAAAATTCCTCGCCAGCAGGTTTCCCTGCTCGGTTCGCAGGTTGTTACTTTTTCAAGATTAATTGAAGTGTTAACATCCTTGTTCCAAAAAAAAAAAAAAAAAAAAAAAAAAAAAAAAAAAAAAAAAAAAACTGGTCTCTGGTTGGAGTTTTTTCAATATAGCTCCACATCTGTTATGAATTGTGATGGTTGTTTGAAGAACGGTGATGTGCATCTAAGGTTGGTTGTCCTAATACCAACCACTGCCCCAAAACCAACCAGTAGATTTCCCAAAACCGATCAGGCCTAATTCATAGATTTTGAAAAATAGATGTACCTCATTTGTACATTAGAGCATGTGATCGGAATTGGGTCACAGGTTACTTTGCACTTTGGAATTCTATAGAAATTTGAGAAATACATATTTCTTGTTGCAATTTTTTGCTATCCCCATGAAATCCTATTTTGAAATCGGTCATAATTTTTTTTTGAATTTACCACTGGCAAATATAGGTCAGATTGCTTAAGTGGTTGGTTATAGGATAGGCTGCCTTAATGCAAAAAGAATTTTTTGATTTGGAGTTGTGAAGATATCAAAGTACTTATGTACAAAACACCAAAATACTCCAAATACCTCAAAACACAAAAAATACTTACAAAGTACAATATATTTAAACTATAGACCAAAAAATTATTCCATGGAGCTACAAAACTTGTGATTGGCTCATCAACTTGTCTTGAGATGGCTTGGGTTTACACTACTAGAAGAAAAGGGAAATGACCAAAGGAGTTGAAATCCTCAAAAGGCCTAAAAACACGATTGGTAAATAATGTTGAAAGGTTCTCCAGATTTTGTGGTGAGAGAGGAAAAATGGTTCTTTCATTGCCAAATGTGGAGATTATAGGCATGAAATGATATTTTAATATTTTCAAACAATCTTTTTTGATAAGGGACCATGTTCTACGATAGCCATTAATATGTAATCATTTAAAAATCAACGCATCAACTTTTTAACAAATATTCATCCCCCATGTCCAAGCTCGGTTTACACTTAGCAAGAGGCCCAAGAGTATTAAAAATTACATTTTTATGAAGTGTGACCGTGGAATTAAACCATTTTCTTTGGTCTAAGAGGTGCTTAGACCAAGACAAAGACCCATAGACAAGGACATAATATAAGGGGCATTTTACACTTTGAAACTCCATCAAACATGGCTTCAAGCCTATGCTTTGGAGAGGTGGAACAAAACCTTGCCCCTATTATTATATTGAAATGGGGCCCTATTTGAGCTCAAGGGAACTTTGTAAGTAAATTGGGGCTGCAAGCCTAAAATTTGGCAAAAGTAAAAAATTAAAAAATGCCTCTAGAATCTCAAAATGGGTAGAGCCAAAAAATATAGCAGACTCAGCCTGGCTCGAAGCTATGCTCGTTGCCAGAGAATAAAGAGACTCATGGACTAAGAATAACATTAGTGTGTCTTCTTGGGGTCTCTCTAAAAATCCCCAACGAGCGGTGCATAGCGGGCAGGTCTCCACGCGGGCAGCAGCCTTATAGGGATGTTGTTTTGTTCGTCATCCGTCCTCGCCAGGCCGGGGGGACTCACCCACCCTTGTTCCCGCCGATTTCCCTACTCCGCTCCTCCGCACGGCTCCTCTGTCGCACTCCGCACCTGCTCGCCTTCGACGCCGCCCCCCATTCGTCCTCCTCAGCTCTGCTTGCTCCACTCTTTGCCTTCGCTCCTTGCCATGGCCCTCGCCCCTCGCCATCGCCATCGCCCCTCGCCCTCGCCGCGTTATGTTTTCTTTGCAAGTTATCTTCACAAACATCATTATTGGAAATCTCCAGGGCACGTCAAAAGATGGCATCGGATGGCGCTCCGGAGTCCACCACAAGCTGCGGAATGTTGAGAGAAGTTTGCGAAGGCTTGGTCCACAGATCATGGCATTGTTTCTAGTTAAGCAAATCTCGACCCATCACAAGACCCTTCATAAAATCCACATTATTGTCATAGGGATTCGGCAACTTGTCTGCTCCAACTGCTGAGGAGTGTCGCCAGAGATTCCACATGTACATGTAGCCAGGAGCTCGTTCTGCGGATCCGATACAATTGTATTGCTGAGCTCAAAGCAAGCGTTGAAGTAAGGTTGAGTTGACAAAGGCATGCATGCAACAGGCTGGAGATTGTCAACGTAGAAAGTTTTCAAGCCCAAGTTGATCAGCCTCTCAAGTTGAAGAGCCACTTCGTTGACCAATAATTTTTTAAACGCGGTGAGTTTCTGCAAGAAATAGAAGGAATCAGCGTCGTTCCAGAACTCCATCGTTCCCCACTACGAAGCTGACAAAAAACAAACAGATCACGAACATGGCAAGGGCAATGGCGAGGAGCAAGGAGCGAGGGCGATGGGGAGGAGCAAGGGCAAGGGGCGAGGGCGATGGCGATGGCGAGGATTGAAGGCGAAGAGTGGAGCAAGCAGAGCTGAGGAGGACGAATGGGGGGGCGGCGTCGAAGGCGAGCAGGTGCGGAGTGCGACGAAGGAGATGTGTGGAGGAGCGGGGTAGGGAAATGGGCGGGAACGAAGATGGGTGAGTCTCTCCGGCCTGGCGAGGACAGATGTCGGACAGAACAACATCCCCACAAGGCTGCTGCTCGCGTGGAGACCTGCCCGCTGTGCACCGCTCGTTGGGGGTTTTTACAGAGACCCGTCCTCTTGGAATGGATATTGATATAGTTTAAAGATAGCAGGGCTATCTTTGAAGGAAAAGGGAAAAAAAAGGAATAAAAATCATATTTAGCAGCTTCAGCAAATTCTTTGCTTAATGATTGGTATTTTGGAAGAAAATAGTTAGACAACATGAAAATTAATATATTTACATTAGATTTTGAAAAATTCAACAAAATAAGGATGAGATGGAAATAGCAACAATGTTTTGTCAAATTTGGAAGCTGGTCGAATTTAACGTGTGTCGGCCGGCACTTACCACCGGTGTGTAATATGTTGCAGCTTGCAACATCGCATTCTTTTGTTGAAGGTTGGATTAATACTTGCTGAACAACATCAAATCAATGCCCGCAACTGGAGAACCAATATTCAATGTGAGCAACCAAGGCTTGCAAGAGTTTCCTAAATATCCTAAATCTATATCTTTCTCTTGCTCCCTTAATTCTTTGTTCAATTTATGTTGTGAACACAATCTATAGTAATATATAGCATTACTTACATTTTGAAATTGGAGGTTGTCCACAATGGTCAAAACCACAGCACATGTTCAATTACTGCCATATGCCAAAGTGCCCAAAATTGTTTGAGCTACGTTCTTTCCTTTTGGCCAAAAAATGCAATTTATGCTATTTGCGGATATCCTTGCCTTTATCTATAAGAAGGCTCTCTATGTCTCTTGCATTGCCTTAATAGATTTTGCACCAATAAAACATCATCTTGCATAGAACTCCAATAGTGGATGAACGCCAACTTAGTTGAACCTTTTACAATAGTCACCCGTATACACATGTTATACGGAGGCTATTTTGTACTAAAAATCACCACGGTATCCGAAGCTAGAGAAGTTCTACAACAAATTCCACTTACCTTTGGAATCCACCTTCTTTATCTTTAGCCGGAGAAAATTCAATTTGATCCCTGCAATTCAGTAGAAGTTAGCATTTCATTGATTTCAATTAGAATTCCATTCCTCAAATTAGATGATACCTTTTAAAGAGCCTTATTTGCAAACTGCCATCTGCTCCAAAATCGGTGGTTATTTGGATAACAAAAAATAGGAGGACATTTGATGAAATCTTCAACCCCAAGAATATGTGTGTTAGTATCGGACGTCAAACTAAACCCAATCGTCCATTTTTCTTCCAATTTCACTAAATTCTACAGAAAATGGAGACTAATCTCAAATATGAAGATATCCTTCAAAAGTGCAAATATTGTCTTGAGTTGGAGCACGATGCTGGTACTTGTGCAAAAAAGGAAAAAGCAAAGAAGCGCACGGACAAGCAGTCAAATTTGGCACAGCAAGAGATGGCAACTATAGAATCATCTAAAGATTCCTCCAACGTGGCTACCTCAACAGTAGTAGCACCATGGACAATCCTTTTGGAGGAGAAACTGTCAGTTCCTTTTTCTACTTGAAAAGTTGAATTATCTTTTTTTCAAACTAGATTAATTCCCTACAACCTAAGTAATGAGGTGTATGACCTCTTGTTCCCGCTTCATCTTATTTGCTAATCAAATCCTTGGTAATGGCTCCAATTTGTGGTAGGCTACTCAGTAGGAGAAAAATGAGCTCAAAATAAGGCCGTGTAAGCCTGCCCTTTCTAGGTGAACTCCCTACTTTGGGCACCTCTGCTGCTGGCAGCGGATGCCAGAGTTGCTGCCCGCACAGAACTGCGTGGCGCACTCACAACAAAGGTCCTCGGAATATTAGGTGAGTCATGAATGCCTTGGCTCGGGCTTTGGTCCCAAGTGGGCAGGTTGTGTCAGCCCGACACTGTAGATGTGCCCTCCACACGCCTCGCTCGGAGGTCATTGGTTCGAGCCCCCGTGGCGGTTGCTGGCACCACGGTGGCACAGCCAGTGCCATGTCAAAAAGTACGCGGGCAGCGCCCGTTTTTTTCTCTCACGTGCCGCTTACACGGCCTTTTTGTGACCTGATTTTTCTCCTAATGTCGCAGGTATGGTCATATATCTAGCACGGCTTCATGTTCCAACATCCGACCGATCATTGATGCTACAGCTAAGTAACACATTTTTTTAGAATACTCAATTTATTGATGAAGAAGAATGTATGCTTGGTGATGCCTCCTTTTCCTATGGGTGTAGATGGATGTAGCTGGATGTGTGCCATATCAAGAATTTGTAACACAAAGGTACAAGAAAATGGCTATTAACTACCGAGCTTTCTTTTCAATGGGCAAATATTCCACTATAAAGTATAGGCTTGAGGTTATTGAATCATTCTTCAACAATTGGAGCATAGTGCAAAACTTAACCTTTTCTAACTTGAATGGGTGGCGGAAGCTTCTCCGTCTGGTCAAGTTGGACATATTTTTCAAGTACAAAGGCCCTTCCCTCATGCCCTTTTTACTTCTTAGAGTTCCATTTTTTTGGTCATTCAAGTGACTTGATTGTCAACATTTCTTGTCTAAATCTGTTTATTGTTAGGATAATACCTTTTGAGGACATTTGCGATCAACCTCTATCAACCTAGCCTTTGAATACTTCGGTTTTGTTTGATTGCTAGGATTTGTACAAATCATTGCCTTCAATCTAATGGAATGGCAGTAGAGGCCAGTTCTTCTGGTAAAGACAATGGATTTTTTAATGTATTCTACTAAATATGGATACCCAATTCCTTTGGCAAATAAACCTTAGCAATCACAACTTCACCGTAAACAAGTTGCTCTTAGTATTTTAAATGACAAATCATTTAGAACCATCCGAAGATGATGTGGTGCAAGCATAAACCGGCTAGGCTCTAGATTTTCTTTGTACATCATACTGAGGGTGCCACCTATTGGTTGTTGATACAAGATGATGCGTTTCCGTAGCAAATGCAAGTATTGTATGTACAACATATAGAAGCATGTAGAGCATTGTTTGTAGATGTGTAGCCTAGCCACTTCGGTTTGATAGACATTTGTCCTCATTTGAACCCACTTTTAGTCTCCTTCCGTTCTCTCTTATAAGATAATCTTCACTACAATTCTTGTGTGCTCTAAGATGGCTAGGATGTATTCTCCTTCCAATCGAGCGCTTAGCATTGCATTAGATGTCTTACGTCTTTCAATTTTGCCGTATGTTTGGTAAGTCGGCTCCCATTAATCTTCACGAGGGAGTGGTTTGATGTCTTCTTTGTGTGTCAGCTAGCATGGCAAGAAACCATCATTAGGAGCAGTTTGGGGTCTCCAACGGGCCTTTTCCATGTTATTTGTGCCAAAATTTTGGGCATGCCCGTGCACTTTACCTGCTGGCACCAACTGTGCCAGCAGGTCGCCAAAAGCGAGCCAAATCGCGAATGGGGGGGTCCGGCCAATAGTCGCGCAGGAAGGCTTCCCTCCCCCGCGCGTGTAGTCCCGCAGGTCGAGAACGGAGCTTCTTCGCGCAAGGAATTCGAGCATTGCAAAAGGGTGTCAGCGGTGGTGGGCTTTATGAACTCCTGCAAAACTGACTCCACAGGCCACCTACCGAAATCGAATTGCCGCTCCCCCTTTGAGATGCAACGTGCACAAGGTGTTGATGTCGAAATGCTGCCAACGGTCATTCCGAACCTCATGCGTTCCCCTGAGAGAGTTGTTGTCGTTGCGTTGTCAAGCAGGATGGAGCGGTGGAGGCCTCCAAAGGCTGGGCGAAGTTGTTCGATTTCGGTTGTGGGTGGTCACGCATTGTGCAGTAGAGATTTAGGGTTTAGCTGTAGTGGTCTTCCAACGCTGCCAGCGGTCTGCCATCCACATAGGTTGGAGAGAGTACCTGAGTTGGGAATTGGGGTTTCAGGATGAGGTTTTAGGGTAGGTCGTACCTTGGTTGCGAGGCCGTGGACGCAGGTTTCAGCCGTTCGTGATGGCGGAGGGTGTGTTGACAGCGTGTAGTTCTGGCGGTTGATGACAGCGACGACACCATTTGTAAGTTTTTGAGTTCACAGTCGAAAATTTCATGCATTCTAGTGGTATGGCTTCACGGCCAAACTCCCTCGTACAGAGTGTCATTCTGCATAATACTCAAGACTTGGAGGGCAACTGGATCCCCATGAGGGTGGATCGTGATTCATGGGTTATGCTGCAACCAGCGTCGGATGGGCCTTGGGGTAGAGAGGCAAGGCGACATGGTGGAGAAAATTTTCGGGGGGCCTTTAAAGCGCACATCAGAGATTTCTCTTGGATCTCCACGGAGCATGGAGCATGCGACCTCGATAAGGTGCTTGTGCAACATGCATATCAACCAAGGCATCTGCGCTTGGATCCTACGGAGGCAGCAACCAAATTGGGAATGGCAAACTACCTGTACGCGTCGGTTTCGGAGGATTGGGTACATCCTGCATCTATCCTTGGTCCCATTCTTGTGCTCCATGTTGAGATTGGGGAGGCAACACGGAATCGACAGAGCCACGCGGAGTTGCTGGACATAGGTACATTCTTCCTTGGTGGTCTGTATTTGCCTCCAACAGGTGACACGCTGTACGGGAAGGTTGAAGCACTCCCGCTTCCAGGGTTCAACGATGTGGAGTGGCCTTTGCCAGACATGCACACATCTGAGGCGTTTAGAACAAAGCTCACTCTCGATTTTGCAAATGCTATGAAAGCAACAACTGGTAGCAGCTTCGTCCACCAGCAATGGTTTATGCCAATCCATGTTATGGTTGATTTGTTTGCGGTAGCTGCTGACAGCATTAGGCGGACACCTACATTGTTTGTTTTGAGTAGTCCATCCGAGGCTCTGCTGAGCAGTCTAATGAACCCAGGGTGGAACGAGAAGTTCTACATTGGCCAAGATGTCATCAAGTGCGTTGCCAACAGGACCAGCATTGTTTTCCGCTATCACGTGGGAAGACAAACATTATACACCAGGTTCATGTATACAAGGTATAGGGGGGCTGCCAACAGTCAGTGGGAAGCGTTGGATCACCTACCAGAGGAGGTGATGGTGGAAGTGTCTTGTATGTTTAGGGGGAACTTGCTGCCAACATTCGAAGTTGGCAAGGGTTGGCCAGTATCCCACCTGCGGCACGAAATTGCAATGGCACTTGGAGATGACGTACCTGGGCAGTACAACCTGGTTTTGATAGAGGCCAACGGTGTTCGTGAGAAAAAGGTACGAGTCTAGCCGAATTCATGTAGTCGTTTTGATGTGTTGGGAATTGGCTGTTCAGAGCTCCTTGCTGCCAGCAAACGAAAATGACAGGATTTGTTGGATGCAGATCAACCAGCGCCATGAGAGACACCTTACAGCTGCGGATGTCACGGTTCCCAAAAGGATGAAGATTGTGGAGCTGTAGGAAAAGTGATTTCGGGGATGGGTAGTCACAGTATGTGGGAAGTCATTAGGTTCTTCGCGAAGTCGTTAGCGAGTTCAGGTAGTGGTTTTGCTTACCATTCAGGACTTTCTGTGGAACATCCTGTATTAACGTGTTATATGGAGGCAAATTTGTGATTACCCTTGATCTTCGTGCTGCCAGCGGAAATAGAAAAGAAAAACAGTTACAATTACCAGTGGTGAATCCTAGGGTGCAAAATGAAAAATAGAATAAAATACAAGAAGTCTGAAGAATGGCCGGGGTTTCAGAGGGCCTGGGTCTGAATCGCAAAATTGCTTCGAACTTGTGGTGGCGCCATTGACGCTGGAGCTTGCTGCCAGCGCAAAATAAGAAAAGAAAAACAATTGCATACAATAGAGCACATGACCCTTCAGAGGCACAAAATGGAGTTTGGCACTTGACAAATATGAAGTAATTAGGAAGGAATGTAAAGTCTGTTACTTCCTCCGAAGAGGCTCGCTCCTTCGTGAACCTGGAACTCTGAACTGGCAATGGCGGGCACAATGCAGCCCTTGGTGCCAACAAAGACGAAAAAATGAAGTTTGCAAATAAAAAAAGAACCACGCTTGATTCTAATAGAACAAGATAAAAATAAAAAACAGTTGTACATAAGAGATGAAGTAGGTCGCATATGGTAAATAACAACAATGGCCAAAATTGAAAGGGACCATGGTGGCGAATAATGAAATAAGAAAAAAAAAAAAATGGCGGCTAAAGAGCAGCCCTTGCTGTCAGCAGTCCACAATAAAGAAGAAATACAGTTGCGAATAAAAAGGAAGGGTTACAAGAATGCCATATCTTTCAAAGAGACATGGCAGTCCAGAGGCAAATTGTTTTCAAGTTCGGAAAAGTTTAAAAAATGTAGCCCATAAAAGTCCGGACCAAAAGTCGCTGCCAGCAAACCCCTAACCCGGCCTACGGAACTATCTAAGGTGGGAATCTACTCCACGGCTGCATCTGTGGCAATTGCCTCAACAAGGCTGAACAGTCCCTCCATGTTGGTGTCGTCCTCGTTCTTCTCAGCTGCACCTGGTCCTTGCGTGGTGGCGGATGAGCCCTTGTTCCCTTCTCCGGATAGGGCTGCCTGGGTCTCATGAGGAGAGCGTTGCGTGGGATCGAACGCCAGGGAGTCTGAGTCGGGGAGAGCATCCTCTGTAATTGCTGCCAGCAAACAAGAATTAGAAAACAAGAATTATTCGGATGTAACAACGAATTAGGCAAGTAGCAATGGGCAGATAGGTTAAGGGGCAACAAACCTTGGTCGCCCTTGGTCTTCTTCCACGGAGTCGCGGCCACAGAGGGGGCAGCGGGCCTCTTGCTGCCAGCACGTGGTGAAGTAGGCTCGGCCAGGAAGATCTCCTCCGTGAGACGTAACTCCTCCGCGGCCTTGGAGTTGAGGTCGAAGCTCCACTGCCCAAGCCATCCTCCAGTCATCCCCCGCTCGCATCGACGGCACCGGGCGTCTTGGGAGAAGACTGCCTCAAACATACAATGGGGATGTGCCAAGCAGCCGCAGAACAAAGGTACGCAGCAGGTGTCAACGAAGTAACGCTCGCAGAAGGGGCATGGGTCGTTCAAGGCTATTGGCAACACCTGGAACTCCAATGGATAACGAGCCAGCACCTTCTTCGGGCGCAAGAAAGCTGAAGCCAACTCCAAGGCCGAGATCTCCGCTGTCAGCGCGGAGACCTCGGCGTGGCGTCTCTGCTCATCGGCTTCCATCTCCTCCAACTTCTTGTAGACCCTGTCAATGCGGGCTTGGGCCTCAAGGAGTGCCTTGCTTGCAAGCCCCAGCTTGTCTTGGCCTAAGCAGGCCGCGTGATCAAAGCGCCTCTTCTCTTGGTCGTTGCCATCAGCCGCGGCCTTCTTGGAGGCCTCGCGGGCGGAGAAGATGTCGTCATAGAGCTTGGACTCCTCGGCCTCCTTGGCTTTGATGTAGTCCCGCTGGGTTGCAAGGTCGACCTTCACGCGGTCCCGGCTGGCCTCCACCTTCAGAAGTGCCGCCTCCAAGGACTTCTTCTTGAGGCGCTGCTGCTCCAGGACCTGCTTCGGATCCGTTGCCACCAAGGGCTGCACCTTGATGGCAACGGCAGCAAGGGCCTTCACGGACTTCTTCTCAGCCACGGCCTTGGCAGGAGGGGGCAGGGATCTAGGTCCCCTGACCTTCTTCGCCTCCGCGGCCGTGATCAAAGCCTTGGAGGTGGCTCCAACTGGCTTGGCTCCTCTGCTGGACTCCGCCCCTCCTCCCTTGCCCTTGCTGCCAGCACCGGGGATGTGGCCAGCGAGGAAGTTGATAATGGCTTCAATCTGCTCCCTCAAGGCCGGGGGAGTCAACTTCTGCGGATTACGCCCTGGCAGCTTCTCACGCCCCTTCACAATTGCCTCCGCCTTCTGGGCGAAGTTGACATCCACGCCCTTCTCAAAGTAGAGGTGGCAAGCCCGAAGGAAGGAGGTCCCGAATGCCCAGTTGTCGGGGTCACCTCCATAAGTCCACCGGTACATCTCGCAGTATTTCCTCTGGGCCTCCGGATCCTCACAGTCAACAACGTAGTGCCGCCCAGAAGAACGCTCTGGCCATCTGTCGATGAAGTCGGCCTTCCTGCAATGCTTGTCGCCGCTCAGGTCACCGAACTTGAGCCCCTTGTTGGAGAGCTGCAAGGTGCGGGCGAAGAAGTCCTCATCGTAATCCGCAGCCTGCCTACCCAGCAGAAATGGGGCGAGGTGGTGGAGCTGTGCATGAAGTGCAGGGGGTAAGCCGTCCAAGTCGAAGGCATCATCCCACGGCGTCTCAACATCGTTGCCATCCTCCTTGCTGTCAGCAACCTCGACGACCTCCTTCTTCACGACGGCCTCCTTTCCCTTCCTACGGCTCGACATCCCTGGCGCTGGTAGTGCAAAAACAACACGTTTTACGAAAGGGGGATCGCGCATGGCAGCTGAAAGGAGAGAAACGGACAGGGTATTATTCTTGCAGATTAGAGATTTAAGCTACACATCTCTAAACCATTACCCCCCGCGACCCTAGCAGCCATTGCTGAGCAACTCTATTCTCTTCACCATGGTCGGAACGCTCCAACATGGCCAACCGCAACATAAGGAGGAGCAAGGTTGCAAAAAAATAGAGACGATCAGATCACTAACCTCGCAATGCTTCACTGTCAGCGGTGGAAGACGGTGCAGCTTGAAGCCCCTCTCGCCGCGCGTGACAATGCGCCTCTAGATTCTGCAGCCGAGAAACCTCCACCTCACCCCACGCTCCCTGCCCTGCTGCTCCACCCCGCTTCTTCTGCTATAGCTCACCCTCCCCTCTCTTCGGCTGGCCTCGGTTCTTCTCCACTCCGCTCCTCACGCTGCAGCTCCACGCTCGCTGTTCACTTCGCCAATGAGCTCCACGCCTGCTCCTCACTATTCGAGAGCTCCACCCCGCTCCTTGTGCTGTACCCCCCTCCCCTCGGGCTCCCGACCGTGCTGCTCCTCCCCACTCCTTGCGCTGTAGCTCCCATCCGCAAGAACTCGCCTTCAGCTCCACGGCCGCTCCTCATGTGACCCTCAACGCGAGCTCCGTGTAATGCAGCTCCGCCCCGCTCTATCACCTTCCGTGGTCCACCACAGTGCTTGCGCTTCCGTTTCTTCTTGCCAACGACGTTGCTGCTCTTCCTTCGTCCGCCTTGCTGTACCTCCCCGCAGCTCTCGACCCTGCTGCTGCTCCTCGCTCCCGACCTTGCTGTACCTCCCTGCAGCTCTCGAGCCTGCTGCTGCTCCTCGCTCCCGACCTTGCTGTACCTCCCCGCAGCTCTCGACCCTGCTGCTGCTCCTCGCTCCCGACCTTGCTGCTCCAAAACCGCTCACGACCCCCTTGCTCCACCTGCCGTTGAATCTCCACGGCCCTCCTCGACGGCTCGCTCCTCACGCTGCAGCTGCTTCGTGCAGTCGACCGCAACGGCCCCTTCCTTCAAAGTCGTTGCTGGCGGTACTCTTCGTCTCCTCACGCGATCCTCAACGACCCAAAGGGGGTGCGTGACTGTACCGCCCTCTGAACATCCAACTTCTCCACGGCGCCCACAAAACTGCCAAGGTAATTGCAATCGCGAGGGCGCTTGCTGACAGCAAGAGGACGACTGAAGAAGACAGAGGAGCTGAAGAGGTGTTGGAGTCAACGGAGGGTGTCGTATGGGAACAAGGCAGGAAAAGAGAGAGGCCTTCCTGCCCGAGTCAACCACATGTGCGTCCTTGGAAACTAGGCCGGGTTTACTTCAAGAGGATATTGGAACGCTTTTAGGGGAGGTTTGGGGGGCTTAGAGGGAGTTGAGAGTCTCAAACAGAGTTTAATGAAGGGAGGTTGAGGAGTTGGTGCAAAGCTCTCATTTCTCCCTTAATTGCCACTCCATGCAAATGATTGCCATGGCCCTAAACCACACATCCCCATTTGATGTGGGTACTTAGAAAATCGTCTTAGAAATTAAAATCTTAATTTGAGCGTGACCGGTACATATGATTACTAAGACCATTAATTATGAAGATTAATAATTGCATGGACTAGGCACTTTAGTGAGCTATCCACAAAACAAGTTTAGGGTAGAAACATGGCCTAACTCATTCAAAAAAAACATTGTTGCCAGCCACATTCTACATAGCTCTAACATAATTACCAAAATACATTGTGGTCAAGTCACACACGGCCATTGCTCGCGTCGTCACTGTCCTCATTGCTGCCAGCGACCTCACTGTCAGTGGAGTTACTGCCTTCTCCATGGGTGCCTCTTTAATAATTATCGAGATTAACATAGCAATGGATAAGCCATTTTAGGCAATTCCTGGATAAAATCCGAATTTTTTTATAAATCTATTCGTAAATGGCTATTCGCAAATGTCTACTCCGATTAAAAAAATTAAAAAATAAATAAAAACTTGCCACATTCTAGATAGGTATAACATAATTACCAAGGCACATTGCGGTCAAGTCACACACGGCCATTGCTCGCGTCGTCACTGTCCTCATTGCTGCCAGCGACCTCACTGTCAGTGGACTCCCCTTCTTCTCCATGGGTGCCTCTTTAATAATTATCGAGATTAACTTAGCAATGGATAAGCCATTTTAGGGAATTGCTCGAAAAAATCCTCATTTTTTGATAAATCTATCTGTAAATGGCTATTCTAGAATGAAACCAAAAAACATGTTAAAGAAGAACCACTGTCTACTCCGATCAAAAAAATTAAAAAAAATAAAAAACTTGCTACATTATAGATGTCCATCCAATGAGTTTAGAACGCATAATTTGTACTCAATTCATACAGGCTCGTTGCCAGCGTCATCGCTGTCCACGTTGTTGCCAGCGTCGTCACCGTCAGTTGAGTTGCGTCCTTCCTCAAGATCCACATTGTTGCCCTCCTCCCCGGGGTCATCTTCGTTTGCAGATCCTCTTGCTTGATCATTGTTGGCTCCATCACCTCCAACGGTGTTATCACACACCCAAGCTTTGCCAACACGCCGTCGCCTTGACCGCCAATTCTCCAAAGCCCTGGCAGCATTTGATCGATGCCACTATTCTCGCCTTCTACGTGTAGCCTCCATGCGGGCCTCATCGTCCGGGGTATTGAGAACCCTGGTGGACTCTAATTTCTTCTTATACCGATGCTGTATATTTCGGTACCAATGTTGGAATTGTTGCAAAATAACACTGATGCGCTCTTTGCCACCACCGTGAGCTGTATGCGCTTGATTCGCTGCCTTCGCTTGATGATGGGATTTCTCCATACCCTGGCAACTCCATACGGCCAGACTACCGTATTCCTCCACAAACCAACTGCCATGCGTGACAATTACATGCTGTCAACAGCCACTCCAAGGTTAGTCCTGGATAGAGAATTGACAAAAGTGAGGTCAGCCATCAACCCCTAATTCATCCTAAACCTCGTTCATATAACTCACCATGTAGTGCGACACATGCTCCTCTCCAAAGGCCTCCAAAAATGTTCTCCCCCACGTTTCTATCTTCCCTTTGAACTGGAGTCGTTGTTCTGCTGTCAGCACCAAGCCGCTGAAATATGGTAGAACCTCTTCAAAGGCTTGCCACATAGCAGCCCTTGCCCTACGATGTGCACCGCCGCCACTATTATTGCTCTCTGCTTGACATATGTCTTTCCAGGCCTTGTCGTTTCCAGACCATACGTTTGGTTTAAATAGTCTGCTAGCAACAACCCCACTGAAAGATGGCTTCTGTGGCACATTCCCTGTGCTGCCACTCAGTTTCGGATCTTTTCTAATCTCCACATTGCCACCGTGAGCCCCGATAGCTGACAAGGACTTCTCCATTTGCTCTATGGCTGTAGCCCTCAGTCTTTGATCTTGTATGTTCCAGACATAAATGATGTGTTGATGCACAATCTTCTCCGCTAGGCGAACTAGGGCGTGAAGTGTACAAATGTGCACTCTTTGCAACGGAATTGGCAAGATAGGCCTCCACCTTGTATGTGCACGCATGTCACATGGTTCTGGCTCCACAGAGTTGGCAAACAGTCCCCCCACCCAGTTCGGTTTCCCACGTTTTCTGATGGCAGCACTCGCCTGGCTTGCTGTCCCTACGGTAGGCTTAGCCCTCTTCTGCTCGCAGTATATGCAGTTCATCGCACACGACGGCCCCGACTGTAGCCCGTACATACACTTGATCGTCTTCATGTCCGCAGCGAGATGCCACTCCACATGGAATTCTCCAACTTCAGGGACCGTGAGTTTCTCGCCACTGGACTGTGCTGCAATCACAGATGGAAATTTGGATTTCCCAAATATCCACGACAGAACTTCGTAGGACTCTTTTTCCACTTGAAAGGTTGCCACTGGCCAGATTTCCTGCTCCGACTGGACTGAGAAAAACAGGGCATGGTTTCTCTGAATGTCTGGGTCGAGCACCCTATTCATCAATGTGATGCTCACCCGTTCAAACTTCTTGCCATTGACAATCTCGGCCTCGTCCAATTTCATGACAAATACCAGCGGTGCTCCTCTTAACTCTGTGGAAACATGGCGAGTGGATGTGTAAGTCATGGTTAATTGATAAATAACCCTGCTGGCAGCAAACTCTGAAAACAACAGTCTGAGGTGATTACGTTACCTTCTTCCGTGATGCCGTAGAAGATCACCATGCTCCTTTGGACCACCTCAAGGTCTGTGAATAGGGAATTCTTGTCAGTCAAAACGACTTCCTTTACCATGTCCTCGGACTTCTTGTTCTTCTTAGAACTTGCTGGCAGTGTAAGTCGACCTTCAGCATGGTAGTATTCGCCAATATACTGTGGCAGGTTTGCATTTAACTCCTGCCGAAGCAGTTTCACGTGATAGGGGCTCGGCAAAATACTCCCGGAGACTCCTTTGTTCAGAGCAGCAATGGAGCCTTCACAGATTTGTAGAGAGCACCATATCCCCGATGGGAAACCCCTGCCTGGTCGCAAGCAGCAAGAATTTTGTCCGGTCCAATACTCTTACTAATCGATTTGAGCACATTTTTCGCAATATCTGACTGAACATGTGCCATTGCAGGCTGAGAAGCGAGCGCTACACCTTCATGCCGTGACAAAATTCGAGCTAGTGCTACTGCAGTCCTATTTTGGGACTCTTTATCCCCCGCAGTCGAGAGCACTTCCGGTTCTCTCGGTTCCTTTCGACAACAAACTGCACCACATCTGGTTGCAGCACTGTCCGCACAAGCTTCACTCTTGCTTTTGATCCACCTGATCCAGGTTTTAACTCGTGAATCCCTCTGAGAGCCCTCCTCCTATTTCGCATGCCCATGGGGGTCTCCTTCTCGAAGCTGGCCCTCCGCTGGCAGCGGTCAACGTCTTCTTGGAGACCCCGCACATGGCGCTCCAATTGCTCCACCCTTTGGGCATGGCAATCACGGACAGCCTGTAATTCAGCTTGCAAATCCCTGCATTTCTTCTCTAACTCAAGGCAACGCATTCTCCCCAATTGGACATCTTGGGCTGCCCTTGAGTTGCTGGCCAGAGCTTCGCCTCTCAGCTGAAGCACTTCTTCGCTCAACTCTGCCAACTGGATCCACGTCTCCTCCTGTGTAGGACCATGTACACAATGATCCAGCAGCCTGTGTGTATATCCGCGAAGACCCTGCTCTCCATGACATATGAATTCAACGAACTCTTTTAGCGACTTGATTGGAGGTGGCTTCCCTGTCATTGGGTCAACAGGGTAAATGTCTCCATTGATCCACAAGTCAATGTTCGTGTCTCCACGCAACCTCCGTGTTGGAAACGAGCTCCTCATGCACAGCTCCACTTGCGTAGAACCTCGTCTCATGACCGGGGCATAGCGTGTGTCCAGTGCAAAGTGGGGAATGTACTGATTGCTTCGTTCAGCCCTTGCTGCCATCGTGGACTCGATAGTCGGTAATCTTGATTGAATCTCCCCTGGTCACACTTGGTGATTTGCTGTTATTCGAGAGAACTTGTTATGATCTTGGGACACCTCCTACACCCAATGAAAAACTAAATTCACAACCTCAAATACTCCGAACCTAATTCGATAGACCTGCGTGGCATCTACAAGCGCTATCGACCACGAAACCTACATTGCCTTATGCCGTTGTGGCAGCAAGGGCTAATGAAATCGAAATTCAAATTGCTCAAAAACCCAGTAGCCCCTGAACACCCCACAAAGGTTTATCGAATTAGGTTAACTTACCTTCCCTTCAAGTACATCAGTTTTCATCTCTTCGTTGAAACCTTGGTCGCCGACTGAGAACAACCCCTCGCCGCCGTCGCTGCCAGCGGACGCTGCCAAGAAATGAATTGCAATCTCAATTTTGCTCCTCCGGTCTGGGGCGCCATCGCCACTCGGAATCTTTCTCGCAAATCACATACGATTGTGCGTCCCACAGTGCCAACAACGACTTGCTTGAAGCAGAACAGGGCGCTTCGTTTTCTTGGTGCTGAACGGCGTAGAGCCGGTGGCGCCATCGCGCCCAGACCGTTGTGGCAACAACTCGAACAATCCGTGGATCGAGGCAACGGATCGAGGCACTTCATTAATCGCCGAGCAATAAATCCCACTCCTTGGCGCTCAACAACCACCGTCCACGCCCTCTCGCCAACGAGGACCAACTGTGCCACGCAACTCCCGTCCGTCTCCAAAAGGCCGCTTCGGGCAGCGTTTCAGACCCCTGCTGACAGCGACAGAGGGGGTTTTGGGCAGGCAGCCCACCTAACCCGGGCTGTCTTACAAGGCCCGTTGGAGACCTCATTTTTCCCCTAATGTTTTGATGGTATGGCTCTTAGAAGCCATATTCTTGAGTACATTGACAATTGTGGTCATAGTTGTAGGATGTCACTCGAGAAAGAGTTTAATCCGATTTGGTGTTTGAATGAGGTTATTTGCTTTCGATGATCTGTATTGTCTTAAATAGAAGTTTTCACGATCCCATTATGATCTACCAAGGTCCAACACCTTGTTAAGATCTATTTTGATGTTATTTATTTATTTATTTTTAATATGATCACTGTACATTTGAAACATTTATTCATAGATTTTACATGTTCTCAATAAGTTTCTTGAAAAATTCAACAATTAAAAAAATTTATTTGTTTTTCTTGTATATAATTCTAATGTAAGATATAGGTCTATTTACCAATGTCTAATTTTAAAATTACAAAACATCTTCTATAATTATCTATCTATAAAATAGTTGTTTAAATTACTTCACTTACTATTATATTTATACAAAGAGAGAGAATTCTTCGAACAAATTATAATTAGAGCGAGTGAATTTCACTTTACAAGCTTGGTGGATATTCAATGTAGGTCATTGCATGGCATTTATTGGTTTAAAAATATGTAATGAAAATACAATACATACTAAATATTTTACTACAAATGTCATATATGAACTAAAAATGACATTGTTTTAATATGAAGGAATAACAGCCATTATATCGCAAAAAATGGTTTTTCAAAAGAAATGGATGAAAAAACTGTATATCATACGAAAAAGATAATCGCTCCACGCTCTTACCAAAAGTAGAAAGCCAACCAATCGACAAACTGGAGAAGCATCATAAACTAGCCTCTCAAGCATCTTTACTGATACTTTCTCTGCATTTTGTTTATCGAGTCATACACCATGATCTATTTTCCAGATTTTTCTAAATTTTGCAGGAATTTTCATGTATTTATGGATCTTGAACTTTGAGCTTGGGCGATAGGACTTCACACTAAGAATTACTGCTCATGAGTATCAACTGGGTTACTGGTAACTGGATTTACTGGAATGAACAGAGACTTGATCCTAAGTTTACATAACCCATCTACATTGAATTACTGTGCTTACTGAAATGATGAGAATGTTTCCAACTTTCCACCGATCTCTTTGACGTGGCTGAAGGTCCGTCTTAGAAGGCCTGCATGACCGGGCAAGCGGGGGCTATATTTATGGCCCATTGCCAGATTCATGCCGTAAGTCGGCGGTTTCTGGCTCGGAGACCCTTCTTTTGGAAACGATACCCAAAGAAACCTTACTGGGTGCGGCCGACTCTCCTTCGATAAAGGACGTAACTTTTATCCGAACTTATCTCACGTAGAACCGGAAGTGGTAGGTGAGCACAGATAAACTTCCCATCCTTGTGAGGAAGAGTAGTTCTGGTCCTTCACGAATTGAAGCCACGGATCAGGTGATGGTTTTAATGTAATTTGCACTGAGTTTTGTTTCAGTCTGAATAGGAGGAAGTAATTTATTTTAAACATCTGATTGACATTTAAGTGTCTGAGGAGCTCGTCGAATGCAAGTGCGTGGAATGTAAGTTTAAAATAAGTTATTTACCTTACTGGTATTCCATCTCTTGAATCCACGTTATCTACATCTTGATCTGGGGGATTCTGCTGTATCAGTGCAAGTTAGTTTTTTCTCTCTGGGGCACAAATAGACTTTCTCCACTGTTGAACGTCCGGGTTCAGTAAAACCTTCAATAAAATTATCTGTCATTAGCGAGTGAAATGATCAGTGAAGCAGAAACTGTTGATCTTGAGTGGATACTTTTATGAGTAGAAATGGTGAAGATACTAATGAAGGGAGGAGAGCACCTGTCCACGTTGTATTTTAAGTTGCAGTGAAGCCAATTTAATATTACTGGGAATTAGTCATTGGTCTCGCTAATGCATGTTTTGGGAACACTTGTGCGAATTATTCGAACCAACTTGAGAGTGTCATAACGCATAGGGCTCGGACTGAGGCTAAACCGCACGTGTATAATTTACGGGCTCCACTGAATCCACTGATCTGCGGTGCCAGGAGCCGCACATGCATCACTAGGGCTCATGTCAGCAGCAGACTAGGAGCAATACTCTAAGTTCTAGACAAACACTCATCGACGCCAACTACGCAGTTCATTGTTAAAGAAAAACTTCATCGATGGCTCCACTGTAATCCTACGGAGTCACCATGTGACCGACTGGTGCCCATTTTTCTAACACTGTTTGGGTTGGGCACACGGCGTCACCTCTGAGGACCGTGGCTCTTAGTGCACCATTGATGGAGCCTGGCCGAGCAGGAGAAGAAGCCTGAAGAAGAAGCCTGAAGAAGGAGAAGAAGACGAAGACGAAGAAGGAGGCTGGGTCTGGACTTAGGAGGTGGGTTACATTTGCTAACTTTTGGCTTTCCTCACCCTAGAATGCAGGTTAAGTTTAGTTGGATTCAGGCATTCATCTATGCGTGATTCGCAGTGACGATATGACAGTTGGTCTATCTTGAAAACTTTGAATTCTTCCAGAAATGGTGAGTTTACCCTGGAAAAACATACCTGGGCCTGCGGGGCATGCATACACGGGAACGCCTCACTAATATGCAGACAGTGCGCTTCTCTAGTGTCATGCTTTTTAGCTGTGATTGGTAATCGGAACAGGTGATCATCTTATGCTTCAGGACGGGCAATAGAATGGTGATGATGCTGATAGTAGTTTCCTACAAGGAATGCTGTCAGTAGTTCAGGGTTGCTCCACTTAGGTTTGTAAAGAGAATGTTGGTTTGTGGTGTGGATTAGCGGACATTCGTAATAGCTGATCAAAGCATCAGAATCATAGTACCTAGCTGGCCGTGTGAAGGTTTTATGATTATCAATTTGAGAAAAGTTTGATTTTATGCAAGCTGGATCCTGACATTTTCCCCTGGTGGTCGTGGACTATTCAGGAAATGCGGCAAATGCCAAATACCTGAAAGTTTTCTGCTATTGCTGGATCAATCGAACAACCGGATTCGATGAAAATGTCCACCAGATTTTTCAGCATTCTTAGCCAGCAATCATTAAGTTTATTCAGCTGATCCATTCAAGCTTGCTGCAGTGACACAATCAAGCTGATTCAGAACTGGCAGTTTACTTGCAGTTTCTTATAATGTAGAGAGCTTCTGAGACTGATTCATAATATTCGACATGCATTTGCATAAGGAGTGATATTAGCGAAGTCGATTCGGGAGCTTCTTAAGACCACAGCTGCTGCATGCACAAACATCTATTAACCATGAGTTCCAATAGGAGTGGAGAGTACGATCATGGAGAACTTCTGGATGAAAGGCTTCGAATCTTGTTGGAACGTCTGACATGGTCCTATGTCGCCCTTTGGACACTAAACCCCCGAACAAGGTAAGCATCACTGATTTGTACCCCTATTTCCTAGCTACAAATCCTGGGCACATAGAATCTATATATGCTGGCAAGTTCCGAATTGCATAATGCCAGCTCATTTGAGCATCCAGTTAATGCTAACGCCACAGACGCGATTGATTGCTTGGTTTACAAACAGTGCATGATTCTCAGGAATACTGAGCACTTTGGCGCCCTGAAACTAATCTTCAAGAATGTAGGGCTCCAAAACTTCTACCGAACTAATCTTCGTAGCTGTGAATGAGTCAATAGCAACTGTAGCCCACGAGATCATTGCAAAGTGGTCTCAATAGCACATGTGAATTTATGAAATTTGAAATTGCAATTGCACGTGCAGTTAATGAACAGTGGACCACCTCGACTTCCCTCGTGCTTCTTCTAGAAGATTGTGAAAAACAATTCACAGAATCTTTTGTGTGGATCGGCTTGGAACTCAAAAAGCAATGAAGTGTTGATACGACCTTCAACAGGCCTTCATGAGCTGCTTGGCAGAACTTTAATAACATCTTGTGAGTGTAGGGTGTTTGAATGGACTAGGGGTTGCTTTAATCAGGCACTGGGTGGCACAAAGGGATCGACAACAACGTCTTCGAGTTCTCCAACGGTTTGGGATGCGCAGCTCTTCTACACAACATACAAGTCCTGCTCATTCGCTCCATGTGCCGGGTAAGCTCATCATGTTTACTTACCTTCTTTTAAGTGATACTGTACTCTCTCATGATCCTTTGCATTGTTTTGCATGACTTATCGTCCAGCCTGAATGGATGGAGGGAGTCCTGGAAGACGTTTCCCCTCTGACCGGCTTGTTTGAAAGTCTTGGGGGGTAATATAGTACATTGCGGAAGGGATCACCTGGAGGGTAACGCCCTCCAGGGCTCCCTAGCTGAGGGATCGAGAATCAGTTCTTGTAAACTTTATTGATTAAGTACATGTAACTTGACACCCTGACTAATTAGCATCTGGAAAGAATTAGTTCGATTCTCTACTTTAGCATAAGGTGCGTTCAATATGTGCTGGAATCTATAATAGTTTATCGAAGAGATAGATCAACGGGACTACACAAGCAGTTCTAGAGGACACTGGCTAGGGATGAGTCGTGACTGTTTAATATTGCCATCATGCTAGACAGTGTCCTCTTGAAAGTTGATGTATTGGATCGTGTTATTTGGAATGTCGATCATCTGGGAGCATCATGTGACAGATCACATGTCAACAACCTTAAGGTCACCTGATAAAAACTGTATAGCATAATTTGGTCGAAGAGTAAGTTCTTGCTCCGATTTCGGTCAGTACAGGTGATTTTTGATGAATTGCATGCTAAGATTGTATGGTTTTAAAGTCATCGTTTCCTGATCTGTGTACTATTGATGAATGCAGAGCTGTTGGTAGAGCCAATTTTGAAGGGAAAAACATCTGGTTGACTGGTGACGCAGTCTGCCAGAACGCCGTTTCATTGGAGCAATCGCAATTTCTAAGATGTTCCAAAATCCAGGTAAGAATTGGAACTTCCACAACACCACTGGCCATGAAAAACGTACGATTTGTTTTTCCATACCTAGCTGCAAGTTACATCTCATGTAAGCTACTTGCGTTATGTAAGAATACAGGTAGAACTAACAGTCACAGGATGTTCCACCTTCTCCCGAGCTGATTGTGGTAACTGTTCGAAGTCCTGTTGAATGATCCTGCTGATGGATTTTCTGGATTTGTTTGCAGACGGTGATGTGCATTCCATGGATCGACAGCGTCCTCGAGATTGGCAGCACCAAACTTGTAAGCATAACTCCCTGAAACGTTGGCTTTCTTATTCTAAGATGCATTTGGCTCATGGCTTCTGTATATACAGGATCATGTGTTTATAGTGTTTCCGATGCTCTGGATTAGGACTAAGTACTGTCAAACACATTTTGGGCCAATTTTTAGAGCCATATTTTGTTTCTTCTTATGCGCAAGTGTCATTCTTACAACAGTGACATTCTTGTAGTATTTTCAAGCTCAGAGTGGGTCTTTCATTTGCATTTGACACAAATAGAGTCTAGAATGGATACTAATTTTCAGGAACGTGCACCAGTCAGAAAATGTTGCTTCTACATGCATACAAAGCCAGAGTTGAGAGACGGTCTTAGAAACATAATTACGTAAGTACTTGATATATGTCAGTGGCTAGTAGTTGCGTTAAGATTTTCGAATTTTTTTAACTCAAGAAGCATACGAAACTGGACAGCGAAGGACCCAGGTTACCTCGTCAGGGGGTACCCCTCTGGACACAGTGTATCAGTCTCTCCATGCCAGTTGCATAGACAGTCCCATTGTGGCCACATAAGTTAGACGCCAAACTAAAATTATAGCTGCAAAAAGGAACACCTGGACTTTATGAGTCCTTTGACCACATCCTGACTATATTAAGATGCCAGTTTCCGGGGCTCAATTATACCATGTACCCAAGCTCCAATGCAGTGTTAAGGCCACATGGGGTCTAGGTTGTCTATATAAAGTTCGCTACACTAATTATTCTGGCCATACGCTACCTAAAGTATTGGAATACAGTGTACACTGCCTAAAGTAGAAACCCTTGATGAGCTTCAGAGTTCAGATGTTATCAGTGCAAGTTGACCCGATTTAGGTGGAGCCCTCCGGGCTTCATTTTGCTAGCATTTCTAGGTTTCCAAATTGTGGAAAGATGGCTCTCGCTAAACTGGGTAAGGTACTTGGGGTTACTTTATCGAATGGTTCAGCTCCCTTGAGTTCAAGTTGACAGCAGATTCTTTGGCAGTGTAGCATGGTCGCGTGACTCGCGTACAGTGCACAGTCCAACGTCGTTTAGGGTTTTGCTCTCTTGTTATAAGCTTTCGCGTTTGGTGACTAGTTGAGCCATCACTTGCGGGAACTGTCGTTTGGAAAGCGTTGCTCAGCAAATGTTAGTAGAAGGAAGGAGAATACAACTCTTGTCAATGAAGATAGTTGTTCCATCTCGCCTTGTAGCTCAGATCTGGCAGTTTTTGAGTTGATTACACTGTCGTGCTTGTAGAGGATTTTACTTGTTGAGCTTCTCAGTGTGTGTAGTGAAAAAGTGAACGAATTTTGTAGAGATTAATGCTGATGGCTGAAGACATGCTTCACCTCCTAACTCAACTTGGGGCGTAGGGTTTTGTATCCGAAGTAGAAATATGCAGATGATCATAGTCAAGCAATGTTACTTAGCTGCGATTAGTTCTGAAATCTTTTTAGTACATATATAATGTAGTGCTTTTACAGCCTCCGCATTGCATTGTTAGCTTCCAGGTGAGTACATACATGTACAAAGCGTGAAAATGTACCTGAAGGCTGATTTCCGTCGAGACCATTGGCAATGTGCGGTAGTAACTGGTTGTAATAGGGTGATTAATTGTTC
Organism: Ceratodon purpureus; assembly: GCA_014871385.1. NCBI lineage: Eukaryota > Viridiplantae > Streptophyta > Bryopsida > Pseudoditrichales > Ditrichaceae > Ceratodon > Ceratodon purpureus. The sequence goes on from CM026423.1 coordinate 6,666,254, forward strand.
AGTGTATGATTCTACTAGGTCGGGGAGAACTTTCTGTTGATGGACCAGATCCAGGAAGTGCTCGCCAACGATCTTCTCGAACCGGATCCCTTTGAGAATGCGCCCCGAAATAGTGGGCCTACTGCATCTGACATCACCATGTTTCACCAAGCCCAGCTTCACCAGGAATCATTCCATGCAGATCACCTTACCAATTTGGCATTGCAACAGCCGTCTAGCATTGGGCGTAAATCCCCAGCCAGCAACCAGCGGTCAGCCTTCCAGTCTGAATTTTCTCTATCTGACCAAGTGTGGAGGTATGTCATTTCTCAATCCTTTATTGATCAGCCCAGCTTGAAAAGCAAAAAAACCAACCATAAACATGTAGATCCTTTGTTACTCCATCTCTACACAAAAGAATATGTGAGCAATTCAGACTGTCATTTTTACCTTTAAGTTTATTGTTTTGACTCATCTGAAGTTGCCGAAACATGTACAACGCCTGCAAAAGCAAATATTGTATGACATTGTTCCAGACTGTTGGGTAGTTTAACAGTGGATTGCTACGAGTCTCTCGTTTTGAATGTAGTGAATATGATCACGCGTTGGTCATACTTGTCTCGCTTTAGAGTTCTGTTTAAAATGGTTACATCGTGTAAAGTTGGATTCAGTATCTGGGAATAACATGGATGTAACGACACAAAATTGGGAGCAGTGAACCGCCTGAATCAAACGGTTGGTCTGTTTTTTTACTTCCTTAAGTCCTATCGAGGTGTAGTCAACTAACTAGTTTGTAGTGGCTGTACTCTCAGGTCAGGGAACAGCTCCAACTTAAGCCTAAGCTCGGACATATTCATGGAAGAATCAGTAATTCAACTAAACTCCAACATGAACAGGGTCAAGGAGAATCTCTCCTTTACATTAGAAACAGGAACGCCGACGTCATTGCAGATGCCAATTGGAAGCACTTCTCCCCCAACCAATTGGAGGTCGGAGATAAATTTTCGTGACAGTCAACAAGCGGTGAATCAGAGCCATGGGTTGATGGTTTCACAAGCTGATCAGTACACATCATGGTCCGGTGCAGCGGCTTCCTCCAGTGTAAGCAGCCAAAGGGATTCGTCTGCGAGACCTTCTGTCTCCCCTGATCAGCTGCAGCCGCAAATTCATGCCAGTTATTCCCCTAATTCACGCTTCTCGGCACACGACAGGTACCTTCATCACGGCATTCTCGAAAGAATATTGAAGTGAACCATGAGTCTTCTGCAAAATCACTAGGACTCACCTCATGTGGCTAGTAACATCATGAGTCGTAATGGCCTCACATATGTCCTTAAGCATGATGACTCATGTCGAATAGCTATAATATAAGAGAACACTGTAGAATGACGTCTTTGAGAACATTCAATACGATGGGGTAGCTACTGTTCTCCACCTAATGGACTAGGTAATGTGCAAGGAGCTCCTGGTTACGAGAAGGATCTTTCTCATAACCAGGGGCTGCTTGCACATTGCTAGACATACGTCAATGGTTGGATCGTTTTCAATCTTCTTAAGCGATATGAACTGAGGATCACAAAAGAAAGATATCATAACTTTAAACAGTCCCTATAATCCCCTAGATTACAGGAAACAACCTTGTCCTTCTCATCCCATGGTTGCCTACCACCTCTACAGTTATGGGCTGCATTGACTGCATCGAGGTTATCCACCTCCTGTTTTTCATAACTGTTAAATTAGAGTCTGAGTAACTGACATATAGAAAAATTTAGCCCCGCATTAATGAGGTTTTGAAAATGATCACGTCTATTCACCATCCAGCAGCTCGGAGAATTTGAACTGTCGGCTACACTGTCAAATTAACGCGCGTCGACTTTGACTTCTCAGCAGATTTTGCTCTAGCACAAAATTTTGCACAGAACCATCACAGAAGTCTTATATTTGATAGTTCAGAAGCTGTTATAATTCTCGTTATTTATGTATGTAACAGTTTGGTAGATGCCGGTGATAATGTGCTCTTATTAGAATTTACTTAAGCTTACAATGTGCTATGTTCTCAGAACGTCATCTTTAGTCAGACAGAGGCACAGCCAACTTGCGAGCCCTTACGCACGACCAGCTAGTGGAACCCGGAACCTCAACCAAATAAGACGAACAACCTCCTGTGGTGACCAACATGAAGTACAGAAAGCTCTTAGCTTATTCGAAGCTCAAGAGATGCAAGATGAGTGGCGACGACAAGCTCAACTACATCTTAATCCTGCATCCGATCTGGATGTCAGCAAGGATGTCACAATGGCCAAAACGTTACGTTCTTCATCACCTCAGGGAAGATCGCCATCTCCAGCTCAGTATAACACGTCTACCAATTTGCCAGACATTGGGCAGAATAATTTGCAGTTCCAGGTATGGTGCCAACGAGATGGTGCTGGTTCACCTGACCCAACTGTACAGATTCAGACCAATGAACCTTCAAATAGGCCAAATCCGAAGCGAAGCAGCAATGCTAGTCTTATGAATCAGGTGTCAAAAGTGGCTGGACCATTGTTGAGAAGGCAGCCGGCCATATCAGAGGTGCTGAAAGAGGCTGATGGTACGTATCAGAAAGAAGCAAGAGAAGGCGTTTCCAATGATACTTACGACTTGAAGGTTCATCAAATATGTGAAGAGCCCAGACCATCTTCTATGCAGGTAATCCAATCCCACATGAAACGCTCCAGTAGTATTTAGCTACCTATTACAATTCTGACCCATTTCAAATGCAACAAAGTAAGATGTGTGCTAAAGAATCTGTTTAATTTCTCATGCCTCCACATGCAAGCATTCTCAAGTAACCATGCACCTCACTTTTGCCTCACAGTATAGAATTTCATTCATCTCCTTACTATTTTGATAGATCTTGTATATGTAGGATATGGATCGTTCCAGAATTCAAATTGTTTTAGAAGGTCGTGTGAGGCATCTGAAGAAAGCTATGTGGCTGTCAGGTCCTCTAAGTGTGTGAGACTGTTCAAAATGAAAGAAGCCGTTAGTCTAATTGGTACAATATTGAATGTAAGGAAAGACTATTTACTAGTACAATGAGGGGAGCAGCTAGCAATGACTCTGGTATGACGTTCTCCTACAATTTCAAAGACTTGTACGATGATTGGGACAAGTAATGAATTTTGTAAGAGGTTGTAATGAGAATTTTGCATGGAATGCAGATGAACACAGGGCCCAACTTAAGAGGTAGGCGAAGGGCGGTTGGAGTGGAGATCGCCGCTGGTCCGGTGCATGCTGGTCACGACGAAGCGGCCGTGAACCACATGATGGCTGAAAGACGCCGCAGAGTGAAACAGAAAGAGAATTTCACTGCTTTGAGAAGATTGGTCCCTATTATCTCCAAGGTTAGAAAATATACAACATTCAACAAAATATTATGCTTGATTTACTAATTTCTATTAGGAAAAAAAAAAACCTTTGCAACCACAGGCACAATCCTACACAAATTTGGCAATAATTCTCTTACATTCAGAAATCTAATTTCAAACTTGTAAAATAAGCAGGAGAGAAAAAATGATTAAAAATTCATGACATTGTGGTATATATGATAGGCACTCTCTTTTTAAGTAATAAATTCCTATAACTTGTAATTTTGAGTTACGTAAGTTGATATTAATTATATCTGTAATGCACTGTTCCAGGCGGATAAGGCGTCCACTTTGCTCGATGCAATAACATACTTGAAACACCTGCAAAACCAAATCCAAGAATTGGAAGCCAGCAGGGAGGACATCGACCAACGATGCGAGAGCCTGGAAAATAGGTGCAAGAAGCTGGAGAAACGGAACCAGGAGCTGGTCGAAATCCTCTCCAAGGACGACCAGCCCAGCGGCGTGGTTCACCTGAACCAATTTTTGAAACTTCATTCTCAGAGGTCTATTTGATTATTTGGCCTACCTCAGGCTTATTTCCATATCTTAAACTTTGTAGTACAACGTCGGATGACTGTTTCCAACTTCGGATGAGTGCAGGCAGTGCACCCTGTCATACCGTCATAATATATTATAGGTTCTTGGAAGTTTAGGATAGTCTTGATAGAAGATAGAAGTTGCACACAACCTGGCTACGAAAAGTGGGAGTTGATTTTTTGATGTTCGAGCTGGTTTGGTACCGTAAAGTCAATCACCTCCACCGAAGTCGTCACACTAATTCATTTCAATCAGCTGTTGGTTCGAAATCGGATTCATCAGGCTTTTATCGACCAAGCAAGCACTCCCTTCTCAGGTATGATGGGCGAGTCTAACTGTGTAATAGATCAAATAACCAGTTCAATTCATTTGCTGACGAGGTTTTTCTGGTATTAGATTACATGGTTATCGCGTAGTGCAACTGTAACATATTTTAACCACATCTAGTGTAGAGTAGGTTTGATTGAAACGGAACTATCAATGTAATCATTTTTATTCTTTTTTGTTTTTTCCTAATTTAATGTGAAGGATTAACTTTGAACACACTCTTGCTGACGTTTGCGGTTAATATTGTGCAGGTCGATCATATCGAAGAGGGCGACGAGTTACAGACACAGAAGGATGAGAGGAAGCAGTGTGCTGAAGCCATAGGTTAGCACAATAGACGGGACACAAACTGGTTGATGATCTCTACTGTTTCATGCCACCCCCAACTTCTACTTAATTATCAGAATACATTACAGTTGCTGAAATTTCACTACTTTTTCCGTACGCTGTCATGAAAGTTGTGCGTTGTGTACCAATTCTATGTCCTGCACATTGTCCTGATTTTCTCAAATTGTTTTGAGCAGTTACCATTCGAAATACCCCCTCCAGATACTTTATCAGGATTATATTGTTTTCAAGGTACAGTGACATTCTTTCTGTGTGACAGCTACAAACTACATAGATCGAAACTGTGTTCCAATTCATGCACCCTGTCAACCATTGTAATGACCGCTCATCTACCCTATCTGTGCTCATCAAGGCTAGGCGTGCACCTTGGCAAGCAGACATCTGCTCAAGTTCTGGTGTGTCTTGACCTCCACCACTTCCACCATCCAAAAATGCCATTTAAGCTTCAAACGAGTTCGGTCTGGTCCATTTGATCAATTAAGTCGCGCTACCCCGACAGACTCTTAATTCATGCTGGTCTTTGTTACCGGAGTTACTCTTGTTCTGATTCCTTCACGTGAATTGATGCAAGTGCTGTACAAGAAGAACAGCGTGAATTAAGAATCTCTTGGGGATTTGATATACATCAATAATTTCATTTGGATTATTCTCACTTGGGTGGCAAGAAGTTGATTTTTCTTTGCGTTTAACAGTTGGTGCTTGAAGAACGTTTTGTTCATGTATGCAGAGTGTGGTTTGTTGAAAAAGAGGGCATTCAGATGAATCCGATGATAAGTAGTAGAAGCACAATACAGTCGCAAGTGGACCAAAAAGTGATTTATCACAATGTGTATTTCAGCCTCTTGCCAAAATCCCCGAATGGAAAGATGTTGAATTTAAATTACTATATTGGCAAAATAGATTTTCAGCTGAATCTTCATCTACAATCTTGAAACAAACAGGAATTTTAAAAGTTTAGAGTTTTAGATCTTTACAGCCAAGCAAGGTGAACGCAAGCTTTTGAAAAAATCATTTAAAATACATCAAAGTCATTGAAAATCACACAAATTTTGTGGTCCGCTTTCTATCTCTTCACGTACGTTGTGGTTTGTCTCATCACAAGTGAGCGTCAGAACATTGTCTGCATTTCTTCCTGCTCTGGTTTCCTTTGACGTACATGCTATTGTTCCGATGTTCAGCGTTTGGCCCTCAATTTTTGCACCAAACAATGTGGTTGACGAGCATTTAGAGCGCAAGTCATTTAGAGGAACTCGAAGTTTTGCATTTAATTTAGTGGTTGTTCTAGATGGTCGAAAAAGATGTTGCGGTAGCATTTTATGCAAGCATGTTATGCCGTTGGGTGAACTCCTCGCATTATTAATTTCTTTCGGGTTTATGCAATTCAATCATGAGGAAGCACAAAAGCCCATGTACTAATGGTAAGGTGTGGCTTTTTGGTAGGTTTCTGCGTCCTACTCTTCTTGGTAGCAATGAGATGGATCCTTTACTGCACTTCACCAGTGCTTTTGCATGGAGTACTTGGGTAGTCCTGATGTTGGTGACGGTCCAACATGCCCTCCAAAATCCAGTCTAAGTGGAGTTAGGGTCACATACGCCACTTGGGACCCCCACCCCTCAAATGTTTATAACCAGCACATTCAAGGTGATTCATATGTACGCATTAGTAACATGCATTGGAGTAGGGTCCCACTGTGGACCATTCTACTCTTGTGAGCATGATGCCAACACTATGCTTTGTGCACTGTTAGACAACTATAGATTGTGTGCAGCATTCTTGTATTTTGAAAAGGACCTTCCGTTTAAACCTAGGTTTGCTATATAATTTTTCTACTTTTGCCTAGACCAATGGGTGTAACCATAATAAAGTGGACCACAAAGTGCAACATGTGACCACTAACAAGTGAATATGAAGTGTGCTATTTTTTAAAGCTCAAAGCAGATTTTGAGCATTTTGGTGTAGTTTTTGAGCATTTTAGTCACTTTTTAGGGTGTCGCAAGGTATCTTACACACATCTTCATAAAAAAAACATCCTCAATTGAAACTAAATTTGACCACTAGTTGTAAATCATGAAAATGAACTTTTCCAAAGTCTTGATTTCTTCATCTGGTGCCCTCTGTTGTCTTTAGAGGATGTTTTTTTCAATTTAAAAAACAATGTTCGGTGAAAAAAAAGTGACAAAAAGTACCGCGGAAGTGACCCTCTTAAATAACATCCTTGCGGTATTTTTGGAACGCTAAACCAATTAATGAGTATATGAATTGACTATTTTAGAATACCTCTTAAATATACAGAGGGCACCGCAAAATTAAAAGTGATTTCGGACAAAACCCTAAACCGTTATGTTCACTTTTCCAAATGACTGCATTCACTTTGCTTGGATTTAAAGCCTTCATATAATAACTTTAAAGTGTCTACTTTGCACGAAACTTTTCCAAGTTGTAGAAAAACAAGTTGAGAATCCATATTAGCAAAAAAATTGACTTCAATTACATATTTCCGTCACTTTTGTGCAATTTTTGCAAAAGGGCTGAAACTGACAAATAGTTAAGCACTTTTTTGGTCCACTTTACCATGCTTACACCCGTTGATTTCACTATTTTAAGTGGAATGTTTGTAATTGGCCAAAGCACATTCTCAAAGTTGTTAAGTGAAGTAGTCCATGCCACGTGTAACACCATGTGAGCGATGAGATTGTATGGCAGATTGGTAATCAATTATGTCAAAAAAACTCATAAATTTTCTAACCCTTCTAGATTACATGAAGTTGTAGAAGCAAGTGACAGAATGCATGTTTCAATTTCAAAGCCAATACATGTGTTTGCCGATTACTATAAGTTTCAATCTAGTAAATATACCTTGAATTGATAAGTTGCGGTCAATAGTAACAAAAAGTTCCTTGATTTGTACTTAACGATGCAATCATACTTTGTCGACCTTCTCTACATAACATGGCCATGCAAAGTACTCTAATGGAACATATGCACTTAGTTGATGGATTTTTATAGTGATTGTGGAAACCTCCTTGGGGGGAAGCACAATAAAGTGAACCAAAAAAGTGCTTATCTTTTCACCAATTTCAGCCCCTTCTGTAAACACTAGGGAAAGTGGGATCTATGTTATGTCGATGCAAGATTGAGTTTGGGATACGGAAAGTAGACTTGATCTTCTTCAACTTCCCAAAGTTGTGAGAGAGGACATTGAGTTTACAATGGAAAACGGAGACGTCGAACTCGGGCAAAGTGAATGGACTCATTTGGAAAAGTGAACAAAACGGTTTAGGATTTTGTCCGAAATCACTTTTAATTTCGCGGGGCCCTCCGTATGTTTAAAAGGTATTCTAAAATAGTCAATTCATATACTCATTGATTGATTTAGGGTTCCAAAAGTATTGCAAGGATGCTTTTTAAGAGGGTCTTTTCCGCGATACTTTTTGTCACTTTTTTTTCACCGAACATTGTTTTTTAAATTGAAAAAAACATCATCTAAAGACAATAGAGGGCCCCAAATGAAGAAATCAAGACTTTGGAAAAGTTCATTTTCATGATTTAGAACTAGTGGTCAAATTTAGTTTCAATTTAGGATGTTCTTTTTATAAAGGTGTGTGTCAGATACCTTATGACACCTTAGAAAGTGACTAAAATGCTCAAAAACTACACCAAAATCCTCAAAATCAGCTTTGAGCTTTCAAAAACAGCACACTTCATATTCACTTGTTAGTGGTCACATTTTGCACTTTGTGGTCCACTTTATTGTGCTCTCCCCCCCTTCAACCTTGGCTAATGGTTCCTCATCAAACTCATAGGCAGCTCACTATTACAGAAATGATGTTCAACAAAAAGTTGTAACAAAGCCCGCAATGGCCTGACACTGTTGGAATGGGAATTGCATGGCTGGAGGTTTCTTTGTTGGCGCCAACGTGTCGACGGTGTTTGATGAGCAACGACGGAGTTGTAATTACTGCTATGCACACAATAAAGTCTAGTGATCGGATCCCTTGATCCATGGTTTCAATGGTTTATTGGCACAATAGTTAGAACATGATGGCGCCACCGACTCTATGCCGTTCACCACCAAGAAAACGCAACCATGAGTTTTGTTGCTTACAATTCTCATATGCTGTAATGATTGGCTTAATTCAAAGTCAACTCTTTGGAAGATTCCAAATTACAAAAGCGCCATGATTGAAAAAGAGAAGTATAATATTGGTTTCTCTTTACACTAACGTCCACTGACAGCAACGGCATTGAAGGTTTGGCAGAATTGAACGTAGAAGCTTCAATTCAAAGATGCACATTCATGTAATTGACACAAAGGTGAGTTGCCACAACCAATAGCCGGAGTCTATAGTGGAATGGGTGTCAAGAATTTAAAATTTGCTACTATCAGACCTTGCTAGCACAACAATTTCCATCAACTTGCGCAGGGTTTGGCACACCGTATTTAGAAATTTGGGCGCTTAGGGTGTGACATTTTTCTATCGTAGGTGTTTGCCATGTTCCACCACAGTATATTACAAGCGGTGGTGATTGTGAATTTGGTTCCACCGACAACAATCAGAGTTTAAGGTGTTTGTTGACATTCCTTTTTTGAGTTGCGGGTAATTGAGAATCATAACAAGATTTGTCTACATAGCTGCTGAGCAATGTGTAGCACATCGGAAATTCAATCAATTCTTTGGATTTCTAGATTTTCAATGGGAGCAAGGCTTGTATGCAATACTCTGTAAATTCCTCAAGTTTCACTAGACGCACGCTATGCTCCGGTGATTAGGCGAGGTTCTAAAACATTCACATCAGCTCATTAGGTGCTTGTTTCTAGCACGGAGGTGATCAGATTCCATCACGAGGATAATGTGCGCATCAATGCTTCGAGTCCGCTAACACAAATTCACCTCGCCAAGCTAGTACTAAACCCTAAATTGCAACCACAGTTCATGACACTATCGCCTTCTCAATCCAACCTAAATCCGTTCGGAGCCTTCCAATGTTCCATCCAAATCGACAATACAACCACGACAAATTGAAAACAGCAGCGGGTCGATGAAATGACCATTGGCAGCATATCGACCAAACACCTTGCAACGTCTCGAAGGTGGAGCAGCAAATCGCACAAAATAAGTAGGTGGCTAGATTCATGACTTCCTAAACAGATTGCCACAAGCCCACTTCCTCTGACAAAGTTACTAATGGCTTGGGTTTCTTGCGCGGCGGAGGCGCTTATTGTCAGCTCCGACAGCATGTTGCTAGAAAACACACGCGCTTCGTTGTGCCGGTTGGTGCAACCCAGAACGAAGTCCAGTGGCGACCTCGTGGCAGCCATTGGTGCCAGCATCAGAAAGTGCACGGGCTACACCAAAATTTCTTGCATGTAAAAAAAAAACAAGTTTTCTCCTTTAAGAGACACTAGATTTCTCCTTTAAAAGACCCTAGATTTCTCCTTTAAAAGACCCTAGATTTCTCCTTAAGAGACCCTAGATTTCTCCTTTAAAAGACCCTAGATTTCTCCTTAAGAGACCCTAGATTTCTCCAAAACCCCCAAAATCCATAATGCAAAAAACCTATGAAAAACATTTTGGCCTCTCGACGGAAATTTGGGTCAAGTATTTTGCTTGATCCAAAGTATTGCTCGAGAGGTCGTCGCCTTGGTGCCATAATTTCCTAAAAATGGTGCCACATAGACTTTTTTTTGGAGGCGACGTCATTTGGACTTTAGCACCAATGTGAAGGCCGAGAGGCCAGATTTTATGCATTTCAGTATTTTCATTGATCAAACCAATGGCCTCTCAAAGTTTGGGCATACCGTAGCTTACTAGCAGCTTTGCGTCTGCACGAGCAAATGTTTAATTATTTTGAAAAAATGATGTTCGTCTCTTGGAAATTGAATTTCTCAATTTTCGTTTTTTAGCCAAAAATCAGTAAAAATGACCTTAAATGGCTTAGAACCAACAAAATACTTCAAAAACTAACTTATTCTGATTTCGTTTTTTTGACTTCATAATTTTCTAATTTTTTTGTTATCTATTTTTAGAATTATTTTTGGACGAAGCTGCTAGTAAGCTACGGTAGTCTCATAATTTCAGAGTTATTCACAGTTGACGCAATTTTGCAACCAGTATATAGTTATGTGGGCTCTAGCAAAGGTTCAATTCAATGGTGCAATGAATTAGGTGGTTGTCTTGGGCGAATTATACCATTCCAAATGGCAGAAGCTTGCTGGTTCAAAGGTCCAGTTCTAGTTTAGCAGCAAGTATATGCTGGCCACTTGGCAAGCAGGCAAAGGTGCAGAATTCTTCTTGCACTTTTTTTACTCTTTGTTGGAATCATTTGTAAGGCACCTCTGAAAGGGAAATATGCAAGAAAGTTGTGGAGGTCCATATAACTTACCAGCCAGCGTCATCATCTTCATCAAAAATGCAAAGCAAGCCCTTCACAAAATTGAAGTAACACCTACAGGTTCAACCAAAATAACCACCAATTGACTTCATATACCGTACGTCGATAGCAGGTTTGTTCACCCTTGAAAGGGTATTTTTATTCTTAAAATAGTTTTAGATGGATTAAAAATAAACAAATATCACATATAATAATTTTTCATAGAATAGTTAACTATTTTATGAAAGTTTTTTCGCCACTCTCTAACTAGGTGCCAGTTCTCCCTGTTCATTGATGGGTTCTGGATTCATGCTGGCTGTATTGACCGGAGTTTTCTCACTCTAAGTTGAGAAAACTCATATAGTAGAGCGTCCAATAATGGCGCAAATTTCAGCCTGGGGAATCTACTGCGAAATTAGCAGTGCAAATAATTTTCATGCATGGGGAAACTAATTAAAAAGTTGGAGCAAGTGGAATCATCATTTTTGGATTCTTCTACAATTAGTTATGAATTTTGAAGATGGATTCATAGGTGTTTCTAAAATGGCGCACACCCTATAATGTTTTCCATGAGTACATGGTATTGTTGGGTGGGGAAGCTATTATGTACCTCTGATGGAAGATGACTAGAGCTCCATTTTTGGCACTGCGCCATTTTTGGACGCTCTACGATATATGAGATGAGCAACTTGTGAGGAGCACTTAGAAAACTACAATAGACTTATGGGATTTTGAGCCTTGATGCTGTATAGTACAGGGTGATATGGTATGATTGTAATGGAATATTGAATGTACCATTAATTATCATTTGAGTTGTCCTTTTCTTTAGAGTCCAGATTTTTTTTGACTTTTCATTCACCCCAAATATCCAATTCCGCATGACAAGATGCTCTACTGTAGTATCAGAATCCACTGAGCTTCAGGATGCTGGACACTGTTTAGTTTATTTTACGTGATCCACTGTGTAATTGGAACTTGGACTCACTGGAAAACTGAACCAGTATGTACTTGGTACTTGGAATTCTCAGGTAAAATTCTCCGGTCTCTGGCAGCTTGGATCACCAATTTTTCTCGCAACGGAATAGTGAGGCATCCATTTATTGAATATTTTTTTAAAAATTAAAGAAAATCAGAAAAACCTCAAGTCAAACCGGGTAACCATCTCCAATGCATAGTTTTTTTTTGTTTGGAAGAGAAATGTCCTTATCAGAAAATTGAATCTCACGGGATCTAAATACAAAACTCGATTCGAATTTAAAATAGCCCTAAGTAATTCAAAAACTAATTAAAGTTACTCTTGAATTTTGTTGAAAAAAATAAGGTTCACCTCTCTATATTCATATTCTTTAATTTTAATTTTTTTGCAAAACAACATAATTAAAAATGACCTCAAATCGAATTAGATTTTTTTTTTTTTAAAAAACATTCAAAAAATAATTCATTCTATTTTCATTCATTTGTTTTTCATATTGGTTATAATTTTTACGTTTTTAGTTTTTAGAATTACTCTTTGAAGTATTAATAGAATTGTTTTTAGAATTGTTCTAAGAATTATTTTTAGAATGATTTTTAGGCAAACCGCGTATAGTGCAAGAGTACCACGGTACCCATCCTCACCACATCCCCACCACAGCACAGCACAACACAAGTGACAACACCAGAAGAGGCAATACCAAACACCCCAGACGTCATTAACAGAGTTAAACTCCCCGAGTAGAGGACAGTACTCTACGACCTTCCCAGTGTACGCCACAAAAAGAGCACACACACACTCCCTTCCCATTCCCATTCCCTGCAATTCCATAAGGCCCACTGCCTCCGCATTCCACTGCCCATAATCCCATAATCTCACAACCTCGCAACCTCGCCATCTCTCCTCCCCTCGACTCACTCGCAAGGCTGTGTCGCAGCGATGGCCACGGCACTGGGAGCGAGCGCTCGCGCCTGGACGGGGTCCGCGGAGGTCGCCCAGAGGGGGACCACGGGGTTGCAGCGCCAGGGGCGCATTCCGGCGCACGGGAGCTTGCGGACGGGCCGTTGCCGCGGGGTGGTGGCCATGCGGGTGGCGCAGCGGACGGAGCCGGAGCTTTACGACGGGATTGCCAATTTCTACGATGAGTCGTCGGGCGTGTGGGAGGAGGTCTGGGGGGAGCACATGCACCACGGGTATTATGACGATGAGGTCGTCGACGACGCCGTGGCCGCGGCCACGAATGGCGCCCCTGATCACCGCCGCGCGCAGATCAAGATGATTGAGAAGTCGCTCGCGTACGCTGGTGTCCCTGGTATGTGTGTTTCAATTCTGAGTCCTCTGTTTTCTTCGGCGTGAATTAGCCTCGGAGATTGAAATGTGGACCATGGAGATGTCATCTAGGTTGCATTAGAGGTCGTGGTTTCGTGATCAGCGCTCGTTTGATCAGTAATTTTGGATAAGCCCCTTTTTTGGGTTTTTGGGTGATTAGGGGAGTAGAGAACGGGGAATGCGGGGTGGGGGAGGATTGGATGTTGGGAGAGGAGGAGTGAGTGAGATGTTTGGTGATTTGTTTTGCAGATAGTATAGATGCGAGGCCGAAGACGATAGTGGACGTGGGGTGCGGCATCGGAGGGAGCTCTCGCTACTTGGCTCGCAAGTATAAGGCGAAGGTGAACTCCATCACGCTGAGTCCGGTGCAAGTGAAGCGAGCTGTGGATATCACATATAAACAAGGGTTGGCAGAGCTCGTGAACTTCCAAGTTGCGAATGCGCTCAAGCAGCCCTTCCAGGATGGCTCCTTCGATCTGGTGTGGTCGATGGAGAGCGGCGAGCATATGCCAGATAAGAAGCAGGTTGGTGTCGCTTTGTTCTTTTCCTTTTGATGTTGACTTTGAAATTATTATTGGTTTTTAAAAAAAATTGGTAGAGTTTGCGAAGTTGTGAATGTGGTTTTTGAGTTTTGTGGTTTTTGGCTATGTTTTGCAGTTTATGGGGGAGCTTGCACGAGTAGCAGCGCCTGGCGGCCGCATCATCTTGGTTACCTGGTGTCACCGTGATTTGCTACCGGGTGAAAAGTCTCTTAAACCAGACGAGCAGGTAGACGAATTTCTCTTTAGATTCTTTGTAGTTAGGCGAAGCCAGTATGTTCTTCTGATAAGGAGTTTTTTATTTTATGGCATTCTAATCTTATTTTTGTTGATGATTGAGCAGGAGCTTTTGAACAAAATCTGCGACGCATACTACCTGCCAGCCTGGTGCTCACCGTCTGACTATGTCACCTTAGCCAAGGATTTAGGTCTTCAGGTGAGCGGGTTTCCTGTTTCATTCTGCATTTCCTTTTGGCGCCAAATCAGCCACAATCATCTAATCGTTTAAATCTTTTGCTTTGTAAGTTGGTAGCTTCAGTAATGTATGTGTTGAGATTGTACGGGTACATTGTTTTAAAGTTGAAAGGCAGACACTTTCTTTCGAGCTTGTGGCTCAACTTTTGTTGGCGATTTTATTGCGACCAGTACTCAAGTGTATGAATTGATTTTCCATGATATCCATAACATTAGACTAATCTATTGTTGGTGATCAATTCTTTTTCTCACTGAGTTTTTTCGGGGGATACAGGACATCAAGAATGAGGATTGGTCCGAGTATGTGACCCCCTTCTGGCCAGCGGTAATGAAATCCGCCTTAAGCGTACAAGGCTTGATGGGACTGGCCAAGTCTGGGTGGACGACGGTGAAGGGAGCTCTGGCCATGACCCTCATGATCCAAGGATACCAGCGTGGACTCATCAAATTTGCCGCTATCACTGCAAGGAAGCCGGAGTAATTTTTACTTCGGCCAAGAATCAAAAAACTATGAAATTGATTATGGGCATTGCTGCAATTAATTTGTCGAATTCTTATGCCATCCGAAGAGAAGTTTAGGTGGCGGTTTCTTCTCTGTATATCGGTGTATTGGTTTTCTGTAGCATGTTCAAACTGATTGTACCTTGATTGATTATCATCATTCAATTACATGTAATATAAAATCACTGTATTTCACGGGAAGTTGGAAGTAGTTGGCTCCTCTGCAGTGAGGAAGGTCTCTTCTTCTTTGAGATGATGCTTGATTCTTGGTGGGATTGCCTAGCTGAGTTTATGTATGAAAAACCTGCAGCATTTATTGAGTTGGGTCCGGTTGTGGATGCTGGTAAGATTTTGCCTGGTTTTTGTGAATCTGCTGAGCCTTGAATTGTGCATTCAAATGAGGAATAACATTGACCAAATATATGAATAACTGTAGTCCTACATTCTTCTGTTCTTTGTAGTGAACAGGAGTGTGGTTTGTTGGTCACCAGTGCTCTGTCAAGGTCTTTCTTTTTGCCGAGGATCTTGCACAAGATCAAGGTTCGAAGCAATTAGTGTGTGTTGGATGCTGAAGCATATATATTTCGGATCCCGTGTCTTGGTACTTTCTTGAGAATACCGTCCAGTACGTGTTTGCGCTGGGCACACAGGTGAATGATTATATAACACTCTTGAAATTGAACTGAGGAGCATATGATCCTTCAGAGATGCTTTCAACTTGATACCAAGAAAAATGTCAAAGTACGTTATGAAGTCACGGTGGACTCCAACTGAAAGATGTGTTAAAAAATTCAATAATTCATGAAAAATTTAATAACAACTAATATGTTGGATTGACTTGGAAGTTGGTGCATATGAGGCCCCTCACACACTAGAGGCAACTTGGACCAAAGGCAATGAGTTGGACAAATAGCATTGGTTTAAATGAGCATTTGAACCAATGCTATTCGTCCAACTCACTGCCGTTGGTCCAAGTTGCCTCCCGTGTGGGTTAGACCTAAGATGGAGGCACCTATAACCGACCAGTTAAGAGATTTGCCACTAAGATTGGAGGTGTATAAGATGAGGGAGATTTTTCCTTGAAGGGGAAATAGGTTTAAGGAGGAATGCAACTTTAAATGTCATGTTTACTTCAATATTTAATTTACTATGAATTTTGAAAGACATTTTTTTCATTATACATATAATCGATATGTAGGACCACCTAAAACCGACCACTATGACACCAAAACTTGATCACTCTGCTATTACCAAAATATTCCCGTATGATTCCCTTTGATTCCCTTTCTACCAATCATGCTTGATACTCTCTTCTAGATCTCCCAAGATTTTGAACAGTAAGTGGTTGGAAATGGAGGTCGGAAATGGAGAAGTCTATTGATTAATTATGGGTACCTGGTCGGCTATGGGTGCCTCCACTTTAAGTACCACATTCATGATTTCTTGGAAGTAATAGTGCAAAAGGCAAGAGTTTTCGTGAATGTTGGAGAGCCTTGCTTGAAATTTGACATGTCATACGGTACTCTAGACCTAATCATGCAATACCATGTGCCCATTAGGAGAAATTTGTAGTCTCAAACTTGGCCTTTGACATTCATACGTGCTAAAAAAATTGATCCAAACCGCGGACTTTTGATGGTGGCACCAATGGTGCCATCTAGCTGACAATAGTGAAGTTTTGTGGGTTCAACAAGGAGTCCAGCCAATCGACATTGCTAGCGCTATTAATATTGCCAGCATAATGAGCGTTGCCATCAGTGTGGCTTCTAACGTTGGCAACGGGCAACGACATGCACCATTGGCCTTTATAGAGAGGGGTGTTTGGACAACAAGTTCACCTAACACGAGTTGTCTGATAAGGCCCCTTTGAGACCCCTTTTTCTCCTAATGCTCTTATTAATTGTGCTTCTCGTTGGTTGTGCTTCTCGTTGATTGTTGAAGCAGTCACATGCAAAATGAAGTAGGTTTCTAGCAAAAACTGACAGTAATTTTATCATTGTACATTCACAATTTGCTCTTCTACTTATAAGATTGTTCGACAACATTCTTCTTTACTAAGGTAAAAAAAATAACATGGTTGATTGTCACTAGTGGAAACAACATATGACTACACTTGAGTGAACACCAAAATTGTGATTACTAATTTGGAGTTGAGGAAAATGGTGTTCACATGTACTTTTTAATGTAATTGGTCACTTGTTAGTGCTAATATCACAAGACTTGAGAAGGAAAATGATATGCCATTGCCTCCCATGTTGTGTAGAAAATGGTGATTGTCTCCACATTGGTCATGTCTACTTCACTGCGTGAGTTAATAGGCAATTGTTATTTGTGAAAAATATGGAATTATGCCACATTAGATAGACAGTATAATTTTCTTTGTTGAAAGATGTCTGTGGTGGTAATTACGCTCTATATAATTTATCAAGGGTCTCAACATGAAAACTGGTTGCTGCTTATATATAGAATATAATGTGCTCAAATATTAAATACAATGTTTGAATAGGTATTATAGGAAATACCGTTGGATATTTGCGGGTATTGTGAGCTTTGGGTGCTCAACCTCACATAGAAAATCATTCATGATGTGAGCTTGGTGGACTTAAAGCTAACCAACAAACTATAGTAAGTAAATAATTGAACTTCATAGATAAACTTCCCTAGGTTGAATGCTTGAGATTTGAGTTGCTAGAAGTATTCATTAGCTGATAATCCATTTGAAACATTGCAATATGCAACAACACGAGCCACTTTTAAGCCGATTGAGCTAGAATTACACCTAGAATTGCTTTACTATGTGAAGTTTTCAATGGCAAGAACAAATGAGGAAGACATTGATATCTCATAAAACTAAAAACTCATAAGTCTTCTTTATAGGCCCATTGAGTCTCTTGGAATACGTCACTTGCTTGTTGGTAGGATCCTTTGACTTTTTGATTTCCAACTTTATCCTCCCCATTTTTGTTGCCTTGTAAACATTCTCCCAATTCCATTATTATTTTGATCCAGGACAAGACTTACTTATCTCCTTCACCACCGGCTTCTTGCAATGAGATCTATGAGCCAGACTATACCATTTTGTCATAGTGAATCAAGTTTTAAATAGTGCCGCAAAATGCTTGACATTGCATGATAAATCCACCTCTTGTCCACTTCAAAGTTCCCTCTTGCTGTCCACCTTAGTAATTGTGTAGATTCTCCTTTGCGCCCCACAGCGGAAGGCAATAGTTTTTCAAAAGCAATTCCATTATTCAAGGCGAATAAACTCCTTAAATATGGACCATCCAAAAGAAAAAATTGCTATGCCATTGGTCTACACGGACATTTTTGTCACGGCTAGTAGGTTGCTATGGCGTCGTACTAAATTTTGTATAACTACGCGAAATAATCCATTAACTATTTAAAATGTTTGGTTTGAAAAAAATGAAGACAATTCTTGCTTTTTGGTGTAAAATGGCGGTATAGTTAAATGTTGTTTCTACAAATGTATACAATTTATTGTGAATAAAAAAACTCCATTTTACAAGCCCTTATTTTCTACTTTCACCTTAAAAACACCAAAAATGTCATTAATAAGCCATTTAGAGTGTAATCCTTAAGATGGATGAACATCATAGGAAATTTTGGTGTTCTTTTTTGCCATATTTATCTCAATTAGCTACAAATGGTAAAATATGGTATTTAACATATAAAAAAAAGGTTTTGATGAAAACAAAGAATTGACCTATTTATTTTCTTTACTCAAAGTTTCTTGATTAACAGCTATCAATTAGACCAAAATCATTTTTTCATTGATATAACAATAACATTGTCCATGATATTTTTGAACAAGTACAAAAGTCTCAATTTTCAAGTTGTTGGGTTTTTTGAAACCTCAATATCACTTTTCGATTAAAAGTGTCAAAGTATCTAAGGAGCATCTAAAAAAAATAGCACCGCTGAACAATAATTCCAATTATAAAGGACGATTACAAAAAGCATCATAGTGCATGATTCTCTTATTGGATGTTGATACGTGACAATGTACTTCTCGTTGTGCACTTTGACCCCAATTGTATATAAAATTCAAACTATTGTAGATATTTTAATTAATATAATCTCCATAACTTAGAACTCTAAAAAGTGAGATCCAAAAAAGACTTCCATATTCATGCCTACTTTATACACAACTTGAGGCTAAATGGAAAGGCGGCCGAAGTTTCCATCGAGGGGCCCAATTTGGAGTTTCAAGCCCAAGTTTAGAGTTTGGCCCCAAAAAACCTTCTCCCAATTATGTCAAACTAGCCCAAAGCTTTAGCGCCAAAATTGTTGTCAAACACAACGCTACGTAGGATGAATTGAAGTTCCAACTAAGCTCTAGTAAAAAGTCCTAGGACTAGATTTGAAAGAATCAAGAAATCCTATTGATTGTAGTTTGAGTAGTTTTTGCCGGACCACAAAGAATAAAGTGGGCCTTACTTTTCTCCCCCAAAAAAGCACCAGTCGGTCCCCCAATCCAACAAATTCCACCCAGCTTCTCCAAGTCCTTCCACCCCCTTCAGTCCTCCTCTTCCCTGGAGTCACGCCCACGATACCTTCCCTCCCCCAAACTCTACCATCTACCCACACCCTACATTCCCAAACCCCAAATCTACAAAAACACCACACAAACACCGCCCCCAAAAAAACAAAAAAAGCAAAAGCACGATGACTGTGGTTTGCTTTTGCTTTTTTCCTTCGAAGAGGTGATGACTTCGCGATGGCAACGCATCATCGACATCGCACTCCACCGTCGACATAGCATCGCACAGACATCGGCACATGACTTGTTTCACATCATATGATAGGGAGAGTGCGTAGTTTTGGAGTGGAGTGGTTATTGTTTTGCGTAGATGAGATCCGGAGCGTAGAGCGTTAGGGTTGAGAGAGGGAAGAGGGAGGGAGTGTTGTCAGTTTCCGGGGTTGCGTTGCGAGGATTCTGATGCTGGTAGACAAGATGGAGTACCAGGGCCAGCAAGGGGGCGGAGGTGCGCAGGATGACGCGTTCTACGAGTTGTTGTCGTCTACGGCGCTCGCGCATGCTAAGAAGCAGCAGCTCCAGCAGGGGCAGGGGCATCAGCAGTTTGAGCATCAGCAGTTCGAGCATCCGCAGTTCGAGCATCCGCAGCAGCAGGGACAGGGGCAAGTGCAGCAGTTTGGGGAGCAGCGGGAGTATGATTACAAGAGGAGATGCGAGGACGAGATGGCGCGCGACGAGGTGCTGCCGAGTTACGACTTTCAGACGAGTTCTGGCTCATATGGCGGGGGTGTGAGTAATGGCGAGGAGGTTGGGCATAAGGCTCCGGCGATGGCGCCCGTGGTGCCGTCGTACCCGACTGGGTCCCCGTTGGTGGTAATTGGGCCGATTCCCTCTTTTGTTTTTGGTTTGGATTTCTGTGGGTTGTCGGTGGTAACCCTAATTGGCGTTGGGGTTTGAGTTGCGGGTTTGAGAGATTTGTAGTACTTTTCAAGGGTGGGTTTTGTGTCGGGTTATGGAGTTGGGAATGAATTAGGAGTCTTTATTTGCAGAGAATCCTAGAATCTCAGCACTTCTTCTGCCGTGAACCCTGTCTTTATTCTGAGAGATTGATGAGAGCTTGTTTCTCACACGTTCGTTTTCTATAGAGTTATTTTATGTCTGTATCTAGAGTATTGCGTACTCAAATCTATCTTGGATTGTCTTTTAATTTTGCTTAGCTTTGATTCTAGTTAATTTTTTGTGTCACTGTTAGGGTTTCTCACGATCAGCTGTTTTGTTTGGTTCAGGCTTCACGGCAGCATCTTCCAATTCCATCGTTTGTGGAGACGTCACCCGCTCGTCAGGAGCGAGGGAATGCTGAGGCTGCTACAGTAGCTGCAGTGGAGCAGACTATGAAGAAGTACATGGACGATCTGATGCTTATGATGGAGTCCGTTACTGGGCGCATTGGTCAGTTGGAATCATCTACTCGTCGTTTGGAGCAGATGGTGACTGATTTCAAGGGTGGATCAGAGAAGAACCAGGGGGCTTCAGGGAGCAAGCTTTCGCTCATTGAGAACATGCTCTCTGAGGTATGGAAATCAGAATGTGAAATTTCTGTACTTTTACGAGTTATCTGTAAATGTTGTTTGTGTGAATACTTTGAAAAGGGAAGAATATGTGGAGCTTATGCTTGAGAGGGGTTGTCCTTTTGGCAGGTTCAACGTGGGGTACAAGACTTGCGCAACAGACAGGAGGTTGTAGAAGCACAGTCCAAAATGGGGAAGCTTCATCTCGGTGATGAGAGCATTTCTTCAGCTTCAGTCCACAGCCAAACGTCTCTGGAAGCGCCACCACCGCAGTCTCCTCGAGCACCGCAATTGTCTGATACACCACCTTACTCAGTGGGCCAACCGCCTCATCATCCACACCACCCTCACCATCCTCCTGGTCACCCTACCCCACCCCCTTACATGGTACCACCACAATTGGCAGGTCTTGCTCCACCACCACCGCCTCCTGTCCATCTGGAGTCTCATTACCCACCTTCTCAGCAAGGACCTCCTCCTCCTCCGCAGTCTATGCAGTCATCTTTCTATGGCCAGCAGCAAGGTCCAGCTGCACCTCCGCCCCCACCTGCACATGCGTTCTCTCACCAACCTGAACTTCCACCCTACGGGTCAACGCCACAAGGGGCATATAAGCAGCAAGCTGGAAGCTTTGGTCAAGAGGTGCAGTCTCCTTACGGGAACCGACCACAACAGGCGCCTCAAACTGGGCCTGGCGGACCGAATATGTATGATCAGTCAGTCATGGGCGGGAACAGCGGTCTGCTACCTCCTTATCAATCTCAAGGTCGGCCTGCAGCACCTGTTTATGACCAGCAGCAGCAAATGGGAGGACCACCTCCTGCTGGTTATTCCAACCCTGGATACCGAACTGGTCAGCAAACTCCATCAGCTCCAAGCAGTGGTGCTGGAGGCTATCCTCGGTTGCCTACTGCTCAACCTGTACAGCACGCTATGGCAACTGGAAGGGAGCGTGAAGGAGCAGCAGCATCCTCCGGTGCTACCCCTCTGTCCACGAACCGCCTCTCTATCGATGAAGTTATTGACAAGGTTGCAGTGATGGGTTTCTCCAAGGACCAAGTGAGGGCAGTGGTACGAAGACTCACCGAGAACGGTCAATCAGTGGATCTCAACATCGTGCTTGACAAGCTGATGAACGGAGAAGCGGGACCGCAACAGCCCAAGGGTTGGTTTCAACGGGGTTAAAATGTCCAGACGAAGGCGAATATTTGCTGGACATTCTTGTGCATTTTCAATGAAGTTGTAGCGAGTAGTGTTGAACTCACTCGCAGCAGCAGACTTCGGTTCTCGCTGTTGCTTGTGTTTTTTAAGTTTATATCTGTTAATGTGTACATAAGAGGTGCACCTACTGGATGCTCCTGTCCGGGACTCCTGGGTTAAGCCATCACTTGGTTGACGCTCTTGATGTCTAACCTGTTGTAACCCTCGGTGCCAGAAGAACGTTGCTGTCGTACATAGTGTTAGCAGCCGCAGAAGGCAACCATCATGTGCATTGCATTTAGAGTGCTAAGTAAATCAAAGAAAATTTTCCTGGCTACTCTGACGTTCCACTTGTACTGTCCGTACCATATCTTATCAATGTCTATAAGCAATTCTGGTTGCCAGTATGTCTGCAAATGAATGCTTCACTCGCATTCTGGTCAGTGATCAACTTTTTTCTGATGAACAATGCCGGAATATCACCTAGAACTGTTTACCATCCCTTCTTTCAAAATTCTCTCAGCCTATCTACATTCTCTGCATTTATCTCTTCACTGAACCATGTGATACCTTATCCAACCTTTCCACTGCTGCATGGGCATTACGACCCTCCGCCATGTGTAAAAAGAAGGCCACATGGCAGAACTCCAAGCTTGGTTGCTGGAAAGAGTTTTTCCAACACTTCGACTCAAAATCTCACGACGATCTCGAGCTTCCCAACTGTAGACCCGGCGCTAATGCTGTGAAGATCAACCTTGTAGCATAATCCAAACCTTAACTTAGCTCCCGGATTCAAAGCTTCAGATTCACATCCCAAAACTAGACCGCAGCTGACAATCGCTGTTCCTGTATCAAGCTTGACTCTCCAGGCATTCGGTAACTCTCAAATCGTCTTGCACAACTTCTTTCTTCAATCCATTCATCTGTCTCTCTCCAAGCTGGTTGATTGAATGCGTTGTCAGTCTTTGGGAGAGGCGAGAAGTTGATTCCAGTTGTAAGCAAATCGTCTAGGAAGGGATAAGGAATTCGCCATTGGTGTTTGATTGCTCACCTGCGAGATTAGGGTGGTCTAATTTAGACATCCAGATTAGATTGGTGAGGTGGGTTAGGGTGGGTTCTGCATGTCTTTGCAAGCTGCTGCGATCGCAGGCCCGCCCATCCATAGCACCGTGTTGGCCAGAAAGGCGTCGCCGAGCTGGCGGAGGGGTCGTTGGGGGCAACCCCTGTTGAAGCGCACAACATCTTCCGTTTCTCATCGAAGGATTCCTTTGCATTCGATCAGTTGTAGACAAGCACCGGATATCGCCAGCGAAAGGAACGAGTCTGTTAGGGCGCCACAGGTTTCAGGTAAATGCACACCCAATTCTCATTCTGAATCATGATCAGCTGATTGTGAACAAGTTTTTGACAATTGTGATGGTGATGGTACAGAGGAGGGAGTGAGCATGGCGGAAGCGGGGAAGATCCCGGATGTGAGGCGGCGTGATTGGGAGGATCCGATGACTGTGGAGTGGAACAAACGACATGCGCATGTGCCTTTGCAGTGTCACACGGGCATCGAAGGTGAGAGAATGTGGTTTAGTGTTTTCCGGGTTGTTTTGGCATGGAGGATTGAGTTCTGAGATTTAGGGGTTTGATATTCTTGCAGGAGCTTTGAAATTCTGGCAGAGACGCAGCCAAGCGGACTTCATAGCGGCAGAGCAGGCCGTGTGGGGCGACGATGCTGTGGATGCTGCTCGGGTGAGTGCCGATTCGTGGACGCATGGGTTGCAGTTTGTGCGCTCCTTGGCGGGCCTGTGGAAGTTTCACCTTGCATCCTGCCCTGAGGTTGTCCCGGAGCATTTCTTCTCTCTAGGGTTCGATGATGGCAAGTGGGGCTCATTACCAGGTGCGAATGTTTTGGATGCTGTTTTCGAAGTTTTGAACTCGTTTGTTTCTTGTGAATTTTAGTTTTGGGGATTTTGTCTCATTAACTGTTGGTTGTGTGATCAGTTCCATCGAACTGGCAGATGCATGGTCATGACCGTCCTATTTACACGAACATTGTGTATCCTTTTCCCATAAACCCTCCGTTTGTACCTTCGGAGAATCCCACTGGCTGCTACCGGACATCTTTCACGGTTCCCTCGGAATGGACTGGTAATCTTTCCTGCTCTTCTTTCTCTTGGAGGAGGCGTAGTAGCCACCGAATTACGAAATCAGTAATACTGCGCTCGTTTTATTGCGAAGTTTATTGAATCCCAGTACGTAAGAGCAAACTGGCTTCTTAGAATGTGTGTTGAATTGCAGGCCGGAGGTTGTTTCTAAACTTCGAAGCTGTTGACTCCGCTTTCTATGTATGGGTCAATGGTGTACGAATTGGTTACAGGTATGTCATGGTCTTCATCTTGTTTTGTGAGTATCAAGGCCTTGAGGATGCGCATTGATGTGACGTAAGAGGGCTCCGTGATTTGCTTCATATTTCGACCTTCATCCATGCTTTATTTTCGTCTGAAATAGTATGGTGGCTTGAGGTAACTGGTCAGTCAAGACAGCCGACTGCCATCCGAATTCGACATTACAGACCAGTGCCGCCCTGGAGTGGAGAACGTGCTCGCAGTGCAGGTTATGAGATGGAGTGATGGGTCATATTTGGAGGATCAGGACCACTGGTGGCTCTCTGGAATCCACCGCAATGTGTCTATATATTCTAAGCCTCAGGTGAGAGTTACTGTGTGTGTTTGGTGATTGATGAGCGCTGGGGGTGCCTGATGTAAAAACTGGTTGTCATCTGTGCGACACGGATTATCAGAGTAGGGTGGTCTTTAGCAGAAAAAGATTCTACAAGGTCGATATGAGATTTAATTGCTGGTCATGTTGCAGGTAATGATAGCAGACTATTTCGTAAAGACAGCTGTGGAAGGCGACTTCCAGTCAGCAACTATAAAGGTCAGTACCTAGGTTATTTTGCTCATTGCTACTGCGTATATGTTCAACATCCTCATGTTGTCTGTTGCTGGAATTCCTTGCATGGTCAGAAATATTGTTCTGAAATTAATGGAACCATTTAACATACAGGTCGAGGTTGCTGTGGAAGGACCCAGGGAAATGATAGCGGATAATATGTTATCTCAGTATACCACCGAGGCTGTTCTTTTTGAAAATTTTGATGATGAAGGGGATTTCAAGATGCCGTCAGAGGCGGCTCACCTGCAGCCTCAAGGACTGGATTCTGCATTGATTGGCTGCCATGCGCACACGATTCTCAAAGCCCAACTACAGCGCCCAAAACTTTGGTCCGCTGAACACGTAATATACGCCCTCATCTATCTGGCTGCCACTTTGTCACGTCTGAATCTGGGACAGAAAACTAGAAAGAAGTGACTGATTTGGGCTACGACACGCTTCATTTCTGAAAGCAGGCATTAGAACCACTGGGCTTGAAACATTTCAGTGAGCTAATGGAAAACTAATCGTCTGGTCTTATCTGTCTCCTAGTTTGGAGTAATGTACCGACTTTCCAGCTGTAATGTTTCTCCTTGGAGGCTTCAGATTCCGTTTATACTAAATTTGGTGAGTAGATGATCATAATCTCTAACTTCGTTGCTGTTTGCTCTCTACAGCCAAACCTCTACACTATAGTTGTACTCCTTAAAGATTCATCTGGAGCAGTCATTGACTGTGAAGCGTGTCGAGTGGGTGTTCGACAAATTTCAACACGTCCTAAGGAGCTGCTTGTCAATGGAGAGCCAGTGGTTATCCGCGGTGTCAATCGCCACGAGCACCATCCTCGCCTTGGAAAAACAAATGTTGAAGCATGTATGATTAAGGTATCTACCAATATCAATCTAAACGATACTTTTATTTACTCTCTGAGCGATCTTGTAGGGTTCTGATACAGGACACTTGAATTGTTTGTATACAGGATGTCACGTTAATGAAGCAGCACAACATCAATGCAGTCCGTAACAGTCACTATCCCATGCACCCTCGCTGGTACGAGTTGTGTGATCTCTTTGGGCTGTATATGGTAGATGAAGCCAATTTGGAAACCCATGGGTTTGATCCTGAGCCTTGGACATGGCCAGAACGACAATTAACTTTTGACCCCAAGTGGGCGAATGCATATCTTCAGCGGATGATCAACATGGTTGAAAGGGATAAAAATCATGCCAGTATTATTTTCTGGTCCCTGGGCAATGAAGCTGGGTATGGGCCAAACCACCAGGCCATGGCTGGTAAGAATCGGATACACTAAACGTACCTAGCCTGCTTACCGATTTCTTGTTGTTAATGCGAAAATGTAGGTGTCTGCAAAGCAGCAGGTTTAATCATTACACATGAATGTGTTGCCCAATTGTGCTCTTTCGTCTTCAAGAGTTAAGCAGAAAGCATTTATTAAAGAGGATTTCTTACCTCGCGTCTTCCACGGACCACCTTCATAATTTAGTATCTGGTGGGTGAAACCTGCTTATCAGGATGGACAAGAGGCAGGGATCCTACACGACTTTTGCATTACGAGGGTGGCGGTGCTCGTACAGTTTCGACAGACGTGGTCTGTCCGATGTATACCAGAGTCTGGGATATTGTGAAAATTGCTCAAGATCCCAGCGAAACGCGCCCAGTTATACTCTGCGAGTAAGCTGTTGTTATGCCTTTTTGCTATATGAGCCTTAACTCAATCGAAGGACTTACTTCTAGACCATGAATTCTTGTTGGCAGTGTTAAGTTTTTACGCAAATGTTTGGGTTCGATTTCTCAAACACGTCAACTTTAACTTGAAAGGACTTGGCCTGATTAATTGTTGTGGTTGATGGTTGGTGTCTGCAGGTATTCTCATGCCATGGGCAACAGCAATGGAAATTTTCAGGCGTATTGGGACGCAATTGATGGTATACATGGTTTACAGGGAGGGTTTATCTGGGACTGGGCTGATCAGGTGAGACGATCTCGTCTCTGCCTTTAATGCTTCTTAGGAAGCCACCTGAATTCCAGTTGAGTTTTTAAAGGTCTTGTGTGCTTGTTTATAAGATGGGGCTGTGTCTTTTGTATGCCAGCTTCTTGTGATTTTTGCTAACAATTATGATGCGCAGGGGCTTTTGAAACAAGGTCAAGATGGAGTGAAGCACTGGGCGTACGGTGGTGACTTTGGAGACGTACCACATGACTTAAATTTCTGTCTGAATGGATTAATTTGGCCTGACCGCAATCCTCACCCTGCCCTACATGGTATTCCTCATCCTATCGCTTTTACCTTGACAGAAGAGAGCTTAGATATCGAATACAATCCAAACTTCTCTAAATTTTTGTCAGAATCTCTCGTCATTTTTGTTGCAAGTCACATTTTCCTTTCTCCTTTTCGAATAACATTTAATCTTTCTTTTCGCAGAGGTCAAACATGCGTATCAGCCAATCGGAATATCTTTAAAAGATGACAATATCGAGGTGACCTTGTAGACAGATACTCTTCTTTTCAAATTATTCAAATGCAGTCATGTAGAGTGTGTTACTCTTTGGTAGTGTTGTATTGTGTAATATGCAAAGGACCATAAGCACTTTACATAACGCAAAGTACATTATCACGTGCGATTCACTACGCGTAAGTGGACCTAAATGGGATTCACTACGCCGACATTTTGAGTCTTACTAAGTCATTACTGATTTCATTGTATGTTTACTTTATCATCAACTCAACAGTTTGCCTCTGTAATTAGAGTATTCTATAGTGTTTCTATTTGCAAATTGTCAGATTCTTCTTTTTCAGGCAAACTGCCATTTGGTCTGATTGATTTCTTGGCTTAACCCTGGTGCAGATATGGAACAAGAATTTTTTTACATCATTGGACTACGTAAAATTCACATGGTCTCTTTCTGCTGATGGTGCCGTTCTAGAGAGAGGTATCATAGATGTGCCAGCAATCGAACCAAGCAAGAAGCACAGGATAAAGCTGAATTCTGGACCATGGGCTTCACGGTGGCAACAAACGGAGGCCAACGAAGTGTTTCTGGACATTACAGCCAGCCTCTCTGAGCCTACAAGGTGGGCAGATGCAGGACATTTACTAGCATCTGAACAGATAGAGTTGCCAGCCTGCAAGCCTGCACAACGACAGGTATCTGTTCTTGTTCCTATCTCCTTACGGTGTCCATTGATGAATTCGTCTTTGTCTTTATAAAAGTGTGGCTTTATTACAGATCGAATTATAATTAGGACGACTCAATAGGAGAAAAGAATTTGTGTTCGCCATCGTCAAAGCTGTGACTTCAATCAATCAGAGAAAATTCTATCATGCAAGTCTTGTGAAGTGTAATCGCGTTCGGGGAGCAACACGCATGCTCTAAGTGGGGATTGGTTCAATGATAAATCACATATTTCTTCTATCGCTTCTTAGAATTTAGTAGTGAAGGCTTATTTGTTGGTCTGTGTAAACAGCTTCTCAGCACATCAAGTATGCCTGCTTTATCAGTGGAGGAATCAGCAGGGATTATCAA
The DNA here is from genome assembly GCA_014871385.1 of Ceratodon purpureus. Classification (NCBI taxonomy): domain Eukaryota; kingdom Viridiplantae; phylum Streptophyta; class Bryopsida; order Pseudoditrichales; family Ditrichaceae; genus Ceratodon; species Ceratodon purpureus. The sequence continues at coordinate 6,694,787 of CM026423.1, forward strand.
GATAAAACCAGCAGGAGGTGAAGGCTGGGAAATACAAATTGATAAGAAGAGGGGTCTTCTTAGCTCTTGGCAGGTAAGCCATGCACGCTTTCCCAAGCGACTCCTTTTCTATTATACTGTGAGGATTGGGAGTTTACTAGGTGTCAAGGCTTTACATTTTGAGGGTGGCATGCACAGGTGGACGGTACTTGTGTCCTTTCGGATGGTCCACTTCCTTGCTTTTGGAGGGCTCCAACGGATAATGACAAGGGAGGCTCAGCACTGAGCTATCTCTCACAGTGGAAGGCTTGTGGACTAGACACGCTCACGCAGACAGGTTGTGAAGATTTTGAGATGGTGAGAGTCTCTGATAATGTTTTTCTAGTGAAGGCAGTCATTTTCATCGAACCCAAAGGAGAGGAACCCCCTCCTCCAGAAATCTCTGAGAGTCAAACTGGAGATATTGATAAAGTCACCGAAGAGTCCATCAAAACCCAAGTTGCCGAAATGAAGGAAGAAAGAGCTCAAAGAGAAACGTTGACTGGCTTCAAGATTAAGGTGCAATACAGAATGTTTGGTGATGGCAACGTTGTCGCGAGCTACGATGTTAAGCCCTCTTCTAGGATTTCAACTTTGCCAAGGGTAGGAGTTCAGTTCAACGTTGATAAGGAGTGCAGTAAAGTAGAATGGTATGGACGTGGTCCATTTGAATGCTATCCTGACAGGAAATCATCTGCACGAGTTGGCAATTACATTAAGGATGTGAAGGATCTACATGTGCCATACATTGTACCCGGGGAGAATGGAGGTCGTGCTGACGTTCGCTGGGTAGCCTTGAAGAGTATGACCAAAGGCGTAGGAATTCTTGCAATACATGGTGAGGACAGCCCATCGATGCAGATGAGTGCCAGCTTCTACACAAGTCAAGAGTTGGATAGGGCCACACATGAGGAACAGCTTCAACCAGGAGAGAAAATTGAGGTACATCACTTTAATGCATAATCATTTTAAATTAGTATTGCATTATAACTCGGATTTATATCCTGTATACATAAAATCGTACAGAACCAAATACGTAAAGATGATCGATGTACAAACGGCTGCAGCTTGGTAGTTGCCCTCTCCTGTTAGATGTTTACAAATTCTTATGAAAACTCTGGGTACCTCTTGTGTAGGTTCATTTGGATCACAAGCACATGGGCATCGGAGGAGACGACAGCTGGACGCCATGTGTTCACCCCCAGTACCTTGTTCCACCGCAATCATATCAGTTTTCTATACGGTTTTGCCCTCTCACACGACAAAGCTCTCCACTAAAGATCTGCCAAACTCAGCTTGAGAAAATGTCATAAATGCAACATCTGAGCTCATACTTGAGATCTGACAGATTTTTGTAATTGTAATGCTCCTAAATAGAAAGAAAAGTTGAATAATGCATACATATCTTGGTTTGATCAATGTACAAACTTATTCATGACTTCTGAGTTGGTGCTTGTTTGTGTTTCATGCCTTCCTTTTGACATGCGCTAGGTTTCTGTGCATTAATTATGATTTTATCAGATTGCTCTTCTTCACTTTAATCCACCAATTTCCAATATGAAATTGAGAGAATTTTAGTACTATGGTATTGCAGGTAACATGTTATTATTCTTGTCTTGTGAAGGTTTACATACTGATAGCCATGCCTTTCGGACATGCTATGACCTGTTTTAGATTTGTATGTCTTTCTGAATTGAAGTGATGTACTGCCAGTTGAAGTACTAAACTTATTTTCAGCATTCTTTAGTGGTCTGGGGACCTCGATCACACTCGGCACGCAACAGTGAATTTGTTGAGTTGTCAAGGTGCATGGCCGAGGAGAGCTCAATTGAATTCATAGAAAGGGAATGGTGCCCGTCATTTGCTACCTGTTAATGGATGTCTAGAGAAAATCACAGAAAAATGCATGGTCTTGAGCCGTTCTCCGGCTCACCGACTCACAGGTCCTTGCATGTGGAACATGAGGATTGTTCCAACCAGCTCTATCAACCACATGACCTTCGGCGTTGCCCGTCGAAGGCAGTGTTAGCACGAACTGATTTGAATTTTGAAGCTGCACTAAAATGCAACTTAGGTGTGGAGGCGGCTACAATAGTGTGACTTATTTAGTTTTACAGCGCTTTGTGAGCATTTGGGACCTGGTTTCATTGGGACAGTAGAAATGTGACAATATGTTCGGTATTTGCTACTCACAAGAAGATCTAAATTGAGATTTTAATGGCCCCATTAGAATCATATTGATATGAATTCCAAATATATTTTTTGACCTCAAACGCATCAAAGTTGAAAATTCTACATAGGCTTCTTTTGTTCTTTAGTTCACTCAAAAATCTTCTTGACTCTTATTCTCTATATCTGAGATATAGCCTCGTGTTATATTCTATCATGCTATGCTATCAACAACTTTTCTATATTTCTTTAGAGTTGAAATTAAGGTGAGCACCTTCACTATACTGATCTTTCTACTCTCACTCAAGTCAAAATTGTAAAAATTTATTCTACACCAACTAATTGTGTTCTTTAGGCTATACTTTAATGTAGATTGCAACAGAAGGCAGTGTATCAAGCTCCTAAACTTAAACCATAATCCAATAGTTCTTGCCCATTTTTATTGTAGAGTAAATAATGCCATATTCATTATATGAGCTAATCTTGATTATATTGGCTACTCAAATAGTGTAATTTCAATTCATTTTTTGAAATTAGATAATGCATCTACTTAGTTTTGGAAATCCAATACTTATAATCAAAAAGAATGTTGCCGCAATGACTTAAGAGACTTTGCAATTACAGTGTTTGAAAAATACAATGTATGAAGAATAATTACAATAAAACACGTGAAGGTCCACGAATGAGTCCCTGGATTTGAATGTGCTCCAAGTGAATTGAATGTGATGGCCTCTATAACATTATTTTCATTAAACCTGGGTACGGGTATATAAAGAAAGAATGGGCATGTGCACATTTGTAACCCTAATCCTCTGAGAGTTCTCTAGCTCTCTTGGAGAGTCCCTTTGAAACACAAGAGTAGTCAAACTTCTTTTTACCTAAGTCAAATACAGTAACATCCAAATTACCTCGGCTGTGTACGGTCTTGGGCCCTAGACTTCCAATTTAAAATGACAAATCTTGTTTCTATTGCAAGCCCGCTCAAGTAGAGGAACTTTGAATTCATTTTTTCACTTTATTAGATTAGTTTGGCCACTAATATAAACAGGGTTGGCCAATCTAATGAATACGGCAATCTACGCAATATCAGAAACAATAACAAAATCAAAAACTAACTCAAAAAAACGTATAGAAATTTGCATAGCACCTCTGAGAATGGGGTGGATCTGAATTCTCATCCAAACTTCGAGTCTGAGCATCATAGAAGTGTCTTCTTTTGACAGGCCGCGCTCACTACTAGCAACCTTGTCACTCCTCACCTACTATTTCAAGTATCTCAGCACTTGGGTGACTCATTAGGGTCACAAAAGTCAAGAAAAAGTGAGCTTTTCCACATTCTCCATGAATGAAGGACAACAGTTTATGAGTGAGGAACTACAGGTTCTCTTGTAGTGACTGGCCTGATGTGAACAGCGTCTCAAAAACTTGAACGTTGGGACTCAGAGCCACTGCATGCCACTTACATGATATTTATTTCATAGAATCCTGCCAAATGCGCTTGGACAAGAATTGGGAGGCCATCGTCTCCCACAGAAATCACCGATATATCGATGGCTTTCGTCTGCTTCTAATGAAGGTGAGCTAATTCCTCACAGTAAGATTTTGCTCTATCATCTCTGACTTCGTTCGAATAGAATCATGCGTCTGCCAGCTCTTTCAATGGTTGTACGGATTGTTCCATTTGGTAGAGATAAACTCTTGCTTCGTTGGCTAGATTTTGGATCGATGTAGAACAAGTTTCTCAGGATTGGTATGTAGTTTCATACGCTGCTTTAGCTTCTTAGGCTGCTGTTAGGCAGCGTGTGCTCTGATCGTAGCTTCCTGGTTGATTTAGAACCTCCGGTACTAGCGTCATCTCGTTTTCATAACTAGGGCCCCTAAAAAGCAACCAGCTCTTCAACAGATGGCGAAGTTCCTTCCTTCCGATCACCTCATATGGTGATGCGTAGAATTTGCAAATTGCAGCGAATTTGATGAAGATCGAGGTTGTGGAGATTTGTGGAAGTCTCGAAGGCTTCTATGGTGTGGAATACAATGTGAGATTCTCCAAGTTAGACAGGTACAAGCTCTGACCGAACTCTGCTCCATGTTCATGTTCATCGTCTCTTTTGGCTCTTGCTGAATATTGAGAGCTAGCCTATTTTGTTATAATCAATGCAATAGGTAACCTTTCTCAGCTCCGAACTGACCATCGCAAGAAGTATGTATATGGAGAAAGCGATGCACGTGGTCTTGCAAAATTTAAAGCAGCATGCAGTAGGCCAAGTAGTTGACAGAACTTGCTTGAGGTACCGGACGGTACCTGATCGAGAACCCCGAGCATCTGACGGAAATGAAGATGGACATGTGGGTGGTTTTCAGGGAAGAGCAATCGTTAGGAATTTGCGGATTGTAGAATCGCGACCTCAATTCCTGTCTCACATTCTATGCACAGGAAATTGGAAGGTTAATGCCTGCCGCCGCATGCTCTACCTTCCTGGCTAGCTTACCCACTCAAAGACTTTTCTACCTTCGTTGAATATTTTTCTTGTTCCACCTACAACAAATCATGGGTCAAATAATCTCCCTCGTAATCTCTAGTGTTGCGTCACGGCGCTCTGGTATGGTAGATTGGAACCAGGAACAGATATATATTACTCAAGTCACGGAGGCCATGGAGGAGATGGCCAGCAAGTGGAATAGTGCAAGCGTTGGTCAAGGAACTGGGGGTCATCCTGTTGACGTTCCCGATTATTTGAGAATTGATCCCTCCAGAATCAAGAGAGTTCGACCGATTGGAGATGTTGGAGCCTCTGCGGAGGTGTACGAGGCAATTTGGTCACGGTGCCCATGCGCTGTGAAGATTTTCAAATCCGAGTACAGCCGGGAGTTTGTTTCTATAGTACAGAAGGAATTGAATTACCTAATTGCGCTTCGCCATCCTCATGTAGTGCGGTTGATGGGCTTATCGGTTGACTCGCAACGGCGATGCTCCATTGTGATGGGCTTGATGCGATTCATGGGTTTGTCGCGGGATGACTTGCAAGGGCGATACATAATTGTGATGGAACTGATGAGTAAAAGTTTGCGAGCATTGATGGTCTCTAGAATGCTAGAGATGGCATGTCATTGTGGGCCTTTCAAACCGTCTGAAGCCTTGGACATCATCACCAAGATTGCACTGGGCATGTGGTTTCTCCACACCAAGGGGGTTTCGCATAGAGACTTGAAGTCAGCCAATGTGATGGTTCAACTAGACAATGGTGGCGATATTACTGAGGTCAAGATTGTGGATTTCGGTGCTTCGCTGAACTTGGATTCAAACGGAGTGGAGGCCAAGAGTGTTGTGGGCACTGGCTTTTTTATGGCACCGGAAATTCTACATCTCAAAACCGACAAGTCCAAGAAGCCAGACCTTATGGCAGCGGATGTGTATAGTTTCGCTATGACATGCTGTGAGATCTTGACAGGAAAGCTTCCATTTGAGGACGAGATCTCTGAAGGCAAGCTCAGATTCAATGAGTATAACAAAGTGGTTGAAGGGCTTAGACCCGAGCTGCCTTGCAACTTGGATGGCACTCTTATGGAGCTTATAAAGTCGTGTTGGGCTCATGATCCAAATGATCGGCCAAGGTTTGAAAACATTTGTGAGCGGTTGGTTGGAATGAGTGCCAAAACGACATCTGAAGGTGTCGCGCCACTGAGCAGCTCATGGCAGGATGACGAATCAAGATTTTCTTCAAGCTACCAGAATGACGATCAGGGATCAAAACAAGTAAGTCTTAACAATATTTTCTATGACCTCAAGGACCACCCTCTGACCATCATTGAGCACACCGACCTCAAAAACCCGCGACGTATTGGGAAATTAGCGCCTAATTCTAGAGTATATGAGGCAACTTGGTTAGGCTGCACATTTGCCGTGAAGAGGTTTCGTATACCGATTGCGGGAGTCGACGCGACAGGTCAAGCTGGGGAGCTGGAATTTATGATTTCACTTAGTCATCCTCAAATAGTGCAACTGGTGGGAGTATCATTTGGCCCTTACCAGGAACTCATGATTGTTATGGAGCTCATGGATTGCAGTCTACGAGAATTGATTACATCCCGAATGCAGGAAAGAACTTTGCCTTTTGACATCCATGAAGCAGTGCTCATCATCAGGAAAATTGCATTGGGCATGGCATTTCTGCACTCCAGGGGCGTTACGCATCGAGACTTGAAATCACACAATGTGATGGTCCAAAAGTATCCCAGTCAAATTATTAATGTTAAAATTGTGGACTTTGGTGTATCACAAAATTTAAACAAGGGCGGAACACATTTGTCCCATTCAGGTGTGGGCGCTGGCTTCTGGCGAGCACCGGAAATGTTACCATCACGAGAGGCGAAGAGGTCCAGGGCTCTTGACCTCAAGGCAGCCGATGTCTTCAGTTTCTCCATGACATGCTACGAGGTCTTTACAGGAAAGCGTCCGATGTCAGAATATAACCTAAGTGCAAGAGATTATGATAGAGTGATCAAAGGGCTCAGGCCGACGCTGCCTTCTGATCTACTTCCCAAGTTGAAGGTGCTCATTGAGAAATGCTGGCATGGCCAGCCTGATCGAAGGCCAAACTTCGACCACATCTGTGAAGAAATCGAGATGATTGAACAGGCACTTTAGAGCACCTCATAGTTTCGTCATTTATGCAATACGAGATGCCCGAAATGAAGAAGTATTATCAATGACATAATCTCAAAGCAGCCAGTTTGTTGTTGTAGCAAGTGTTTTGTAGGTTGCGCAGGTGCGGACTCTGTGAAAACCCAGCACTGGCCGGAGGGCACACCCATCTCTTTTCAACATAGTGATGATCCTACAGATTATATAATGATGCCGCTATTAAATTTTAGCGAATGGATGGCAATCTCAAAGATAAGTAGATAACGTAGATAACGGCTGGGATCATGATCCAAACAACCAGACAGAAATTGCTAGGGTCTAATACATCTTCGAGTTCATCAAGGCCAAAAAGTCTAGTGTTAATGCCAAGATGATTCCTCAAGTCTTGGGCATGGCTATTATGCACTTTAAAGGGGGTGGTGCATTGAGACTTGAATCTGCCAATCCTAGATCATTAGTGTGAAGATTATGAACATCATAACATGAACACACTGCAAATTCCACCGAAATGTGTACTGGCTCTAACTACTCGGATGCAGGCACCACCTTCTAGCAAGCACCTGCACTATTGCCAACACAAAACAGCACGAGCTGAAGTGCTAGACAGTTATGAGGTGCACAACTCAAACGCACCACATGTCTATAGTTTCGCAATGACATGCTATGACCTATAATTTGAAGAATATCACCTCCGACATACTGAGCAGTGAGGATGAATATAAACATCAGGATCATCCTACCAATAGACCAAGTTTCGGAGAGATTTGCAAAGAACTGCAGGGAATTGAACAAGCTCTTGGCATCCTCAACAGGATCGACCAAGTTGTTTTCTTGGAAGAGAAACAACTGCACTTCAATACAGAACATGTTGACCCATTTTAGCCTTAAGTTACTCGCTCATTCATTCTTTGCCGGTGCTCTCTCTTGGGCACTCCTTCAGATGACGTGGTTTTGGTTTTATTCAGCAATTTGTTAGTGGATACTAAAAAAGGATACAAGGATGTTGATTCTAATACTAGCCTTTCTTGAGCACATGTTATAGTTTAGTTTAGGATGGCACATGGTGCACAAAGCTTGTAAGCACTGTTCAGAGCACCACTCACTGGTCACAACAGTGCTTCATTCCTGGCTCAAGTTGTTTCGTGGCAGGCTGAAAATCAAAGCGGCAGATAAATTTAATTTATGTTGAATTCACATGAAAACAGCATAGCATTTTTCAAATTTATTAGAGCTTTCTTAAAAAAATTAAGGATTCCATACACAACAAGTACACAACCAATTTTACTAGCTTTGAACCATCAAGCACGCTAGAAATGCCATGATGCCTTCGAGTCTTATGTAAATTATCTTGTTTTGAACCATTAAGCCATATAATGTTTAGGGAAACATTCAACCAAATTTAGAGGTGTCTTTAGGATGATTTAATTCTCTTAGAAACATTTTTTGAAACTATCATTTTCAACTTTGAAAAATTGACCATTCTTATTGTGAAAAAAGAACAGGGACTGTATAGTGTCAATTATACACCTTGAGCATTAATTAATTAATGATCCTTGTGAAAGGCGCCACATGGACCCTCATGTGGGGGTGCCACGTGGCACTTATGAAACTAAGGCAAAATGAATTAGTAAATTAGTATCAATTGGTGAATTAGTGTGAGTTCGTCATTTAGCATGCCAACCCAACACCTTTTCAAATTCCTCCGTTCCCAACTCCCACTCTATATATTTTCTCACCTTCTCTGCATTCTCATACAGTATGGCACAAATCTCCAATTCCATACCATCATACCATACCACCATCATACCATACCATCACCATACCATACCCCCTCACAATACCCCCTCACCATACCCCTCACTTCATTCATTAATTAATGCCAAGCAGCAAGCAAGTTTCAGCGCATATAATGTCATATATGTAAAATTAAAGATTTGTTCATAAAATCAATTCATTGATTTGTTTTTTTTCTTTTGCACTTTTTACTACATAATCACATTATAAAGTACTAGCTTGATTTGTGCTGGCCACCGGCACATAAAATTTTCAAAATAAATATAAAAAATGTTAAAAAACACTCGCAAAATGCCAAGAACGCTCCAAACAGGTTCCATTTTGAAACCAAATAACCACTTATTCCATGTGTAAAATGTCATGACCAGACACACACATAGAACAAATCTAATTCAATGCATACTTCTACTTCCGGGCACAGTCTGGCACGCTAATGGCTTATCATGGGGAATATAGATTATCAATATTGAATATAGATCATAAATGATCAATTAAATTTATATGGTTTTATTAAATATTAAAGACATATAATCATAGTCGTTATGTTACTATAGTGTGGTTTACATTCCACCAAAAATGAATAGTAGAAATTGTAATTTGAACCAACTTATTCAAAGCTACCTCTGTTCACTTCAATATTCAACAATTGAGAATGTGATTCACATATGTAAAAAGAGGTTCTTTTCTTGTATCAAAAGTGCACATATGCCAAAAACATCACATAACCTAATTTATAACCTCTAAAGTTGAAAGGCCTCATTGAACTGTCGAAAACCTCAAAACTGGTCTTCTTAAATACAAGGTGTAAGTTTTTCAGTTTTGATGTATTTTGGAGGAAAAAGGTCTCACAAATGGTAAGGAGTTTGAATCTAAGATTTAAGGCACACATACATGTACATTTAAGATACTAGATCCTATGGTTATTTTCTTCCAAAGTTGGAAAAAAAAAAATTCTCCCTTGTTGCAAAATGGGTATGAAATTGGTTCGGAATGACCTTAACCCCTAAAGGCCCTTAGTCTTTTTGGAGCCAAAACTGCCAAAAACATACCCCTACTAATAGAAACCCACTTATTTCTAAATTTAGACATCAAATTGAATATTTAACTGTAGAATCTTAAAATTGCCTTATACAAAAAGATGAATACCAATATTGAGACCAATCCACCGTACAGATTGCAAGATTATAACATATGAAGTGACTGCAGAAGTTTTTTTTTACACTGCCCCGTGAGTATACCAAAGTTTTGATGCCCAAAAACTACACTTTGCAAACAAATTTGATCCATAGGGGATCATTTATTCCTTTAGGTATAGAAGTTAGGTCTAAGCTCACAAATTTTGAGTCTCATACGGGCTTGGAAAGGCAAAAAAATCCTTGATTTTGTGAAAGGGGGTGTGCTGAAATTACCTTACATTCTCCAAAATTAAAACTACCTACAAGGTGATCTTAAAATGTCCAATTGAAAATCTGAACGGTAGATATTTTGAAGTCAATGAGGGAAAGAACCACAAAAAAATTCAATGCAATCGGAGTAGATTTCAAGTTTCTAGAATGTTTTGAAGTGTAAATTGTATATTTCTCTTTTATTTCAAAGGGCAGTTTTGGTATGAAGGAGTCTTGTGGATGGACCCCCTACCACGTCATAGATATTGGATGAAAATTTTCAAATATGGATGAAAAATGAAGATGAGATGAAATAGTTTATATGAATGAAAAATGGGTTTTGGATGAAAAATAAGCTCTAGATGATAATTGTCATTTGGATGAAAAAAATCAGCAACCTCTTTAGATAGAAATGGTTAGTGAGATGAAAATTCTGTATTGGATGAAAACCGTCATAAATGTGTATAGATGAAAAAATATTGGGCCCATTATTTTGCAAGTGCCCACCCTTTGAAAATTTGTCATGTCACTTTCTGTCCTATTGAAGGACGGGCAAATTGGGCAAAAAATAGGGGATTTCCATTAGTTATTGGCTACCCGAATTTAGAGCAGATTCTGAAATACATAACTTTTGCATCGTTACTCCAGAGTCCAAATGATTTGAAATTTGCGCCATTGGAAAGCTATCATTGAGAGCAACATAGAGTGAGAATTTGAGAAAATAATAAAGTTTTGAAACCCTAGAATAGCCTGCCTAGAAGTGCTACAACCCAAAACAGGTCTCAAGGGCCTTTAGTGATTAATTTATGATCTCCAAAACAATGAATGACATAGATGAAGGAGCACCACTTTTGAAATTGGTAGTCTAGACCTAATGGCACTGAAGTAACAAAAGTAGTAAGTCAAAATAGTTTGACTTGCATTTGATAAGAGAAAGAAGGAGAGAAAGTGTTGGTGTATTGAGAAGAGAGAAGATTGACAAAGTAGGGTTTCAAATGAAAAAAAACTATCTTCTCTTTTTATTCCTCTACACTCAATTAAAACTAAATCCACTATCAATATTACTCTCTATTCCTATAACTCCTTAGAGTATGCCATGGACATTATTATACCACGTTTTCAATTGCAATAATTATCCTTTGATTTGGATGAGTTGTCAATGAGAAATTGGATGAGTTGTCAATGAGAAATTGGATGAGTTGTCAATGAGAAATTGGATGAGTTGTCAATGAGAAAGAGTTCAACCATAGGCACTTTAGGCTTTAAGTGACAGAACATACCTTATACGTGGGGTGGGCCTGGATGGATGAGTCATTCCAGTGTGATCATGCTCCAACAGTATTTCAATAGTTAGGGCCGCTTCCCACTATGGCCAAACTTCGAGAGGAGAAGCGTTCCAACCAATGAAAACACTAGAATGGCCAAAGTTCCTCCTCTCGGCCTTCACACTAGAGGCCGAAGTCCAAAGGACGTCACCACCAAAAGAGCCTAGGTGGCAGCACTTTTAGCAAGTTTTGGCGCCAAGAGTTTCTCCTCTCAACCAAAGTTTGGGTCGAGCAAAATGCTCGACCCAAACTTCCGTCGAGAGGAGAAACTTTATTTTCATTAAAATATGCACAAGAAGACAAGGCTCATGGGCTAATAAGAGCTGGTCATGCTCCACTAGCCTTGTCATTTTCTATTTAATGAACCTTTTGACAATCATTGGCTTTAGACCAATGCTGTCCAAAAATAAGCTGAATTTCAATCACTCATAACTTTGTCATAACAATGTAGAATTTGCTGAAATTTTTTCCACATATTCTTCATTAGTTTATATACATCCCCTATTTTTTTCTTATTTTTTTTATTTTTTTTCGATTTTATATAAATGTCTGAATATTTTTATCATATTTCTTGGCCTTTGGCCTTCTCCTTTGGGTCTTCACACTATGCCCGGCCAAAGCTCCCAAGTGGATTATTTTACGATTAATTTTCAGCCCAAAGGCTTCTCCTCTCGACCAAGTTTGGGACAGTGGACACTCCCTCCTCCTCTCGACTTCGGCCATAGTGGGAAGCGGCCCTTACTGTATTTCTGATACTTGTCCAACTACAACATGCCATCTTTTATTGAGATTCTGTGTTGGAAACAACTGCCTGTCTTGAACCGCCCTCAACTAGTCTGTAACATTGTTTTTATCGTGAAAATGGAAAGATGGTTTTATTACAGAAAAGTGACTTCTAATTACATAGCAGGGTAGCCACTAGTGAAGAAACTATTTATTTCTCTTTGAAGAAAAAAGGGTCACCTATGAAAGTTGAATTTATTGATTCCCATTTTTAGCAAAGAATCATAAGTAATGATCTGAACAGGTTGGGAAATAGCATATCATCACTTGAAATTTTTTATTTTAGTTTTATGAGATTGTTATGGTCATTTTGTTTTTAAAAAAAAATTCAAGATTGTTTTTGAACAACCTTATTATGGTGCTACAATACATGATATGGGATACTAAGATTGAGACACCTAAAACCGACCAGTTAAGAGATTTCCCACTGATATTGGAGGTGTATAAGTTGAAGGAGATTTTTCCTTGAAAGGGAAATAGGTTTAAGGAGGAATGCAACTTTAAATTTCATGTTTACTTCAATACTTAATTCACTATGATTTTTAAGGCCGTTTTTTGTGTGAGACATATAACCGATATGTAGGCCCACCTAAAACCAACGACCATGACACCAAAACTTGATCACTACAGTACTACCAGAATATTCCCATATAATTCCCTCTCTACCAATCATGCTTTGTACTTTCTTCTAGATCTCCCAAGATTTTAAATCTGGAAACTTGTCGAAATTGGAGAAGTCTATTGATCGGTTATGGGGACCCGGTCGACTATGGGTGCCTCAACCTTAACAAGAGCAATTCATCTTTGCCGGTGAAAGAGAAAAAATAAAAATCACTATAATTGTCGTACTTGAATTTATATTAGAGCAAGTTATGAAACAATTTTAAGGCCTCTAACTTGCTATTAAAAACATATTTTGAGGCTTCTATCTTGGTACAAGTACCCTATTTTAACCCTAAAGGCTCTTGGTGCTTTTAGAGCCAAAATTGCCAAAAATATAACCTATTGATAAAAAATATAGTCTTTTATAAACTTAGAGATAACATAGAATATGTAATTCTTGGATCTTGTATCTACCTCATCCAAAAAGGTATCTATAAAATTTGAGCACAATCCATTGTACAGATTGTGAGAATATGACGTATGAGGTCATTGTAAAAGTTTTTTTTTACACTGCCTTAAGAGTATACCAAAGTTTTGATGCCCAAAAAGTATACATTACAAACACATTCGATATATGAAGGGTCATCAATTCTTGTAGGTGTGGAAATTAGGTATACGCTCACAAAGTTTTAGCCTCATACGGATTTGGGAAGGAGGAATAAATCCTTGATTTTGTGAAAGAGGGTGTGTTGAAATTGCCTTACATATCCCAAAATCAAAACTACCAAAAGGGTAATCTAAACATGTCCAATTGGAAATCCGATTAGTAGATATATTGGAGTCAATGAGAGGAAGTATCAAAACCCATTTGAAAGCAATCGGAGTAAAACTTGAATTTTGGGAATTTTTGAAGTTGACAACATAAATTTTGCTGCAATTTTGACTGGCAATGATGGAAATAATGGATTGTGAGGATAGAACCCCGGCCATGTCATAGATATTGGATGAGAAAATAAAACTTGGATGAAAAATAATAATTGGCTGTAATATTTTATCTGGATGAAAACTAAATTTTGGATGATAATCATTATTTGGATGAAGAAAATCAACAACCTCTTTATATAAAAACGGTTATTTAGATGAAAACAAATCATTGGATGAAAAATGTCATAACTGTGTGTGATGAAAAAATGTTGGACCCATCATTTTGAAAGTATCCGCCCTTTGAAATTTTGTTTTGTTACTTTCTATCCTTGTGATGGGCAACTTGGGCAGAAAATGGGAGATTTTGATTGGTTAGTGGCTGCCCGGATTTAGAACATACCCTCATAAAATCTATAACTTTTGCATCGTAACTTCAAATGCTATGAAATTTACGCCATCAGAAAGCCACCATTGAAAACTATATGTAGTAAAAAATTGACAAAATTTTAAAAATATAGGAGCTTAAAATAGCCTGCCTATAAGTGCTAGGACCACAATGTGGTGTCAAAGGCCTTTAGGGGTTAAAGCTTATAAAGTTGTATAAAAATAAAATTCAAATTCTATTTTGAAATGTTAAATTAGTTTGTACAATAGTCCATTGTCCTCGTATCAACTTCTTTCAATCAGACAGAATGTTGCAAAATTGTTCTCATGTATTATTATCTTAAAATATTTTAATCGTAAATTGATTTACCAATTTGATTACTAGAAAAATATAATTTTGAAATGAAAATATAACTATTAAGATGAAAAGTATTTTTTAGAAAATTAAAGGTGGAGATCTTGTGATAGAATATATTATTCAATTTCTAACAATTGTATAATTTGGATGGGCTATTATTTGAGGCTTCCACTCAAGGTAGATTGTCAACCACTAACTCAAGAAATATGAACAAATTCTAGTGTGTCTATTTTTGAAAATAATCTATATTTTCTCACCAAAATAATATTCATGAAAAATGAACCTATTATAATTTTTAATTTTTTTTAATTTTTTTTAATACTCTATAAGATTTTTGAAACTAAAATATACTTCAAATCCATAATCAATATGGAGGTTCTTTCATACCCAAAGTACTTTGTGCTAATCTCCGCTTGTGTTTAAACCTAAAAATCACTAACTAATTCCTCCCACTGTCGGACATCCCTCAAATTGGTTGTTTCTTTGACAAGCATGAACCATAGTTGTTGACTCCATTTACATCATTCAAATATATACTTCAAAAACCAAATTTTCAACAAGAATAAATAAAAAGGTATGTAATTCGTTAATTGCATATAAGGGGCGTTTTAGATTAGAGACTAACAGCCGAAGGCCTTGAAAATGCCTACATGGCGGCACTTTTTGAGGGTTTTGGCACCAAGAGTTTGGCCCCTCAAGGAAAGTTTGGGTTGAATGTGAATAAAAACCCAAACTCTTGCTGAGGGGCCGAACTCATCTTCATTAAATTATTCAAGAAATCACCAATTCAATATTTTATTATTTTTCTACAACTCCAAAACTTGGCCCCACGGATAGTTTGGTCCTCAACAAAGTTCGGCCCTTGGGCTGTGTGTGAAACGCCCCCAAAAATCTGAGTGTAAATTCCAAATAGTGTAGGATTCCAATCCACAGCACATGCACTGGGAAGAGAGCCATGCTCGTCCACTCCACTCCACAGTACCAATTTGCCAACTGGAAAAACAAAGCCCACCTGCTAACATAGCCAGGTTTAGGTCCACCTTCCCCACACTATTCACAGCAGAGTACAGAACACCACACTACTAGTCTCCCCGCCCTCCCCCACCCGGTCGGTGCTCCCAGTCCTCGCCATCACAGCTCACACCCGCCAGGCAACAACAAAAAGAAATACCATCAAAACACTCGAAATCAAATACCATCAAGTGCCATTCAATGAATAAAAAGTAACACCGAAGAGGAAAAAAGTGTCCCAGCTCAGCTGCACACAACAGAAGAGAAAAGTGCGAAGAAGAGCAGACAGCAGAGAGCCGGACTCGCAGCTTGCTATTCCGGGGCTTGCAAGGTTGTAGGATACAGTAGTAACTCCAGTCGATTCAATGGCTCCAGGGAGCTCCGAGGAGGCCGCGACGACGACGATGATGCAAGCACTGGATGATCACGAGGATGGAAGGAAGGACGAGGAGTGGTATCATGGCATGGGTGGTAAGTTGTGACTAAGTTACAGCGGAGCTGCCTCTACAGGGAAGCCTGGGCCTGGAGGATGGTCGCCGAAAGCCCGGGAGGACGCACGCCGTGATTAGCAATTGGCTTCCTGGCAGCGCAACAGGGGGAGATGGGAGATCTAGCCGCGGTGGACATCGGGGGCCAATGCTGCCAACGTTGCTGCCCGGGGTTAGCTGTGACGGGCGTGTGATGAGCGCGGCAACGCGGTGTCTAGGGGTGCAATCTCGGCATCCCGTTCTCTTACTTAGATCATCCGTTGCAGGACGAGTCTCTCAGCCTGGGACTCAGCTCGGGTGGAGATCTCAGTGGGGAACTGTGAGCTAGACTTCCAGGTTCTGAATCTGTTATATTATCAGGTGAAGTGTTGGGAATTCACGTCCAGTTTTTTGCAGATCTGGAAGGGGTGCAAAGGTGTGGGTTTGGGGTGCAGATCTAGACGCGGAGGTGGAGCTTAAACCCTGGTGGTTTGGGAGGGGTTGAGGGTGAGGGGGGTTGGATGTTGAGGTGGTGCAGATCTAGAGGGGAGGGGGCGAAGGTAGGGTGCGAGGAGGATTGATGTAGGGGTGGAATCCATGTAGACAGGCGGGTAGGAGTGGGGGTGAGCCTGACGGAACAGGCAGAGCTCGACTGCCGGGGTGCGGGAGGTGGTGTTTGTGTGGGGGACGGTGTGGAGGTTGGTTGGTCATTTGGGTTGAATGACTTCGGCGTTGAGGTTTTTGTGTTGTGGGGCAAAATGCCTCGGGAGCTCGGGGAAGCCCGGGAAGGAGGGAGGGTCGTCGAAGAAGGCGATTACTGGCTCGAAGAGCAAGAGGGGGAGTGGGGCAGGGGCGCAGAAGGCGGTGGATACGACGTTCTATGGGCCGAGGATCTTCACGTACAAGGAGCTGACGGCGGCGACGAAGCAGTTTTCGGCGGATGAGCTGTTGGGGCGGGGCGCGTTCGGGAGCGTGTTCAAGGGGACGCTGTCGGATGGATCCATTGTGGCTGTGAAGCAGATCGCGCACGACTCGAATCAAGGGGAGCGGGAGTTTCTGGCTGAGGTGTCTATCATCAGCCGCATCCGGCACCGGAATCTGGTGCAGCTGCAGGGGTGGTGCCACGAGAAGGGCAACCTGCTCCTGGTCTACGACTACATGCCCAATGGCAGCCTCGACAAGCTTCTCGAGGGCGCCAATGGCGCTGAGAAAAATCCCGGGTGGGACATGCGGCACTCTGTTCTGCGAGGAGTGGCGTGCGCGCTGTCATACTTGCATGAAGAATGCCAGCAGTGTGTTCTTCACAGGGATGTCAAGCCCAGCAATGTGCTCCTCGACGAGAATTTCAACCCTCATCTGGCGGATTTCGGCCTTGCTCGCTTGATTCATCACACGACTGACAACGTCCAGACGACCATCATTGCAGGGACGCGGGGCTACCTCGCGCCCGAGCTTTCACAGGTAGGCAAAGCTTCCACGAAATCCGATGTGTTCAGTTTCGGCGTTTTGACGCTCGAGGTCGCGACAGGCCGGAAAGCGCTTGACAAGAGCCAGCCCGAGAATCAGGCAGTCAGTTTAGTGGATCAGGTATGGAGAGCGCACGAGCAGCACGTACTCCTGAGCATGGCAGATCCGAAGCTCGAAGGCGCACACGATCCGGAAAAGATGACCACTCTTCTGCAGATGGGCCTCTTCTGCTGCCATCCAGATCCCGAAGCCCGGCCTCCCATGAGCTTCATCCGCCAGTGGTTCATTCAGGAGGTTCCTCTCCCCGCTCTTCCCCCTGTCAAACCTCGCGTAACCTATGTTCTCACTCCTCCTTCTCCACCTAAGCTCGCCCTCCCAGCTCCCGAAGCTAAGCTCGCAATTGAAGGCCCTCCTCCGAAGGCTTTAGCCATCGAAGGACCGCCATCTGAGAAGAAAGCAGGAACCCCTAATGGGACCAGCACGACACCGAGCCCAATTGACCCTCGCAGCCCTGCGCTAAGGAGTCCTGCAACACGAAGCCCGTTGCCGCGAAGCCCCGCAACATCAACCACAACTTCAAGGGAGCATGATAAATCAACAACTACAAGCACAAGCACAAGCTCGCAATCCGAGCAAAACCAACCCCAAGCAAACGGTAAATAGGTTAATTATAAAACTGATGATTAATTGATTGAATGGGTTACTAATCTGCATTGGTTAAACGGCTACCATGGCGGATTTACTGATAGTTCCTAGAGATCATTAGAGGTATAGGTCATGCATCTAGAATTTTATTTTGTATCTACAAGGATTCAATTGAGTACATAGCTGAGTGGGATCGACCGTCTCGAGAGGATGCCTGCCTGCCCGCTCATTGCATTGGGCGTGCACTATTTTTTGTAATTCATATATTTCTTCCTCCCAACTTGCGGCCCCTTGCAGCGCCCGGTTGTTTCTCTGTCTGTTTATGAGAAACCTAAACCCTAGTGATCTACGATCAGTGTGTTCGATGTCTGGGTTTCCAGGTTAGGTTATTGTAATTTTAGATGTGCAGGTCGTTGCTGTCTGTTTGAATCTCAAACCCTAGAGATATGCGATCAGTGCCAGTCTCTAGAAGCTAGAAGTATATGCTGATTGTGCAGATTTGATCGGAGTTCGTTACATGCGCATTGGTCTCTCTGTTTGAAGTGGTTTTTCAATGCTTTCGTTGTCGTTCCTAGGTTTAGTTTTCCATGTACGTGCAGGCCTGAACGCCTCTTCCTGCCTATTGTATGGCAAATTTAAACCCTAGTGAGTCACAGACTGATTGGATTCCATTTATATTATGTGCCACTCATTGAATTTGAAGGTTTTTGGTTGATCACTTCTTCTGTTTCGGATCCTTTCTATATGTGTCTTCAACTGAATTCCTAACCCCAGTTGTTCGTGATGTCAATCAACTTCTTGCGATCTAGATTTTCCATGTTGTGGACGCTCACTGAAGATGGTTGCATGCATGCATCCTTAGGTTTGAAAAGGAATTCAGTTACCCTGTTCATGTGTCAAAGCCTACTAATCTATCTCTTTTTGCCTCTATTTTTGAATGTGAATTCCGAATTCTAGCGATACATAATCCGAGTTAACTACTAGCGATCCAGTGGGCAGGTTGGGATGCCTGATCGGAGATGTTTACATGTGCATTACATGCATCTATCCGATCGAAAAGTTCCCGAGCTGCATTAAACCAGGCAGTTTGCTTTGCGGTTGCTTCGTCTTCGGAGAATAATTTCGAATACGCTCTTCCAGTGTTCTTTTCGAAGCCCTCGTAGATCTCGGAGCCAGTAGTCTTGGCGAGTTCCAAGATTGCAGTTATCTATGCACGTGATGGTAGATCTGGCATTAATGAAACTTGGCTGGGGGTAGATTTGGATTAGGGAGATGCTGCACCATCTTTAGGGTCGCTAAAACACCACTTGTCACCACAATTCCTATTTCGGTTGAGAATTTATCAGATGTGGCAGAAATACCTTAAAAAGCTGTGTGAATGAGTCCATTGTGGGAATATGTGGAGCTTGATGGGGCTTTTGTGGATGTCCTTTTGAAGGTGATGCCGGAAGCAGTTTGTGACAATAGTTGATATTAAAATTGTGAGTGGAACTCTATGGTACTGCTTGTGACAATGTGAGCATGTTACGAAAGGGTTCATATGACCGCAGTTTCATGCATGAAGGTACACTCGATTAAAGAATTCAAGTGTGTATCCAGAATGCAGATTCTTGTATGGGGTTGTGTCACTCAATTCCAGTTGTAAAGTGTGTTGTTCCTCTTACGATTTTGTAGCAATTGGTATGATTTCATTGGTGTGGGGTCACATGTTTGAAAGCGTCAACTGATAACTGGGGTTGGCAATCTGAGCCGTATGATTTGTAGGATTAGGAGATCCGTTGAGTATGTGTATGTTGACACATGGCCAATGTGCAGAAAGTTGCACTATGTCATGGGCACATTGATGTCATTGAACCTGTTGCCTATGAAAAATTATTTTGTATGAGGTTTTTGAAGATCATGTTATTGGGTTCAATTGGCTCTACAGTAGATATATCTCAAACAGCCCTCATTTTCTGATGATGTGTTTTCTACATCCTAAACAGTATACAATACAAGTATTCAATGTGTTCAGTAGAAGAAGATTCCCTCTCTTTGAATTGAAGAATATTGGAAAATAATTAATCTTTTAACCCCTAAAGTCGAAAGGCCTTAAAACTGCCAGAAGCCCTTAAAACAGCCAAAAGCCCTCAAAACTACCAAAAGCCCTCAAAATGGCCTCTTTCAATACAAGGTGTATGTTTTCAAGTTTTGATGTATTTTGAAAGAAATAACTGTAGGATCTAGTACCTTACTTCTACATGTATATGTACTCCAAATCTTAGATTCAAGATCTTTGCCGTTTGCGAGATGTTAATGTTGAAAGTGAAAAAAAAGTTTTTTTTCCTTGATGCAAAATGGGTTTGAAGTGTTTTGTGAGCCAAAAAAACTGATTTCAAAAGTAAATTTGAGCTCAAGTTCTTCAAATTCTTATTCCTATATGGATTAGAAATATGTCTATGTACTTTTTACATGCAGACAACCTATAAAACCTAAAGAAATGCTTGCTTTCTCTCATTGAGGTATTTCTGAAATTCAAACACAAAGGCCAATCTTTGATAGTTAAAAAGGCATATAGATAAATATTTGATTAAAAATCCAAGCGGTGACATCATGGCTTAAAAGTTTATTTGCATGTACAATAAAACAAAGGATGAAAAAAGTAAAATCTCAATTTTTGGTGAATTTTAGAAGTTATTGCGATCTAATTAATTTTGGGTAGATTTTGAGGATAAATGAGCATATACTACAATTTTGGGTAGATTTCAACATGCCCTAATAATGTTTCCAAACTTTGAGTGCAAATATCTCTTCAAGTATGAGGAATTTTGAAGCATGAATGGTCTTGTTTGAAAGGTATGAAAAAACTCCACAATTTGCAAACTACTTCAACTTCATATGATCTATATTTAGTAACTAAGAGTCTGACCAAAGTCAAATCAACCTTGGTAGGGCTCATTTCGACTTTAAGAGTTGATTAAACTTCTCAATATTTAAAATACTAATATAAGTCACTCAAATAGAAAAGAAGGGCGCTCAGAGCGTTTGATTGAGATCTTAACCCCTAAAGGACAATCATCCACATTTAGGCTTTTTTAGAATTCGGTCATGTACCTGTGACTTCAATTTAAGTCGTGAGTTTTTGAAACTTTTTGTGAATGTGGGCCGTAACAAGGTCTTTAACCCCTAAAGGACAATAGTCCTGGAATGGGCGTTTTTCAAATTTGGGCATGTTCCTAGAATTCCAATTTAATTCCTAAATCTTTGAAAAAAACAATGTAGGTAGGCATTTTGAAGAGGTCTGTGCAGATTTTTTTTTTTTCTTTTCGAACATACCGAAAAAAAGTTACGGGGTTTTGAGTGTCAAAAGCTGCATTCAGCCAAACTTTGGACAAGCTCACAGCCACTGTCAATGCAGCAAATTCTGCCCAAAACTGCCCAAAATTGCCAAAATCTGCCAAAATGTGCCCACAGACAAAACTTTGAAACTCCACCAAAAATTGAGATTTTGATATTTTTCAAAAATAAAAATTTCTATGTATAGAGAAGGCAGTAGAGCATGTTCTCACCGTTTGAATTTTTAATCCAAAATTTTTTCATATGCTATTTTTATTGTAAAAAAACGGCCTTTGTTTGTGAATTTCAGTATACCCACTAGCGGAAAATGATTTTTTTGGCAACCTTCCACAACTTTTTTGAATATAATTTTTTTAATGCAATTAGCTAACTCAGTATTCTTTGACGTGCATCAAAACCCCCAAATCCATAATGCAAAAAAATGGTTTTTTGGGCCTTCAAAACTATGTTGTTCCCTTTTTGCCCAGGGAAAAAAAACTTGTTTTTCAACTTTGAACTTTATGATCTTGCAATTGGTGAGGAATGAGTGTCTAAGATTTGGCAGACATGTAGACATAGAAGTTAGCTACAAGATCTTATGGTAAGATGTACTAATTAAGACCTCAATTTTGCAAAATCCACCTTGCTTTGAAGAGGGGCTGTTTTGAGGCAGTTTTGATGAAAAATACCCTTTGAACTTTAGGGGTTAAGGGAATCTAATTTTTTTTCAATTAGACATTTCAAAAAATAATTATGGTACCTAAAGTAGAAATAGCTGCTTCGCATGCAGCTCAGGCAGCCATACTAAATATATATGTTAGCTCTGATATTATTTCTATAAACACTTAATATTGCCATCTTTGAGATTTTCTAAAAAAAACTTTTTTTAGTTTAAAATGTTCACTCCACAAAATATCAAAGTTTTCTCACCGTTTCGGGTAGTGTACTAAAAAAAACTTATTCTTTCCTTTATAAAAGTTACAAAATTTGTTTCTTTTACGTTTTTTCTTTTTTTCGTTAAAAAATGGACATCAATCTTTACTTTGACCGTTTGGATTAGGACTTTATAACATAATGGGATTTCTAGGAAAGAAATATTTATTAGCACATTTTTGTATTTAACTTAATAAAAATATTTTTTCAACCTGCTACACTTGTCTTTTGTGTTTGATTTTTTTTTATACAATAGGTAACATAGTCTTCTTTGTCATGCACCAAACCTCCAAAATTGATAATGCAAAAAACCAAAGAAAAAAAAAGTTAGAGTGTGTCGACCTAGTTAAAAACTGTGTCAAAAAATTTTGTTTTCAAAATTCAATTGCTATAATCTTCTAATCTCTAGGATCGATTATGATGAAATTTTTGAGCTATCTACTACAACAATCTTTTTGAAGATCTTGTGGTTAGAATTCCAAAATAATTTTTTTTAGTCATTCGTGCTTTTTACATTAAGAATAGTAGTTTTGAAGCGTGTTTTGATAAAACATAGTCAAGGAACCTTAGGAGTTAAATACTTCTTTTTTGCAATTTATTTCACCAACGGTTGTCGAAGGGACTAAATTGAACTATGCACAAAACACTCAATTGTACATCCCCTTAAGGAAGAAATTTCTCAACAATGGGTTTTTATTATTAATCTAAGATTTATACTACTTTATAATATAAAAAACTACTTCTCTCCGCCATTGAATGAAACTCACCTACACTATTAATTGGTCCCTCTTATTATTTTGAAACAAAAAGGTTTTTTGTAAGCTATCGGCACCAAGGAAAACAGTGTGGCCTTACTTGCTACTTTGACAGTCGTAGATGCTTAAGAATAAGTTGTTTCATAGCATAACAATTAAAGTTTCTTAATTCAAATTCCAATACTAAATACATGCAAGTACCAATATATTGTTGTCTGGTTTTCATAATATGATATTTATCCAATGCTAAAATTACAATTTCAAATCCTTTTTCTAAAGGGAACTTTGATTGAAAGGGCTCATGTGTTATCCAATGCTATTGGAATTCCTATTATGCATCATGACCATGAAATGTTTTGGAAAACAATTTTTTAACACATTTCTCTCTGATTAATATTATTATACTTTGGTTTTTCTTTTGAAAAAAAAAATTAATGCCAAAACCAATTGTCAATATTTGGTGACGTAATCTCTTTTCTAGTTTAATTTCTATTAAATAAAAATTATCATTGGAAAAAAATCTGATATAAATGAATTTCAGATATTTAAAAATTATCAAATATAGTTCTTTTTAAATTCCAATTATACAAATAATTTTTGACAAATCCGCTTGTACTTATTGTAATTTGGTGGTTTTGCAATAATCTTCATTGTGGTCATGGAAGTCATGTGCCATAATACAAGGTATGTACTACTTCTGATGTTTTTTAATAATTAATCCACATATTGTCAAAGTAATCCAATTTATCGCAAAAATATTGTAATTTACATTGAATTGATCTAATCTATTTTACATCATATCAATATCTTCCACAATATTATATTGTATGACAAATTATTCCATCACGTTCTTCTTGAATTATTTATTCTATCCTTCTTTTTAATTCTTAATTTTAATTTTTGGATTTAAAAATATCCTTTTTTTTGGTAAAAATTGAATTTATTTAAGAACAAGAATATTTTGAATCCATTTTAATACATGAAAGATTTACATGTGAACTTAAATATGATATAAATAGGTTTATTGTGATAAAAAAATTAGTTATGGAACTACATCATGCTTAGCACCAAATGAATATGGACATTTGTTATTTTGTTGGTTTATTTAACATCATTGTTGGATATTTATTTACATGTTCTATGTATTTTTTACACAATCTATATTCTAGTAAAATTTCTAAAACTAAGTGAGAGCAACAAGTGACCATCTTAGACCTCCAATACACAACTCGTACTGGCATCATTTTCTGACTCTTCATTGTCAATGTTAGTACCTCCTGATTCGCTAATAAATAATTGAGCATTCATCATTTTTGTTACTCCTCGTTAATGAACATCTGCTTTCAACTATTCAAACTTTGGTTTTTGGATCTTTAAAAATTCACAAAAAATTCACTTTAATTCAAAATTTTATTTTACAGTGACCTTTGTTTATTATTATTGTACCTCTTGCGCCATTCAATTAAGCCATTCAATTAAGTATATATGCCATGATTTTGTTAGTTTTTTGATGCTGTTACCACAAGGAAAAGTTTATTAAGATTACTTATGATTCTAGTTATTTAAAATTTAAAATATTTTTGAAATATATTTAAAATTAAAATAGAAATTTTAATGAATGTTGGTATTTGATAATTTAGATATATATTATTTATTTTGATTACACAACGGCTTATTGGTCACAGTAAATCATTGGTGTCCACAACGTCAATACATAATCATTTTAAAAATTCACTGTAGATTTATACAAAGGTAAAAAAACTATTGCATCATTTTAATTTGAAATTTATTATATTTTTAAAAAATTAGTTAAAAAAATAAAGATGTTAAAATTAATCATATAAATTTTTAAGATTTCAAAATTTATCAAAAATTAAATCATGAATGTGCTTAAAATTAACATTGTTAATATATTAAATTTTAACAAAACATAAGCTATTCTTCATATAATAAAAGATGTTACATTTTCTGAGTTGACGTATAATTTAGATTTCAAAAAACATATCTTGGAGAGTTTTCTAGTCATTGAGAGAAGGATGGACTAGTAAATTGTTTTTGTTATATAGATGTATATAATTTAGAATGAGTTTGAAGTCATTCAATAATTAATCTATAAAAAATTGTAATTTTGTTTTAATAAGCAATTAGACCAAAATCATTTAAGCTAAATATAGATTACGGATTTGCAAACATCCTTGATGATTCTTTGAAGTTTTTAAGCCTCAACAATTATGTTTAGAATCATTTTTAAGATTAAAAGAGTAAATTGTGGCGTAGATCTTACAAAAAGTTCAATGTTTTTTTCCTGGTTCTTATTGACATGTGCTCTAAAGAGGGAGATATTGTTGTAGACCTTATTGCATCCACCGAAGCTCCTTCCAAGTATGTTGATCATTAGGATGGCACTTTTTTTGAAATTGAAGATGAGGCCAACATTTTCAATACTATCTTTGAGGCCATTTTGAAGCAATCTACAATGAAAAAAACCAAAAGTTGCATAGGCGTGGATGGTACACTTAGTCCCTAAACTTAGACAATGTTTTGTCAAAAATTCCATTAACAACTTCTCGCGACTTCAATTTCCTTTAAAATAGTGATTTATCATTACAATGGACTTTGTATCTTAGTATAGTATGATTTTACTAAAGTTCAAAAGCCATTGTAGATTTAGACCCTTTTATTTAACATCATAATTGTTGATTCATTGTTCAATTTCGTACTCCTGAACCTGGGCCTTGCATGCATTAGGGACATTCAATTTTAGGACTATTGACCTTAAGAGAGTTTAGGTATGAAATTCCATAGTGTAAATTGAGTCTAGGTCATGAGTTATGAGTTGTTCTCTCTAATGTTGGCTCAGTCTTCGGTATGTGATTATGTGCTGAGTGTGCGCTAACGGTGCGTAGGTTGTGTTGTGCGTGTAGGTTTATATTGAACTATTGCATTGTATTATGTTTCCAGGAGGATAGAGAATAGAGGCTGGGAGGATTGAGGCGTAGAGTTATTTTGCTACATTGGTGTGGATGGCTTCTGTTGAGGTATTTGTCAATCTCTTTATCTAGAATACATGTGTAGGAGATATATTACATGTTAGTGCTTCCTTTGAATTCGCATTTCGCATTATTGCTATATAAATTGATGTAAATGTTTGCATTTTTATGTTGTGATTGACAGGACTTGTCGATTACGGCAAGGGATTTTGTTGCTACGAGTTACTTTGGACTTCTGGATGATCCTCCTACATCCATTGGAGCTTTTAGTCTATTGAGCAGGATTTGTGTCGTAATAAAGATGCTTTGTTGTTTGATACCTCCCAAGATGTCTTGAGGGCATTTTTGGTGAGATATTTCTCAGAGATGGTAGTTTCTAAGGTCCTAGCGGCTCACATAGAGGCCCAACATTCATCACTAGGCATTGAGTATTTCTTGCGTGGCGGCTTTGGACTATTTGGATTGCGGGTGCTCGCAGATGTCCTAGATACTTTAGCATAGATTGGCGCAGATGATGTCACAGAGGTGGAGGATGTCACAGAGGCAGATGACTCCTCGTGGACAGAGGTTAGAATATCTACTCGCATTGCTGCTCAGTCATCTCATGATTGACGGATTGGTAGAAGAGGGGTAGCACATGGTCGAGGAGGTGGATGAAGTAGAGATCCACGGGGGCGAGGATACAGAGGCCATCGTGGTCGAGGAGGTGGAGGCCAGCGCAGTCGAGGAGGGAGAGGTGAGCAGGGTACGAGTGTTTTCTTTGAAGGTATCAGCATAGTTGATATTTGGCTTCCAACCTTTGTGACCCCAAAGAAGGGGCAAACTACAGCATAGGCCCTCTAGAGGAGGATGAATATTCGAGACCGGTCGACGTTATTTCAGGAGCGTGTGATGGTTTCTGTCCCTGATTTACGAGTGTATGATCCTTTCGATGCCGAGATCGCCAATGTGACCCTTTATCACGGCTTTCGCTCTTCTTCTTGGGACCAGTTTCGTTCTAGGGGGATTGATCCACCGCTGACGCAAAATGAGTTTTTGAGTGTTCACGCTTTTTATCGTTCGATTTCGTTGGCACATGCCTTTGAGCACGCCTTGTACAATCATCCTCGATTGTCTGCGGGTGATCTAGTGAGCATTCTCGTGTTCAAGATTCTGGTTGATATCCTTCATGGGGATAGAGCTCTTCCAGACGTAGAAGTCAAATTCAAATATCAATTCCATATTAAAGGGTTCAAGAAACCTACCTTGAGAAGAGCCTTAACCCTTGTGGATGTGAATCTGTATGATGATCCAGAAAGTTGCCCTTTACGTCCAATCGACCACTTGAATATGTCCGCAGTAATAAGTTTGATATGAGGTCGAGTTGCATGAAATGACCCCCTAACTTAAAGCTTATAGTATGATTGTGTTTTGGTGCCAAATGCATCAATGTTTTGCGGTGGTCAATAGGCCACCGCATGGTCTATTATATGTTTTTTAAAAGATTTTAATGACATTACACATGTCAATGACATAATGCGACTTATGAAATTGAAAGTGATTTTTTCTCAACCCTAAAATTGGTATGTTAAAACACATTTAAGTTTTAAATAATTAATTTTGGATGTTTGAAAAACGGATTTTTAAAAAAATTCAAAAAATCAAATCAAATAAAAAATTGACAAGTTTATTGGCGTAGGCGCCAACATTGCCAATGCATATCAATTTTCAAAATCTATTCTTAATTTATTCACTAAATGTTTTTTACATCCACTATATTTAATTCTTTTTTGCATTGATCAATATTTATAGCTTTCATATAATTTATATTATAACCAAATCAAAATGTTTAAGTTCATTAAATAATAAATGAAATTATCAATTTATACAATTAAAGGAAAGAAAATTATAAATGCATATTAAAATGTACAATTTATGACTAGATGTAAATAAATATAAAATTTCTATAATTTATTACTATAATTTTGCATTGAATGCTTTGTATTTAGGCTTTATATATGTGAAATTTATAGTAGTTTATTTTTATTTTTTTAAGATTTTAATAATTAAAGTTTTATTATCCATTATCCCATAGGGGTTAATATATTCAAATTTCAAAAAAAAAATTGTGTTTACTATAGGTACCATAGCAGGTTTGCTCAAAACAAATTTCAAAAATTAAAAAAATATGAAAATAAAAAAATTATGAAGGCAAAAAAATAGAAGAAATTAGTTTTTGCAATATTTTTTAATTCTATGCCATTTAAGGTCATTTTTACTGATTTTTTTGTTAAAAAAAATAAAATTAAGAAACTCAATTTTTGAGTGGCAAACCTTGTTTTTTATTTTTATTTATTTCCATTTGCTAGAAGGCAAAACCGCTATGGTGTTACAACATATCTATTTTGCGATAACATTTTTCTCAATTTTCATATCGAAATAGATATTTCCCATATCTTGAAAACATGTTATAGAGATTATTAATTTTCAAGTTTAATATAAAATTTTATTACATAGACCATCATTGGAAATGATTGGTTTTAATTTAATATGAATTTTAATTTGAATTTCATTTATCATATTTCACACAATCCTTGCAAGTTTTAGAAACTAAATTTTTTAAACTAAGAGTCTCATCACATAATGCAACAATAAACTTCCTTCATTTCCAACTTTAATTTTGTGTCTACTCTGTATTTCTCTCTTGATATTCTTCTCCAATCACATACCCAGACAAACTATTTTTGACCTATAAATGGACTTAGTCCAAAATAACTTATGTCTGTACCATGAATTCCCCCCTGCAACTCTCTAACTTCCCTTTTGATTCCTACGTGGGCACCAACCTTTAAAATTTCCAAAATTATCATAAAAATAATCCAAAATCAAACACCCAAAGCTAGTTGATACTTTTTTAATACCACAAAGCTTCATATTTAGACGACACCAAGTAATCATCAATCGATACCCAATATCCCTCTTGGTTTTCTTAATGCACGGATCCGGAGCACCCCCCGCAGCATAACGGGGATTGGGAAGACTTCCATGAATTCTTGCTTGGAATTCCCCTACATAGGAAAATTTGCGGATAGTTACGCCGGAAGAGCCCATCCTAATAAAGGCTCGGGCCTGGAAGAGGCCCTTTGGCTCAGGCCGGGCTGCACCCTTGCCATTCACCTCAAGACCCTCCCAAGCCGTGAGCCCCTACCGGGAGGGGCTCTCCTTTTACATACCCAGTATCACACTGCAACAAACGCCCAGTCCAACGAACAACTTCAAAAAAACTACGAACCACGCCGGTCTGCCAACCAAAGCCCCCCACACTAATTCCCAAGGCCACGCCAATTGCCCAAGGGCGGCGATATTAAGGCGGCAACAGACGTGGCTAGCTGAGTCACCAAAGAGATCCACCAGCCCCCCCGCCCCACCCGCCACCGGCCCTCGCCCTCCCACGTCCCCCTCCGTCAGTACACGGCACCCCCACACGCATTCACCGCTACCGCCCGTCGCCGCCCACTGCCGCCCGGCAACGTCCCCAAACCCCACCTACTAAGCCCGTCACCAGACACAGACGCGCGGCAGAGTCGTGAAGAGCCGCCGCGGGGGCAGGTAGCGAGCGGCGAGCGCGAGGGAGGCGTCGCGAGGTCGGGCGCGTCGGGCGCGACGGACGCGGGGCGGAGGGAGGGAAGGCAGGGAAGGAGTGGAGTGGAGTGGGGTCTGACAAGCCGTCCGCACAGGAAGGGGACGCAGGCGACGACGCTAGCCAGCCCCTTTGTGAGGCCCGCTGCATGAATCTCTCAAATCCTCACTCCTCCCGAGTGCCGCCTCACCGCGCCTGCCCTGCCTGCGCTCACACCACCCCCCTCTCGCTGGGTTGTTGCTTCCGCAGCGCCCAGCGCATCGCATCGCGCCGATCTCATGATCGCCTACCCCCTGCAGCGCCCATTGTCCTCGGGGATGCGCTTCTAGCAATTCCTGTCTTGGTCGATCTTTCGGGAGGGGAGGCGCGTGTTACTCTTCGGGGATTGCGCGCATCTGCAGGCGAGGCGAGGCGACATGGCGTCCGCTCTGGAGAAAGGATGGCTGGTGAGCTCTCTCTCTCGGATCTACAGTTTGCTCTACTTTTTTCTCGGCGTGAGTTTTTGGGAGGTGTCATTGGTGTATGTGGGCTTTGGAAGGGGTCGTTTTGTTTGCATGTGGGTCGATCCATGTGGTTTGGTATGTGAGGATGTGTTTGGGCGAGTGGGGGTATGAATGAGATGGTGTGGGAGGATATGGCGGAGTGGGGTTGTATTGGGTGAGAGCTTTCTTGGTTTGTGTGGGTTTGCGCGCAATGGGGCAATGTGTTGGGGCTGTGGTCGTGGGAGGAGTCGCGGGGGAAGTTTGGTAAGCGTTCCGGTCTTTAGGAATGCTGATGGGAGAAGATGATGGGTGCTGTGGCGGAAACGTCTTGCGTCGGCATTGGTTTGGGCCGTATTTGGCGTCAGATCTTAGCATGTGGAGTCATTCTCTGGAGGTTTTTTCTTCTTGAGGGATCAGGCGCTCGTAGATCAGGGGCTTTGTTCTTTCTTCCTTCTCCTCGTGCGAATCGAATGATTGTGGACGCTTTTGGCCAACCGATTCTTTGGGTGCATTGCTGGAGCTTCTTAAAGGCGGTTGGTTTAATTCTTCAATGGTGGGATTTTTGTCTCAATGTGCGCCGTACACTTGGGTCTGGTGAGATATCCACCATAGGTGGATTTTAGGAGTTAACGCCACTTCGCTTTTTTCGAAGGCCTTAGACATTTTCTGCCCTAATCCTGGTTTGGGTTGGTATTGGAGGGTACCGCCCTGGACCTTTGGAGTTTTTCTATTCATTCATCTTAATGTAGGTGAATTAGCCTACTGCTTCAGCATTCGTTAGCGTCAAATCTTGTCTAAGAAATGACTCGTAATGCCGGAAGAGTTGTATGGGACGAGACATTGCTCTTTTTGGAAGTAAGCGGCAGCGCATGGATGTGGTGAAATAGAATCAAAGATGATTGTTATTTGTACACCCCCACATGGGTGGCCTTAGGGAGTAGCACGAGGAAACTCTGACCTAACTACTTCTTGGCTCCTCATGGCATGTACGGTTTTTCTTAGGCTTCAAAGACAGGGCCTTTTTTCTTAATGATGGCCGTGTTTTTAGCTGCACAGAGGAATTTCAGGGGGAAGTCTTCAGACTTCAACATCTTGAAAATCGTTTTTAGTGTTAACAGGTCCCAATTTTGGGAGAGTCCCATTACTAGTTGGAGGTTGCTCTTGCCTATTTGAGATGTTTATAATCATCGTCAATGGAGGGTCGATGCAGAAAATCGAATTGTTTACGCTTTTTTGGGCGCTTTGGTCCAGCATGAGGGTGTCTTCAGACTTATCGGGATAACTTGCATTGTTCATGTCTTACAAGTTCGGAATGTTTAAGTGTGGTGTACCTCCACACTAACACTGTACTTTGTTTGTTGCCGCAGTACTTGATCAACAACTTCACTGATTTCCAGCTGGCATCTATTGGGAGCTTCGTGATTCATGAGAGCGTATTCTTTCTTTCCGGGCTTCCATTCATCGTTATGGAGCGGTTGGGGTACCAACAGAAGTACAAAATACAGGTATATTAACTGTGGATAGATCATTGTCCTATGCACTTCTGTGCTGATTTCAATTTCATGTGCTTGGGGCGCTCTGCTTCTTCTAAATCATTCTAACCATTATCTGAATCTTGAAAACACAGGGTAAGGTTAACTCTGTAGCAGCACAAGAGAAGTGTGTTATGAAGCTTCTGCTGTATCACATCTGCGTCAATCTGCCTCTCATGATCGGGTCGTATCCTGTCTTTAAGTACATGGGCTTCACCAGCCAGTTGCCTCTACCTTCTTGGTAAGCCTCTACACTTGCGAAGTGAATGCATCTTGGTTATCAATTTGTATGATAACTTCAGTTGATTTTGTTTTCTGCCGTGCATGTAAGATATTCATGCTCGCAGAAGTATCAATGTGTGAGGTTTTCGATGTCAGCGTACTCAGCTCAAGAATGAAATTGTTTGCAGGAACGTGGTTTGCTTCCAGATCCTGTCTTACTTCATTTTGGAGGATTTCATCTTCTACTGGGGTCACCGTATTCTACACACCAAGTGGCTCTACAAGCATGTGCACAGTGTCCATCATGAGTGTGTGCCCTCTACTTAAACTTGCTCTCTTTTTAATTTGAAGTTAGTGAGTCGTCTAACTAGCGAACTAGGTTATGTCCGTCTTGGGCTACAAGTTAAAGCCGGTTTTAGCTTGTGGAGTGATGTTCGCATCAGCTGGAGATTCTCATCTTTGAACAGAATTAAAAACCCCTACATTGTGATGGATACGAATCAACTCCTGAATATGCAGATCAGGCAACTAATCAGCATTCGTATTTTGATGCAGATACGCAACTCCCTTTGGATTGACGTCTGAGTACGCCCATCCTGCTGAGATTCTCTTTCTTGGCTTTGCCACAATCTTTGGACCAGCTATTACAGGCCCTCATCTTCTGACGCTTTGGCTTTGGATGAGCTTGCGAGTCATTGAAACTGTGGAGGCTCATTGCGGTTATGATTTTCCATGGAGCCTTTCTAGATACCTGCCAATCTATGGAGGGTATGTTTCTACTTGGAATCTACTATATTGTTACTTTCTCTTGAGGGCTTAAGATCTAGTGAAGACATGCATGTTGTCATAGTATTATCTCCCTTGGTAAGACTGGTCAACTCATCACTTGAATATGGTGTGAAACAGTGCCGACTTCCATGACTATCACCACCGTCTTCTGTATACAAAGTCAGGGAACTATTCATCTACATTCACATACATGGACTGGTAAGTTTATCATTGCAAATCCCAAGGTCTAGGATACCCCGTAACCATGTCTGTCTCACTTCAATTCCCGTAGATTTCGAATTTGTTCGAGTGGTTCAAATGTTTATGGAACTTCCTCGTACAGCTTCCTTATCTGGAACGGTATGCGAAGAAATACAGATATCCGCTTGATCAATTTTGCTTGCTTTTTCCTCTAAATTCTGGATGTTATGAGGAGATTTTTGTTTACTCATTGAATCAAAATAGTTCTCTATGTCAGGTTGTGTACATATCCTAATCTGCTGTACTTTCCTGATTATAACCACAATTTGAAGAGTAGTAGGAAGAATCCGTGGTCCTCCTCCTGTTGAATTTTATGTTAATATAATTAATTCTGAAGAACTCTTTGGAAGTTGTTTCCGTGAACATCATCTGTTCCATTTCGCAGCAAGGTTCAACAATGTCTTTGCTCGGAGTGGGCTTTCTGTGTGGGATCCGAGTGCCAGCTTCTCTGATCTGTTGTCACGCTTCTTTCCAGGATCTTCGGGACAGATAAGGGATACAGAAAGCTGAAAGCTTTGAAGGCCGCTGAACACCAATACGATTACGTTGAGGAGAAGGTTCCGAAGACAGACTGAAAGAAAAGCGTGGATGTAGTTAGTGAATCGTCCCTGTAACTCTTTGAATTAGCAGTGGAGAAATGGTG
Source organism: Ceratodon purpureus (assembly GCA_014871385.1). Classification (NCBI taxonomy): domain Eukaryota; kingdom Viridiplantae; phylum Streptophyta; class Bryopsida; order Pseudoditrichales; family Ditrichaceae; genus Ceratodon; species Ceratodon purpureus. The sequence goes on from CM026423.1 coordinate 6,728,282, forward strand.
AGACCTAGGTGGATTTCCAGAGCCTTGTTTTCTGCTGCCTGTGCCTGATCGTCTGTTGCGGTCACTGGTCGTCTGTATATGGGAGTGTAGAAGCAGCAGCAATTTATGGTGGAAATGTTCGACCCACTGGCTGTTGGTGTTACGAAGGCCATTGTAGAGTAGAAGAGATGGGAAATACATTACAAGTCATTTTTTGAAAGCTGAATCACTGCTGGTCGCGTGGAAAATCAACAGAAAAAATATATTGCCCACTGTTGACATGCTTGTTTCTCTATCTAGGACCCGCTCAGATGAATCGGTTAGCTTAGAATAAATGTAATGAAGGTCTTAAATCTTCTTCCTGGAGGTTCCGCTTAACTTCTAAGCAACCTCATATCTGCTTCCAAGTTTGACGATTTGCTTACTTTAGATATTCTTACAACTGTAGACATCTGCTAATCCGGTTTTTTATAACAACTCAGTTCGTTTTAGGATTTCCCAGCAAGGAGGATTCTGGGAAGGCCCTTTTACTGGAGTAGGAAGCTTTTATCTTCTAAATTTACACTAAAGTCTTAGTAATCAGCAGTACCTGAATAGGTCTTCAGATCTGGCTTCGACGAGGTCGAACACTGGATGCTGCACTGTTTCGAGATGCCCAGCATGCCATGCTCGCATGCTGGAAGCAAGATCTCTTATTTGTCATTTACAGAGTTTCTTTGCGATAATAATGTAAGTAACGCTCTTTTTGAGGGATTCGACCGAAGTAACCTTGATTGTTTTTCTGTGAGCCAGATCTTAGTGTCCTGCTTTCGACTTGAGGAGGAGCGGAGATGGGGCAGGGGCACCCTGAAAAGTGTGGGCCTAGACGTTTATGTTTTTTCATAAAAGTGTGGAGTTATAAAACGTACAACTCGTTTGTGGAATAAACTGTATTAGTTTTCAAAAATATCAATAAACATATTAAAAATTGACATATGTTTCACTCGTTAGAAGGATAGGTTCTTTGTTTTCCATAAGCCATGTTGTACGTTCATTAATCATTTTCAAAAGAGTTTTTTCCACTTGTTGCAAAGTGGGTTTGAAGTCATACATGAGCCAAAAATATGAATTTCAAAAGTTAATTTGGTATGAGGTTCTTCAAATTCTTGTTCCTAAGTGGGTTAGGAATATGTGAATGCACTTTTTCCCCATATGACATATGAGACCTAAAGAAATCTTTGATTTTTCACAAAAAGTATGCTGAAATTCAAATACAAAGATAGGTCTTTGATAGTAATAAAGGCATATGAAGAAATATTGGATTGAAAATTTGAGGAGTGAGATTATGCCTTGAAATTTTATTTACAACTAAAAAACCAAAACTTGGAAAAAGTAAAATCTCAATTTTTGGTGAATTTTTGAAGTTTATGTCATCTAATTAATTTTGGGCAGATTTTGAGCATATATGCGGCAATTTTGGGCAAATTTCAGAATGCCCTAATAATGTTTTCAAACTTTGAGTGCAAATATCTTCTAAAGTATGAGGAATTTTGAAGCATAAATGGTCTTGTTAGAAAAATATGATAATTTTCTATATTGTGCCAAAATTACAGCTTCATCCTGTAAAAATTGACTTATGGAGAGCTTTGACTAGATCCTATATAAACCGGTTTTAGTTGAATTGATGCTTCAAGGGTTAAACAATTAAAATGATATCTAACTTACATTCAAGGTTTCCCTAAATAAGTCAACTATAGAGGGATTATAGATAGATTTATTTCAATCTACCTATCATTGTGAACACCTAAATTCTCAATCATGAATTTTAATTGTCTATATCTCATTCAATACTTGGAGTTAGTATTTGCTCTTGAACTCATTGGAAAGATTTTGTCAAGCACTGCAAGATGCACTTATAACAAGCAAGATTTGAGTAACTTTTGAGCAAGATATAAACAAAATAACATGTTGTTTTTAAAAGTTAATATCTCCCTCAATGTTAATCATATGAACATGGTTTTAGGCTTTTTGGAAACAGCTAAAGAAGGGTCACAAGATGCATATATCACTCAAAAGAATGAAGAAAATATGGATATATAGATTTCTAGGGTTTCTAAACTTTAAAAGTTCATTGATTAAAATATTATTGGTCTTATGGTGATATTCATGTATTTTTTGATAACAAGATGTTGAGGGCTATAAGATTGGTACCATGTTTACTTGATTTGAGCAAGTTTTGAGTAAGTTGTGACACTTTTAACCCCTAAACGTCCTCACCCATGTCCAGTTTAGGCAGTTTTGTAAAGATGCATTATTAAATGCAATTAATATGAATATTTAGAACTTGATGTAGAAATAAAAGTTATTCATCTTGAATTTTAGATTCTATCTATACGGTTAGATCTATGACTGCTTTGATTAATCTTTTTTAATAAATTTTGAAACATGAAATAAAAAATTATTTTGTAATTCAATTACGAATAAGATATTGACAATAAGTGGATGAAATTTGTTGTGATGGGTTGTAATGTAATACTTTAGATGTAGTAATTTTTGGAGATTTTTTGGATGCTTGATTTTATGAGTTTATTTTTTCAAGAACTGTTACAACTTTTAGATTAAAATCTTCAAAATTTTGGATGAAATACTACAACACAAAATGAAGCATAATTTTTTCAAAAATTGTTTCCTTTTCGATCGGATGACATATACATGAAGGCTGATGAAGCTGACTTTCCATAGAAAATTCAATAAAAAAATCACACCACAAAAAGTGTATGATGGATGTGGAAATGCGGATGGAATATGTACATCAGGCCAAAATGGCTTGCTTGGGCAATTAGGGGTTAATGTTGGGAGTATTAGCACGAGCAATCCCACAATATGTTTTATTTATTAATTTATGGCATTCTTTATGCCAATAGCCTACTATGATAGGAGCCGCTGAAAACAGTTATGTTTTTCCTTCATTATTGACCAACTCCATGGCGAAGTTGAAAGTTAACCCTAATTTATAAGATCCTCCATGATATTTTATTCAAGCTTTCTGGGTACGCCATGTGCCTCTGATCACATTTGAGGATCATTACAGGAGAAAATGCAGAATTTTAGTTTGCAGACACTTGTCACAAAACAGTAGTACTTCTGTCTCATGCAGACATTATTTGGAAAAGATATAATCTTGAATAAGGTCTCTCAACTTGACAAAGAAAAAAATACTCCCAACTTGTATCTACTTTCATGAAACAAAATGGTATTGGACCATGAAATCATTAGCATTGTGACATCACTTTTGTCAAGCAGGGCCTTTTGAGAAATTCAGTGATATTGAAAGAGTGAGACACTTACAAGTATGAAGTTATCCAAATAAAAGGAGCCCATATGCCCAAAGGTAGGGAGGTCTACAAAAGGCCCAAGGACAAGGAAGGGAATTCTGTAGAGATCATTAGGGCCCAATGCATGGGAAAGGTCAAGGTCAGCATGCCTATTCCTGAGCATTTAAGGAATTTTTATAGTTCTTCATAAATGGGCAAAATGAACTTTTTTTTCCTTACATTAACATATCCAGTGGGAAATTGTTCCAAGTTGAATTATAATTTTCTAAGTATTCCTCCATTTATTATGAATTTTTAAAGTAGGGGACAAGTAGATGCCTATTATGGAACATAGGTGGGCAAGAAACTATCCACTTTCCTTCTTATTTACCATCATATGCCCACCCTTTTGTGAACAAGAATCACTCAATGAGAGAAAGGCACTTAGCAACTGTGTAAGAGGCAAGTAATCATGAGCTCCACTTTAAGTGGAATCATGCTCGGTTTAATATGGGTTAGTAGGGCCCGGGAATATAATGGGTCTTGAGAATAGACAAACTCGCCTTAATTGCTGCGGCCTCACACTTTGCACTATCATTGATACTTGTGGGTGAACTCCGTAAGCCATCCTAAAGATATGCAACATTGTGAGAAGATGTGCAGATTTTAGGCGCTCAAGAACCTTTGTGCGAGCAACCTAGGAGGCAGCTAATAGGGAGGCATATACGTCACGTAGTAGCAGATGAATGCAGCGTGCAACACATCATGGCTGATCCACCTTAGGTTGCTCAAAGGAAGAAATCAATCTTTGAGATGTTGACAAGGGTCCTCTATTCATCGAGCTTAGGGGCCAACTTTGGTGAAGGGTTCCATCATGCGTAGGTAGGATTATCAGGACGTCCGCAAGTACTTTAGGACGTGCGATGACTTAGGAAAAATTGACTTTCACAAGTTTCACCCCATGGTTATACATGCGTTAGATTGGCGGAGGTGCGACCGGCCACAGCGGACGGCCTTCGCCACGCAGTCGGCGTTGGCTCCGATTGCGGCTTGAGGCTGTCAAAGTGGCCGCAACCGACCTCGCGGCGAGGGTCCCAATCGACGGCCCCCCACACGTCGGCGTAGCAGCGCAAGTCGCAGCGTTAGCCGTTGGGCGCCTCGGCTGCGAGAGCCCCTCTGCACGTCGGCCACAAAGGGCGGTCGGCGCGTTGTGCCATCGCAAGTAGGCGTCGGTCGCGAAGGGCCGTCAATGCGTTAGGCGATCGCGAGCCGCCGTATAGCCCTCCGCGCATTAGCCGCGAGGGGCCGTCATCGCGTTACACGGCCGCCTAGGCCGTCCGCTCCGTCGGTCACCACCTTTGAAAAAACGCCCCAAAACTTAAAATGTCCATAACTTCTTCGAAACTTGTCTGAATTGGGGCTTATGAGGTGTTCTTTGGCATCTATGTTTCATGTAGATGCCAAAAAAACATCTCTTAATGCCAATTTGGACGCGTTTGAACACGATATGGGGCGCTAAAGTTTATATTTTGTTTTTGTATAACTAAGGCCATTGGCCGTCCGCTATCTGCTTTTCCGACGGCCGAGGGGGATGGCCGCTCCTTCTCCTTGTACTCTCCCCTCTTCCTTCTCTCACCAACTTCCTCTCCTCTCTAACTCTCTTCCCTTCCTACTCCCTCCCTCCTTTCCCTTCTTAACTTCCTCCCTCCTTGGCAACACCAAAGTACTCCCACACCTTCCATTTTTGGACATGTAGTTTTGCACGTGCAGTCCATATCAGGAAGTTTCTGACACATGCATTAGTTGGCCAAAGAATGTTCGAAAGATTCTTTGGGAAGTTGGATCTTATCTATTGTAAAGGAAATATAATGGGAATATTTTTATACTATTCTACTTAATAGTTTCCGGTTGAAGTTTTTAGTTGAAGTTCAAAGATGGTGGAATAGTTAGTTATAGGAATCAAAGGAATCAAAATTGGGTGGAGAAGGAATAGGAGGGTGGTATATAGAGAATATGAATTAAAGATGGAACATTGGAATTGAATAAGAGATAAACTTGGAATTTTAAAATGAATTTAAATGGGAGGATAAAGAAGGTAAGTAATAGAGGAAACAAAATCTAGAAATTAGAATTCAAATCATATTAGATGGGGGTTGAAATTGTGTGATGACACATTAATTAGAATTGAAGGTTGCAAATTTGAATTAGAAGTCGGAGGTGGTAGACAAAAATTTCATTAGAAGTGATAGAAGGTAGGAATTTAAATACAACGAATTAGACTTTCATGTATACATATGTATGTATATACATGTTGTTATTGTTTCTTAATCATTGTAGCATTTATTTGGAGTATCTAAGTGACTCAATAAGACGCCGTCAATCATTGTATATTAGACATGTATTCATTGTTTTCCCCATGATTTTATAAAATTTGATTTCCAATAATGTTTGCCCTTTAAATAATAAACATATAAAATTCAAAACATATAAAGTCCTAAGAACATGTTTAAGACTCATTTTTTGTATATTTTCATATGCAATAAGTTTCATATTTTTTTCTTAAAAGGTTCTCCTGCTATTAACATTTGGAAAAAATATATATTTATGCACATAAATGGAGATGGTCGCTTTTGCTCACATCATGCTCCATTGCCTTTCTAAAAACAAAATTTTCAATGTTGTTGACTATAGAATATATTGAGAATGACAAAATTATATAACTAATGTAGTGTGCAATCATATGCATGGAACATAACGCCATTCTGCCTTAGACCCTACTATACATTATATACTTTAAAGACACACTATAATTTTCCGATCCAATAGTTGAATCTTAGCAAGATTTAACCCCCAACTGTTTAATCAAGATATGCTAACATTTATACAATTAAACCCCATGAAGAATATCACTAATTCCAAGCACATAGAATTTTGAGAAAAAATCGCCCAAAACCTTTGGATTCTCCATAAATGCTCTTGGTCACAATGAGATAACAATGATTTGACACTTGAAGACCCAAACCAAATGCTTACATCAAAAAGAACATTTTTGGATTGAATGTTTTGGCTTCCGGCTTTGTATTGGTCAGGTTTCAAAACAAGATGTTCAAATCCAATTGTGGAATGCATTTTTTGAAAATCTATGTATAGTATCTAAGTTCCAGTGCTCTATTTAGTAGCACTACCTTTGTTATGATTTAAGTTCAGCTTGACTTTTTGACCAAAGTTACTCTATTTGTTTATCAAAAAGCAATATGTCTATAAGCCTTCGATATAGACTTACCATGTATGAGAAATTGTTGAAAGTGATACTTTATATATCCAACTCAAAAATGGTTGAGATAAAATCTAAATTAATCTTTTCTACAATCTACCATCTTGATTTCTAACCATTGAATGCATATGATCATCATATCGACATTGATTGTCCTTACTACCTACGTTTTTGCCCGGGGGGGCCACTGCGCGTCAACTTAGAAACTACCTGAGTTCAAAGATATGGGGGTTTTATTTCTTTCTAGGTAAAATTTATATTTTTTTTAAATATAAGATAACATGAATTAATTGGAAGTTTACATCTTAGAAAAAAATAATGGTAGCATATAAGCCATTTAGCCATTTTACAAGTAAGATAAGGTCTCAAAAATGCTCTTTTTTTAGTCTTTTTTCTAAGCTAAATACCCCCCCATAAAATACCCCGTGAACGCACGTGGTACCCAATTTACACATGTAATGCCCCCCCCCCCCCCCCCCCCCCCCCGAGCGTTTTTGCCACTTTCATTTTTGTAAAATGACTATTTATAACTAATTCATATGAACTTCAAATATTATGAAATAACTTGGATTGAACTCTATTTTAAAATGCTAATACAAATTAGACATTACCATCACTGTCATATTTTTCAATGTGAAAATGTGCTTAAGTAGAATAGGTACCTTTACTTTAAGGGCTGGTATATACTTGAGGCTAGATTGAAAACTGGCCAAAATTTCAACTAATAAGATTGTTTGATTTTTTCAAATTGGGACAAAAAGTTTTATACTAGGCCAAGACTAGAACTTTAATTTATCATATATGGCATTTAGCATAGCATTGTTTTGGTGTCAAAATGTTTGGGCCAATTTGATACAATTGAAACAAGGTTTCTCTTCACGAGAACTTTCAATTTGGGCCCAAACTTTGAACCAAATTGGAGGCTAAGTTAAAACCATTGTGATTCATACCAACCTTCCGGCCAACCGCAGATTGTGTACAAAGTGGGCCTAAATCAAGAGTGTGGTCCCAGCTCAACAGATCATACACCTGTTCTCTTTCCAAGCTACTGTTTTTCTTCTTGATTTTATTTTTAAAATATAAAATTTAATTTATGTATCAAATGAATATTCCTTCTTGATTTCATCTTGGCTTTTCAATCTTTGCAAGTGTTTGAGCCATCATGAGTATGCAGTACAAGTACCAGAAAGTCACACAATGGATAGGACAATCCTAGGTAGGCAATGACTAAATATTAATATTCTATCTACATTCTAGCAATATTCTACAAAGAACCTCTGTTGCTTTACCTTTGAGGTTATAATTGCATTTTGTTGTAAGATTCAGCAAAGTGCCTTCCTTCTTGCAAGTTTTTGTTTGGAAAATTCATCGTAACTTATGCAACTCTGCTCTATCATGATAGGTCACTCACACAATAATGCAGGTTGCCTTCAACATAATGATGATTGTGCCTTGAAGTCATTGTCTTATGTAAGGCTTGGATTTTATATTATTAAAATACAATTTTCACTAAAATTACAAAGATACAAGTATGTAAAACTTTAACTAAGTCAAATTTGCATTAACTTGATTTAATAATTGTCCTAAAAAGTGAGGTCATAGATAAAGACACCATTTAATTTGGAATTTAATATTTTTTATTTTGACTCATTTCCTCCATGCGATCGCTCACTCAGCACTACCAAGCCACTTCATTCCCCACATCTGCTCAAACAAGTCCATTAGGGTTTGAACCCGGACCAGTTATATGAGACAAACGCTCACCACCAACCAACAATGAGCTCGTGGCTTGGTGGCCAAACTCACATTAAAATGTAACTTAAACGCTAAACTATCATAGTTTCTTATTACTCGTTACTTGTGACTGAAGTGTCTACTCTCGAAAAAAGGGAGTAGATTTAACTTCCATACATTTGTCGTGTGGGCTTTAGATTTAGGGTAAATCAAATAGACACTTAATACACGTAGGAGACCGAAGTTTCTCTCTCTATTTTTTATTTTTTATTTTTTGTTTTTTATGTGACAAATTGACAATAGAAGCAAAAGGTCTAACCCCGTGTTATCATTTTTAAAGTTTTGATGTGGTGCCATCATGGGTCAAGAAAGTAAGTCAGAGTACACTACAAGCAAATCCCGTTGTATACATGTACTGTACTTTGCAGTAGTATCAAGTGACATCAGATTGTTAATGATATTGGTTGATTGATAAGGGGAATTTTGTGTAAGATCCTTGACTTATGGCCGGTTTACATCCCAAAATATTGGATTGAAGCTCATGTTTTTTTTTGAAGATGAGAAATCTAGTTGATACTCTACATGGCCAAAGCACATTGCGTTTTCCCTAGGTTCTCAAAATCTGTTGATGTGCAAAACGAAGCCGTGTGGGATAAGAAATATGTACAGCTAGCAAAAGCCCTTGATTTTATTGTAATAATTTATGCCTAGAGTAGTTTTATGTATTTGTAATCAACCCCTAAAAGGAAATTGTCCACGATTGGACTTTTTGAGATTTTGGGCAAATAACTACAATGTTAATTTTAAATATGATATTTTAATTTTTTTTTGTAGACGGATAGAATTGGAAGAGCTTTGGGGGATACAATATGTTTTCTTAATAGACATTGGAAAACATATTTATGGTGCAATTAGCTTTTATATTCTTTTGGGCAACTCAAATTTTTTGCTAAACTCTTAATTACCTTTAGAATTTTTTTATGTAAATAATTAATATGAATGTTTTGGAATTGTTGGAAATTAAAAAAAAATTAAAAAATAATTACACATTGTCATTAAAGATTCTCACCACAAATCCTTGATGCTAAACTTAAATAATATCCATCAATAATAATTTTTTTTGTTACGATAGAGATAAAAAATAGACCCACTTATAGCTAAAACGAGAGCTACTACAAATATGAGTCATCAATGAAGCTACTTGAGTATAAATTTAACATATGCAAAAATTGATTAGAAACACTTTTAAAAACATTGATACCATAACCATCCAACATTTCATATCTATCCTTTACCACAAATGAAGATTTGGAAACGATTCATTCTTTCCACAATCACACTACTTAACATAGATAAATAAATAAATAAACACAACTTGCTATAGATAAATAAAAACGTTTTTTGGTAGTTAAGACTACTTTATTATTAACAATTGAAGCACATTTTTTTTTGGTCAAGTGGTAGAATTGTCTGTTAATACAATGACTTCCTTATTTAAATTTGTTCACTCTGTAATGCCAAGTCATTACATATCATACACCCGCTCAATCAAATCTACAAAGTTTTTAGACCAATCATCTGCAATAAATGGCCTTTCAACCAATGAATAAGCTCATGACCTAGAAAATACCACACACAAAAATCAACCAATTATATTATACCATCTAGATACAAAGATATAATCTTCAACATAGTCACTCTCTTAATTAATGGCTATTGGTCAACGATCATTCGCAATCACTAAAGAGTCCACTATTAGAAGTGGTGAGTAGTTTAATATGATCAATATGTATCTTGTATACACGGGCTTTGTAGTGGAACATACAAACACTTTATAAACACCATTGTCAATTAAAAAACTAGAGTTTTTTTTCTTCTTCTTCTTCTTATCCTTTTAACAACCCTACTTCTAAAATCAAAAGTCCCACACTTGTAATCCAAGGTTGAATATATAAAAGGCAGAATAGATCAACTTTCAAAGTTTCATTTTTTGTGGTTGAAAATGGAATAGAACTAGAGTACAGTGGAATGTAATTTTTTCTAATGAGAAATATCATTTAATATATCGATGGTTTTTCATTTATAAAAAAGGAAATGGAATTCAACCCAATTTTTTATATTGAAAACCAAAATAAGGAAAATTGATATTCTTCACTACAAACTTATCATTCCTTTTAACCTCAAGCATTTTAAATTTTGGTGTTAACAAGTCTTGAGTGTAATAGTAATCGTTTCTAGCCATATTTATTTAGTTGAACATAGATGTATTTATTTGTATTTGGATGTATTCTAGGGTATTTTGTTGTATTTTGTACATATTTTTAAAACATATACATGATCAAGTCAACAAATAAGAGGTACTTTAGAAGGAAAAATTTATGTTTGTAGAAGTTTACATTAGATCGGTATTCACCATATTCCTTGAATCTAATGTACAAAATGATAGAATATGAGAACCCAAGGGTTAAATATATTCACTAATAACATATAGGAAAGCATACTCATGGGGTTAGCTAGGCCAGAATCTACATGAACATACAGATTTCAGCTTTGAGAACCAAGCTTATCCTGTGACTAAGTGACTATGTAGCAAGTCAACTATAATGAACCTTCCGTGAATTAGATACTGTACTTGATCTCCAAACCATGTGTACCACACCTTGTTGACTTGTTACCAATATATACATGCATTGATTTGCTATTGATTACAACAATGGAATTTGGAAGTCAGCTTTGGGGATGCTTTAGAATGCCAAGTTGTCAATGACCTTACAAATCAAGTTTGCATGAATTGGGCATGAGACCATAGCACTCCACACACCCAACTGGAAAAAAAAAACATCCTTTTATTAACAAGGAAGCAATCTTGAGAGGAAGAAATACATCAAAGTTCAAACCTGTTATGTGTATTTCACCACATGAGGTGTAGAGGGGAGTTGACTTATAAGTTGCGCCAATGACACAAACCTCTTTAACCCCTCAAGTCAAAAGGCCTCAAAATTGCCAAAAATTCTAGGCCACTTTCAATACAAGATGTAAGTTTTGAAGTTTTTATATATTTTGGGGGAAAATAACCGTAGGATTTTGTACCTTACTTGTACATGTATACGTACTTCAAATCTTAAACTCAAACTCCTTACCATTTGTGAGACCATAATGTTCAAAGTTCAAAAAAAAAAAATTTCCCTTATTGCATAATGGATTTGAAGTGTTTTGTGAGCCCAAAAAATTGATTTCAAAAATAAATTTGACTCAAGGCTCTTCAAATTCTTACTCATAGGTGGATTAGGAATATGTCCATGCACTTTTAACCCTCATACGACCTATAAAACCTAAAGAAATACTTGATATTTCACATGGAGGTATGCTGAAATTCAAATTCAAAGGCCAGTCGACAAAAACAAAAAATAAAAATAAAAATAAAAATAAATAAATAAATAAATAAAAACAGTGTGCAGTACCACTATACAGAACAGGTCATATCAAAATCTTGAAGCCGCACAACTGACACAGATTCTGTACATCAAGCCACCAGTAGAACCCCAAATCCAGTCACGCCCTTCACATGCCTTTCTCACGATGAGCATGCACCACTATAATCCACAACCCCAATAGATCCCCCTGCCTTTAAAGACCCAAATCTACACAAATCCCTTATCTCAAGGCAGTCCAAAGTTGTCACACAGAACAGTGCAATGAGCTAATTTTTCAATAATTTTATGAACACACAACAGTGGTTGTGTCTTCCAAATCTATGCAGGTTTTTAAGGTTTCCAGAAGGTCTTGAAGCATCCACTCGTTGAAAACTGCAACTAATTGGCATCTTGCATCCAATTGCAAAATTTGGTTATTTGTTTTGATTTATTTAAAGGGAACAGTAGTAGTTTAAGCAGAAATTAACGTTGTGACATTGCTATTTTGGGTTTCATAGTGACTAGCCTATGACCACTGATTTGAAGGCGAGGTTGGATGAGTGACCGTGGATGCAAATTTGGCATGATCTAGGAGCTAAATTTTTGGAGTTGTCATGGACCAATGGGTGCAGAATGTGCCTACCAACTCTGCCTTGTTAGAAGCACCTATTTCTATTTCTAGCACATCTATGTTTTGCATGTATCTCTGTTTTGCATCTCTGTTTGGGAACCCTCTGCTTTTGAGCTTGAATCTTTGCTACTGCAATTCATTGTAAGGTAGAGAAACCAAAAACGGTGAAAATAAGGTGATTTGATCAGGAGGAATGGAGTTAGAAATTATGTGAAATTTTTTTGAGATGAAGAAGAAGAATGCAGCTTGTTTTGTATGTTTATTCCCCGTAAATAATTGTCTAGAATTTCCCAAAGTGGGAAGTTCATCAAATCCCCTTCTTGTATACTAGACTCTTCATGAACCAAACGTAATGGTGTTCTAAAACAGTTAACTAACATCATGGAAAAGTTGACGTAAGAAAACCACAATTGACATTATGTGGCAGAACCTAATTGGTCCACCAAAACTTGGTTGTTCATGTAGAAATTCTTCGTTTTCAGTCCACCATATCCCTGTTTCACTGTAACTCTATTGCACACCTTGTGGGCCTTAACCGTTTTTGGTTTTCCTACCTTAGTGTGTGGTTATAGCCATGCATTGGTAGGTGGAGTTTAGTAGAAGTGTCATTAAATAACATCACGGAGTACTTCACGGGTCAACCCATCTTCTATACGGAACCCTCATTGGCTTTTCATGATTCTTCTCATTTTTGAGTTATTTTCAATCACACCATCACCCTAAGTTTTTTGTGAATATAAGTCTCGTCGGACAATAATACCAATGTTAGTTGTGGTTCTAAGACAAATATAAGAATCGTCTCCACCCTGAATTCTATCCGATAGGGTTCTACTTTTATTTCTACAATAAAGCTCTTCATTTGTCACCAAAAAAAAAAAAAAAAAAAAAAAACAAATATGAGAATCGATTAGGGATTTGGATCATGTTTAAGATTTTTTAGTCACACTTAAGGTCAATCATAACAATGATTGCATTTTCTTCACTTTCTTTTTTTGAATGCTCCGCTTCAAGGGACTTCTCTTATCTTTCAAAGGTGAAATTTTCATTCCTTTTACAATGTTGTAGTTTCCTCAAACTTCTTGAAGCACAATCCTTGCTTGAGCAAAGCCTCAACAACCTTCGTTGTTATTGAGGTTCGAACGAGCAACAAGCCTAGACATCCCATTAATTGTCATGTACTATCTATTTGGATCAATGCGAGCTCTCTCATGCCATGCATCCGCAAACTGCATACCTCTAGCAAAGCCTCCTTGATGGACTTGTAGTGGCTTCATTTATAATACAACTTGCAAATGTTATCGTCATTCTTGGCCAGAGGTTGCAATTGTTCTTACAACGGGCTTCCATCTCTTTCTTTTTGCATTCCTAACTCGTTATCATCACCATAGCTAATTGGTTCATTGATGTAATCAACCACATGTAGAAGCATTGCAAATTGCTTACCCTCTATAAGCCACGGCCCCCGCGGTGCTCAAACAAATTTGCAATCCAAACCCTCTGTGCATATTGATTTCTTATTGCCAATGTTTTTGAATGGATTTGACTAGAATCTATAGACCAAAGAAGTGTCTGTAGATAGTTTGTAAAGAACATGTAGCTTGATTTTTGTTTTTTAGGGCTTTTACCTCATAATAACAAAAGTAAGAACAAGCTACTCCAATAGGAAATAATCATGGAGAAATCCATAAAATCAATTTGAGTAAAATTAAGGCCTACTATATACACATGCTACGGCTAGATGGAGGGTTGACATGATTCAACGTGGTTTGAGCCCCCAATCCGGCCCAAGTTTGGAGCTTGGTTCAAGAAAAATCTTGTCCAAATTGCATCAAATCAGCTTCAACATTTTGACGCCAAAATAATACCACATGGGATGCCACATAGAACAAATTGAAATCCCAACCCTAGTGTAAAGCCCTTGAACCATAATTGAAAGAATCAAGCAATCCTACGGGTTGAAATTTGAAGAGTTTGGGCCGGCCCTGAATCCAGCCCCAAGTATAAAGTGGCCCTAAACAAACACTTGGCTGCACCAGGCTAGGAGGAACAACACTTGATATTTTTTGAACCCCTTTCCATCCATGATCCCCCTCTCTCTCTCCAACTTTGGCAACATGGGTAGATTTAGCGGGCACTGTACAGCCCCTTCCAAATGCAGCCCAGCACAGTGGTGGTTCCGGCTCAACCATGGGTGCTAGCAGGAAGGCCCACCCAATAATAGTTGCCCCGGGGCCAAGCCTCAGATCAGTGCACTGTCCGCTGACCCGCTCCTCCTGCCGCGCCTCTCGCCCCCATTTTACACCTTAACTTCCCCCAAACCAACATGAATTCTCCCCTTTTCTAACTCACTTTACCAAACCATGTGTGTTCCGAACCTATGGCCAACTTGATCCTCCTTCCTCCATCTCTCTCTCTCTAACTTAATCTCTACCTTGCTCCCCTTGGGTCCACTCCTCACCGTCATGCTCCCCTTGTTTGCTCTCACACGGAACTCAATACACACCCTTGTTGCACTCACCACTGACGATGATGATGATGTGACTTAGTTGCAGGTGGTACTAGTTGCAGCAGGTACTGCACATGAGATAGATGAGGTGAGATGAGATCAGAGTCACCTTCACCGTTACCGACAGACACATGATCATTGACAATGAAGGGCTTCTTCACTCGTGCGCAACTGATAGACAGGACAGGCAGGATAAGGCGATCATTTGAGCAATCAGTGTGAGTGACCATGCTCAGACTCGTTCTGTCTCAGGTGGGTTTCGGTTCAAGGTCATTGTTTTGGCTTGCTTGAATGGGCTTGAATCTGGAGTTTGAAGGTTTTGGAAAAGAGGGTGAGATTTGGGAGGGTTAAGGAGGAGTGTTTCGGGGATCTTCTGTTTCGGGGATTTTGTCGTTCTTGTTTGTGGGGGTGGGTTTGTGAATCTGGGAGGTGAGTCTGTTTGTTTGTTGTTTGAGTTTCTGTCGTGTATTTGGTTTTTGAAGCCTTCGGTTTGGAATCTAGGGGAGTTGGTGAGGTTTTAGAGTTTTTGGTTTGCAATCTGGAGAAGTGGGATGTTTGCTAGAGGGTAGTGATTTGGAACTGGGAATCTAGAGAATATCTACAGTGTTGTCATGAAGTTTCTGTTTGCGGTGCTATCTCCAAGATTCCCTGGCCGACAGTTGCTCTCGTGTTGGATATCCTTTTGTACTCCCACGGGTTGCAATCTTTCGAAGCTGTTGAATCTGTACTATCTGGCAGTACTTTGGAATTAGAGACCTACTAGTGCTTACAGACGTGTCTAGATAGAGTATTTGAGAAGGATTTTATGCTGCGGTGGCTCACTCTAATCTAGGTCTCTACAAGGCTTCCGAGAGTCGGTTCTGGAAACGATAGCATCTTGACCGTGTACTCTGTTGCGACGGTGGTGATTTTATCTGGCAGGGAACAGAATATTGAGAAGGGATTCGCTGAAGTTGAGGGCGTGAATGGTTCCGTGCAAGATGAGTGCGAGTGATGCCACAATGGACCGAATCGCATCAATTTCCCCGGGCAGATTACGGAACCAAAGGTACTTCGAACAAGGACTGAGGTTACTTCAGAGCACGGACTTGCTGGAATCGGATGCCGCTAACACGCAAGGATTCATAACATTGTTGTACTAGTATATAGACAATGGCAGTAGAGGAGACGAATCTTTACGGCCCACTGCGGTTCTCTCTTCTCTAGATACCTCGAGTGATGATGGGAGAACTCCAGTGAACTTATCATTCACGCTAGCTGCGCAGCAGAGAACAACTCGTCGAAAGAAGGATCCGTATGTGAAGAGGAATCTAGTGAATTCGCCCAGACGGGATCGAGTTCAAGCGTCTGCTGGAGAAGCAGCAGCAGCATCATCATCGTTATCAGCAGCGGAGAGCGGTGTGTGAGAATTGATGGCGGACGGGGACTTAGCGTCGATCTTCCGTCACCGGCAGCTCCAGCCGCAGCCCGTGCAGGCGGATCAATGGGGGTCGGCCATGGGGATGGCCATGGCTGCGCCGCCACATGCGATCCCGCCGACTTCATCACAAGACTCGTGGGATTACCCGAATTCGCTGTCCCCGCAGTCACCGTTCGAGTATCATGATCAGTACCAGCGCATGCTGCAGTCCAAGTCCTTTTCTTCCCTGCGGCCTCCGGCGCCGCAACGAGGTCATGTGCAAGGCCATGGACATATTCAGAACCAGGGTCAGTTTCATGCAATCCCCACCCAAGTGGACGCGGCTGCGCTCTCTCGCAAGCGCGACTACCAGGGATCGGATTACCAGATGCGTGGGAAGCTGCAGGGCTCGTTAAGCTCGGGGAGTACCGGCAACTTTGGCGAGGTTGTAAGGATTGCGCCTGGCCAGGACAGTTGCGGGCCTGGGTTTCAAGTCTCTGGGAATGGGGGTCAAGTCCCTGGGACTGGTGGTAGCTATGGTGAGCTCGGGGCTATGCCAGTCGGGGTGTCGACTGGGATGAGCGGTGTGAGTTCGTCGTGGACGAGTGCGACGGATTGCAAGGTGACTGAGCTCGCGACGGAGTTGGAGAGTGAGATTCTGGGGGATCTGAGGCCGGGGCCGGGGTACTTGGCTGATCATTACCCGGGGCGGTTGTTAGCGGCGCAGGGGAATGATGGTAATCAAGGCGGAGGCATGGCCTTGGAGATGCAGCAAGGGGGCCAGCAGAACAGGCCTGGTGATGCGCCGATTATCAAGGTACTGGACACCGCGAGCAGCTTGAAAATGGAGCCGAAGTCGGGAGGGCAACAGGCGAATTCCACCACGGGGTTGCAGCTGGTGCACCTGTTGCTGGCGTGTGCTGAAGCCGTGGCGAACGAGCAGATGGATCTAGCGCATGTGGTGTTGGCGCGGCTCAGTGCTATGCTTGTCCCGTGTACGACCACAATGCAGCGCCTCGGTTCGGTGTTTGTGGATGCGTTGCATGCGAGGATAACCCAGACGGCCACGTCGGGCCGGTACAAGGGCCTGGAGCGGGACAAGGATGTGGCGATGCTAGACATGCTGCAAGCGTTCAGCGGAATCTATGAGTTCACTCCGTTCATCAAGCTGCCGCATCTGACGTTGAATCAGATCATTCTAGATGCTGTGGAAGGGGAGGCGCACATCCACGTGATCGATCTCAACACGGGGTGGCGGGGAATGCAGTGGCCGGCGTTCATTCAAGCGCTCGCGTTGCGGCCGGGTGGACCGCCCAAGCTTCGCATTACGTCAATTGGGAAATCTGACGATCTGGAGCACTCGCGGGAGAAGTTGCAGGATTATGCCCTGAACTTGCAAGTTCCGTTTGAGTTCTGCCCGATCATGTGCGACCTGAAGGCCTTCGACGTGCGCATGGTGGATATCCGAGACTGGGAGGTCGTGTGCATCAACAGCGTCAACCAGTTCCACCAGCTGCTCACGTGGGGTGACGACCGCTTCCATAGATTTTTGTGTGATCTGCGGTCGTTGCACCCTCGGGTGCTGGCCTTCACCGAAAACGATGCCGACCACAACAGCTCCACGTTTCTCCATCGGTTCTTCGAATGCTTGCGGTACTACTCTGCTGTCTACGACGCGCTGGACGCGTCCCTGCCGCAAGGGTCCTACGCTCTGCAGCAAGTGGAGCATCTATTCACGGGCCAGAAGATTCGAAACATTGTGGCGTGTGAAGGGGAGGATCGCATCACCCGACATGAGACTCTGGCGAATTGGTCACGAAGAATGGAAATGGCAGGGTTTAGGGCCACCCCCATCGGCACCCGCGCGATCAGCCAAGCGCGATTGCTGCTTCATCTCTATTTCGCGCAGAGCGGGTACACTCTTCGCACAGAGAATGGCGCCGTGGTGCTGGGGTGGGATAACATGCCTCTCCTTGGCGCCACTGCATGGAGGTCATAATCCCTAGATCTTCTGTACATACGTGCATCCTCGTCTTCTCCTTCATGTTGAGAACAGTCAATGATTGCGCTACCCCGATGATAATTGCAACAATCACGAGACGACCCCCTGCACAAATTCAATCTGTACAGTGTACATTGCTGCAACTGTGCGTACTGCGAGTTCTGATGCCAATTCCTTGTTGCTACGTATCCTTCAACACGAACAATCATGACATCAACCATGTCGTGTGTGTAGAGTGCAATTTAGCGCTGATCAGCTTAGACATACTCCACGACCTTGTTGTAAGGATCATCAGAATTCATAGTTAGTTCAGAGTTTTCTGTTGCAGATCACGTTTACTTATTCAACTTTAGCCTTCTAAATGGACATTTTATGTTTCAAAGTGGCTTTCAAATTGATCAATAAACCGCTTTAACGGAAGTCCTCCACTGCACTACACTGCTCGAGCTGTTGTTGATCTCAGTTTCCTGCTGCTGCTTCTCATTGTTCCCAATTCATCGAACTGCTGTTTTCCAATATTTTTGTGCATGTGTCTGAACCTTGATTTCGTTAAATCTGACATGTCGACCTGTCCCCACATGTTGGAGTGATGTCATTTTCCGCAACGACAATGAGTGTCCTCCAGATTTCCGTGCCCAGCCTCGAACAATGGAATCATCCTGTACGTCTACCGAGCAGATCCATCGTTCTCCGGGATCGCCAACAGTGGGCTCCCTTGCATTCAGGGCTTTTCTCCGGAATACACGAGACCCATCCTGGAGTTCTCGAGGAAAAGATGATGGATCTGAGCAGGCAGCCTGACACAAACGGTCATGCAGGCACCGGGGCTCATCATGGCAACTATATCCTCGAATGCCTGAGGCGCTCGTCCCCAGGTAGGCCCACTCTGTCACGGACATCATTGCCATAAAAAATTTCCTTTGGCATCATCCTCTCGTTTTTCTTCGTCCCCTGTGGCTCTGTGGGCACAGTTACACTGTAACAAGTCACCACTGTTGCTGTGACCAGCTTCACGTGCGCAGGAGCGGAAGAAGCGCCGATCAGACTTACAGCTGTGATGAGCGAGTCCCCTTCATCATGCCCTTAGATACCCACTACAGTGCAGGCCCAGAGTTCGGCGTTTTGTCTCCCAAGTTGGCACTGGGATTGCCACTATTTTCTATTCGCTACCTGTTACCTGGGAGGATTTCCAGGCCCGGATTAATCTTAGAGACTCCCGTCTCAGGAGCCAAGGCACTCGCAACACCATCACTTCCATCTGGGAATGATAAAAAACCAAACCAGATTCCTCCACGGATTACCACATTCCCTGTTTTCTCCACACTTCGGTATAGATAAAAGTGCACAGGTTAGAACCTTCGGAGTCTAACCCTGCCTACCGAACCAACAGTACAATGGCCCTCCATTATCACCAACACTTTCACGGACACTTGAAGGCGCTTGGTTGGTTGGGTGGATTTGAAGTGGCCCCATCTTGACCTGGTCCCTTGAGTGGCGACTGTTTTTAGAGTGCACAATCTCAACAGGTACTGGTGTCCATCACCAAGCGGCGTTTCTGCGAAGGCTTGTTTACACTTGTATGTAATCATCTTGTTGTTCCGCATTGGCTGTTGCAAGTGCTGGTCCCAATGCACGGTCGTGGGATTGGCTTCTAGTGGCCATGGCCCGCTGCAGCTTGGCCGTTATTTTACAACCGTCAGGGAATGCAAGGTAACTTATGATGTCCTGTAATCTTGTTATTTTACCAAAAAACGATCTGGAAAATGAAGCCTAGAAGAATGTTGTTTAGGGTAAGGGGATAGGTTACTGGTGTGGGGAAAACAATTTTTATGGATGTGTCTAGATCTGGAGGGATGTGCCCCTGTTTGGAAGACCATGTGGTGAGGCTGTTTTTTTCTGGACGTTTTCTGACTGACTGTTCAGAGTCTGGGTTTACAGTGTCATGGGACTGCACTTAGTCATGCCACACATGGAGACGTCCTCAGTGGCTTCATTTCTTCGAGTTCCGAAGATTCGGAGGGATGTGGTGAGGAGTTGTGCAGGATTTGGAGCCCTTGCCCCTCAATTTTCTCTGTGAAGGGATTTTTCGAAGTGATTTTGTGATATTCTAACATTCCCGTTTGTCCCAACGTTGTCTTATCCTCTGCTTTGCCCTTTTCTGAGTCTTCGCCTGTCATCGAAATCTCGAGCTTGTGTTTTAGGTCCAATCTGTTGTGTGGTGTAGTGATGCGCTTGTTTACACTCTATCATAGCAGATCTGCAATGCTGAAGAGTTGCAAACGGGAGTGCAGATGTAGACCATGAATCTGTGTGTGGAATGTTCACATTCTGAAATCAGCAGAGGAGGGGTGCATTATTTTATCCAACCTAGACATTGAGCTGGTTGCAGTTGTTGTCGAGATTCCTGTTTTCTCGTCTCTTCAATGAACCAGGGAGGAGTTTTGGGCTTCACTTTTAGTATTAAGATCGGTTTCTAGGTTTAGTGGGTGGCATGCTTGGTGGTTGTATTGGTCTATAGAAATCCAGAATCACTGGATAGGCCCTGGGAAAATGTGGTGGTACAAGAGGTGCCTGGATTTAAACAGGGCAGGGCCAGGGTGAGCCCAGGGGAATGGGGGCCATGGCCTCTGAAATCAACTGCGAGTTAACGTACATCACACCATGGTGGGGAGATGTAAGCCAGCGTCGCAGAAGAACCAACATGTTCGTTCACATGTCGTGATGTGGCACGAGGTGAATGAGTCGAATGAGGTGACTTTTGAAGATGGCATCAAGGAGGTTCGTGTTGTTGCAAACTCTGCTATCGTCTGTCTTACCAAGTTGACTCAAAAAGCGTGCTTGTGAAATTCTGCAGATATTTATTTATGAATTCGTGTATTTCAATATGATATCTTGCAGCATCGAAAAGATGCAGGAAGAAGTAGGGAGGAGATCGAGAGGCTTACTGTGAATGAGGATCTTGGTGATCTTGAAAGAGCCTGTCTCTTCCTCACTGCAAACGCACATCCAGTAATTATCAGACCTTGTGAGAAGATAGACCTAATGTTCTTCAACAATCTTTGCTCTGGCTCCCCAATATGGAGACCTTCGTATTAAATATATGCTGTTTGTACATCACTGTTGTACAGTTACATAATCATTCTGGAAACAAGTAGATTATCAGGCTGTCATAAGCTGTTGGCTTTTTCTGCAGCTTCAGCAGAGCTGTGCAATTGGAAAGTTGCACACAAATTTGAAGGAATATGGAGCCAAGGCACATGAAACGATATTTCCGATTTTCACAGCATCCCTTGATGGGTACAGCGAATTTTGTCAGATTCAGGCAGCGGAGGCTCTTACTTCGATGTTGCAAGACGAATCCTTGTCGAAAGAGGTGAACACCAATCCCGGTACAAACTAACTCTGCTGTTACTGTATGATGGTATTTTTAATTTATTTATACCTAGCATAACTTTTGTACTCTAGATTAGCAGTGTAATTCGTAATCAGTGGTGAGTGACAAGAGGAGTGATTGTAAAAGCGTTGAAGCATTGTAAATGCGTCTAAAGAGGGACTGACTTGGTTGGAGTGGCGCATGGAGGAATTGGGAGCATAGGCGCCAGACTGGTTTTTCCCAACAGCCTTCCACATGATAAAAAGCCATCGTAGCCCTGATGTCATGCATTCCTGGCTTGGGACTATGCGAGCTCTGGTTCCGTTAATTCCACAGCAGGTAATTTACTTCCTCTCACATGAACACATACAACTTTCTGGCATCCACATTCTTAACATACGCGATGCACTTACGCTCAATGTGTCTGCACAACAGATGCTGAAGGAGGATCTGTTACAGTTGGCCTTGGCCAAAGCACAGGGAGAAGAGACTTCCCAGGCACACTCTGTCAGCTGCAACATATTTGGAGCCATTGCACCTTTGCTTGATGGAAAACTTATCATGCAGACTTATTTGCACAAAGCGATGGCTCTATGTCAGGTTGGTACTAAATTCCCACATAACGTCTTCGTTGTTGCGTTCTGCATCTGCAAGTGATCTGCACTTTTTGAAAGCAATGCTGCCCACCATTTCCAACAAGTGAGAAGTTTTGTAACTTATACGGAGACTTGGTCACAGGACACAGATACTGAAGTACGGACGTGCATGTGCGAGCAGCTTGACCCCATCTCTCGATCTGTTGGTTTGAACACCTTCATGGTAATGCCACTACTGAAGGACTAAAACTTGTTCATATTAGCCGGTATTTAGGCGATAAATGGAATGAGAACTTCTAGAAGATGCCTCAATGTTTTATTGTTTTTATGTCGCTTGTCTAGATATTTGTATTTCCGGAGCTCAATGAGTTGCTGAAAGACGAAGAACCCGTGGTACAAGCTGCAGCTATCGAAAGTTTAGTGCGATTGTTGGACTTCTTGCCTCCTGACATTCGCCAAACTCAAGTCTTGCCCTCTCTCCGTTCGTGCGCCCCTCAACTCCCCTTACTCAGTATATAGCCTTCCTCAAGCTGGTCAGACTTGTGAATACCACATCTTAAATTCATTAAAACTTTTGTTCTGCAGCTTGTGGGTTGTCCTTTGATAATAACGCATTATGTGGACTTTAGAAGTCTCTATGCTCAGTGCCTTCAGTTCCAGACACATACAAATCAAGGAGATCATCTGATTTCTTCCAGATTTTTTCGTACCATTGTTTTTGGATCACTGCCACCTGTAAGTTATGAACACTAAGATTGGGACCAAAACAATTGCTCGGTTGCTTTGCTTCTACCAAATGACCACAATAAATCTTGAATTGTGATTTGACCGTGGTTCTACCCTATGCAGATTATGCGATGAGGGAAGTGCTGCTATGCATGTCACCCTTGCTCGGCTACTTGGGGATATTATTGTGAAGGTCCGCGGCAAACGATGAAATTTTCAAAAAATTGGTCACTTCTGGATTTTTTGAGTCTTGTAGGTTCTTTCGGATAACTCACCCTAAACTTCGTTGGCTCCTATAATTTGAAGAAACTCATTTGGGAACGTGTGCAGATGGTGCCAGATTTATTAGACGACGATGCGATGCTATTGCTGGATGCCTACAAAGGATTAGCGCAGCAATCTAATGAGGAAGTCCGTCAGGTACACTTGCGTACACGCAAATTTATTCTTGTTTGGTTACTTTCAGCACATGCTTAAGGAATACTAGTCAGGCTGTGAGTTTGTACTATTGTGGTAGGAATTCCAAGCTCAACTGGCCCTATGTGGCGAGCCTTCTGTTCCCCACGCAATGTTCAAGTTGCCATGATCAGTCATTCGTTTTTGGGTTGGTGTTGCATTGCAGCTATGCGCTTACAACTTCCCTGCCGTTCTAAAAACAATTGGTGCACGCAAATACTCAACATTATTACATGGCACTTACATCCAGTACGTTCAAGATGCGTCTCCAATTGTCCGCTGCACCGCAGCTGCCTGCTTCCATGAGGTTATTGCCAACCACATGCATATATTGCATTCATTGCCTTTCATCCGTAGAGGAGCTCTCCAACAACTGTGTGTATGCAGTCTCGTGTTCAGAGGTTTTTAACCCAATTCTGTACCCTTGCTCAAACTACTCTATACAATTGCGGGCAATGCAGGTGGCTAAAATCCTTGGTAAAGAGCGCACAGCTTCATATTTGAAAGAAAGCTTCTACAGTCTGCTGAAGGACCCTGCTTTGATTGTGCAGTCAAAGCTATTTAATATTCTTCCCACAATTATAGGTTTGATGCTCGCCATTCTTGCATAGACTGGTATCTCTTTCTAGTTCGAACATAAACTGGACTCTCAGAAATTTGATTTTGCTGGATTTCATCAGGTCACTTCAGTGTGTCGAATGCACAGTCAAAAGCCGCAACCTACACAGCCATGATTCCGGCATTAGTGCAAGCTGATAAGAGCGTCAGTAGCACCAATCAATGGCGGATGCAGCGCTGTCTCCTCCAAGCCTTTCCACTTCTCCCGGTACTTCGTCCATTCTGCTATGTCCGAGAGCAACATCTTCAACATGTGAACTTGTTGCTGGCAAAGCAGAGGTTTGGAGCTCAATGTTGATTGTTTTTCCATGTTCTGCCTGCAGGAGTACTTCACCAGTGACCAGATTTATGACAATTTTGTGCCCATCTGTTTCCGTTACATGAGCGACGGGGTACTACCAGTCAAGATTTCAGCGGTTTTAGCGCTTGCTGTGTTCCTTCGGTACAGAAATTTTAGCCTTGATACACACCTCTTGAGAAAATTTTATAGGAGTTTCCAAATGTTTTAAAGGATCAGTTCTCAGGCCCTTTTTTTTTTCTTTCTTGTATCTATTTGAGGAACATTCTAAGGATTATTGTCAGGGGCTTGGAGGTAAACCAAATTCGGTTCTAAAAATGTTTTGTCAAATTCTCAGGAATAACTGCAAGACTCAACAGCGTTATGAAATGTCACAGAGAGTGGTCAAAGAGTTCGGGCAAGGGCAGAGCTACTGGTCACGTCTGCTCTACATTGACTTCTGCGAGAGTATGCTCAGGTAAACCAGCCCAAAGAGTCCACTCCAACAACAGATATATCTTCAATTTAGTTTATGTCGCAGATTTCGCTGCAGTTCCTCCACAAGCTGAAAAAATTCCAAGTTTGTAATAGTATTTGAAAGCTAGAGCATATTCATATGTTAACTTAGCTTCTCATTGTAGAGCTGCAGAGTTGCGAGTTCTCGCATGTTCAAAGACAACTTCCTAGATTCGGCCATCAATGCGCTCCAGGTTCACTTGTCCCCACCAGATTACCTTGTGTATTATAGATGTGCATATATTATATAAAGTCTCAAAATATTTCCAATGCTCACACGCTCCTTTTGTGGTGGATCACATGAGGATATCAGGATCCAGTGCCCAGCATTCGAATGAGAGCTTGTCAAACATTAAACTCTCTTCGAACAGTAATCAGGTTGCCTGATGATGTAGCTCTGCTTGAGAGAATCAACCATCTGGCCACCCAGAGGTTGAATGACTCCAATCGTGAAGTAGTTGCTGCTGCACGCCTTGCTTCCGACAACCAAAAACGAGTTTTTATTCTTGACAGGGATTCATCATACGATCATCCCTCCGCTCAGGTTACATTTTGCAACAGTCTCCCAGCTTTACTCTTCTTGTAGAATGTCTGAGGAGCTTGTCTCAAACTGATTCTAGAGGACCGTTGGTTGCCAAATTCGTGCACAGGATGAATATGAGAAAATGGATAAGCACCGTGAGGATGAGGAGTGGAACATGCTCAGCAAAGAGGAGCAGGTACATTTACTGGAGGGGACTCTGCAACTTGTACGTGTATCATTCAAATGCACTGTCAAGGTGACCTTGATCCATCTGACCTTCATATCCACACTTACGATGATAAAGCTCATGTGGTGAGCAAGCAGTCAGGAACATGGCTGGATTGCAATTGAATCTTCAATCAACTCATTTCTGCCAACTCATAAGATTCACACTTGCACTGGTCAACAGCTCTTGGACGGCATTTTGACACAAGTTCTAATTTGATTAAATCCGACAGGAGGAGAAACGAAGGATGGACGACAGCTTACAACGGCTGAAGATTGAGAGTTTGCGAAAGTCGAGTGCAGACATCACGTCGGGTCGAAGCTCTATCGGAGCGACATCCACTTCGGATTCAAGCTCCTCCAACCCATCCAAAAAGGGGTCTACAAGTAAAGGATCTGTGAATGGTGCCCTCAAGGGAATCCCCAGGTCGGGGTCTATAGTCAGGACGAAATCGCAACTTTTGTCCTCCATTCCACCAGGTTCAGCAGCTGGAGGTGCTGCACTGCCTTCCTCAGGTAGTAACTCACTCTCTGCGAAGCGAGGCAGCCTTCCTATCGGCCAGAAGCTCAGTCCGAGCTCCCCAGGCCCGACGAGGAAACCCCCGAGTGTCCCTTCGTCAGCTCCCAGCCCCATCGCCGATGGTGCACCCAGCAAGGACCAGGTGCCCAGAAGGAACAGCACCAAGCGCTGAAACCCATGTTGTGGCGAATCATTAGTTTGCAGCTGAGTTGACTGTGGCTCTTTTGTACAGTTATTACTTTTTTTCTCCCTCATATTGTGTGGCAATGCAACCAATTGTTAGCACCCTGCTGTTTTTTCAAACGCCTTTGCTCAGTCCTCGCATTCATGAGTCAATGTTTATGTTACAAAATTGATCAAGGTGCAGGCAGAGGTCAAGGTCAAGGTCAAGTTGGTGTCCACTAATTGCAGACCAGCCAGGGAGTAGTTCATCAGTGAATTGTAATCAGTTCAGGAATCTCAAGTATCGATGAGAATTCGCCAAGTAATTGACATGAACGTCTCGCTTATAAAATCTCGCTCATGTATTTCCCCTTATCAATAGTCGAACGCCTGGCCTTCCAGGATCATTCTGGATTGATCTCGAGGTGCATTGGAGCGCATGTTTTGTTGTTATGTGTGCGAACTGGATATGAATGTTTGCAAGTGTTCCGCTTATTATCAAAAAGTTCAGCTGTAAAGGTCGAGGCAGAAGACAACACTGCTCATTATTTCAGGCCAAAGTTTACGCTCTCGCCTTCATCTTCTGGCAAAGACTGCACTTCTCCGTAAGCATTGTTATCCCCTGTTGTATTGCTCTCGATTTCATGATTCCATGATTACATTACCAGAATAATCCAAATCATTCAAAACATGATGTGAGATGGATTGCAATAGACACAGCTTGTTGCGAGAGAAGAGGAACACTATCACGGTTCCACCAGTCCAGATTCTCTGGCTCAGATTCTTATGGCATATATACATCGATCATTGAAACCTACATTAAGATCGAAAGATCATCATCGGCACGCTCACCTCAGAGCTTCCACCCTCACATCATCATCCCTCAAATCCTACATTCTAAAAAGCTAGCCGTAGAAGTTCCACATATACTGGTACAATTATGCACAAATTCCTAACTAAGCCCAACTGATCATTGGCAACTCCTATTTCTTGCATTGGATTAGCAACTCCACGCCGAAACGCCCATCACCGGCGTGTCCTGCCAACCTAAAATCAACGCGGTCGATTCTTCCGAAAGCTTGTATGGCATCGGAGAATTCGCCTGCACAGGCTTGGTGAGAAACTCCAAGAGCATTTGCGCTTGCTGGATCGTGTACGAGCTGAAAGCGGACGCTTGGAACCCAGCCTTCAGGAACAGGCCGCGCCATGTCTCAGACTTCAGGTGGCGAGAGCGACGATTGTTGCCCTTCAAAGCCACGATGTCCTTGATCTCCGCCGCGAACGCCGTGCTCTCGATGTGGAACCTGTCGTTGCTGTCGCGGCTGAGCGCGCCCTCGAGTGAGTCGAAGAGCGCGCAGTAGTGGTGCAGCGCCTCGACGAACCGGGTCAGGAAGGAGGGCTGGTTGTGGTTCGCCTCGACTTCGAGGAGCGTGACCACATTAGGGTTGAGGCTGCGGAACATGGCGAGCAGATTCGACAAGAGAGAGGAGTCATCGCCCGCGAGTGTGTGCAGGACTTGACTGCAGTTGATAGCAAGATCCTCCTTGGGACGAAGATTCAGCGCCGCAGGAGAGAGGTTCTCCAGAGTAGAGAGCACAGGGGTGAACTCGAACGGGACGCTGAGCGCCTCCGCGAATTCACTTAACCGTCGCTTCGTGGTCTGCAACGCCACGGCATTCGTCCCCACTGCAGAGATTCGGAGATGGGGCGAGCCGCCGGGTCTCATGGCTAAGGATTGGATGAAGCAAGGCCATTGTAGTCCCTGCTGGATGTCTAAGTCGACAACATGAACGTGGCTGCTGTGTACCACGGCCTCGTAGATGGTCTGGTTCGCGGTGACGTGAGAGAATTTCGCAAACGGGAGGACCTTGTAAAAGGCCTGGTACGCAAGCTTGGAGTCGGAAGGAGAGTGAGGCGGGAGCGACGGCGCGACGTTCGCTAGTCGGTCGCTGAGAGCCTCCCCGAAGTAGAGCGCGATGCGCTGCATGGGGTCGCCGTATGGGTTGGAGACGTGGCGTAGTTGTGTGAGGATGGGCTTCGCGGTGGCGAAGTCCGACTTCTCGATGGCCTCTGCGCAGGCGAGCAGGAGGTGCACGAGTTGTAATCCGCACTCTTCAGGCTCCGGCGCAGGCGTCACCTCACTCGTGGAGCCCCAGCTCTCAGACCGGCTGTGATGACTAGCATGGACCTGATTATGAGTCCCCTGTTTCCCATTCTTCGATGTGCGCCCCGGTTCTTCACAGCTCTGGGATTCCACTAGCTTCACAAGTTCCGCGGTGGTCGGAACGCCAGTGTCCGATCGCGTCACCTCGCAGCTCAGCATTGACGACAGCGACTCGTCGAGCTCCTGCAGGCGCTGCGCGTCGTGGAAGCTCTCGGGTAAGAGGAGTGGCTCCTCATCGACGTCGCCGAGAAACTCAGACAAGAGGGAGGGAAAGCAAGGGAAGCAGGAGACGGACGAGTGATCAACCTCGACGACGTTGGCGCTGTCCAGGCTTGTCAGCTCGAAGTCGAAATCGAGGTCGCCGATGTCGCTCGTGAGAACCTCCTCCAAGTGCCGACCGCATTCCTCGAATTCAGGCAACGCCATGCAGTCCATCCAGTTCGCGATGTCCACATGCTGCTCCTCCACTTGCAACGACGTCTCGAAATTCGCCGCCCTCGAATTATTAGAAATGGCACTGTGAGGCGAGTCGTCGCCCGAGCTCAGGCTCGTCGACGACGTCGAGCTCGACCGCCCCGGGCTCGTCTGCAAGTCCAGCACCGACGTCGGCTCCGCCTGCTGCAAGATCTTCACCCTCAGGTCGAACTCCTGACCACCCCCCGGCTGAGTTGCAGGCGGCGGCTCCATCGATTTCCATCGCTTCGACGCTGTCAGCTCCGGCAGCGGGTTCGTGCTCGCACACGGCCTCTTGTTAGTGGCATGAGTAGCAGCCATTGTTCTCGTCTTCAACAAACACTAGAAACAACAATCGCTCCGTATCAAATGGCGAAGTTACGCGCCTCCCAGATATATATCTTCACGAACCCCGACATATATCCACCAAAACTCCCCTTCGACAACCTCCCACACCACCTGATCACCAACAATTGATCACTTCTCCTCCTTGACTCCACTCCCCTCTCTCCCTCTCCATAACCATGGATCACTCCCCGAACCAACAATCAAACCTCTCCACCCACTCCAACTCAACACCACCACCTCCTCCCACTCTCCCAACTCCCACAACACCAAAAAAAATCCCTCGCCAACCTCACCACCCCGCACCTTCAAACTGGAGACGCTTCACTTCTAAGCAACAACAACCATCATCATCACCCAATTCCACCCCGAAATTCCAACCTGCAGTAACTTAACCCGAAAGAAAACCACCACCAGCACACACACCCTCCAAAGTACTCCAAAGTACACCGAAGTACTCAAAACTCACGTCTTCAGAGAATGTGATAAACCAAAGCTCATCAAAACAACCAAAAGCTTTGCACAACCCAAAGGCTCTCCCCCACGCAAGAGATCCACACTCCGATCACGAACTAGACAACACAACAGTCTAAGAATGAAGGCTGAGAAACAAGGCCTTTGAAGGTGGCGATCACCGCCTGAAGGAGCAAGAGGCAGCTGGTGTGTTGGTGTAATATCTTTTTTCCGAGAGAGTTTTAATGATAGATGCCTTCCTCTCCGCTTTTGGGACCCTCCTCTTCTCCCTCTCTCTCTCTTGCTATTGATGATGCCCGGAGGGAGGAGATGGTGTGTTGATGCAGCCTTTGTACAACTACAGTGGAATGTCTGGGCCCTGGAAGAGAAAGGGGTGCCGCTTGCTGATCTACAGTGTGATGATGAGGATGATACAGCGGAGGTACATACCCGAAATCTAGCGAGACAATCGTCTCATCAGTGGAGTGGTGGTGGTGGTGGTTTTTTTTTTTGCTTTAAAGTTTTGGTTCTTTTGCTGGGGTGGAATTTAGCGCTTTCATGGCCAAACTAGGGACATGGTTAGAGGGGGTACTTGTGTGTGTGTGTGTGTGTGTGTTTGTGGACCCCTCCAAAGTTGGAGACGGAAAAGGAGTGATCACCAAATGGGAGGACTGTGCTGTGATGGGGCCCCTGCTTTGCTTTGCTTGCTTGGTCCCACTCTGGGTGAGAGATGTGTTGCGCAATGGGGGCCTACACTACATTTTGGAAGTGAAATGGAACCAAAAACCGTGAATGTTTCTCTCGTCGTTTCCTAGACTGTCGTTGAAGTGACTAAGAGCGTAACCATTAACCGTATTTTAGAAGATTAGTGTTGACCAATCGGCTTCTTGTATTTTTTCTTTGTCGGTAATAATGGTGGGTTAACCCATATGGGTTAGTCCTAATATCGATTTAAACGTAATCATTAGGGGGTTTGAAATAACTCTCACTTTGAAAAGTCATAAAAAAGCATCTGCATGGAATAGAAATATGAGATCACTTCACCTTTTTGTGATTTCTCCTTCTTTATGTAGAAAAACCAATGGGACATGTGCCGTAGAGCACATTGACCGCAATTCGGTTTGTTTCCTCAACGAATTCCAGCGCGGAATTGCCAAATGAGACAAACTTAACTATATTTTACAATAGATTAAGGTCTACATTTAACTTTTATTTCTAACAAATCTCCTTATTTTCACAGTTTCTCGGGTGTACGTAATGGTGGTTTTTGGGTATTGGTGTGGGCCTCGGCTGTTGTTGCAAGGGAGGGTAGAGTAGGCTGTTGGGGCAGGAGAGGAGGGGCAGTGGTCCCATCAATCTGAGCAGACCTGACTGGCAGAGAGGGGGAAGGATTGCTTCATCATTCTTCTGGAGGGGGTGGTACGTTGCTACAGAGGTGTAAGGTAATTCACTTTTTGGGGGACTTACTAAGGATGGGGGAGTTTTTTAACCGACTGGGATCAGGGATGGGAAGGTACAGACTACAGTGGTGGAGAGTGGTGGGCTGTAGTAAATGTGAGGAATTTTTATACTTATGGGGTTGGAT
Organism: Ceratodon purpureus; assembly: GCA_014871385.1. NCBI lineage: Eukaryota > Viridiplantae > Streptophyta > Bryopsida > Pseudoditrichales > Ditrichaceae > Ceratodon > Ceratodon purpureus. The sequence continues at coordinate 6,759,505 of CM026423.1, forward strand.
CTATGGGATGTTTTGGGGAAGACTTGGGTGCAGGGATAGGGTGGGATTTTAGACAGTGTACGGGGAACTGTACCAGACTACATGGTAAAAGTGACCACTCATGTTCATGTGTTGGAGTAAAAAGATGTACTTTATCTATATATTTGTGATCTCTTGGTTTTTGGAGGATTGTGAACGCATTCTAATCCATGGTGACATCACATTTTGTAGCCACTTCAAGATCTTTCTGCAAGCGCCCATATTCTTTTTCACGAAACGGATTTTTATGAGAAATGGATAATGTGATTACAAGTAAATACACCTTGAAGTAAATCAAAATCATATGTAAAAAATGATGCAAATTCGGAGTAAAATGGAAGTAAAGCGGGCGTTTTATGAAATACATGAATAGTTTTGGTACATGTGAGACATTAGGATTCATTCATAGTGTAGCATTCAAAATACTCAGTGTGCAAGTTGAACGGGAAAATTAAGGAATTCTGCATCAAACCTTTCAGAGAATATATGTATATTTCTCTACAATTAAATTAGAAAATGAGGATTTTTTTCTACTTCCTTGTTTCTAACCGCTCCAAAAAGTGAGTCACAGCCATGGCTTCTGTTGTAGTAAAGCCCTGCTGCAACACATGTCCAGCCCAACCTTCAATTGGGTGTGAGTCACAGCCTCTGAGGAGTTAAAGCTGCAGAATAAATATCACTCTCCATCTCTTTATTGCAATGGAGGTTCACCACTTGACTCAAATATATATATATAATACAAAAATCACTCTCCAACTCCCAATTTTCACTACACATTTAATTTCCAGTAAATTATCAAAATTCTAACCCAACCCACTTGGTTAACTAAACCCTCAACTTCTGGTGATCATCGACAATGATTTCTATGACTAAGAATTCTTCCTACTCAAAAAATATATATTGACATCAGCATTACAGTGATTAACTATAATACATCCTAAAAACCTCCAAAATTATTGAAATAGCCACTGCACTGGATGTGTCAGAGTGACTTATGCTATCTGACAATATTGGGGAGCTGTGGAATTGAAGTTTTGGACTTGTTTACTAAAACAGACCTTGCGTGGCAGGGGTTGACATTTTGGAACTATTTTTTAACTGCTTCCAATATATTTCGCAAAATGTACTTGTCCTGCTGGCGATACAAATTTAGATTAAATAAAAATGAGCATAATAAGATGCATTATTTTTTAATGGAAACTCACGAACAAACTGACACACAATACAGTAACTGTGTTGTCCTTAATCTGGTATGAATATCATGAGTAAACAACAAAAGGTATAACTAAATTTAGTGACTAGCCTTCCCCAGCTGGGTCAATCATCCTTTTTTTTTAAAACCCAATTACAAATATTATTTTTGGTTGAATCATTTTAGTACTGTAGAAGGTAAAATATCCCTTATGTCAGGCTAGAGATGATACATTATCAGGGGGGTGGATTTATAAACTATAGATACACCCCAAATGGTGAGACTTGAGACGCTAAACTGCAGCCCAAATGCCATGTGCAGGCTTTGTTGCGGCTCTCAGGATTCAAGAAATCTGGAATTGTTTTTTGTTTTTTATTTTTTTGCAATGTGGAGTTTTTTAGTGATTTAGGATGTGACAAGGAACCCATTGTGGAGGAGGAAGGGGTAACTTATTAATAGGGGAAGGGCAGGGGTGAGGGGAGGGGATTGGGTGGGAGATGATGCAGCCAGTGGGAGGAGCCTGGGCTGGACAAAGATCAGCTGAAAATACGGAGAGGGCAGGGCCCAATTTGGGAATGGCCAATCACCGTTTGGAGGGGTTTATTGGTGGGTAGGAGGGGGACATTGGTTGTGTGGGTGGACTCTTGAAGTAGATGAGATGACGCTCCGCGAAGGATGAGAATGTTGTGTTTTAGTAGAAAGGGTGTTTTGTTTCGCCAAAAAAGAGAAAGATTTGGTGGAATTCGGCATGTTTTGGTGATCAATCTTGGTAAAATATTATACACTTCTCCATTATTGATGAGGTTTGAGTTGTGCATAAAGTTTAAAAGTTTTACAGTAGAAATAGTCAGTAAGTACTAATGAGAGTTTGTGGATAAAAAGATGGGTTTTAGTATTCTAGATGTGTATTTGAGCTGCTTTGTCATTCACATCTTGTTATATTCCATGTTTTTCGTCTGCGTAAATGTCAACCTTTTAATTGTCATATTTAAGTACAAATAGATGTAAAAATATCACGTTGAATCGATTTAATCTTAAAGTATGGAAGACAGTAAATAAAATTTTAAAAAGAATAAAAAATTTAACATAGAAACGTAGTTTGCAAGGATAGACAAGTTGGCGAGCAGGACTGAAGTGATGGTTGATAGGGCCCATGGAAAGGGATAAGAATGGCTAAGAGAGGGTAGCGTAAGGCGGACTGATCTTGATGCCATCCTTAGCCAAAGGTCACATGTAGGTCAAATCACTTCTGGTTAAAGGCACCGCCTCATTGGAAGGTGCAGGGAGATGCCGGGCCCGAGGTTGGTAGCACATCGGGAAGGCCCACGGAGGTGGCAAAATCAGGTAGGGTGAAGTAAGGGCCATAGAAGACAGGTTTCAAGGCAGGATAGTGATGCTTGAGTGGCATGGACCTCGTGGTTGCAGAGATGGGTTGCCTAACTATGCGTAATTGTAGAATTTCAGGACTAGTGACAGAGTATGATTATGACTTGTACTGGTCTTTTCTGGATGGGAGAGATTTTTGTCGTTTGTAGCATCTGTGGCATCTGACAACTTCCTAAAATCATAAAATCATAAGTTTTTTTCATAAATTAGTTTTTTTCATAAAAAAACAAGACACAAGGCCAGTTCCATGTACATATTGTTCTAACATTATGTATCAAGTCTCAAATACTCTACATTTATAATATAAATAACATGGTATCCACGTTTTAAATCCCACAATGGCTTTTTGGAAGGATCAAGCAACCTGCAATAATGGCAATTTTGATTTTGGAGATGGCTGAAGGTACTTGGTTTGTGGAAACATTTTTTTGTTTCTTATCAAACCTTTAAGAAATCATGCTACCTAAAGTAGTTCTTATAACTTAAGATAACTCCAAATATTTTGTTGTATCAACTACTACCTCCAAAAATTAGCATACAAGTAGCTACACAATTTTCTTTAAGTTTTTCATTAAATTCTCTTCACGTTAAAAATATTCCACTTTAAGAAAAGTCAAAATTTTGACATTCAATTAGATAAAAAACAAAATAAAAATAAAAATATTTTCTACATGGTTACAAAAAATTGTGTTCTTCTTACTGTACTTTGTTTTTATTACTGCAAGAAGCAGTATCCTTAGTCTAACCATCAATTCACATTCCTTTAACGTGATTTTGTTTTGTTTTTTGATCATTGTAATTCAACTTAAAAGTTGAATGGGTAAATTAAATTGAGTTTTAGCAAAAAAATCTCAAGACTTTAAAAATACAATATATGACTGTCTATTTTTATTGTAATGAAATAAATTTAATAACTACTATCAAAAACATACTAATAACATTAACTGATAGTAATAATGCGTATTAATGATACTATTTATATAGTTCCAAAAATCACCTTATTGTACCATTCATTACCATTTTCAGTACACTTCTTTATACTTGAGACCTTAGTAAGGATCATAAATAACTTATATGATATAAATTCAACTTAAAATTTGATATATTAACAACAAAATTCTTTTCCAATAAGTATTGGATGAAAATAATTCATCGTTAGTTGGTTGCATCTTTATTGGTCTTTCAACATTTAAAATAACATAAATAAGGATTTAATCTTTTATATACAAAAATCATTATGTTTCTTCCATTACAATGAAATACATTAGATCTTTGAAGAAGGAATTATGAAAATCCTTATAGCAAATCATTATATTAATATCTTAAATAGATGAGACTATCATAAAGGATGGGTTTACCTACAATGTGCATGATTCACTTTGAAGCTTAAAATGGAGAAGTGAAATACTTTTCTTCAAATGAATAAACTCAAATTAAAGATCAATTTTTTAATTTTTAATTTGACATGTATATATCTATACTTGTAAAAACGCTAATGCAATGTTGGATTTAAAATTTGACTTTATAGTTGTTGCAATTTGCAACAACACCCCCCTTTTCATAAAAACAATTAAAAATCGCATTTTGAGTAGGTTAGGATGTAGGATTTTATATCTTTGTATTCATAATGCTTATACCAACAAGAAAAACGCTTATAACAACAAGATAACAACATCCAAGCAAAGTATCATCCTCAACTATTTTTTTTAAAGATAGTTTTTAATTCTATGTACATAAGTATTTTTAATTGCAATGTTAATAGCCAACTTAGAATTTTTTTAATAATTTTGGACCAACTGATTAATATTTATAGAATCAACTGATTAAAAAAGTACAAATATTGTTTTTATAGGCTTATTTATAATGAAGATGCAAAATGTACAAAACCTTAAAATGAAGATATGTATTTGTTATATACGTGAAAATTTAATGTTTCATATTTTATTTATTAAAGGTTGTGATGAATTTTATTTGAGTGTCATCCATCCATTCATGCTTGAAGTACCCTTATTTAATATTATTAACTATATTACTAATTTAGAAAACAATACTCTCTTGTATTTTCTTAAATAGTTTTTTCTATTGGATTGAATTTTTACAACATTAAATTTTTTAAAATCCAAGATAAGATCATCATAGTCAAGAAAGTGTAAAATAAAAGGCATTAATCTTTTGATATTCTCGTAGATATGAGAATTTATTTTTGAAAAAACTACTAGAGTTATAGAGATTATATGTTACATCTTTCTTAAAAGTAATTCATTGTTTGAATCAATCACGGACGATTCCAAGTTTTAAAATAATAAAATTATTTATAGTGATTTTCCAAAAGTAGATGACTCTAAACTAATTTGAACTATTTTCTAAATTTTAAAGCTTTTTGTTATATAGATGGTTTGGAGATCAAAATAGAAAAAAATTCATTGTCTTTTATTAATGTATTTTTAAATTTTTATATATTTGAAATTTATTAGTGTTGGAATATATAAAATCTCCATAAAATAAATATTTTATGGTATTTGATTTAATATTGAAATTATCTTCAAAGCTTTTATTATAGAACTACCAAAGCAAATTGATATAAATCCATAGTAATATCTTTTAAATCCATATTATCTTACTTTGAAGATATTCATCATATGTATTTAGCTAATTTATATAAAATATCTAAAATTAATTTTGTCGATTTCTATCGACTAATTTGGGGTCTCTGTTTCCTTTAAAAATACTAAAATTTATGGGTGAAGAAAATCCAATGACACGCATTACAAAAATTAATCTATGCTCATGCATGCAATTTCATTTTATAATTGATGATATAAATATTTGTGAATTATGTGGTCGGAAAGATAGTTGCTGGATTTCTTTTCAATTGATTATCTAGGTCACATTTGATTATGAAATTTGTAATCACTTTATAAAGAATATTTGTACTAGGTTACAGTATGCCATTGAATCTTTATATATGAAGTTGATTTTATAATCTGTTTTTAATTTACTGTTCTATTATTTCTCATTATATAGAAAAATAAATTTCCAACTTCAAATCTATTTAAAGTAAGTATACAAGGCAATATTTTTTTTTTCTATACTCAATTTAAATATGAACCACTCTCAATAAACATGTAAGCTAATAGAAAGTCTTCCTCAATAATTGAATTTAAGTATCACTTTCTCAAAATATTTAATACTAAAGACATTCTAAGATTATCACTTACATAGTCCAAAGCCATTTGAGATTTTTGACATTTTATTTTTTTGGTGTTTGTCAATCTATAGACAGTCAACCATCATAATAGCTTTTGAATGGTTCTTTGTTAGTACAAATAAATATCTATCAATAAGAATCTAATTGATTGTACAAAAAGGTTGTGAAGAAAAGAAGGCTTTATGGCATGGAATTGGTGGATGGAAAATCAAAGATTAAAAAAATTATAAATTATAAAAAAAAAAGGATCAAATAAATGTTTACTATTAGTTCTTAATTGAATCTTCCATGTCAAAATTTAAAATATGTTTTGTTCAACTTATCATCTTATAATACATTGATTCCAATCTTCATTTTAAAATATTATTCTAAATTTAACTAGTATTACGCACAATTGTCAACAAAATTCATAATCTATCATGGTACAAACTCCATATTATTTATTTTAAGATAAATTAAAATATTTCACAATGAAGTTTCTATTGTGGCACTAGCTAGAGAAGTGTGAAGTCTCACATTTAGGAAGTAAATAAATAAATGTATATCTAGGAAGTTGCAAGCGAAGGTAAATTGACAACGATCATGATCACAACCATGCCGACGCCAACGCCTATGCCTTTCTATTCTCTTTGTAATTTTCTTGGATAAAAACCCTTTCCGAGTACCTCGTCGACAGAATTTAAGTTGAAAACAATGTTACTCAATTTTTGAATGATGGTTTGTGCTGTGTAAATTTGAAAATTGCTTCAAGACCACTTTGTGAAAAAAAACCCAAAAAAAACAAAACTAATAAGTAAGAAATGAAAGGTGTTTACAGAAAAATGAAATAAAATAAAATTTACACAAAAAATGAATGAAGTCAAACTTTGCTTTGTTTTTAATATATGTCAATTGATTTTAAAATATCGTTTGAAATAACTTATGCAATAACCTTCTGAACAGTCATTTATATAATCTATATAACAACCTTTCAAGTTTTCGATTCTAACTTTAATCTTTTTATTTATTTTCACGACCATATATGACCAATAATACCAAAAAACATGACGACGACGATCACGGCGCTGATTGTTTTTCATATTTTTCTGGAGTAAAATCTTTTCTGAGTTCCTCGTTGACGAAATTAAATCCACTATCTTCTACACATGAACAAATGAATATCTACGAAATGGAAAATATAATAAATAAAGTTCTCCCTCCATCTCCTTTCATGGGGCTCCTTTGCACAATTTGTTTGGAAACACTTTTTGATGCCGCTACCGTACTTTTGCAATTCCTCCTTCAAATGCTACCACAAGTTATCTTCTTCATCAAGCTATCCAATTTTGTACTTTCATTCTATATTCATTCTACTCAAATCCCATATTCTCTATCTCTTTTTGAATTTCAAATCTAAGTTGCTTTCATAGACCCTTCAATGAACCCTTCACATTGTTCCTTATAACCAATGTATTTGACACCTCTACACAAGAAATTCGTTATCAAACTTGGCGTTTAACTAAAACCAAGACACAAGTGTTGTTTTCGATTTGCCAATGGTTGAATTGATTCTATCATGTGTTTTATTCTTGCTCTTCATTGAAACGAGGCCACTGGCATCTATGAAACTACAATTTACTTGTTACAAAATCTAAGGTTTTGTTACAATTTAAGCCCCATAGAGGTTTTAGGTAAAATGAAATAGTACAAAGTAATATTATAGTGCTTAGCTTTTTGGAGGAGGAAGATTTTTGTGCAAACTAATTGTATGAATATTTTGGTGTATTTTGGTGTAAAATTGGAGAGTTAGTGTTTTTTCATTTGTTCCCAACAACATTTTTTAATGTTGGGATGACGTGATAAGCGTGGAGCCCTCCTTGGGCATTCATAACATTATTTTTTAATTTTATTTTTCTGAGTCAAATGGTCAATTCATAACATTTTTATACTGGTTCTCAAAGCATTCATAGAGCTTGCTATTTTTCCCATCCTGTGCACACTCCCAGACCAGTCAATCATGGAGAGGTGCCACAACAGAGAGAAAGCTCTAGCATCCTCAATCATTGTGCCAGTTCTTTAACCAATATATATACTAAACTATTTTTGCAGAGCACCCAATTCGGAATACATGTGCTGTTATATTCACTGATGCTTGAAACTGAGAAACTTTCTCTCGATTATTTGCAAAGGCTTCTCCAATTTGTACACATTGGTTTGACAAGCTCCGTTTTTCCAAAGTAAAATTCATCACTACCTGATCAGAAGCTGCATTCTAACACCCGCTAGGAGTTTGCGCTCAAAAGATGTTTCATACATCCCAACTTCAATATTGTTACCAAATGCTTTAGAATCTACATTCCAGAACAACTTGCGAATTTCAAAGTCCCTATTCCCAAATGAATGCAACTCCACAGCCAGCATCAAGTGCCACATGAATTGATGGAACTCTCTAAGTCCCCCATCAAGCGTGGCTCATAACCCATGCACTATGGTATGAACACCTATCCAGGGACCCCCCCAAAGGCCAACACTGTCAGATTCTTGCTCCACTATAGATTTGATCACCCTACAAATACCTATAATGTACCCCATGCATACATGCAGCACGATGTCCGGCTTTAGGTTAACCTATATTGGTCACTTTTAAAATTTGTAGTTATTATGGCAGGTGCTTATAAATATTCTAAAAATGGGAAAACTTCGTTTGTTTTATTGGCAATCACTGAAAAATAGTGAGGCACTCATTCCACCACTCCAAGTATAGTGAATTCCTTAAGTGTACAAAAATAGATGTTCATACCATAGTGGAAAAGGTGTACAACTATACCAAAGATGAACACCAAAAATGTCCAATTACACCAAAAATTTAATTTTCTGGTTGTAATTGGACATTTTTTGGTGTAGTTGTACACCCTTTTCCACTAGTGATGTCAGGGAGGGGGTACATATCTGCCCTTATTATTATGTTCATTGGGACCTTCTTGATTTCAACACTAGTGAAAAAGGTATTTACTTACAGCAAAAATGAACACCAAGCAGGGAAGGATTACACCAAAAAAATAATTTTCTTGGTATAATACTTCATTACTTGGTATTCATCTTTGGTGTACGTACCTTTTCCACTAGTGTAAGGAGACCTACGTAGTGCAATTCACGGTTGCATGTACCAAATTTAACCCTCGGAAAAACCATAGAAAGACCTTAGGATCCCAAAATGGGGAGGGCTAGAAAGATGGACCCAACCAAATGTGGAATCCGAGCCACTCTTGTTGGGGAGAAGTAAAGAGACCAAAACCAGAACATGATGGGAATCCATTGGAAAATGTTGTGCAAAAAGTTAGCAGAAACCATGGAAATGCACAAAATCCTACCAGTTGCAAGCAGAGTCCAACATAACCTGAGTAATTTTCTCATACGGAAAGGGAACAGGATCCTGGTTCTCAGTTCCCAATGGGATTTTAATCATGTAGTCCATCCTGACCGCCCGTGTGGAGAATGCCACGATTAGGAGCTGCCCATGTGATGTAAGGAGCCCACCATTTCCCTTGGCTCTGCCACTGCCTGCAATTCGGCTTGATTACAATAGTATTAATCTCTATGTACCACTAATAGTAGACTTTCACATAGCATGGAGCTCCCGTATTTTAAGCCAAGTAGCTCCAACATGACTAAGTTTAGGTTCATACAAAAAAAAGTCTGTTGAGTGCTTGTATGCGTAGGAGTGGTTCTAGGTTCCTTCAATCATGTGGGATTTGTGTTGCAATGGACCTTTATAGTCTGATGTCTGCCTGCTCCCTTGTCTGACTATGGGGCCTTTTGAAGAGCCAGTGCACGTAGTTTCAGCGGATGGGAAAAAAGGATGCATGGTGTTTTTCCTTTTTGGAAGCAAACTGGGGGAGTGTTGTTATTATTTTTACGTTTGGCAAATTGATTGATACAGTTACATAAGTTGCTTATTATTTTTATTTTTATTTTGTGGCGGCTGCCACACATGGAAGGACATCAAAGTTGGCTTCGTAGGAGGGCGATGTACTTAAAGCATTCCTTCATGCTATACAGAAGACCAATGGCCATGCAGTAGCTGCACATTTGCTAACATCCACTGAGTAATAACAAACAATGTGCATGCCCGCCACCATGAAATGAGCATGAAGCTTGTCCACTGTACTGTACATTATAATTCGCCTTAACCCTTTAACGTCCGGATTCATCACTGTTTTCAAAGATTTGTTATAAAATGGTTGATGAAAATGGAAAATGGAATTGATGTACAAAACAAAGTTGTAGATGTCAATGTGAAGATAACATCCGTACGGTTGGATTCATCATATTTATTAATAATATTTTTAAAGTAATTTTGCAAGGTTTTTTTTTGTAATTCAATTAAAAATCCAAAATTAACACTAATTTTTTTTTAAATATTGTAATGAGATTGGAATAACATGCATTACAAGATGGTATAGTTTCCATTATTTGATTCTACTTATTATGAAAAATCATGTTTAAGGTCTCTCTTTTTGAACTAAGATTGAAACTTGATATAAATCACTTTTGTAATGTTTCAAAAATTCACATTATATTATTCTGAAAATCCAAACCGTACAAATAGTATAAAACTAGCACAAGAATTGGAAAAAAAAAGAGAAATGGATGAAAAACATCCTACAGGAGAGAAAACGAGCTGCTGAAATTCATCTGGCGTCCAGATTCTGGACGCCGGCACGTTAAAGGGTTAACCTAGCAGAAATTCAGTGCAAACTTATGACTGGACATGTCATGAAATAAAGTGAAGAATTACAACAAACATTGCTCCCAAGTAGGAGCTGGCCCAAATCAAGCACTCTCCGGCAAATGTTTTTAGACTGAGTACCTAAGTTTATAAAGCAGAGATGGCTTGTATTCATTTGAAATTGTAATTCTATGAATTCTCTTTGCCTCTCATTGCTTTCTTTGCACTTCTCTCTCCTATACAATGTGAGTTATATATATATAAATTTATATAAATATAACTCCATCTTTATTTATTCAATTTTTCATGTAATTTTTGTTGTAAGTGATTTTAGACATAGTTCTCAATAAGTAATATTGAGAATTTGATATGTAAATAAAAGTTACACATCTTGAATTTTAGATTCTATCTATACGGTTAGATCTATGATTGCTATGACTTATCCTTTTTTATGAATTCTGAAACATAAAATAAAAAAATATTTCGTAATTCAACTATGAATAAGATATTGACAATAAGTGGATGAAATTTTTTTTGATGGGTTATAATGTAGCACTTTAGGTGTAGTGATTTTTGGAGATTTTTTGGATGCTTGATTTGAATAGTTTTTTCTCTTCAAGAACTCTTTTAGACCAAAATCTTCAAGATTTTTGATGAAACACTTCTAAAAAAATGAAGCATAATTTAAAAAATATATATATTTCCTTTACAATCAAATTATGCATACATGAAACTAGATTTCCAAAAAAAAAATTAGTAAAAAAATCACACCACAAAAAGTGCATGATGGATAAGAAAATACAAATGGAATTTGTACATCATCATGCCAAAAACTCCTGCTTGGGCAATTAGAGGTTAAGCCATCACAGAGAGCAATGAAGGAGTTTTTAGAAATTTACCCTCGAAGTTCCTTGATGTTTTTGGGAGCAAAGTTGCAAAAAAATAACACCTACTCAATAAATAAATTATTCAATTGATTAGATTTGTAATATTATGATCAATAACCTACCTTGTTACATAGGTATAAAACAAATAAGAGAGCAATTCACCGTACAAATTGAAAGATTGTAAGGTCCAAAGTCATTATAAAAATATAGTTTGTTAAAATCATTTTGGTCACTAGTGGAGCAATGTATCTAAGTTTTCATGAACAATTATATACTTTGCAAAGACATTTGATCTTAGGAAGGTTATTGATTCTTGTAGGTATATTTATGATCTCCAATTTTGAGCTCCATGCAAGCTTGAAAGTGCTTGCAAATCATCCTTTTGGTCGTAGAAGGCATATTGAAAATTTCCATGTACTCTCCAAATTCAAACACCTAAAAAGGTAACCATTTAATGTTCAATTGAAAATCCAAATTGCAAATATATCTTTATCTATGAGAAAAACAACCACACAAAATTACATCACAGTCGGAGTTGAATTTAATTTTATGTACAATTTTAAAGTAGAACCACTTTATTTTTGTAGAAATTCCAAGGGGCAAGTATGCAATTGTAGGTACTATGGATGGACCCGCTTCCATGTCATGCAAGTTGCATAGGAAATGCTAATTGGCACACATGGTTTTTTTTTACATCGAGTTGGATGAAAATTGCCCTTGGAATGGAAACTACTTGCCATGAATGGAAGTATTTCATCAATGTGTATAAATGAGAAAATGTTAGGCCTGCTATATTGCAAGTGTCTATTCTTTGAAAATTGGTCTAATCAAATTTAGTCCTTATGTATGAGGCACAACATGGCCAGTAATAAGAGATTTAAAACTACTAAAAGTGAAATAATTCTTGACAATCTCATAAAGATCATGTCAGTTGTTTACCTACTAATCTACAAGTATCAGAGTGGTGTAACAAAGTTTTTGAATAGTCTGTATTCAAGACAAACATAATTAGAGGACCATAAAACTTCTTAGACAAACATGATTTTCTCTAAAAGGCTATAATATAAGAAACAAATTATTGTATTTTTTCAAAGTTCTTACAACTCTCTAAATGCAAAAAATCTCAAAAATCAAATTCAAAATTGACATCATAAGAATCCAACAAAACTTTTAAAAAATTCTTTGTAGATCTTAATTGTCCTTCAAATGTTTGGACCTATAAATAAAAAACCATAAAATTCAAAAAACAAACAACTAATTCTCCAATGTTAAAACATCTAATATTGGATTTTAATTCAAAATGAATTGTTTACAATTCTAGACTTTTATAACAAGATCTCATTCAATTTAATTTTTGATATAATCTCGTATTTTGCAAAAGTCCAATATTTATTAATGTCCATAAAAATTCAATTATAATGACGTAATCAATTTCAGAATTTTAAATTTCATAGATTAACCCCTAATGTCAAATGCCCTCAAAATTGCAAAAGAAACCTCAAAATTGCCCTCTTTAAATGAAAGGTGCAATTTTTTTAAAAAAAAAATTGATGTATTTTTGAGTATGAAACCGTAAGATCTTTTACCTAACTTATATGTGCATATGTATGTCAAATATTAAATTCAAAATATTTACCAATTGTGAGATCGTAATGTTTAAAGAAGGAAAAAAAAAAAAAAATTGCTTGTTGGAAAAAGGGTAATTAGTTTTCTGAGGGCCAAAAAAACCATTTTTGGTAGAAAATTTTATCTGAGGCTCTTCAAATTCTTGTTTTTGGGTGAGTTAGAAACATGCCTTTGAAATTTTTACCTTCATACGACCTATAAAACCTAAAGAAATGCATGATCATTCACATAGAGGTATGCTGAAATTCAACTACAAAGGCCAATCTTTGTCAATAAAAAAGGCATGTAAACAATAATTGGATTGAAGATCCACACGGTGAGATCATGCTTGAAATTCTCATTTACTTTATCAAAAAACAAAACTTGAAAAAAAGTAAAATCTCAATTTTTGATGAATTTTTGAAGTTTCTCCAATTTAGTTGATTTTGGGCACTTTTTGAGAATAAATGAGCATATACCGCAGTTTGGGCAGTTTTGGGCAGATTTCAAATAGTGTTTTCTAACTTTGACAAGGAATATCTCCTAAAGTATGAGGAATTTTGAAGCATGAGATGATTTTTCGGAAAGGTATGGAAAAACTCTACAATCCACCAAAATTAGAAACTTCATTTGATCTTAATTTAGTAACTGCGAGCAGGATTGGACCTAAATCGACCCTGATCGGGTTGATTTGGACATTAGGGGTCAATAAAATTTTGAATTGTAATAGACCCACTTTATACACATGATTGGGCTGGATAGAAGGTGGGCCCAATTCTCTCACCCAAGTTCTAGCACAAGTTTGGAATTTGAGAGAAGGAAAACTTGTCTCAATTACATCAAACTCGCCCAAGGATCTTGTGCCAAAATTGTTGCGACAAATGACGCCCTACTATAGAAAAGGGCCTTGGCCAAATTCAAAAGAATTGGACATTTCTATTACTTGAAATTGAAGATTTTGGGCCAACTCTCAATCCAGCTCCAAGTATAAAATGTGCCTTAACCCCTAAAGGACCAGGAAAGCGAAAACTGCTTTTTGCTATTTTGGGCAGCTTAGATGAAGGGGTTAAAAGTTGTATTTTTGTCTAAGATTTTTATTGGATGCTCCCTTTACCATAATGTATACGTTGTAAAATTTGCAAAGCCAAATTCCAATTTTAGAACCTTCATCTAGAAATTTTAGATTTCAAGTCCAAAACGGGCAGTCTAAAAATAGGTTTTTTCAAAAATAAAAATTATAAATATTTTTATAACCAAATTACTACTCAGATTCCAAAGTGACCCAAGTCAAAACATTTACCAATTTTACAAGGGCAGCCTCCAAAAATTACATGAACAAGCTTCAAAGTTTTTTGTAATTTTACATTTTTTCCTTTCAAAAATTGTCAAAATTTGAGATTTAGGAATTTTTCAAATTTGTTTTTCCCTAAAATTCACAAACTCATAGATGTAACTTTTCACCGTTCACTTTTTTTCCAAACCAAAAATCTTCAACGTTATTTAAGTTTGACCATATTGTGGGTTTTGTACCTCTTTCTGGAAACTAGTTTGCATGAAGGCCAAAAAATCAAAATGAGTCTCCAAAATTTTGCATGGAGGTGCCCAACTTAGTTACCTACATGGAAAAAAATATGAGCAAAATGTTTGGGGTAACAATCATCAAGTCTCTCTTGGCACCATTTAGACTATGCCTTTCCGACAAAGCCAAAAAAAAAAACAGTAAACTTTGAACGTTATAATCCCACAAACGGTAAAGATCCAACGGTTGAAATTTAAGATGGTTTAGTGCAAGTAGTTAGGTTGAAGATCTCACAGTTGGAAATACTATAAAAGAATTTTTTATTAGAAACATATATCAAATTCCACAAGGTGGTCAAAATTTGCAGTTTTCAGTTTTGGAGGTGCCAAAACACCTTGGACCTTTAGGGGTTAAATTCAGTGTATAGAATGTAACCAAATAGGAGTAAGGTAGAGCCACCCATTACCAACCAGGACCCCATCAATAGCATGTATGGTACATAGAAATAGCCATGGGCTGGTCACATATCCTATCATTTCCGATTCTTGTGGATGGTTATGAACATGCATAGGTGGTTCACTCTTAACTGTTCTTACAAATTTGTGTTAAAGAAATTTTGACTTTCTTTGTCTACAATTATATTTAACAAGATGATTAGAAATTGCTCCTACAATGAACAATTATGTAGTACTCTATAGATTGGTTATGGGTTACAGGCAACATTTCACTTCAAATAATTATAACTATTCGAATAGTGGGAATGAAATCACGGAACTTTTTGCATTCAACAAGAACTTTATGTTTGCACACATGAAAAAGCCTAAAAAAATTACATACCTTAATCCCTAAAGGAAAATTGTCTTAGAATGGGCTTTTTTAAAAATTTGGGCAGGTTCCTAGAATTCCAATTTAATTCCTAAATCTTTGAAAAAAATAATGCAGGTAGGCTTTTGGAAGAAGGTTGTGCAGATTTTTTTATTTTTTATTTTTTGAACATACTGAAAAAAAGTTGCGGGGTTTTGAGTGTGAAAAGCTGCACTCAGCCAAACTTCGGGCAAGCTCACAGCCACTGTGAATGCTGCAAATTCTGCCCAAAACTGCCCAAATCTGCCCAAAGACGAAACTTGGAAATTCCACCAAAAATTGAGATTTTGATATTTTTCAAAAATAAAAATTTCTATGTATAGAGAAGGCAGTAGAGCATGTTCCCACTGTTCGGATTTTCAATCTAAGAATTTTTCATATGCTATTTTTATTGTCAAAAAACGGCCTTTGTTTGTGATTTTCAGTATACCCCCTAGCGGAAAATGATTTTTTTGGCAACCTTCCACAAATTTTTTGAATATAATTGTTTTGATACAATTAGCTAACTCAGTATTCTTTGACATGCATCAAAACCCCCAAAATCCATAATGCAAAAAAATGGTTTTTTGGGCCTTCAAAACTCTGCTGTTTCCTTTTTGGGCAGGGAAGAAAAACTTGTTTTTCAACTTTGAACGTTATGATCTTGCAATTGGTGAGGAATGAGTATGTGAGATTTGGTGGACATGTAGACATAGAAGTTGGCTACAAGATCGTACGGTTTGATGTACTAATTAAGACCTCAACTTTGCAAAATCGACCTTGCTTTGAAGAGGGGCTGTTTTGAGGCAGTTTTGATGAAAAATACCCTTAGAACTTTAGGGGTTAATATCATATGCTAAAATCCTAAGTGATCGGTTATGGATGGCTCGACCTTAGGGCCGGTTTACACTACGGTGGAGAAGGCCTCCGGTCGGTCAAGAATGCTTGGCCAAGACATGGTTATATGAGGCAAATGGTGGATGTGACGGAGAAGAATTTAAGGCAATAAAATATTTCAAAAGGAGTCTTGACCGGTTGTAGTCTAAACACCTAGAGGAGAAGCTTAACGGACAAGTCCACCGGAGAAGTGTACCGGTGAAGAGAAACTCACCAAATTGTGAAGTTTTTTTTTGATAAAAATCACAATTCTCTACATTCACATTGCAACAAAAAATTTAAACAAGAATTGTTTTCATAAAAAATGAATATGCATATATATGACAATTTGACTAAACTTCAAAATTATTTTGTTATCAAATTATGCGGAAGAATAATAAATTTTTTGGTTGATTTTCACTTTTCATAATTGAAAAATATCTCATGGTAATATAATATTCAGTTTTAGTCAAAAAAAATAAATTAAAATTACCAAATTGCCAATTGTCAATTTTGGCCCACATATCAACACCTAATCAATAACAAAAATACCATTGGTACCCTACATGCTCATGTCTTAAAAAACATGATAAAAAGCCCAAAAAATAAACTCTAAGCCTTCAAAATGGCTTTGTAAAAAAAATTACAGCATGATAAAAAGCCCAAAAAATAAACTTTAAGCCTTCAAAATGGCTTTGAAAAAAAAAATACAGCATGTAGACCTAGAGTGAGAAGTGTATATATGCAATTTTAAGAAGAAGTGAACACAAGTAAAAGGTGTAGGTGGACCACAAGCCGGGGAGGCTTGTCCTGGCAATCATGAGGTGCATGGTTCAAATCTCGATGGTAGAATCTACGGTTCAGATTTGTTTTGGAAAATGATTTTTTATTAACTTGGGCTTCTCCGGAGGTGGAGTTTCTTCTCCGGCCTCTTGAGGCCGGACAAGAAACTCCTCCTCCGGAGAAGCCCAAGTCCAAAAAGTGCTGCCATGTAGGCGGCCATGTCATTTTATCATCCATGAGAAAACTTCACCACCATTGTTGTCTTCACCTAGTGTAAACACCTTCCGGTGAAGAGTTGCATTTTCGGCCAATCACATTTCACAAATGCCCTTTTTTTCATGACCGGTGGACTTCTCCACCGTAGTCTAAACCGGCCCTTAGTAAGGCTCTCTGATGAAAACTAACCACTACTTTGGGCACAATATATTTATTTGGGTGCCAACTGGGCCTCCCTCAAGTCACGTAAAACAATCCTTTGGGAGCTTATTATTTTGATTCACACACTATGTTCATTTTTCCCAATATTACGTATGGATCTTTTTGTGGAATACATAAATAACCAAGATGGATAAGAAAATAAATATATATTTGGGTCATGTGGAATCCGAGTGTCAGCCTGACATTTAGAGTGTTTGTCAGCCACTCTCCACCCCTGATTTATTACATTATAAAACCATTCATTCCTATGTTTAGAAGATGAATTTGGGAACAATTTTCCATGGATTGGGGCTGCAAAGAGGACATGGATGACATCTGGTTGGATGCCTGATGAAAAGGCACTGCCTGTGGGGGCGGTAGAAGGGATTTTCTTCAACTAAAATATTCCACCTTAGGAACAACATAATATTATTCATCTATTACCTTCATGGCATTAGGCCCACCTCTTTTGGATAGATGAAATTACCCCTTACCAAAACCCCCCCCCCCCCCCCCCCCCCCCCCCCCAATTGGATTTTTGCAAAAAAATACCACAAATAGCTAATTATGTTTTTTTTTCATCTAAAAAATATTGCTTGTCACAATAATATCATATATTGATATTAGTATAAGATTAGTGATTTTTATATTTTGTGGTTAATTTTTTAGAATGGTATTTAGAATATCTAATTTTAGATTTGGTATTTAAGAATTAAAGTCAATTTATACTACTGTGAGTTTAGATGTGCTTTACATGAATGATGAAGGTTGTTTTGGAGCTCTAGTATGCTTGAATCCTTGTAGCTTATTGATTTAATTTACAAAATCAACATGATTATTTTACATGATGGAGTCAAGAATATTTCATGAAATTCAAAAATTGAATGATCTAAATTTACAGTTGATTGTACCAAAAAATAAAATTTGAAACAACAATACAAATGTGAATATTTTGGTAGGTTTCTCACATGTGTATTGTTGTTTGACCAAAAGATTCACCTTTCATGGACCACCTTTTGGTAATATTGGAACTTTTCTATTTTTGGCTATAGTCAATATCTTCTATGAATTAGATTCAAATCTTTGTTGGGCTTAAGCTAGTCATTTAGTGTAAAACTAAAAAAATTATTTGAAAAATCAAAAACTTTAACCTTGAGATTGGTATTTAAGGTGAACAAAAGCATTGCCAAGATAAGATAGAGAAAATGTTTTTAAAATGTCTCAAGAATTTTAAATAAGTGACAATGTAAACACCAAGACAACAAGTCTAAAAGAAAAATCAATTATGATGACTATTTCAAAAGCCTATTATTAACCCCTAAACGACCACGGCCACCAAAATGGCTTTTTTTCTATTTCGGGAAACTTAGATGAAGGGATTTAAATTAATATTTTGGCCTAAGATTTTTAGTGGAGACTCATTATACTGCAAAGTGTATATGGTAAAATTTGCAAAGCCAAATTCCAATTTTGATACCTTCATCTAGAAATATTAGGTCTAAAGTTTCGGGCGGGAAATTCAAAATTAGGTTTTTTTAAGACTTTTTTTCTTGAAATATGTTCATAACTAAAGCACTACTCAAATTCCAAAGAGACCCAAGTGAAAAAAATTACCATTTTTACAAGGGCAACCTCCAAAAAATACGATAACAAGCTTTAAAGTTTTTGAATTGATTCTTTCAAAATTTACCAAAATTTGAGATTTTGGAATTTTTCAAAAAGAATTTCTTTCAAAAATTACAAACTCATAAAGGCACCTTATCAAAATTTAGATTTTTCTAAAACCAAATATACAAAACGTCATGCATGTTTTACTATATCATTGCTTTCAGATCTGCTTCTAGAAAATGATTTTTATGAAGTTAAAAAAAATGGAATGAGTCCCTCAAATTTCTCATGGAGGTACCCAACTTGATTAGCTATATGGAAAAAAATATGACCATGATGTTTGGGGTAACAATCTTCAACTCCTCCTTTGCTCTATGAAGACAATGCCTCTTGAGGAAGGCCCAAAAAAACTTTAAAACAAACTTTGGATGTTACGATCATGCAAATGATAAACATCCAACGGTATTACTTTAGGAAAGTAACTTAAAATAGGCTTATGTAGAGGATCTTACGGTTGAAAGTTTTAAATAAATAAACAAAATTGGTACATACTCCCGGGAGTGCATAGAGGTAGAAAATCGCAGTTTTGAGGTTTTAGAGCTCCAAAAACACCATGGAATTTTAGGGGTTAAGATGATTTTTGATTAAAAATCAATACATTACCAAATATAATTAAATTATTTTAAAAATATACCAATCTTGACACTATGAATTTTGCTTCATCACTCTTCAATTTACCACAAATATTCATTTCTTTTTAAAAAAAAATTGAGGGAAAATATTTGTTCAGCGCAGTGATTTTTTTGTTGGCTACTAGCAGCTAGAAAGCGACAAATGTTTTGTCCTTGTGATGACCACTGAGAAATTTTGTCCAAAAAATGAACTCAGTCTGCCAACTCTCGTCTAGGATTTTGGTTCTTGTTGCCTCTGAGGATTCTTGAAGCTTCGAGGATGGTTGACGAGGTGCCAAGACCAATGGGTAACTTGTAACCTCTAAACCATTGATGGAGCCATATCATGGCTGTCCGAACTTAGGGTTTAGGGTTTCGACGCCATTGTTGCCCCTACATTCGTCACTAGTGGGAGAGGAGTCCTTCCCCTCCAAAATAAATTGGAGGAATTGGTAACACTTGGAGGAACTGTTACCGATTCCTCCAAATGTTCTCGAGGGGAAGGACTCCTTTTCCACTAGTGCGTGTCTGAGGCGCCATTATTCTCTCTGCATTTATTCTCTACAATGCAAGATTTCACTCATTTAGTGCATCATTGTTGCTACATAACTGCTCTACCGTACTTCTACGTTGCTATATTCTCAACACTTGAGTACTTGAATGAGCAATTCACCGGCATAATCAAATATTGTGATAATGAGTTTCTCCATTTTATTTTTTGAATGTGGAATTACTGACCATGCTAATATGTGGCCTTACATGTGCAATTTGCAACGGCGGCAGCATGAATTTGCAGGGTCAGTGGGACTGAAAGGTTTGGCAGCGAGGAATGACATTGCATTTGTTTTTTTTGGGAAGATTTTCAGGGATGATTTTGCAAATTGCAACCTTGAGGTGATTGCGTTCTTTGATTTTCGGTGGTCTTAACACAAAACAAGAGTGACAAGTTCCTGCGTGAGCGTGTGTGCAGTGTGGTCCCTTGTTTGTTCTGTGCTCTTCTTTGCTTGGGTGTGCGGAGTTTTGATGCATCGAAGCAGTTTCTACCGGTTAGATCCGGTGGAAGGGGGTGGGTTTATTGGAGTTTATTTGTGAGGAGGTGGGTTTATTTAGCTCTTTGTATCAAAATTGTGTACTCGGTTTAGGAACTGTTGGAGGAAAAGATTGGGGCGTCGAGGTGTCGAGGAATGTAGTGCACTGCTTTAGGGTTGTTTGATTGCTGAGGATTTGAGATCACTATTGGGTGCCACATTCGGAAGACCAAAATTGTCTTCTTGTCTATAATCTAATTTGGTCGTGTTCTATTGTCGAGATAGGAGACAAGGATATGAAATTTGCGGTGGCGGAAACAAAGCAGACAACGAAGAAAACAAGGCAGTAGAAGAAGGCGATGAAGGAGGCGAGGCTTCAAGCGATGATCCAAGCAGCCATGCGGAAGGAATTGCAGAAGTCCTCTCAGATAGAAAATAAGGGTAAAAAACAAGCTAGAGAGAAGGTGACACTACTGAGTTTTAGGACTCCTAATGCAACTCGGAGAAGTAGAGAAAGGCGGATAAAACACGGGGTAAAGGGAGCGGACTACCAAAGGGAGAAACTGGCTTGGATCTTCTAGCCATGGATGCGATGAATCTGGGTGACGTTCCAACTGATGAGGGAGACCAAGCTAGAGGCTCCAACATTGCGCTGGTCTCATCGACACATGGGGAAATCAGCCTTTCTTCGTACTCCAACTCACCGAATGGACCCTCTGATTCCTTAAGTTCAATGTCATACAAACTGAAGAGGGGTTGAACTACAGTTTGAAAGAGGAAGAGGAGGCACCTGCCAAGCGAGACGGTGGACCTCTTGGCTCGCAGCTTGTGAAGAAGAAGAAGGCCGCGACGTGCATAAAAAAATACGACCTCACAAGGAGGTACTAGCTAGACTAGGCTGCGAAGCTCCCTTGGAGTGAAGGGGTGTTGGCTCAAGATGGCATACCTCACCAAGTGAAGTGAGTGTCATGCTTAGATTTCAAGAGGCATCCATTGCTCATGCATCCGCGCTAGCATACCTTGGAGAAGCACAACAAATGTGAGTAGCTTAAAAAATTTGCTTCTCATTGCTACCAAGCGCCCAAATATGATCCTAGAGCAAATGAACAAGTGCAACACTGTTGAGGCTTTTGAGAAACGGGTTCAATTTGCCAAGGCTTTTCCAATGCTTGGAAGAAGGTCGTCATGTGCTTGAGTATGAAATTTGTAGAAGTCTGTATCAGTTTCTGCATGTGCCAAATCTGCGTGGTGCTCACTGAAGTGATTCCAGTGGGTGGATTATGGTTGAGCATATGTATTCCTTTGAGAAAGAGAAGATTAAATCTCTGCTTCTAGCAACTCCATTTATTGCACTCACAATTGATGAGACGTCCTCTATTGACAACACTTCTTAGATTGCTATATATTATTACACCATGCATGATTGAAAGCGTGTTCCCTTACTAATCACTATCCAAAAGTTAGAGTCAAATGGTGCTAATTCTAACAGCCTCACGACAATACTATCTATAGCACTTGAGGTGCATGCAGGTTTAACCCCACTTTCATAGCCTTGAAATTGGTCTGCTTTGGAGCTAATGGGGTCTCAGCCTTTCAGGACAAGAGAAAGGGTGTTAGTAAGCAATTGAAGGAGTCTCGGGCTCCTTTTGTACATGCCGAGCATTGCCTAGCTCACAAGTTTAATTTGACTTATTGCATATTGTCAATGATGGTGAAAAGTTGATGTTGCTAGCTTACAACTACTTTGCCCACAGTCCGAAAAAACGTAGTTCCACAAACTCGCACAGTTGATGGAAATAAAAGGATTGAAAATGTTAAAAAATGCCAAGACTATATGAATCAGTTTAATTTCTCCACTGCGTTGTGTATTTTATGAGTACCGAAGCTTGATGGCTAAGATGCATGCTGATCAAAACAGAAGAACATGGGAAGAAGGCTTAGGTCAGTTCGTCGCATCCACATTTCCTCTTCTTTTTAGCTTGTTACTTATATATATATATATATATATTTTAAATCCTTCATTTCTTTTTCTTGTTTTTGCCCTCTCTTGGATCTTCAAAGTTTGAGACCGACCAACCTGCCCTTGCTGCTTTGGTTGCAAGCTGTGTTGGTGCAACTTAAAGACCCCTATGTCCTCTTTGACATGATGATTATTCTACCCTTGCTGGAAGTTGTGGACTCCTTGATGAAGTTCGCCCCATATATATATATATATATATATATATATATATATATATATATATATATATGCGATTTTGTGAGCTGCCTTCACAAATGCTAAGGCGGATTGTTTGAGCTTTACCTTGACACTCAGACTGTTTTTGATGGCAGTGATATGAACATACTAGAGTGCAAGTTGGCATTCTTGATCGGCAAGGAGATTATCTTTGCAGAGTCCGAGCAACCCTTGTTCAAGCTTGCAATGATCTCCTATGCCGCCGCAACCTATGCAGCCCCCTCTATCTTCACTAGTCTTGGATCGGAAATGGTTAACCCTTGATCAAGATCTAACACACATTATAGACCAATGTTGTTCTCTCCACTAATTTTTCTAAGTACATAAAACTTGCCCAACTTGCCATGACTCATGTTCTCCGTTTGGTGGAAGATGAGAGGTGCTTCTCATCTCTATCTTTTTTGAAAGACAAACTTTGTAACAAATTGTACAACCAGCTTAGTGTGGTTGTAGGCATGCATGGCCAAACAGTGTACACACTGGAAAATTTCTTGTATGATGCATGCTTTAGGCAGTGGGCTAATGCTACCAAGAGAAGTCGCTACAGTCTGAATAGAGTGGCGGATTCTAACTGGCAACTACCTTAGGCACATTTTAGCATGTTTGGTTGAAAACTGTAGTTGTCCTTCTTGTCTTTAGTCTTTAGGCTTGTTATCTTTTTTGTTGTCATTAGTTGTGCAAGTTTGTGGCCTTTATCCACAATTTTACTTGCAATGAAACAACCAATTGTATTGTACAGGACTTGGAGTGGCCGGGGATGGTTTCCTACATTTATGATGCACTCATCATGTCTTTCCATTTATTGTTTTCTATAAAAATTAAATACACTTACTCGGTTTACTTCTAAGTTCTAACTGCCTTTGCTGTGAATCTCTGACTTTGTTTTTTGCTATCAATCCTTGTTTGTTTTTTTTTTTTTTTTTTCTTTCGTATCCCTTCATTGTCATTTCTACCAGTTTTTATTATTTATTGGATCATTGGAGTGCTTGTGTGTGTTTTACAGGTCCGTGTCCGTTTGGGCTGTAGTCGAGATTTTTTTTTACTCATGGATTGTCTTGCACATAAGGATTAAAATGATCTCGGTCACAAAGGGGCGGTTTACACTACAGACCATGAAGATATCCCAAGAGAATTAAAAAGATTTCATGATCATGGCTCTTGGTCTAGAGCCGTGACCATGAAAAAAAAATAAAAAAATTTAAATGTCTTGGTCACTTGTCATGGTGTAAAGTGGATTTGGACCGGGACGACTTTGGGCTGAATTTTTTCAGATTTTGGCCAATCACTGATTTTGTGCCCAATGGTCCCCTTGTTTTCCGTCGAGTCGACCTCTTTACCTCGACTCGACTAAAAACCCGTTGGACCATGAAACATTATCCACTAGGTAGAAAATAGCACATTTTGGTAACCTCAAACTTCGTGGTCAATCTCCTTTTTTCAAGGTAGTGTAAAGCAAAGTCGGACCGGGACAACTTCCTTGGCCAATCACAGATTTTAGAGGGCCGTGGTCAATGTCCACGGTCCATAGTGTAAACCGCCCCAAACTCAGCGCAAAACAATGTTTAGATTCATAAGTTTTACCCCCTTTACCAGAAAAACAATAGCTCCAGTCACCTAATCAGGGATTGCCCTTACACTTGTGTAGCTAGTATTTTATCTCCTTAGCCAAAAACATTTAATGTTGTGGCCTAAACTACACACGTTTATTGCATGCAGATGCCAAATCTGTTTGCACTTTGTCAATAACGTCAACTTTACCAATGGTGTTGACACAAAAAATAACTTTGGAAAAACTTAACCCCTAAAGTTCCTTGACTATGTTTCACCAAAAAACGCTCTAAAACTGCCATTTCCAATGTAAAAAGCTTGAATGACTAAAAAATCATTATTTTCTAATTATAACCATAAGATCTTCAACTAGATTATTGTAATAGACAGCTCAAAAAATTTCAATATAATTGACCATAGAGATTAGAAGATTATAGCAATTGAAATTTAAAAACAAACTTTTTTGACAAGAGTTTTGACCAGGTTGACACACTCTTAACATTTTTTTTCTTAGGTTTTTGCATTATGGATTTTTGGGGTTTTGGTGCATGTCAAAGTAGACTAAGTAAGGTAATTTATTAAAAAAAATTACACCAAAAAGTCAAGTGTAGCATGTTGAAAACAATATTTTTATTAATTTGAATACATAAGAGTGCTAAATCTTATTTCTTTCCTAGAAATTCCATTATTCAATAAAGTCCCAATCCAAACGGTCAAAGTAAAGATTGATGTCCATATTTTTACTGAAAAAAAAAAACCTAAAATAAGATTTATTCTAACTTTTATGAAGGAAAAAAGAAGTTTTTTTTGTACGCTGCCCAAAATGGTGAGAAAATTTTGATATTTTGTGGAGTGAACATTATGCACTCAAAGTCATTTTTTTTTGGAAACCTCAACGATGACATCATGAAGTATTTATAGAAATATTTTTAGAGGTAATTGATGTATTTAGCATGGCTGCCCGAATTGCCCATTTAACAGCTTTTTCCACTTCGGATACCATAGCTTTTTTTTAGTATGTTCAATAAAAAAATAAAAAAAATCTACACAAACCTCTTCAAAATGCCTACCTACATTCTTTTTTTCAAAGATTTACGAATTAAATTGGAATTCTAGGAACCTACCCAAATTAAAAAAAAGCCCATTCCAGGACAATTGTCTTTAGGGGTTAAGATGCCACATAAATTATTCAAAAATGTCCGAAGTGTCTTAAAATGTATTGTCCTATATCCCCCAAAAAAAAACACTGGTTCAATGACCGACGACCCAATATTTGCTATGGTACATTTTTCACATAACTACTATTTTTCACACATCAACTCATATAACTCATTTGAAGTATATGTATCTTTATGAACCCACAGACATTGACTCCTGACTGATTAACCCATGGATCCATGTACCTCAGAAGTTCAGAACCGGACAATCACACACTCACAGAGCCAGAATATTTCAGTCATCACATTGCTCATCTGCACTCGGAGTTAGAAAGCATCTACGTACATGATTGATGAGACAGTTGAAATCTCAATCCTGTACATGGACCCTCCGCTGATTTCAGGTTCACCAGTAAGGGCCAGGGACTTTTCACATGAGCATATGAATGACTGATTTTCTAAAGCGTTCACTGCCCAAGTTTCTGTGAAAGCTGTAATCTAAGTTAATTCTGCAAAATGCATCGCCTGACTTCAAAATACCAATAGCCTGCATAAATCTAGACACTGGGACTGACATTTTGGTAATTTAACCCCTAAGTGGGCTGGTGGCCCGAGTCAGTCCATACATTTCCTGCTTTTGCATATGCATTTTTGAAGTAGACTGAAGGGAAATTTGGGAGTGCAGGAAATGCAAAACACGTAGGTCTGGTGTGGATTTGTTTATGACACATCATACAAGTTACTTGAAATTGCTCTCTAGATTATGTGCCTTGCAGAAGTGATTTCTGCCTTATTGCAGAAGGAAAAGGTAGAAATATGCATTGTAGTCCCTGGATTTGGAGTGTGTCTGGATACATTTTGCAGCATAATGGTGACCGGCATGGGCAGTCAGAAAGTTGTTGAGTGGAGGACGTAGGTGGGCCCATAGTTGAGTTTGAGATTTCTTTGCACCAAAGAGCTTCCCTTCTCCCCTTGTTTTTTATTTGCAAAGATCAGCTTGAGGTAATGATCTGTTGTAGTTTTCTGGTATGGAGCCATGGGGTGGAGGCTGCAAGGCGGGCGACAAGGAAGATTCAAGGTGGAATTAAAGTACATGCTATGAAGTGCAAATACCTCAGGATATATAAGTCTGCAAATGGGTTAGAAATTCCATGAGCGGTGGAGAGAACATAGATGGGATACTACTAGATGCATTGACTGGATATGTATTACACATTTGAGGTAATAGAAATCTGGTTCCATCAATTTTAAAGGGGTCGGCATGGATAAGTGTTTGTTGTTCAAGTCACTAATCAACTAGCAAAAGTGACATGTAGTACTCTTGTTCTATATTATCTGAGCGGTAGACTCACTCGTTGCCTAATTAAGACTATCTTTCCACTAGTGAACATATCGTGTTTACGTCCAAAAAGATATTCCCTCTGTCTCACTAAAAGACCATTGTTTGCTAATAATATCGGATTTAAGGGTAATTCTAAATTTAGAAACAAGTTGCCAAATTTAAAACTAAGTTGGCTAATTTTAGAAATAAGTTGGCTAAATTTAGAAACAATGATCTTATTTAGAGACAATTTTTTTGAGCAAACAATGGTCTTTCAGTGAGATGGAGGGAGTATTAAACCAGGAAATATGTGATTACTGCCATCCCATTAGAGAGTAGACAATAAGGTAAAGGCTATGAAAACCGCACAACATGGGTAATCACTTGAAAGCTAGATTCTAGCTTCCAACTCCAAAAAGTAATGTACATGGAAGCTAGATATTGGGATGAACGGTTTTGGAAACCCCTACAGTTTTACATTCAAAATATCATAACTAATTCATAAAGAGTTCAAAAATTATGATTCCATCATCACCAGCCTCCCACAAACTTTGCATATGCCTCTAAAAACATACCCTTCACCACTCCACAATATACTTGCCAAATCTGAAATTTGTGCGGTTTTAGAACCCTTTACCTTATATATACAAAACTTAATACTATAGGAAATCTAGTTGGTTGAGTAGTATTTGTGATAAAAAGGATTCAAATGTGATATAAGCCACCAAGTCACGAGCTCAAAACCTTGATGAAAATTGGATTTCCTTTCTATGTTTTTTGTTTATGAAGCTCCCAATTAAAGATTTACAATAGAAAATTTGGCGGACAATGTCAACTAGACCAACAAATTGTCTTTGCCTCCTTAATGGTACATAGAATTCACATTTTTTAAAAGACACATAAAGAGATAATGAAATGCATAATGACATTTAACACTTTACTCAGTGATTAGTAACATATTATGCTAATTGGGTTGCTAACATATTTGACAGATTTGACCAAGAATATAGCATAATATGTTACTCAGTGATTAGTAACATATGTTTTCAATATAGAGTTAAAATTGATCAATCAAATTTGTAGGTGTTATTTTTTGTTACGTTTGTCGTTTCTCATACTCAAGTACAAATAAAAATCCGTGACTCCAAAAATCCTTACTCTTATTCCAAAACTTCACGCAAATGGTGGAGGGGTGGTAGGCTATATACAATGGGCCGGTAGTCACAAAGTGACACATTTACGCATTTACTTGGACGGGCCCGGAGGGACTCAACGGGACATATGGCGCCCCTCCAAGCCCTTCTCTCACTTCCCTTCATTCCTCCCACTTTCTCCCCTATCCCCTCCCCTTTATTCCCTTCCTCGTCCCACATTTTCCCCTACACTTTTTCCTTTCATCCATCTTTGACAAATTGAAAATTAGTGTTAATGCAGTAAAAATTCAATTTTTACCGTCCTGAGTGGCTCACACAAAAGTACAATCCAAGGGACTAAATTTGGAATGACTGGTACTAATTTTAGCGTTGGTAGAACTTGGTGGCCATTGTGCTAAGGCCCCCGACTTCAAATATATTGTTAGCGCTAGCGTTGGCATCAACGGTAGAAATGCTTGAAGTTTATATTTTTTGCGGATGAAGTGTTTGATGTTATTCATCTTTTCAATCAATTTTTGTTAACTTGCTTTCAACCAAGACCATGAAATTGTAACTTAGATCCACCAATAACAAGTACCTAAATTATTATTTTATTGTTTTATTGTTTTATTTTATATAATTTTATTTTTGTAGCACAATGAATAATTGATTACATTGTGAAAAGTAGAGTACAACAACATACCAAAAGCTTGTTGATCCACAATGCCAAAGTAACCTTGATGAGGTCCAGAATGACATTAAAACTACCAGATGATGGAAAGGGGTCAAAGGGTTGGCGGTTTGATTCCGATCGGCTCTAAAATCCACCTCCACTAGATGGAAAAACCCGGCAATGGGTTGCGAAAAGTAACTCATTGGCTTTCTCCGCGGATTGCAAAAAGTAATTTGTGTCCCAAAAAAAAAAAAACCTTGATGACATGATGAAGGGGGCTTAGACCCATGAATGAGCAGGGTGGGCTTTTGGAACTTCTTGAGCAGAAACTGGGCAAAGCTTGCCAGTCAGTGGCAATAGTAAAGTACATACCACAGACAGAGTCTCTTTGTCCTTTGATACAATTACAACTACAATTACAGCCTAGTTCATGAAATTGGGTCTTGAACTTTGTGCATATTTTCTCTTGGAGTTTGGGACTCTAATTCAGAGCCCAGGGCCCAGGCTCTCTGTTCCAGTACACAACTGATGTGTCACGTGGAGGGCCCCTGTCATAACATAACTGCACTCTCTTCCCTTTGCAGTGTATTGTACACAACCCTGAACTGCCTGACACTCCATAACTTAACAGGGGACTTGACCATCCCTCCAGGGAATGAAAATGGGTTGACCCACTTCAATCTTCTCCCCTAGTAGCACCATAGCAAGTTGGCCCAAAAATAATTCAAAAAAAATCAAAATGAAATTAAAAAATTAAAAATCATGAGCACAAAAATTGAAATTGGTATGGATCATTCTTTATAATATTTTACTATTTTTGTATCATTTGAGATAATTTGTAGTATTTTTTTAAATATAAAAAAAAAATCAATAGATTTTATTTTTTTGGTAAGCCTTGGACATAATTTTTTATGTGGCAAGTGGCAAACTTGCTATGGTGCTATGGTTTGGTGCTTTGGTATGTTGAATTTATAAAAGACCTTGCATTGGTGCTTTTGGTTAAGAAAGTGTTTTGTTTTGTCTTTTAACAAGATTTATAATTTGTTCAATGCATTTCATTCATTGATTTAAATTTTCTCATGAAATGTAAGTGATTAGGCCGTATTTATACCAAACATTTTTGGGTTGGAGCCCAGAGAAATGAAAAGTTTTCATATGTAGATAGCCTTGGTATCTCGTTCTTGGATTTAAACTAAGAAAAAGTTAATTGGAGCTCATCTAGAAGAGTTGATTCTAGAAATCTAAGAACTTAATAACAAGTAAATTTTAGAAAATAAGTCTGGAAAGCCAAGACTTTTGCAATTTGATTTTTTTTCAATAATCATATTTAGATTTTAGTGTTTTTATTAATATCATTGCTTTGCTATGGCCCATGAATTATTATTTTTTGAATTTACTCCAGTACTTAAGACAACAAGTCACTTATAACTTTCTTGTTCTAAAAAATAGAACCTTGCATACAGTGCTCTTATTCAAGGACAAAGTACCGCTTATGTCTTTGGATTGGACCCGAAGTTAACTAAGTATAAATTGGCCCTTAGGTTTGGTATAATTGTCTTTGGCGTATGGTTTTCAATGGAATAAAGATGCGAACTTCTTTCCAAAAAATGTCGAGATTGTAAAAGTAAATTTAGAGGATACGTCTACTACAAATTCATTGTAAGTATGTATTGCAGCACCATAGCATGTTTGTCCAAAAATAATTCAAAAAATAAAACGGGTAAAAATAAAAAATTGTAAAGACCAAAAATAAAATAGAAAAAATCATTTTCCATAATATTTTTGAATTTTAAGCCAATTGAGGTCATTTTTTGCTAAAACATATAAATCAATAAATCCAATTTTTGGAAAGCAAACTTTATTCTTTTCCCCCCAAAAAAGCACTTATGTAGTAAGTGGCAAACTTGTTATGGTGCTATAGTAGTAGGCTCATTTGAATATATTTACCCCCAAAAAAAATTGAGATACAAAGGAAATCATATTTTTTTTCAGAAACATTGGTTTTGTTAAAAGTGGACATAACCATGTGCATTTTTTTGTTAAGGATTTTTTAATATTAAATTATTAAATTTATGGTACATTTAGTTTTTTTCATCTAAATATGACTTAATTAAAAAATGAAGAAGATGAAAGGATGAGTGAGGCATATGCGACATCTACTCAATTTTTAAATAAAAACATAGTATGGTGTGGCATATTGTCACAACTTCTTTTGAATTGTAATAAAGAAGAAAGAAGGAAAGGAGACAAGATATCTGCCACATCCTTCATTCCACTATAACTTAAGAAATAAACAAGGTAAAATGTGATGCACATGTGTTAATGACATATTTGCCTATTGCTTATGTTAAAAGATAGTCTTAAAGCTTTATAAGACTTAAAAAAGAAGTTTGAAGTTTTATTATAACACTTGCAAAAAATAAAAGCTAATATACATACATGCATTTAAAGCAATACAAAAAGCTTTATAGTAATGTATAAAGCTCATAATAGGATAAAGAAGTCCATGGCAACATATGAAAGTGAGCGATAATCATTTAAAGGTAATAAGATTTGACACAACAAATAGAGATGATGGACAAAAAGTAATGAAGGGATCAATGAACTAATGAAAAGTAGTAAATGAGATTTACACATGAAACCTTAACAACTAGAGTTTTGACATTAGGGCTTGAGATATTAACATTTGACATTAGGGTTTGAGATTTAAGGTTTGAAATGTAGGATTCGACATTAAGAATTTGAGATTTATGGTTTGGAATCAAGGTTTGAGATTTATAGTTTTAAGACTAGGATTTTCCATCAGGCTATGACATCAGGCTTTGACATTAGACTTTGACATTAGGCTTTGACATTAAGTTTTGACGTTAGGGTTTGAGATTGGGGTTTGAGATTTAGGGCTGAAGAGAAATCTTGGTAATGAGATGTAAAAACACTCGAAGCCTCACAGTGGAAACCTATTGAAGAAGGTAAAGTCACAACTGCTCTCATATTCAATGCTAATTTTACTTTTTTTGTTTTTGGTTTGTTTTTAGGCATGTCAAAATGAGTACTCTTTAGGAAGAATTATTAGTTAGATAAATTTTGAATACAATAGATTTTAGATTGATAGAAATAAGTTTTGTCTAAAATATTCAAATCAAACAAAAAAAATTTAGGGAGGGAGGGGGGGTAGAAGTGAGGCATATGCCACACCCTATATTCAACTTAAACAAATTTTCTCGAGAGGAAAGAGGTGAGGCATATGCTATAATCTCTGTTCAGCTCTCACTAAATTTTATTGAAGAGGAAGAGACATGCCATATTCTATGTTCAACTCTAAGTAAAAAAAAAATTGGAAGGATAAGAGGTAGATGACACACTCTTCATTCTACACTAAATAAAGAAGATAGAAAAGGAAAAAATAAGGAAAACAAGGGATGAAATGTATGTTTTTCTCTTGATTGATAAATTAAATGTATAAGTCATAAATCATATGTCTTACTTTTAAATAATAAACAAATGGTGTATGTGAGACATATGTCTTATCTTTTTTACATGAAATCATAATGAAACAATATGTTGCTTGGTTCTTCTTAATTTAAAGAGTATATCAAATAGATGTGAATGAATTGTTTTACAACCACAGTATTAGAAAAATTCTATAATTTTATAAAAAAAATTAAATGCCATAAAATTTTGATAAGTCCACTTTTATGGGGGCACATATATTTTTAATTGAACCGGTATTCAGACAATTTACAAAAGATAATATTTTTTTCATATTATTTCATGTGAATATTTTAAAATAATTTATTTATCTAATTTGGGGGTTATGAACATGATGTCTTGCTACGGTATTTTGCATTGGATATGAGCAAATTCTATTTGAGTTAATGACATAAGGATGGTAAAGGTTATTGGACATATTAGAATTGTTTGTAAACTCATTCAATTTTTCACTCTATGTGTTACATGTAAGCTCACTTTCTTGGTTGTCTTATTATATGATTTATTGAAACTTGTACTTCAATGCCTTAGCAAATTCATCAATTTGATAGGACCACATATTTCAATGCAAGCGTTTTAGGTTATTCTCTTATTATCAAACACAAATTAGTCTACATATAAATCCAATGGCACATATTTGTATTAATCATAAATATTCAAACATTCACGAATATCTATTATTTTGATTGTTTGTATTGAACATTAATCACAAAGGTCATCATCATCGTTTATGCCAACGCCAAATTTTGGAGGGGTGGGCGCCAGAAAAGAGGCCACCAAGGTCCTTTCAATGCTAGAATTGATACTGGTGACTTCAAATATAATTCCATGGACAACAATTTGGAGTCATCCATTATAAGTGGTAAAAATCAACTTTACTACACTAATACAAAGTTTTAGATTTGTCAAAAGATGGATGAAGGGAAAAGTGTAAGGGAGAAGGTAGAAGGAAGGAGAGAGAAGGCGGAAGGGCCCTCCACCTTGTCCCGTTGGAAGGAGGCCCCTTGTCCACAGAGGAGAGTATCATAACTACTTCTGATATGCAAATTGGGCCATGCTACAACCACCTCCATCACGTTCCGTTGGGGTGGATGGGTGGTGGTGCCCTAATGTCTTTAGCACTAAAGTAATCCACTCAGTGTCACGTAAATTCCTAGGTATATAAAACCTAATTTAATTGACTTCACAAAACATGTAACGTTTTTACCATTTCAAACTTTGCCTAGGTATTATTTCAACATATATTGTTCAATCATCTATATATGTACCATTGCAAACACAATGTACATTCATATATTTTTATGTGTTTCTATTTAAAAATACATGATAAAAATGCATTTTTCCTTGATATAAAATCAGGAGTAAAATAATTTTAATATATCCTTTTTCATTACATTTTCGTCCAATAAAGTGGATTTTGTTGATTTTATAAGGGAGGTATTTATAATATTGATGATCTAAAAGAAATAGTAAATTCAAACTATAGTAGATTAAAAATAGCATCACAAAAAATGTATTGATTTTTAATCCCTAAGATTAATCATGATTATAGAAATCAATGATTTTTTTTACAAAGAGAGAAATGTTTTGTAGTCAATGGTTGGATTGATAAGTGAAAATGAGTAGATTATTCTATTTTTTAGTTCAATTCTGTAGGTTAGAAGGTTATTGTTGTTGGCTACAGAAAGAGATTCTTTTTGAAAGTTACCTAATGGTGTTATGATACTTAGGTTTACTTTCTTCTATTATAGAAAAAGATTTTCTTAGAATCTCAAAGAAGATCATGTTAGTTACTTTATGTAAATTCTTTGAGGTAATAAAAAAAAAAAAACATCAGTTTTTTTGAGCTATTTGGCATAATTAAAAATATATTTTAAAAAGATAAAAAACTCCTTTTGAATAACATTTTTATTTTTTGAATTCTAGTATTACAACAATTTACATCTCTAAATTACGTTAGTACCTTTCTACATATTCATTAAAAGGTTCAAAATTTCATAATAGAATTGGCACTATAAACAATTTAGATTTTCAAAAAGCCCATCTTAGAATGATAAGGCTTTAAGGGTTAAAACTTTTGACTTTGGATGGATTTAAAAGATGCGACAATTTCTAAACTCTTTAAAATTAAAATGGATTACAGACTCCTTACTTTGACATTATAAGAACTTGCTTAAATCTTAACAAAACTCATTCCATTACAATAGCCTAGTAAGAATTTCGAGAATCCAATCTAAAATGCAATCTTAAAATATTTGATTTGCTTCTAAAGATTGATCAATTAACTACAAGATTTCAAACATGTTTTTTACACGACATCAAAGATTTGTCCTTTTATTTATTTTTCTTTTTAAAATGTACATGAAATAAATAAAGTCATGTTTTTTTTTCCCCCTCAAACTTTGAAGAGCCTTCTCATGTCTTAGTAAACATCAACATTGAAGCCTTATCACACTTTGGTATTTTATTGATAGACTTTTCCATCATAGTCATTTTTCAAGAATATAAAAAAAAATAAAAAAAAATGAAAATTACTCTTCAAGATTGCTGGAATAAAGAGAATTTTAAATATAAAAACAGATATTCAAAATATTCAAAAATAACAACTAGACGACCTCAAAATTTGTATAACAACAAATCAAACAAGCAAGAAGGTTCATGACATCATGTACTCCACACGAGATCCAATCAATAATCACAAAAAATGACACACAATTTTAAACCATGAGCAAACTTGTCAATAAGGCTCTTGTATTTAATAAAATCAGAGAAGTTCAGTAAGCATTAGAAAAAACTAAATGAAGGGGGTAATTACCATATTTTATTGCACATTGTTAAAAATGGCTATGAAAGTTGAACAATGTTTTGGATGAAAGTCAAACATATGAATGTTTTTTAAAAAAAAATTGATCAAACAACTTTTTTGAGGTGCCAATCATTGTTTTCCAAAATAATCAAATAATTGACAACTAAGGTAAAGTACAAAAATGTTTGTAAACTACAATGTTCATTGTATTAGTGCGACTTTTCAATTTAAAAGTTCTTGTTTGACTCCTATGTGGGTGGTTTGATGACAAATTGGATGAACCAATTTTCTGTCAACCTGAAGCTATTTTCAAACAATAAAAAGAAAAATAACTTTTAAAGATAATATTTTTGGTTAATTGAGTTCCTTGTATAGGAGTGGTCATTCTTTATAGTACTGATTTTTAAATGTTTCTAAATTCATTTGTTATCAACCTCTCAGTGCCCATGTCATTTTTTTAAATCCTTTTACAACCAAAGTAGTATATGACCAAAATTGGTTAATGCATCAAGTAGTAGTTTTTTATATTATGTTAAAACCCTAAACATTATTTTCTAAAACTTTAATACAAAAAAGGATCTAAAATAATAAATTCTTTAATATGAAGGAAGTTTTTATAATCAATATATGTTATAGAATTGAAATCTATAGTAATAAAAAAGACTTCAACATACAACAATATTTTTGTACTTTTCCAAAATTCTTTCATGATTTTAAATATTATTATTTTGTTTTATTTTGTTTGCGTGATGCTTTTAGAAGTTGTAATCTTGTAAAGATACACAAATCCTACATGTCTTGGAGAACTTTTTATGATCCAACAATGATAAAAACATCCTTTACAGTCTCCCTCTAAATTGCCTTGCAACGCCTAATTGGCGAAGGGGTTTGTGAGGCTTTGGAAATACCGGATGGGTTTAGGGAGAGAAGGGCCTATTGCACAAATGGTATGCAATGAGTTGCCGCCTGGTACAATGTAGGTGGCACAATTTTTCCAAGCTTGCGGATATATCTCCTCGTCACAAGGGGATTGACATCTTGGTATCTTGCTACGAAACAATTGACTGAAATATGCGATGAGAACATTTTTTCTCGCCAAATCGATTTAGATGGAGTGTCTAGAGGCCGAATGGCGGTCTCCCGGCACTTGGCGGGGGCGGAGCGCCTAGCGATGGGGCACCTCTTTGACACCTAGCATGCCACGTACCGTTGGCAAGCCTCTTGGCGGGTCGGATTGCGCATGCTTTAAGGACTACAATGCGGAATGAGTACAATTATAAAAAAATAAAAAATAAACCTTGTAAGCAGATGATATAGCTCACTAAGTGCTAGGTACAGTGCCTTGACACATGGATTGCCTGTAAAAGATTGAAATTATAGTTTTTAGAAGAGTTGCAAATGTTTTTGCCTATCTATATTGACGGGGACAGTGTTTTTTGAGGTGAAAAACACCCCATCCACCCATTGTCAAAATGAAAAAACCAAATGAAAACCTGGGATTGAGTTTTTTTGGCCTTGGTACATGGCCTTGCTTTGCAGTTTCTTTTGGCAACAAATGTTCATTTCATTTGTGTCAAAAAAATAAATTTTGGGGAAGAAGGGGGGGAACATATCCGGACACAACCAGAATTTTCTGGAGCACCATGCAGCATTGTAGCTTATTGGCATTCAGTTGCCTGAAATGCATAAAAAGGGGCACAACTCTGGCAATGAAATAAAGTTTCATAGTGCCCAGTAGAAAAAGGAGAAGGCACTGCTTTCTATGCCTACTCATCAGTCCTAATTTTCTTTCTGACTTTCTCGTACCATTTGAGAAGTACAGAGGGCCTGACTTCTCATCCCATAATCACCGTGAAATGGAGCACGAGCACACTAACAAAATTGTCAGTATCAAGGAACAGAGTACATCTAGAATGACAGCAATAGGCTTCACTACCTTCTTTGCTAATTAGCAGTGCCTATCTTTTTATTGAGTGGGTAGCTTTTCATTTTTTTTTTGGGGGGCGGGGACAGGGTCAGGACTTGGTTCATATTGAAGGTTCACTGCTCAAGGCGGCTGTGCAAACTTGCAAAGTGCCATTGAAGTATTAGTTATGTGATTCACTTCTTTCAATGGGCAACATTGTCCCTTTTTGACCATCATATGAGAAGCCTAGAGGCAGACTCCATCAACTAACTCACTTACGTGGATCAGAGCATTCATGTGTAGAATGGGACATGGACCTAAAGCCCAGTTTACCGTATACACAATCTGGGGCTGGCGGGAGGGTGTGCCGGATGTTTTTTTAGCCTCCAATGTGGTTTAGAGTTTGGGTCCAAGTTGGGAGTTTGGGTAAGGTAGAGGGCCCAAAAACTGACCAGCTCCAAAAAGTGACTAGTAGCCTTCACCTAGCATGTTTCCTGAAAGTGTGCAAAAGCGTTCTAATTCTGTCCATGGCTGCAAAAATTGAGTGCTTGTTATTGGTGCAGAAACGTTCTATTCTCAGAATCCAAGTGGTCATGTTAACCATGACTCTATGAGCGATTAGTAGGCCTTCTAGGGCTGAACACTCAAAAATTCATAGGAAATTGTAGACTTACTCAAACAATGATTTTTTTTTTTTTTTTTTTGGGATGGCTTTGCACCAGCTTTTCACTCCATCCAAAAATTACAAATTTTGTCCACTGTTCCAAATGAGCAAACCTGAAATTTGGACGGTTTCTGGGCCCTCTACCTGAAGGGGAAACCTTGTCCCAATTGCATCACTAAAGCCCAAATATTTTGGCGCCAAAACAATGCCACGTAGGATAAATTGAAGTTCGAGTTAGACCTCAATATAAAGTCTCTGGGCTCGATTTGAAAGAATTGAGCGATCCTATTGGTTGAAATTTGAAGAATTTGAGATGGCACTTATTCCAACCCCAAGTATAAACTGGCCCTAAATGTAACAAGGTCTTGTGTGATCATCACTTCAAGGCTAATTACCATGCACGTCGAAATTTACATACAATGGGTTGAGAAGGGCCAACTCCATCACTCTTCAACGCTCAATGCTTCTACTGACATGGATGAATGACCAAGTGCTCATCCAGCCCAAAACTTCGGGTGAGGGAGGTGCTTCCAAAATGTGGTGTTTTATTGATGTGTATTTAATTTATATTGTAATAGACATTGTAAAGCTTTTCAAGGGAATTCCAATACACTTCAGAGTGCGTTGTTTTGACACTCAATGAATACATTGTGAACTTTAAATTTTTATATTTGAAAAACATTAGTAACCAATATTATGATACTTTGAAAATTAAAATAGAAATTTTAAAGGGTATTCTAATGCATTTTAAAACTTAAATTTTTGACACAATATGTATAAAATACGGAGATAAGAAAAAATACTATAGTCTCTAAAGGAGATTGGTGTGAGTAAAGTGTCAAAGAATTCCCAATAAAGTACATATTTGGAAAGCATTCATAATTTGATTTATAGCCTGAAGAACAATTATAACTAAAGCACCTTTAGATTGTGACTAAAGGTCAAGAGTTTGAAGAATTCATCCTAACAACTTGTAGAAACCACCAAAATTTGTTTTTTGGACTTTATACTATAAATCAAAGTTCAAAGTCCAACACCTAATAAAGTGCTTATATGTCAATATTTTTGTGAATTTTGGTGCAAAGCGTTTAGGATTTGGATGAAAATTTAGATTTGCTGAGAATGAAATTCAAACTTCCTTGAGAACTAGATCTATTTATTTATCACGATATATGTAAAAGATAAGAAGTCCAACTATCAAAGATTTGCCTTCCTCCACTAGCCTTGTCATACACTATTTATTGACCTACTTATAATCATTAGCACTGGGATTGTGCTTGTAAAAATAAAGCTTATTTTGATTGACCATAACTTCTTTCTAATAATAAGCCTTTTGTTGAGATATTTCTACATTCTTTCCTTGATTTTTACACCTTTTTCTTATTTTTAAAGTATTTATTTTATTTATTTATTTTAATGTAAAAAGGTTCTAGTTTCTAAATATATTTTAATAATAAGTTTATAAATATAATTTAGAATTTTTATCCTGGCAAACAAATGAGATTTCATTTAGACAAAAGTTGCATTCTCTAAATTATGGAGGCTTGCAAAATAAACACTTGAAAATTTTGCAAGCTAAAACATAAAGAATTCATTATGGCATGATATGATATAAATTAGTGAAACCCACCCACCTCCTTTACACATGGCTAACTTATATCTAAAGGTCACAAATGAATGGACTAGCGAGGTTGTACTTCATTTACATAGAGTCTCCATATAACTAACTAGTGAATATTTATAGACTTCTATGAGGGTATGAAATGATGGAAATTTCTTTGCCATGAGCATATGGTTATTTATTTGCTTTGGAAGTAATTTTAGCTTGTTACATATGCATGACAAACTTTTAGAGACTCTGATGTATATGGTGGTGCCCAGCTACAATAGAGTGCAACATGATTGATCATATTTAAACTATTAGTCAAGTTTTCTAATTTATGATTGCAATTGGATTCTTTCATCTTTCCTTTAATTCATATATGTATGCAGAATTTGATGTTTCTTGTGACAACAATAACAAGCTGTAAAAGACTTTCGACATCCTAACTACAAACATAATTCTAGGTATGGTTTTGGTTGTGTTTACATGGACATATGAACTCTTCACCTCTAATTTTTTCTTACTTTATAACACTAATATTTAGGGAATTAGAGGATTTTTGAAAACTCAAGGTATTTTGCATTCGATATTATAGTTGGTTTCTAGACGATAATTTTTAGTACTTTTGGAATTTTTTGTCAAACACAACTATGATTTGAGTAATGTTGTTTGAGTTTTCTTTGGAAAAAAACACTATATCAATAAATTGGTAATTGGAAACCACAAGATATTGTTTTGTCATATACCACCATGTGAAAATAGTGTACTGATTAAGAAGTTTTTGTTGGAAAATACATTGTAACTAAATTGGTTATTTGGTACTATAAAAGAGATTTTTATTGATTTAATAAAGTTTAGATTGAGAATGAGATGAGTTAGAGTGAATTTTGGTTAAAGAAGTCATAAAAATTGCCTTGCAAAAGGATGTCTTGTCCACCGAAGTTTTCTCAATCTTCTATAAAATTCTCAAATATACATCTAATACATTTAAAGCTTTGAAGTTTGACACCATAACCAACTAGGGCAACAACTTTTACATTTAAATGTAATTTTACAATCTAAGAGTTTAGATTGTTGCTTTGAAGTAGATTGAAAATCTAATGAACAAACCAACTCTAAACCTCCACCTAGTATCATAACTTCAAATCTTCATTTAATGGATTTTAACCTCTAAAGTCCCTTGTTGGTTTTTGGCCAAAATTGTCAAAATTGACTCCTTACCACTTTAGGCTTAATAAATCTTAATCTAAGTATTGCTTAGTAAACTCAACCATAGAATCTTAAAACTAACTTGATATACTACTTGCCCACCAAATTTGGATTATTCAATTCATTTAGAAGCTAGTAATGATTAAAGGGTGTTTTTTTCTTCCTGTAAGTATAAAAACTTCTTTGTGTCAAATTTTGAAGCTGAGACCCTTCTAAAATTGATGTATATTATAACTTGACTCAACCGGCACTTTGTGTAGGAAATAATTAAGAAAACATCTCAAAACAATTCCAAAAAAAAAAACTTAAAAACAATTTTTTTTGAAGCTGTCATAATTGGGTTCCAAAACAATTTTTTTCATAATTTCTAAACCACAAGTCTTCTTCTTATATAAATTGGTTTATAACAAGTCTCTTTGAATTCTCTACATTTACTAAAAATTTGTAGTTGGAAGAATAAAGATTGATGCTTCATTTATACTGATTGAAACCTTCAAAGAAGAAGAAGAAGAACTCCGGCCCCAAAGGGGCCGACGTGTATATAGTGTTTGTTGGTTCTATCCACTAATCCGATGGCCACTGGACAAAGGATAATGAATTTAGAGCTACTCCTCCCTTTCGAAGGTAAACACTTTTCTACACTAAGTGCCTCTACACTAAGTGCCTTAAAGACAACCAACATGTCATCTCCCCCAAGGTCTTTTCGGGTACCCATGCAACGAGGTCTCAAGACCCCCCACCATAGTTGGGTGGACTATAGTAGTAGACACCACATCAGCATAGGGATTCGAACTCACGACCACCTCACCGGTGTGCTACGACTCAAACCACTACACCACGGCCGTGGTGCCTTATTGAAACCTTCAATATCCACATTGGATTTAAAAAAAAACTTTAGAAGTTGATTTCTTTGTATAGGCAGTATACCATGGTCTAGATGGCAATTTTTAAAATTAAATTATTTTAGAGTGACTTTTTAACCCATACAAATCGTCATTAGTTTTTTAATATTTTGGATTTCTTTCAAAGACTAAAAATGGTCTAAATCACAAATTGTGAAGTATATTAGAAAGTTCTAACAATCTACTTTAGTAATGTAATAAGTTTGCAGTACTAGTTATAAAATGTTATAAATTAAACTATTTATAGTACATTATGTACCACAAAGTGCTACCACTCTTAGCACTTGTCATGGCTTCATATAAAAAATCCTATTAATTATAATAACTTCAAGGATCTCCATGATGACATCTTTTTATACTAGTTGAATAAGTTGACCAACTTTTCTTTCTTGTTGATTCCAAGTTAGTTTGTTGATGAGTCATTGAGGGATTATAAACAAATAAAATAGAGTGTCATTTGTCTATATCAAGTTTTAGAACATTTAAATCAATCAACAAATCCAAATATTACTCTTGTGTATTGTATCACAACACTTTTAATTGTTGACAATATAAGCATTTGCTTAAGGGAAACTCTATTGTAACTTAGAAGGATGGATGTCAAGAATCACATAATACAATTCATGACAAAAGAACCTAGGGCCAAACAAGAAAGAGAAAATGATAAGTCAGTCAACTAGCATAGAAAAACATCATTACCTAGACCATTGCAGTTCTTGTAACAAGTCAAGCATTTCATATGAAATGTAACAAGTGCCAATAGTGATAACACTTCATGTCATGTAGCTGTCATAAATAACTGTGTTTTACAACATTTCACAACTTTTTTTTTTGTAAGCTTGTTAAACCATTAGCCCCTAAAGGACAATCTGCCACATTTGGGCTTTTTTGGAATTTGGTCATGTACCTATGAATGCAATTTATATCAGGATTTTCTGAACTTTTTATTCAAGGTGGGCCATTTGGAGATCTTCGTGTGGGTATTTTTATTTTTCAATTCCGACATCGGGATCAAAAGTTATGAAGGTTTAAGTGTCAAACGCTGCTCGTTGGGCAACTGCTGAATTTTTCTAAACCACTATGAATGCAGCAAATTCTGCCCAAAACTGCCCAAAACTGCCCAAAATCTGCCCAAAGACGAAACTTTGAAATTCCACCAAAAATTGAGATTTTGATATTTTTCAAAAATAAAAATTTCTATGTATAGAGAAGGCAGTAGAGCATGTTCCCACCATTCGGATTTTTAACCCAATTTTTTTTCATATGCTATTTTTATTGTCCAAAAACGGCCTTTGATTGTAAATTTCAGTGTACCCCCTAGCGGAAAATGATTTTTTTGGCAACTTTCCACAACTTTCTGAATATAATTTTCTTAATAAAATTAGCTAACTCATTCTTCTTTGACGTGCATCAAAACCCCCAAAATCCATAATGCAAAAAATGGTTTTTTGGGCCTTCAAAACTTTTTTGTCCCCTTTTTTTGCAGCGAAAAAAAACTTGTTTTTCAACTTTGAACGTTATGATCTTGCAATTGGTGAAGAATGAGTGTGTGAGATTTGGTGGACATGTAGACATAGAAGTTAGCTACAAGATCTTACGGTTGGATGTTCTAAAAAAGACCCCAAGTTTGCAAAATTCACTTTGCTTTGAAGAGGGGCCGTTTTGAGGCAGTTTGATGAAAAATACCCTCAGAACTTTAGGGGTTAAATAAACCTACTAGTATTAAATTTGCAATACGATATACAATTTGTAATTTGGACCATCTTTGAGCACGTAAAAGCAAGTTGAAATTGCGCTTTCCTGCAGTGTGCTGGACGTGAACATATCCATACTGAGTAGACTATATATTGCGCATTTGGGCTGAATGCAGAACTGTAGACATGGGTCAGGCTCATCC
The DNA here is from genome assembly GCA_014871385.1 of Ceratodon purpureus. NCBI lineage: Eukaryota > Viridiplantae > Streptophyta > Bryopsida > Pseudoditrichales > Ditrichaceae > Ceratodon > Ceratodon purpureus. Next base: position 6,802,798 of record CM026423.1, read on the forward strand.
TGCGAAGAAAATATAACACGAGATCAACTTGTGACTGTGGCATGGATTATTGGACAAATATTCTATTTAAATAAAAACTGGTGCAGGTTGGCCCATAACCAGCATGGAGCAATATTTTTTCAAACTGCACTCCTGGTGACAAGTCTCCGAAGTGCTACATTTTGTTGGCCTACTTGAGAGGGATTTGATCATAAGGTACATGAAGAATTTAACCCAATTCTTCTCAAAGAGATCACCAACCTCTTTATTAAATTTCTCAAAATGCTTCTCCAATGTGACACGGAAGCTTCTCTTAGTTGTTCTTTTCGACCCAACACTTTAGAAAACCCAATCACAAAAAACTGCTGTGGATTTAGTCTCCATTATATCCAATCAGCCTTCTCTTGCCTATGTGAATCCAACAATTCAAACAAACTCACGATCTAATTCTCAGATAGGATACACTAGTCGTACCGAGATGGGATACACAAGTTGTACAATTTCCGTAAGCGGTTGCGATCAAAAACAACATATGGAAGGATATTAACCATGTACACCATTAACAAGCAAAGAAAATCGGAACAAAACCAAATTTCTGGTATCTAGTCTCCACAGTCACTTACATTGAATAACATAGTCAAAATCTATGAATATTCAAGGAATTAGTTCTGATAAGGTCAAGCCAAGCACATGCTCGGAACCCAAAAGTTTTCCTTCTTTTGCAGGCAATGAACAAGTGGCAAGTGAGACAAATAGGCCACTAAAGACTAAAGTCCACCTATTAGGGCTATAGTATACAAAAGCACAGTGCACAAGATTTTCAATGAGAGACAAGTGGGTTACTTGGGCGGTCCAGCAAAGAGTGCCTGGGCCCAACAAAAACTCCCCTTCAGCTATCATAAACCCCGTTTGTATTTTGCTGCTTGGACTGGAATCAATAAAGTATTCCTTTTGCATAAAAGGAGAAATAAAAAACCACAAATATCGCAAATCAGATAATTCCGCTCCAACTTGAATCCACCAAATGTTGATGAACACAAATCAGGACCATTCACACTATGATAAACACACTGTTGGCAAAGTTTCACGAGTTCATCTAGACACAGATCATCCTTAACACATAATCACATTGTAGTAACTCCAAATCCAAATACTCAACTCATGTAATTTTGTGAGCATGAATGGTTGTCTAAATTTTTGAATTGGTAGATACTTATTAAAATACATGGGAAGCTTATTTAGAAGAGTTAAAAGTTTTGAAGTTTTGAAGGAGTGGTACAAATGATTTATTACAATGAACAAATAAATTTTTGAGTAAGAATCTGATGAGATGTTTTTATGACATTTTTGATTTAGTCATCTTCACCGAGTGCTCTCTTCCAATGTCAATGGCAAATCCTGGATTTGATCATTCCTCTGCACCTTGAGCGAAATTTGGTCTCCTACTTGGAAACTGTCCAACGCTTTTGCAAGTTCTTGCGCATTCTTGATCTGTAGCGCAAAGGAGAAGATTTTAGATCTGAATAGAAATGATTGAAGCAGTAGCAGAAAATAGTTTTGCAATGACTTAGTTGAAGAGATTGAAGAAATCGTAGACTTACAGCAGTGTCGCCGACGCCAACGATTATGTCACCAAGGAGTATGTTTCCAGCCAACCCTCTCCTAGTTGCAATTAGCCCTGCCTTGGCAGCTGCACTCCGGTCTGGAACCTGCAAATTTCGTAATAGAAAATATTGTTGATTTCTGGATTCCACTTAAGAAGAGGCGTTCCAAGGGAAGTTTAAAGAATTGGACCGTGTAAATCTTTATTTGAAGAAAATCAATGAATATTTTGCAAAGGAGCGCTGAACCATATACTAATGATTCTAAGCATGTTGTTGTAATTTTTGAAGGTTGAGTACTAGAGCTTACTGTTAACACTAGTGCACCGCTGCGAACGTTGAGTTGCTTGGCTACTGGTTCAGGTGCAAGCTGCACGTTCAGTCCTGGTCGCATGACCTGCAAGATAATGCTTGAGTCCATGAATTCTCAATCACAAAAAGATGAAAATAAAAATAACGTAGTGAATTTGAAGCTTTCTTCTACAAACCTTTCCATATGCAATAAGCTGAGGGACAAGTTTGGCCACTGTGTCGACAGGAATTGCAAATCCAACTCCTGCTGATGTGCCTACACATACACAATTTCAAGGGAAAGAAGATTAAAAAGTTTTTAATCTCAATGGATGGCCGTGATATAACCAAAAATACATAGATAATGGCTGTTCTTCGAATAAGAAATTACCACACCTGTGCGAGTGAAGATCGCAGTGTTGATACCAATGAGATTACCTCTCGAGTCCAAGAGTACACCTCCACTGAGCATACAAAATGTAGCAGATCAGTAAATACATATTAGTCAAAAAGAGATCTAAATGAAGTTTTCTCTCAATTTCTTTTTAAAATACAAATGTTCAACATATGTGCCAACTTAGGACCGTTCCACTAACAAAGGAGATCACTCAGAATTAAATTAGCTTAGAGTACTTCGGGGGAAACTAATACAACGTTACTAACTTTGGTTGCTGTTCCTGATTAGTTGCAGCGGAGTCGCTTGACTTCCATTCTGGCCGGGCCTAGCAAGAGCTGTCATATCATATTCACCTTGCAAGAAAGAAGCCTATTTGTATAAACGAAGTATAAAAGGAAGAGAATGAAGATATCATGTTATGTGAAGTGCTTTACCTGTTTCCAGGATTAATGGCAGCGTCAGTCTGAATGCCACCTCCAATAACCACCCCAGTCTGGCTGTAAATGTCGCGGTTCAACCCACTGACAACTCCAACCGTTAAGGTGTGGTCAAAGCCAAACGGGTTACCAATTGCTAAGCATCTCTGTCCAACTCTGAGCTTGGAAGACTGGCCTAGGTTGACAGGACGCAGAAGCTCAACTGGAGCGTCCACCTGCAATACATAAATTTATAAATACATTAAATTGTAAACATGACAATCCAGCATAGTCAAACAGGCATGCCGGTAATTCGTAATTCCCTAAACATTCTTAAATTTATATCGGTACCAAAAACATGTTGGGCGGAATCTAAAGCGTTAAATTTGGGTCACCGTTTTCAAAATCCTAGACCATTGTAAGTAGAACTCTGGATGCAGTAACTGGGACTTGCAAACGCAAGAGATAACATACATCAAGTACTGCAAGGTCCTTGGTCTTATCAGCGCCGACTAGCTTTGCCTCGAAATTCTTCTGATATCTACCCTGCCCAAAAACCACCACCAACGAAAGCCGCTGAGTCACAAGGTCATCAATAATAGCCATTTCTAGGTGAATGAGAACTGCAACCTTTTGTCAATAAGCATATATTTCTTCCCAATGTTTGGCATCACCCACACCTTCTACCCAATGCTGATTGTTAGAATAATTCAAGCTAACTCACATGGTAGTTACCACAGTCCAATCATGAAGGTATTTTTTCAACTAGCAATAACCATTTCAAGCCTCACATAATTCTGAAAATTAGATAATTCTATGACACATTAAGTTTTTATCTGTACCGACTGGCTGAAGGAGTGAAGCATCGGACAAAGAGCGTCAATGAGAAGGCTCTTACCCGTCGGCACCAAGCAGTGTAACACGAGCTACAACTTGTCCCAGAGGTGGGTTGCGTGCTAATGAGCTCCCAATCACTGCACAAAAAGAAAATACACAAGAACAGTTTAACTCAGACTTCTACATTGTCACTCTGTTGAGATTTGTATAGATAATAATTAATTTAAACATGGATATGCGAAGAACTAGCTAACCGTGATAATTTGTGACGATATGGCCTTCCTCGTCCCAAATGAAGCCCGATCCATTTCCTTCAGGAACCTGCTCAGATGTCCGCACATTCAACTCACTAACTAGAAAACACAGCTTCATATTCAACCATTTTTGTACAATCCATATATCACTAGATATTTCCTAAAAATCATGCTAGCAACAACTATAAAGGGAGAAAGTTTTGGACAAATATCAGGTTTCTCTATGTAAATGTCTGAAATCATCATATATACACTAAAACTTCAAAATTTTGGAAGGGTCCCAAAGTAAAGCCACACAGCAACAAGATCCACAAAAACTGTCTACGGTACTTTGGCTATATTTATTAAAGACTAAATAACCCTTGACAGAAGGCCAAACATGGGGTTAACATTGAATGAGGGGTTCCGACTGATGTAGTAGTGTAGCAGTGCTTCAAAATTAGATAAAAGTTGAGGAAGAAGTTGAAGAAAGTAAGAGAGCAGCACCTCGACAGAGCCAGTCATGTTGACTTGAGGGCGCAGTGTGACATCGAAGATGTTTACAACAGAGTACGTATTGCGTTCAAAGAGCTCCACAGTGCGTTCCTAGTTCCCACAAGCTCATCACATCAATGATAGGAAAAGATAATTCAAGTAGTGCAAAGATATCTGTTGCTCATCATAGCAAAATTATGGTCGAGATCATTATCTCACCTCGGCAGGGGGAAGGGTACCAGCAGGCGTGACAGATGGGGTCACTTCGTCAATGGTCACAGTTGGATCACCGAGAGCCCTTGCTAAATTCCATTAAAAAAAAAGAGTAAGGTTGTGCAAAGGGCTTCACCAAATGCAAAACTTAATAAGGAGCGCAGAAGTATAAAGATCCTGAAATCGGTATCGTACGGTGATTGCAGCATTGAAGATTAATATTTTGGTAACAACTTTTCTCCAGAGGATCGAGTTTCTGATGCTTCATGATGATTTGTCACTATAAGAACTTACCCTGGAGTTCCAGAAGAGATGGCAAAGTTGCTGCACCGCCCACAATACTGGCCCCGAATGTTCGCCGCCGCATTCGTCCTCCCTCCATGATCCCCTCACGTTTGCTCATTTCATTTTGCTCAGACACACTTGACCTGCCAAAACCTCAAAATCATATGCACTCTGAAATTCATAACATACCAGTAAATCTGCACACAATACAACAATGAGGTGAACCCTATACCTTACAACTAATGGAAATCCACACCTTCGCTTCTAAAATAACACCTAGAATCACAAACTCACTAAAAGCATTCTGCCACCTTAGAGGACATTCTTGCAACAAAGTTATTATTTTTCAATGCAGCTTATATACGATCATAAGTTTAGCTTCAGGTGCCTGGTAGCCTAGGGTTAGGGATTGCCACAAGACTAACTTCACTCTTTTCAATACCAAGACTATCAGCAAATGCTCCATAGGCTTCCAACATCGGTAATATAAACCCTTTTGTTCAATCTGAACATATTTCCATATAAAAAAGAACGTGCTACTTATCCATGACCATGTAACGCTAGAAACACAGACACACCACAACATCACATCACATCAATTAGCAATCCATTCATCTCAAAATTGACCATCCACCAAAAAAAAACAGAACCTAAAACAAAACTAGCCTCACCTGGAGCACTGAGGGTCCTCCCCAACGCTCTTGCAAACCATCATCCTGCTCACATTGCGCCGGCACGTCGTGCACGCCCCACAGAACTTGAGAAAACCCCGCCTGGACTTGACAGGCACCACTCCCCCAGTCTGCAGAAGCGCCCCACCTAGCGCCCGGTCCTGGAACATCTCCGACCCAGCTGAAGCTATCATCTTGGGCACCGTCAGAATCAGCGACAAGGCCGACAATGTCTGGGAACTCAACCCCAAGCCTTGTGACACCGGAGGCATCATCAATTCACCCAATCCACCAAATCACAAATCCTCACTCTACCCTTCCTATCCACCTTCCAACACACATCAAAACCAATCAATCAATCAATCCTTCACATGATCTCTACACTCCCACCTCTCCTCTTTCCAAACATGAACCCAATTCTATACCACCAATGAACTGAGCACAATCACATGATCTCTACACCACCATCACCTGTGTCTTTCCAAACTTCTACACCACCTTACAACTCTATTGCAATGAAGTGAGCACAATCTCTACACTACCATCACCTGTGTCTTCCAAACATGAACCCAATTGTTGCTAATCTGTTGCAATGAATTGGATACTACAAGTGGACTATCTTATGAGTAGAGGAGTATGAGTGGAAGAGTAAGTGAGGCTGTTTGTGAGCTCTTTGAGGATGTTATGATGTTAGTGTTGATGATTTGCTTGATGTGGGTGCAAAGGTGGGAGCTTTGGGAGGGGCATGGCGTGAATGCAATGCATCATCACCGAGGGGAGTGGGGATGGATTGGTGGGAGGATGTGATGAGCTGCAAAGTGGTGGGATTGGTATGCAACTGGGGAAATTGGAGTGAATGACATTTGGAAAGGGGCAAAGGGGATAAGTTGGGAAGGGGGAGCCCTTGTGGCGGTATTATGCGGATATGTACGCACTGTGCATGTGAGTGTAGGTGGCGCTACATTAGTATCAGAGTTGAGAAGAAAGAAATAGAAGAACTCCGGTTTTTTAGGATGAAGAGTTCGGCGTGAATGAAGTGTTTTTTTTTAAGTATTTTGTATCTAAATTTTAGTGTTTTTTTAGATAATAGATCTTCGGGATAATAAATCTAGAGTTGAGATCTTAGGTTTGGTGTTGAAAAAAAACAAAAAACTAGATTTTATTTTTTTCACCCCTTAAAAGATGTTTTTTTTAATATTTTTTTGAAGTAAGGTAATAATTCTTGAAACCAAAAAAAATCCCAATCCTTTGGTTAATTGCATAGCACATGAGGTGTAGTAAAAATCTACAAAGGCCGAGTAAACATAAAGAATATGAATAAAAAAAAACTCAAGTTTTATTAAAAATATTTTAGAAATATATGTCTATTTTAAGTCACCTAAGATTATTTTAGAGATTTTTTTTATTGAAATAACCTAAATCAAAATATCAATTTTTAAAAAGACAAACCTTATTTTTAACCTAAAGGACAATTTGCTCCATTTGGGCTTTTTTAGAATTTAGGCATGTATCTATGACTTCAATTTGAATCAAGATTTTTTGAAACTTTTTGTGAATGTTTACTGTAATAAGGACTTTTAGGGAATCTAATTTTTTTTAATTAGACATTTAAAAAAATAGTTATGGTGCCGGAAGTGAAATTTTGTGTTTGGTAGGCAATTTGGGCAGCCGTGCTAAATGCATTTGATACCAATGAGATTATTTTTGCAAATAATTAATGTTGACATCTTTGAGATTCTCCAAAAAAAACTTCTTTCAATACAAAATGTTCACTCCACAAAAATTAGTTTTTTAGGTTTTTTCTTTTTTTCACTTAAAGGATGGACATCAATCTCTACTTTGACCGTTTGAACTGGCACTTTATAACATAATGAAATTTCTATGAAAGAAATATGAATTAGCATTCTTGTGTATTCAACTTAATAGAAATATTGTTTTCAACATGCTACACTTGTCTTTTGTGTGTACATTTTTTTATACAATTAGCTAACTTAGTCGTCTTTGTCATGCTCCAAAACCCTCAAAATCCATAATGCTAAAAACCTAAGAAAAAAAAAAAGTAAGAGTGTGTCAACCTAGTCAAAAATTGTGTTAAAAAATTTGTTTTTAATCCTTAATGTTGAAATCGACCCGATCAACGCTGATCTGCTTGAAAGTTTTTATAAAAATTGGAACTTTGACTAGATATATCTCAAGATCCATATGGTCGAAATTGATAAACTTTAAGGGTTAAAAAAAATAAAATCATTTTGAAGTGAACAAACTCGCTACCTAAGTATGGTATGACATCTCTGAAGGAGCATGGAAAGCGGTTGCCAGAAACATCACCTCCCACTTTGGATGTTGGTAGGAATGTGAGACCTTATTATCATCTATGTCTAGTGGACTCAAGTCTGTAGGTGGAACAAACATACACTTTATACAAGCCGCTCTTCGAAGTTACTCTTCTAGACCTTGATATTCTTGAGTGCCCATTTGCACATATGTAGCCCGTCTCTTCTCCACCGGTGTATCACCACTAGTAGCAGAAGCGCCGTTTTTAATTCCTGAAATAGGGCACCTTGACGCTTTTGATGGAGGAGTGTGCTCGTGTCTGGTCGCCATTGGGGGAGTTCGAAGCAAGATGACCCAATTCTTGTCTGTTGTGACCGATTTGAATCAATTTACCCATCTTTCACGATTCAAAATGACGCTTCTACTTGCAATGCATGTGCACACCGTTCAACTGATACAGAATTCAATAGTAGCAAATTGATTCTATTTGATTTATTAAATCACATGATAAAGATCACTTATGTTATAAATCCGAAGTTGCTATAGTGACGTATGGTTGAATATCCTGACTGCGAATATATATGGGCATCCACTTGATAAATCAACATGCAATTAATGTGAAGGTTTCACTTGTATTTTGTGCTATGTATTTGTTGATATTATTCGAAACTTGTTAGCCAAGAAGATCATTTTGGAGTCTTTGCAGGTGAGATGACAGCAACATTTCTTTGGTTGCAAGCAAATGTTAAATTACAGGATTAGGTAGTTGCTAATACTGGACATTGTGAAGCATGTATTTCAAGTATCTCAAATGGTGAACATGTCGGGGCTAGATCTGCGTTGGTGAAGGTAGATCAAAAGTTTGAGTCGTTATTCCATAGGAAGGCTACGTGTTGAAAACCTCGAATACTTGTTTTATGCACTACTATTGAAGACCTAACCATTAAATATTGTCTCGAAGTTAGTTTTGATTCAAGCGGATCAAACTCTTACAATACGATAGCCAATGCTTCAATGTAGGACATTCGCCAGCAAGAGACACCGCAACAGAGCAACCTTTTGGTTACAACTTTATAACTTCCTTGAAATCTAAATATATCCGGTACAAAACCTGTTGCAAGTATCCGCACAAAAGTGTTACAAATGTGATACAAATGTACCTTCTATGGATACATCTGGGAAGTATTACGAATGAGAGTTTTAGAACGTATTGCCTACGAATTTCAAACGCCTTTGTAATACTTTTCATTCACATTTATATCTACAAATTATCTAGGAGCATGTGCACAGGACAAACATTTGCATGTGATAAACTCTCCACCGAGAGTAGACATTCATCAAAGAATACTTCTAAATCTGTGGATGTCCGTCATTATTCCATTTGTAGATCGAGAGTCCAACATGTATATACTGCATATATCTTTGTTTCACGTACTCATCTATACAATTTTTGATTTTGGTATAACGTAATGTAAAACATACATAGATTCTGTAGTATAGAATTCCAATTTCCATAGAAGTTGCGGTGTTTCAAATCTATAGATTTACAGTACTTATTTGTACATTTCAGATAATCTACGTATTCGTAAATCTATGTACAATAGCCATCTACGTACAATTAGCATGCACGATGCCCATGCATTATCCTCACATGGCCATTGCTAAACATCTCTTTATTTGCTAAACTCAAAACAAATCTATCGCATTTAAGAATTAGCCTTAGACGATGAGCCACTTGATCCATACATAGGGGATCCAAAACGAGTCTTGTATTCTTCAAAAAATGCCTTAGATCCAACTTCATTAGCTCTCTTTATGAATTCAAATTGAGGATACTCATGGTATCAACGAATGTAGCCAAAACAATTATCAATCTGATTGTATATAGATTAGAAAATCGTTCATCATTAATTCAAATCACTTCAATAAATAAAAGCATGTGTAAAACATACTCACAAATTCATTGATGAAGGACTCCTTGTCCCCACTTCCCAGCCTATTTGGCACAGGTCGGCAATGACAAAGTGCATTCATTTGTTTTGCGTTCCAATTCGGATCGACCTGATGCTCTTTGGCCTCTGCTACAAAAAACCTCCAAGAAATACAAGTGCAACTCCTAGGCTTCCGAGCCCCTCGCTTTGCAGCCTCACAACGATAACGGTTCCTTCGTCTTCGTTACCGGTGGCCAATTTCGTGCACTACCTTCTCCCAATCCCAATGAGGATAGTTTCTGAAACTAGCCAACAAACCCTCCAAAATGGCGTCCACCCGTGCACCATGCTTCTGCACAATCCATGACTCATGGCAATCTTGCAAATGTACACAGCACATAGCTTTAACCCCTAAAATTCCTTGACTGTAATCTCACAAAAAACCATGAAAAACGCAGTATTTGGAAGTTGGAGAAGAAATAATATGTTTTTTTAGTTTTTTCATCATTTAACCGTAAGATCTAATACTCAACTTGGTTTTTCAAGTAAGCACAAAATTTGAGAGCAAGATGACCATTAGATTCTTAGATTATATGGATCAAAGTTGCAAAAGAAGATTTTTTGGGGTTCAATCTGGTGACAAATTTGAACTTTAGAAATTAATATCTTTTTTTTGAATGGGTCAGAAATTGATTGAATAGCAAGGCCATGTTAACAATTGAGTTAAGTCTTCAAATATAAAATCTTGAAAGAAAAAAATTCATATTAATTTTTTCATAAAACATTTACTAGAAGTGGGTACAAAATGGAAGGAAATAGAAAATCATTTATAAGTTTGACATGGAATTGTAAAATGTCAATCTTAACGGTCAGAATGTTGTGCTTAAAGGTCTTCACCTAGTTCTTTTTATTTCATTAAAAAATATTGAAAATTGAGTTTAGAAATGAGCTTCAAAGATTTTTTTGTCCAAAATGCCTAAGAAACATATCTCCTCATAACTTTTATCCCATTGCTCATAATGGGTTGATTTATAGCTTCAATTGTAGATATAGATCAACCAATCATGAATCCAAAAAAAAAAATTGAATTTTTTTTTTTTTTTTTTTTTTTTTTCTTGGTGCTCGATCCTGCTTTGAAAACTTCAAATGCTTATAACTTTTGCAATACTTATCGGAATGACGTGAAACAAAGTGCTACATGTAGAGTATAGTTTTTGGAAACTACACTAAAATATTCATTGAAAGTTTTAAAAGTATGAGGTCCCTGGAGGCTGCCCAAGAAGTCGAACGACCAAGTTCTGGTTGCGAAGAATTTTAGGGGTTAACTCGACTTCGAAATGCCTGCCCTAATGATACTCGTTGCATGATATCCACCTATTCATTCTGCCTGTGAAAATGCTTTTCGCTTTGATGTTGACGCTGCTGATGTTGTAGCAATGGTACATCACATCCTCTAGATGGGGATGGGCCAGACGTTGGAGCAGAAACTTGTGCAGCTGGTGAACATTGGCCTTGCATGCATGGATTAGGCATATTTGACTCCTCCTAAGTCTCGGCATTTGGATCAACTCTGGAGGGACGCTTGTTGCTGCATCGTGTGCCGCTGACATCCTACTACATGCCACCACGAATGATCACTCCGGCTCCTCGCCTCAAACTGTTAGAATTGTTGCCTTGTCCAGTATTAAACATGGAAACTCCGAGGCGTGCAGAGGCCATCTAAGAGAGGGGGAGCCAAATAAAATACAAATAAAAGCATTAGAGTTACAAGCGGTTTCATAACTGCATTTTGGATCTTTCTAACTAAGGTTTTGTAATAATTGAAGTACACATCTACTTATAAGTTTCCTTCTAATCAAAAAACATCGCCAATTGCTTCTCTGTGAGCCAATTATGAGCCAATTATGTGTTCAATTTTGCAAATGCAATTTCCAACATCATTTTTGATTTGCAAAAGCATTTATTAATTCATCTACACAAAGAGGTTCGATTGGCCGGTCCAGTGCACATGCGATGGATGTTTTTTGTAGAGCGATACATCAAAAACCTGAAGAACTTTGTAAGAGAGCAAGCTAAACCGGAAGGGAGCATTGGTAAAGGCTGTCGTTTACAAGAGACAATGAGTATTCATCAAAGCTTGATTGGAGATCTAGATGAATATGCTCATTGACTTTGGAAAAAAATTGAAGACATCATAATCACAAGTATTAATTGTAAAAGAAATGTTTATCGATGGGATGATTTTGATTTGTTTTTTCAAATTTATTATGTTTATTTTAGAACCATTTTATTCGGAATGGTCATTATCTTTGAAATTAATCATGAATGTGATTTGGTTAGTAGGTCAAGAGCTACATGGTAAAGGAAAAATGAAGAGATTTTCAAATTATGACGACATAAACTATCGACAAATCAATATATGTCTGATCCTGAACTCTCCACAAATGAAATCATATGTCAATCGATACAACAATGTGGTAAAGAAATATCATGAAGAATTTAGAGCATTTTGACATGCTGATCCTCAAAAACGTCGTATTTGTTCACAATCAATTGTAGATCTTGATGATTGGATACGCATGACTGTACAACATGAAGAAGAGAATCAATTAAATATTGATTCAATCAATCCTGAGGACAAAGTTGTGAAGGATATTTCATTGGATTGTGATCACGAGTATAAAATTTATTCACACATGTTCTCCTATGGTCGACACTTTTGGAAGACATTCAATTGACAAGCATGGACGAACATATAATTCTGGGATTGCGTGTAGATTTTTTGAAGGAGAGCACATCGTGGATCATGTTGGAGTTTTACGAGATATAGTGGAGGTGAACTTTTGCAAAGCAAGGAAGCTTATACTTTTCAAAGTACAGTGGTATAGAAGAAACACAACATGGAATGATTGCATGTTGTTTTCTAAGGACCAAACGTCAAATTTGCGGAGCGACCACACTAAAGATATTCCATTTCTTCCTCCTCATTGTGGGAACAAGTGTTTTTCATTTAGAATCCTTCAAAATACAAGAACCTATTTGTGCTTCAAGACAATCCTCTAAACTATGTTGTTTTTTATTCTATTGAACTAGCATTAGCTTGGAATCACAGAACTCACATAATTGGGCTAGAAGCAGGTGTTTTAGAAATGGAAAACAGAAATGAGATACGTAGACAAATGCAATTCAAAGAGGGAATAGGATTGGACACAAATGATAACTTAATACTCATGAAAACTATGAATCAGCTGATTCAAGATGACGAACATGAGATGAGAGGCATTGAAAGAGATGAACTTGTTTTAGACTCGCATGAAGACTCCGATTACAGTACAAGAAGAACAAGGTATGAGCAAAACCTAGTTGAAATGACGTGGCTTTTGGTCAATGAGACGACTCTACTTTGATGAAATGAGAGTCTAAGTTATGATTGGTACTTGAAGAAAGTTTCTAACAAAGAAATACATGTTGGACAACTTATATAAAAAAATTGGATTCTAAATTTTAAATCATTATGATATCAAATTTAAGTTACAGTCATGGTCCTAGAATTTTTTCATACATTATTTTTTTTTTCTGTTTGTTTTTTCACGTGGGTAGTAGCTATATAAGAAGGAATCTTTAGACATAGGATCTCTCAATCTGTGACATTTGATGGTAATAATTATGATTTGGAGTGAGTTTATGTGATCAATTGCTAATTATTGAATGAAATGTTTAAAATGGATACATGAGTAGTTATTGTATGGTATGCAGACAAGGAAGCATGGCTATTAGTTTGCACATATTATTGAAAATATATATAAAAAATTTGTGTAATAAGATATATGAATAAACAAGAATTTGTGTGTGCGGTGATAGAATAAATAATTAGAGAATGGGATTCTTGAGAGTGAGTGTAATGTGTAGAATTCATTAGCCCTAAAAAAATTTCACGTTTTGATGGTGAGAAATCTAGAGTATATTTGACTTACTCCCTTGATTTTGATATCTATTGTAAATCCTCCAAAATTAAAATTGAATATAAAACAAACATTTGATTTGATGGATTCCACATTTTATCTTTTTTGCCAGTGCCCTTATGTATCTTTATTGTTTTCTAATTTGTTCCCTCACTATTGTATTGAAGTACAGCTGATAATTACTATCGTGTGAGTAGTAGGTGATGCAGAGTACTAAAGTCACTTTCTCCATCTCTTCTATTCCATCTACATTAAACTATGTTGAATATATCTTATTTTTAATTGCACTTCCAATTTACATCCACATTTACATTCTATTCTTTTCAAATTTTGTTGCAAATGTTTCTATTTTGAATAATTCTTTTCCATTCCATCTCTACATTCTAACATTTCTATTTTCAGGTAAAAATTTATTGTTCATTCCATGTTTATATTTCATTTTTTCATTCTTCTTTGAAATCTTTCTATTAATAGGTGATTTTTTTTCTTTCATTCCATGTCTATAGTATTTTTTTTGCAAATATTTCTTTTTTTAGGTGGACATTTCTTTTTTATATCTAAGTTATATTTTCTTCAATTGTTTGTTGAAATTGGTTTCAATTTTTGAAATGTATTCAAAATTGTTTTCACTTTGGTTACCCAGATGTACAAATATATATTTTTCTACTGAATAAATGTATTATTATTTTTTGCAAACACTAAATTTTTACAAGTAAAAATAAATATGTTGCAATCTTTCCAAGAATTTACATTTAGTGTAATATTTGGTTGTTGTGTACGATTTGGTTACTACACTAAATGTCTACTTTGCGATTAGTGTAAGGATTTGTGTTTAGTGTATATTATACTAAACGTCATATTTAGACTAGTGGTAACTTGAGCTATATAGGTGTGTCTTTAAGTTTGTATGGGATTATAGGCAATTTGATAATCATAACCAATGTTCCGCAGAAGTAAACATTCTTGCAAAAACTAAGGAAATCTGTCTAAAATTCAATTACTTGCAAATGAAGGCAAAGATAAGCAGGATTTTTATTCCATTTTACTTATTTAAAATAAATAAAGTCAATTCTAAATAAATTAAAATATTTATGAAAAAATTAAAGAGCAATAAAATAGTTGAGATTCATAGTACAATATCACCTCTTCTTCTTTTTTACCAATGTCTAAGGAAACTACATGTTTTGCTTTATGCATTTCACCTATGATGTGCTATAGGCATGCAAAATAGGGATTGTCGAGGAGTTTGAACTTGAATTATTGTCCATTTTGTACTTGGGTTAAATCTTACAAGTAGACGTAGTCTGATAAGCTTTGTACAAATTTACCCGACATTCTTGGAAGAATTTTAGATAGCCTAGTTACTCTACAAATGTACGTAGTGTATTATTTTTTCCCATATCTCAATATAAGATAGTTATTCCATAGAATTTATAACTTATAAAAATGAAAAATCCAATTTCACGTAGTGAACCATTTCAAATTATTTCTTGTTTCAAATGACAAGAATGCATTCAATGCCACCATCGGAGTCAATGTGCAATGGTCTCCTTACTTCCCCAATCTTGGATTCAGAGGTCCTACAGTTTTGTAGATTCTGGGTCCCGAGTACAATCTCTCCAGTCTTGAAGAAATCGCCGATTCAAGAATGACATAGATATGTCGTATCGCGCTTGTACATTTCACGCTCACATAGATTTCAGAATACATCTGAGAACTGTTACAAATGCGAGACAAACCTGTAATCATTTTGGGACAAAAAAGCGACACAAAAATGTGTTACAAACATGTCAGAAGATAAGTGTTACAAAATTGTAACTATTTCAGCAGCCTCTTGTAGTGAGAATCGGAGCCTGGAGGAGAGATGATCTCATATTTGTAGTCTACATGATGGTTGGAGAATCAATTTGATTTTGTGGTCGTGTGCATGTTGATAGCGCAGGAGATTGAGAGCACGAGCACGGCCGGATTTGAATCACAGGTCTAGATTCTTTGACTGATTTGAGATCGGAGGATTGTGGAGATCAATTGCGATTGACTGTTCGAAAGACTGGAGGTGAGATTGAGAAACAAGATTTGTAGGGCGAGATTACACCTGTGTTAACGCCCGGAGAGATTGTGAACCGGAGGTGGAAAAATATAAGTTCTGAATCTTTCTTGGGCTCACGGAACCAGCATCAACGATGCACAGATGCTGATCCAATTTCGAGTTTTCCGATCCATCCGTGTTTAGTGACTTGAAGATTTTTTTAAAAATCTGAGCAGACAGAATTACCTATATTCTTGAAATAAAAGGCAAACTCCATGAATCTAACCTTCTGCATCACGTTTCGAGGTTGTGGGCTTTTTTTGTGACTTCAGCGTATGTCATGAAGAAGGATATTTGCTTCAGGTTTTGTTGCAAGATTTTCAAGCACTATTCTAGTGTCACAAGCAAGATCAACAGCTGATGCTCAATGATCTTTTGCTGATTTTTAAAGCCACCACAGGAATTTCTGCAACAGTATATTCTAGTTCTCACTGTTGTTTGTGAAACATCCATCCTGAATGACGTAGTGAAAGTTAGATGGTGTCTGAACCCAGCTGCATGCAGCTATTAATTAGGTTGTATCGAGTTTAGGACTCTGGACAATATTTAAATACAAACGGTTCATTACAGTGTGATTCCTAGTGGAATGTTTCTACAGCTTATGAATTTACAACCCTACGTATCCTATTGAATAACTTAGCAATAATCTCCCCTTGAAAGGATTCCTGTTCAGTGCACTTGGTTGCAAGACTTTCTCAGAACCAGATTCAACCTTTGGTCAGCTGCATGCAGAACTCTCCTTGATCAGAATTGCAGTAAGGTTCAAGGACGTAAAAAAACCATCTATCGAAAAATCATGTTTGAAATGCATAGTACTGCACATCTCCTGTAATAACAGGAACGTCAATCTCTAAGGTTGAGATTCGAGTTTTATGGTACAATCCTTTTTCAATTTCTTGAACTTCCTCACAAATCTTTGTGAAATTTGGTCTTCTCTCAGGATTTCCATGCCAACAGTCCTCAATCAACGCCTTCAATTGTGGATGTAGATCAGAAGGCAAGCTTGGTCTGTGCCCTGAAATCACTCTGTAGTATTGCTCATACCGAAGGTGACCCTGAAATGGAAGGTTTCCTGTCAAGACCTCGTAGCATATCAGTGCGAAACTGTACACATCGGCTGCCTTGAGGTCGGGCTTTATAGACCTGTCAGATGTTCGAGTTGGAAGAATTTCAGGTGCACTCCAGAAACTAGTGCGGTCTGCATCTAAATAATCTGATGCATCAAATTTACTTGGACCTGCAATATGCTCATGTATTGACACACCGAAGCCCTGAAGTTTGACATCTATGCATCCTGTGCGTACGTCCACAAGCACCTTGACAGAAGACAAGGATCTGTGCATCACCCCATTTGAGTGTAGAAATAACATTGCCAGTGCAATTTTCTTGATGATGAGCACGGCTTCGTGGATATCAAAAGGCACAACAACGCCAAGTTTCTCTTTCTTTCCTGTAGCCAGTTCCCTTCTCACCATTCGGGATCCAATCAGTCTTCATAACAGAGACCCATTCATCATCTCCATAACAATCAGGAACTGCTGCTTTGCGTCAATTGATAACCCCACCAACTGGGCTATGTAAGGATGGCGACTTAGCTTGATAAGAAAATCTACCTCCCTCTGCTGCTCTCCGTAGGATGAGCCTCCAAAGATCAATTTCTTCACCACCACCGAGGAGCCTAACCAGGTTGCCTCATAAAATTTAGCATTACTTCCTTGAAGAATATTTCGCACTTTCACGAGCTGGCTCGGCTCAATTCTCATATGTTCTGGTAACAAAAGCGAACTGTTAGATCGTTCTAACCTATTCTTCATCGATAACGAGTCCAAGTTGATTACCTTGTGTGAAGAAGAAAGGGTGTATTCCTTCCCTTGGTTCACCAGGTGCACCCGATGGATAACCTTCTTGCAAACATGAAGTAGAACACTCCTCCAATGTTCATGGTTTCTTAGGGACTTGTTCGCAGGGATGGCATTCATTTGAGACTTGAAATACACCAACTCCTTGCAAATTTTCTCAAAGTTTGGCCGATGACTTGGATCACGATCCCAACAGGAGTTAATAAGTCCCTTGAGATTGCCATCTAAGTTGTCAGGCAACTCCGGTCTGAGACCCGAAATCACTGTACCATATTCGTTGTATCGAAGTCGGCCTGTAGAGAGCTCGTCTTGGAATGGAAGCTTTCCTGTCAAAACTTCATAGCGCGTCATCGCGAAACTATACACATCCGCTGCCATGAGGTCGGGCGTGCTGAGATTGCCAACAGTTTCTGTAGGTAAGATCTCTGGTGCTCGCCAAAACCCAGTGCCTACACCAATCACAGCATGCATTGTGTTTGAATCTACATGTCGTGATGCACCAAAATCCACAATTTTGATCTGCTGATTGGAGCTGCCGAAGTATCGAACCAACACATTGGGCGACTTCACATCCCTGTGAGCAACCCCTTCAGTGTGGAGAAACCACAACCCCAGTGCAATCTTGGTGATGATGTCCAAGGCTTCAGAGAATTTGAAGGGAACAACACTAGGTGCCACATCAATGTTCTCTATTTCCATGATTGACCTATTAGCTTGCATTTGACAATCAATCAAATCTCTCAAACTATACTCCATCCATTCCATCACTATGGAGCATCGTTGTTGCGAGTCAACCGATAAACCTATCAACCGCACTATGTGAGGATGACGAAGGTTGCTCAAGAATTTCAGTTCCTGCTGAAGTTCGAGAACCCAAGTCCTGCTATATGCTGCCAAAAATCTCTTCACAGCACATTTGCAACCTAACCAGGTTGCTTCATACACCACTGCGGAGGCTCCCCTCCCAATCCTTCGTCCTTTTCGGATGTCAGATGGATTGATTCTCAGATGACTGGAAATTGAAACAGGATGGTTTTCTAACTGTTGTTCTCCAACATATGAATTGTTCCACCCACTTGATGCAGACGTAACAAAACTGTCCAAGCTAGTGATATCTGAATCCAATGCCGCACGTTCCAACATTTTGGACATCTCCTCCATGTCCTTTTCGGCATCTGCCGTTACCAAAGCAGTCCCAAACTCTAGGGTTGGTTCGAAGCCTTGCATGGTGTCAAGCTCTTCGTGAATCTCCTTAAATTCTCCTGATCTGCAATCCGGCCCACTCACCACCCTGATGATTCCTTCCCACTCTCTAAAATACAAGATCAGAGCCTCTCCTCTTTGAAGGATTACCAGGAGCTTGTCAATTGCAGGAAGTATACCCTTGCTGCTGCCGCCGTTACTCAGGGATTTCTCACAAACAAAGTCACCCTTATCGAACCCTAAGGCCTTCAATTCATTACCAATGGCACTGAAACGATCTGCCATACGCTTGCATTGGTGTTTGTTCACCCATACAGTGCTCGATATGTTGCAAACATTATCTATCACTTGTAAGGCCTGTGAGACTTGACAAATCAGCTCCTCCTCCAAATCCCCCACACTGGAAGCTGATGGAGATTTGTTCGAGATAGAACCATCCCTTCCTACTATTTTAGAGGCCATATCCACACGTTCCATCTCCATATCTGGAGATTCCAATTCAACGCTTGTCGCCATAGAAGTACCCTTGAGTCCTAGAGTCTTTGACAAAGCCAGGCTTCGTTACTCCCTACTCGACTAATTCCTGAGTTCAAGATTCTACCACCTAAGAAGTCCATCCTGATCGAGAAGCTCGAATGTAGTCTGCACTCTATAACTCTTTTCTCTGAAAGTCATGGACAAATGCCCAGAGCTCAACTTTTGAGTTGCATTAACTTTCAAGTGGAAAACCTTCACTAGAGACTCTAATAAGTGGAACCATAAAGACCCTAACATACCCTAAACCTGAAACCGCAATGCGGCAACACAATACTATAACTTCTATTCTAATGTTAGACAAGAGTTGGCCTCTGCAATCATAGGTGTAAAACCTCAAGGAGACCTTGCTCAACACTGCTCCTAAACCGACAAGAACATTCTAACACATCTCAGACCAATGAAGAAAGAAAGGATGCATACCTTACAGTCCCACACGCCTTAATTCAGTCCTAGCTACAAGCCGTGAAAGTTTACGCAGTTGCAGACTCTTCTACGAACATCAGCAACAACGACCTAGAGCAAGATATATGCTCAACATAACTTCGAAGCAGAATTCGAACACTGTCGGTCAGACAACGACGCTCGTAAATTAGCGAACACAAACTGGTACTGCTTGGACAACGTTTAGAGGTGATTTGAATTATGATTTCTTCGACATGAAAGGTTGCGATATCTTCGACATCCCGTCCAGAAGAAAATTAAGAAAGCATTTCAATCTGCACTGCCGAGTGCGCGCCACAGCTTCGATTACAGGCTCTGGGTGGTGTTTCCGGAGTACAGTAGCTGCTGCTGCGACCATGGATTCGAATTTGAGTTCATCAGTTCCACGATACTCCAGCTGGGTCAAGGAACCTCAACATGATGTAAGGAGAGGTTCTCACAATATATGGCAAGATCCTGCACTATTTAACATCAATAACCCAAGCTCTCGCCCACAATATCCGGTGACCCATGTGAAGCAACATGGTCAGGCAGTTGATACCATTATTCATACCCAAAATCGATACTATTACTCATACACAATGTTGATACCTGTCCCTGACATGGAAACCATTGCAACACATGGTTCCGCAAGTCCACTTCCGGTTTTGCAACATCATATCACAAAGCGACGCAAACTCTCGGTGGACAATGGACTCCACCAAGTGTGCATCATCCCAATCTCATTCCCACACATCGTCGTCTCTTCTCTCAGGCTCTTCGACCACCTCTTCCAATCCTGTGCACACACATCCCAAGCGAGCACCCGCCTCAACTCAAACTCTCCCTCCGCAGCCAGTGCACCATCACTGAACAGCAACCGATGGATCACGTCTGCAACCGCCGGAGCACTTGATCATCCTCGTCCAGAGTGAATGCGCGACATGTTGTTATGTGAATGAGAGGTTGAGGCTACATCTTTCTCTTTTTCCACCTTTGCAAGGTCAGTCACCGAACCGTCTTCCCATCTTGTTGATTCCCATCTTTCAAGCCTGGTCTTCAAGCATCAATTCACTCACAGCATTCCTGTGATTGGACTTGGATTCCAGCTGGGAAGCCAGTGGGTTCAATTGCAGGGTTTAATTCCAGGATTCAATTGGGATCAAGTGGCAACAATTTTGGGAATTAGGTCGTGAATTCGCTCCATCATCCGATTTTTTCCCGAACGTTGGGTTTTTGTTTGGGCTCGGCCAGTGTTCTGGTTGCACATTTGGGAGGAGCGTTTTAGCTAGTGGGGAATCCGCCATGTTGGTCGCTGTATCTTCACCTATTTTGAGGATTTTGTAGCTGAGTACTAGGAAGGAGAGGGTTTGGATTTGGAGGCGATGGGCGCTCTCACGGTGGCGCTCGGCTTGCCAGGTCTGCACTCGCAGTGGAATAAGGTTTCGATCAGGAGAATCCCTCGTGTTTCAGGAGGAGCAGGGCCCAAATTCTTGTACCCACATTCGCATTCTTGGGTTGGGAGCAGTTTTCGGCACTATCACCAGTTAAGGCGACTGGAACAGAGGCAGCTTCTGTGCGCGGCGTCGGCGTCATGGCCGTACGAGAGCTGGGCGACGGGCGAGGGGAAGGAGGACTCCAGGAGGCCTGGGTTCCTGGAGCAGGAGGGCGGGGTTGAGGTTTTGGCCATGGGGTTAGGGGTTGTGGTGTCCGTTGTGTTGGCAGTTTCTAGGCACAGTACTCCAGGGGTTCCTGTTGGAGTTCTCTCGCTTGCGTTTCTGACGGCCGTCAGCATCACGCTTCGGCATCAGATTGCTGCTCTGTGTGGAGTTTTAGTTTCTCAGGTTAATTCTATCCAAGCTGCCATGGCAGTGCACCTTTCGAGCATGCGGAACAATGTGATCATCTGGGTATGGTACTCGCACCTCTCAATCTAGGGTGGTCAATTTCTAGATGATGATTTGACGTTGTTTTCAATCTTGAAAGCGTGGAGCAACTAGATTCTAGGTTTTTGGAGCTAGATGTAAACTAGAACGGATTAGGTGAGTGAGTTTCTTTGATATTCTTGTAGATTTGAACATGTGTTGATTAGAGTCTAGGGTTTGGAGATGGTATGTGCAAGGATTTTAGGTGTTGATGTTGCGTATCATGATGGTCTTCGATTTAGGTTTTTATTTTTATTGTTATGTTGTTTTGCAGGGGACTGGGAATGGAGCTAGTGTTCACAGTCCTACAGCACCAATTCGTGATGTTGAAGCTACTCCTTCTGTGACAAGAGATTCATTTGAGAAGAGGCAGGAGGAGAATTCTATAGAGGAAGCGAAGGGATTATCTTCCACGGAGATAGAAGCAGCTTTGACGAACATAGCGAAATCTGTTGCGCAGTTGACAATGGTGGTTGCAAGCCTAGACAGTAAGATATCAAGTCTGGAGAAAGCTGCAGCTAGTAACGTGTCTAGGTCAGAAAATAACAGGATAGTGGAAGATGCCACGACAAGCTATGCATTTACTGAGGCTGAGCCAAAGCAGAATGGGATCTACAGGATTCAGAATTCGGTTGTCAATGGGAATGACGCACAATTGAAGTGGGAGGAGGCAGTAGTTAAGGTGAAGAATAAAAATGAAGCTACATCGCAAGGTATCGAAGGTGAGATCATAATTTTGTCTTTGATGATATTTGCACTAGCATGTTCACTCCTTATTTATGACGAGTATGAGAATGAAGTTATTCCTGTACATTTAATACTCCAGGCTAACGCATGCACTCGTCATGTCAGGGTATAAACCTTCGGAGGCTTCGCTGGCATCGAATAGAGCATTTCCGGAGTATGAAAGTAGAGCTAGAGGAGAACAAGTTTCATTGCTTGAAAGCAGTCCTGTGGACATCTTACCTGAAGTTGGAAGCAGTAGGAAAAACTTAAAACAATCTGCACCTTTAAAGTTCTCCAAAACAGAGACTGGAGATACTTCGATGGAGTTGTTCTTCCAAGATGTGGGAGTTAGGGAACCACAAGGAGATGTTGTATCTGCCGGTGAAGACCTAACGCAGTCCAATCAGGATGTTGCAGCTGTAGAGTCGATGGAACTGTTCTTCCAAGATGCAGGAGTTAGCTCTTCTCAACCAGATGGCGGAAATTTAGTGCAGTCAAGGAAAAACAATGTCGTGGAAAGTGTAGCCCAGCCACAGGTAGTGAATCCAACGCTGGCATCTTCAGTTCCTAGTGGGGTTTTAGATGATGTTGTTAGGAACAAGGCTGCGCAGGGAAGGGAAAGAGTGTACAACGAGGTTGATGCTGAGAGGGAAGAAAACTCGAGCAGGAGAGCCTCCAGGTCAGGTGGCTATGAATTGGACGGTTCGGAGAATTACAGAGCAGTTCCTACAACTGTAGGCTACAGAGGGGATGGCAATCAACGAACTGGTGCTAAGCCGGATGTCCTCAGGTTGAAGAGGATTATGAGTGGCGCAGAATCTCGCTATACAGACGGGGTTAAGCCAAACTCCCAGCCGAATTCTTGGATCCAAAACGACGCAATGGCTTCTGGGATGACTCAGTCGAAAGTAATGTCCAAAGAACAACCTACGGTAGTGTTTGCCACACAATCCGACGCCGGCTGGGATGAATCTTCTGTCTCTAGATCAACGGGAAACGGCTGGGCAGATGAGGATGGAAGAGCCAGTGACCGTGTAGGTGCCGGCAGGTTGGTTCTCCTGCAAATACGTTCAGCTTCTGTGCACAGGTTGTTATAATCTCAATTTGAGGCTTTTGCTCTTAAGGGAAGTTCTGTTTATTGATCTTATTTGAACTGTGTGTCTTTGCCAGCAGAGGTTCAACACGCTCACAGGGTGTTAAAGACGAGTCATCGTATGATGGGCAAGGGCAGAGTTCCAGAAGGAGACCACGGCCTGAAGGCAGTGAAGAATTATCATCTTCCGGTGAAGCAGATTATGGACAAAGGTGGCGGCGTGAAGGTTCTTCTGGTGGTACAAATGCGGATTTCGGGGGGAATGGCAGTTCTAGTGAGAGTAATGAAGGTATTGAAGATACTTGGAAATTAGCTAGTATCATTTATACTAATGAAAGTGAATTATGTAGCTCCTTGATGAGATAAGTGGCAGAGCATGTAACCTTCCAGATTGAACAATGAATTTTCACAAGTTATTGATTGATCTAAGTTGTATTTGTAGGAGGGAACGGGAGCAAGAGACGACAGAGCTCCTCGCGAAGGTCATACGATTCGGACGAAGACAGAGATGTAGAGTCCCCTACATCCCAAGATAGAAGACCATCTCCTGCAAGTCCTTCGTATCCTTCAGAACGAACTGAAACCTTTCGCAATCTTCCTGAACCAAAATCCTCAAAGCCAGACGATGAAGGATTTCAGAAGATACTTGATGAAGTGGAGGCTCTGTTGAAGGAGGGGAGGGAGGGCCTTGAAGGTCGTATTGAAGTGGGTGTAGCAGAGCGCATGCTATATGAAGCTGCTGAGCTCTGTGAAAAGGCCGTTGAACTTAGGTACATGTGTCTGTCATTTTTAATCCAGCACTCTAAAACTATTCTTCGGTTTTTGAAGTATCATATGTTGAATTTTTCAGATCTTGGAAACATGAATTGGAAAAGTACTTTTTGTATTTAAGATTAAAGTAAGAAACATCTTCGAATGCCATCTAATTGGGCTGCTTTTACAGAATCGACAGGAGCTTTTGTTTCATCTGGTAGGATTTAAGCTAACTACGATTTTTGAAATGTTCCTAAACTACCGTGTTGCTCATGAAATTGATTACCTTTTATTGCTATTCAGACCATCAAGTCTCGTAGCGGTTGGCATGTGGGGTAATACTCTCTTACTGCATGGAGAGCTCAAGCTGCGGCTTAGCCAAAATCTTCGAAGTATGATGCCGGAGCCTCCGTCAAAGTCGATGAATAGGCGGGAGTACAGGGAGGTTGAAGAGGAAATAATGGTGAGTATTAGACCAACTCTTACTCAGATGGATTAGTTTCTTTTACGCATTCTTGAAGAGTCTCAAGTTTATGTTCTTTATTTCAACATAGTTGCTCAGGATCCTGAAATTCCTTTAGCGAATCCAGAGCCTTTGAGGTTTTAAGAATATTATATATTTTTTCTTCATCCAAGGGTGCTATGCAAATACACAAGTAAAGCTTGTTCTACGATTACCTTCACTTCTGGATAATGATAAAATGGCGTTAATGTAACAGAATTATGAAGCAACCTTGCAAGATGTTGGCGAGGAATGTGAGCAATTGCTTGTTGAAGCTGGTCGAAAATACCGTCTTGCTCTTTCTATGGACCGAACAGACATGCGCGCCTTGTACAACTGGGGTCTAGCTCTCTGCTACCGGGGCCAGCTTATTGCTGAGGAGGGTGGAGAGGTTCGTTACCTCTTCTATAACTGTCTTCTCGTTTTAATTCAGCAAGCTACAGCAGTATACGCTAGATTGGTTTATTCTTTCTTAAATTTGTGGACTACAATCTCAGATATTTGAGTGATTCCTAATGTACCTTAACTGGGATGAAGTTCGATTTTGAGATGGAGGGAATTCTTCCTTTTGATGGTTAAAGGGGGCTGCTAAGTAAGGATGAATGATAATAGGGTAAACTAAGTTATGTGTTACAGTGTCGACTAAGTGATAGAAATTTCTTTACTTCATTCTGACGATTTTTAATTTTTGGTTTTTTTGTATCTTTCAGACAGCAGCCCAAGATGCAGACAAAGTCTTCCTAGCTGCCATTGATAAATTTGAAGCAATGATGGGACTCAGTGATATGTACGCTGCGGGAGGTAAGTACTGAAAATCATCTCGTGACCTACTACTGGCATCTAGGCATCTGAACATTGCGCAAGGAAGCAACGTCATCATCTGATGCCTGTCATATCGGTTACACTAATTGGTGTGGACCACAATAACAATGAAACGTTTGCTTTCAAAGTATTTTGGTTTCTGCAGGAATTTTACCTCACTCTACTGTTGTTTTTCATTGGGGTTTAGGCTGGTTCAAACACTGCAAGTGTGCACATGCAGTCAATCCGTAGCGTGGTCACAAATTAATTTTCAACAGCTCCTTGGTTATCATCTCTCTTTCTGAAACACTTTTGATAATGCTGTTTTGCAGCATTATTGAACTGGGGATTGGCAATGCGGGACCGGTCTCGCCTTCGGCCTCTGGGAAGCAAGGAGCGACAAAGGATAATGGCTCAGGCAAAGGAGATCTTTGAAGAAGCTCTTCGTCTGGACCCCAACTATGGTCAGGCAAGGGGAGCTGTAGCAGCTTCTATAGTGGAGCTGAAGGGGCTTCAGGAGTATGAGCAAGAGCCTCAGGAGTCCAAAGAGTCACCGCCTTCAAGAGGATTTCGAGACTGGTGGGGTTAATATTTCTTCTGCTTCCGCTTGTGTAATGCTTCACCGATAGCAGAAAACCTGTACCGTATTTTGTTTTTATCCGCGACCTAATGGTCACCTTGGAGTGTATCAACATGACCCACTTTTCTTCATTTTATCTCTGAATTGAAAATTGTTTTGAGCGACAGTATGTAGTAACTGTCAACTAGAGAATGAGTCGAGCTTATCTACTACAGGCTGCAGCCGAGTTCCACACGGCTATGTATCTAGTGTTATCAAATCATCATTTTGGCAGTTTTTCCCATTATCATGGACTCATTGGACAAATGAAATGCTTGGTGAATGTTTGCAAAGCATGTTGTTGAAATATACAGTCAAGAAAGTTGCATTGAATTGTTTTTAGAAGCACTTCAGGGCACCCTTATTTTGCTCAAAACCAAGTGTGTATGTGTAGTTCCGCAGTGTGTAACAAAATGCACAAGATAGTATCGATGACATGTGCTTATTGATGAACCTTATTGTTGTGAAGGTTCTGAATTTTAGAAGGGGCCCTTGAAACTACTATGGTTGGACAGGCCTTCGGAAAGTGAGCTTTGCATTTCTTGAATTTGTTATGTTGTACTTTCATGCAAGTAAGATGTCTGCTGCCACAAGGTTGAAAGATTCCCTGAAATTAAGGATCTACAGTGTCGTAGTTTAAGAGGGGTCTCTCTATTTCCCCCCATCAAGAGGTGCAATCGAACCACAACCGCAGGTTCGGTTGCTAGGCTCGGTGGGTTCCATTTTGCTGCCCCTCCCCGTTTTGGGGTCATGGGGTCTTTTTTTGGTTTTTTTTTTTTATAAATTTGGGGCCGTAGGCCCCAATTTACCCTAGGGAGGTCCTCATGAGATCACTAGGACCCCCACTCAAGGCAAATAATAGGGGCAGAGATTTGCCCCTCCCCTCCCCAACCCCCGACCCTGGCATCCGACCCACCCCCCAAGCACCGCTTGACGGGGGGAAATAGACAGATCCGTTTAAGAGTTGACATGAGTGCATAGAGACTTACCGTACAAGCATGGAAAGGACTTGATTACCCATGCACTCATGCAACCGCATATCATGCCAAATGCAAGAAATAACTAATATTGACCTGTCCTTTCCAAAGTGGCGTCTGTAGCTGTAGGCAAAGCAGTTGGCAAGCATTTCAAGCACCCCATCCCAGCCACTCCATTTATCAACCTATATGAAATCTTACGGACAGCATCAAAAGCACTGAGTCATCACTGTTTGTAACTTCTTCACACCGTGTACCAATTCTTTTATAACTTGCACAACTGTCTTGCACGGTATTTCAGCATGATGGGTTCCATCGAAACTCGAGACTCTACTGATTTCAAAAATGTTCCCAATGATCACGTTCATTTCTAAAAGAGTCTCACACGTAAACAACCCCCCCAGGCTCCCTACATATGTCATGTACATACTCCACAACGCAAAGAGGATGAGCATGCCATTACATCATCCGAGAGTTTTCGCATGAACTCACTCCAAAAGCTGCTTTCACGCTAGCAGCCGTGACTCCCCCCAGACGCTTTGAGTCACACACCCTCTCCAAGGAGGCGGAGATCTTCATGACTCCCCATTACACCAGCAGCCATACTTGCAATGATGTACCACAACGAGCACATCATGGTGTAAGAGCATCCGCACCCTGCCGCGCAACAGGTGACCGCGCAGGGTTTTCGCGGGCCCGGACTGCTTCAACCGCCCCACTCTCACTCGCGTAATGGCCCGGAAGCTCACGGGCTCGCTATAAATCCTTGCGGGCTCGCCAGTTTCGTGTACGCCCCTCTTCGGTTGCGCGCTTCGTTTACGGAGAGATTTGAAGCTGATTTTGACATGTCGGCTAATTTTGACCTGTCGGCTCATATGTTTGCTCTGTGCAACCAATGCAGAGCCAAGTGATTGGGCTCCGGTGTCGCCATCCAGCTCATCTAGTGCCTTTCTTGCTTGTCGCATCTGGCCCTGTCAGGTCAAACTATGCAAACGGGTGGGGGAGGAGAATTCTTACGAGCCCCGCGAGCCTTGAGTGGCGCTGGAAACACTCAGTAGCGTGTCTTGCACCCCGCACAAGGGTGCGGATGCTCTAAGTACCTAAATCTGGACCCCCCCCTAAAGGCCGACACCCCAGATTCTTGCTGCAGTGGAGATTTGATGACCCTATAATGACCTATAATGTATCCCATGCATACATGCAAAAGAGTGTCCGGCTATAGGTCAACCTATGTTGGTCACTTCCAAAATTTGTAGTTATTATTGTAAGTGCTTATAAATATCCTAAAAATGGGGAAATTTTGTTTTTTCTTATTGTTAATCACTGTAAAATAGGAAGCCACTCATTCCACCTCCACAAGTATAGTGAATTCCTTAAGTGTCCGAAAATAGGTGCTGCTACCATATACATGCTTCCAAGTCAGTCCAATCGTCCGGCATATTCCGGTTTTGTACATGGATGACGCATCTGTAAATAACTCTCGAAATTCCTCAGAAAAGGTATTCAGTAGCATCATCTGCTTTTTTTTCCGAGTGTTTTGCATCCCGAGAGAAGGATCTAGATACTGCGTATGGACACATGTACTACCCTCGCGGTTTGGATAGGGTATAGCCAGCCACAGATATGGGTCCCTTGGATTAGCTGGCACCTTCAAGGCCTTGGCAGCCTGGCACAGGGGCACATCCGTATGAGAGTCTGGTATATGCTTTTGGAAAAAGAGGAGAGGAAAAAGAATGAAACATCAGGAGGAAGTTAAGGGAAAAAGATCACCACATTTGTCTGAAGTGGATCTAGTCATGAGCCCAACTGGATCAGGTGTGCTTGTCAAGGTTCTTCCGTCATTGAAAATTGTTGCCCCTGCTCAAGTTTGTTCAGCTCTGCTCTAAGGGCGCTTTCGGATCAAATAGAGATTAAAATTTATTTTTTTATTTTTAATTTTTTTTAATTTTTTTTTGGACGAGATTAAAATTTAAGAATGTTCAAATGTTCAAAATAATATTACATAGATCAACAATATGTGAAATGATGAATTGGACTATCGTAAGGGTCCAAACACTCCTCATGATCTAGAATATATCAACAATTACAAGGTCCGTAGACAATTATATTTCATATGCAAGTTGTCAATAAGGCTTTTTGTGTGATGAAATTTTTAGGAAGGTTAAGTGAATATTTGAGGAAGCTAAATGATGAATCAAGTGCCACTTGTTAATGCTCACTATATAAAATGCTCATGAAAGTTGGATGGTATATATGATGAAAGATAAACTTATTACTATTTATTTTTAGACTCTTTTTTCTTTTTGAATACTGAAGTGGCTCAACATCATTTTCCAAAAAAATGAAACATTCAACAACGCTATATGATAGGTGCTTATAAAAATAGTATCTTTATATATCTTCAAAAAAGATTTCAAAAATCCGCAACACAATTTTGACATTGTAAGAAGCTTCCAAATTTGAAACTATGGTGATATAAAGGCTTTAGAAGTCAATAGAACAACAACATGGTATCATCATAAAATTATATTTCTAAAAGTTACAAAAAATTGAAATTTTGTTATCACAATATTCAATTGTAGAAATGGACGCTCCTCACCTATAACTTTACCTTCATTCTATTTTCTCAACGGTCAACAAAGATTCAACTCAATACTCTTTCTTTGAAAAAAATCCCATATCTCACGCCAATTTTGCTATAGTATCACAATTTCTTCAAATTTCAAAATCTTAAAACAAAAAATCAAGGCCATCAAAAGAGACCAAGGTACAAAATTAATTACACCTAAGACCTCCAGTCAAACATCAAAACCTGAAAACAAAACAAAACTCAAACATTCAAAAACCCCCACTCCCAAAAATCACAAACACATTTATTATCTCACCTCAGATATTTCAAACGTGACACCATACACCAATGCAGACAACTCCCCACATTCACCAAAACACTGTAGCCAGGACCACCCCCCCATTATGAAATTCCCAATCATCCCCTACAATATTATAAACTTTCAATCATACCTCCCAACACCCTTTAACCGAATCAAAAAACATTAAAAAAAAACCCTAAAAATCCCTAATAAACATTAAAAAAACCCCGAAAAACATTAAAAAAAAACTCCACGATCGGAACCCGATGAGGTCTACAAAAGACGCCGGACGACGCCCAACCGCCAATCCTACCCCGACTTCGTCGACCTCATGGAACTAAAAAAACGAATTAAACTCAGGGAATATCCTTCCCTCGATGCCGAGATTGCTTTGCCAGGATCACTTGGATGATTCACGAACTACGTTAGCATTACGGTCAGGAAAATCGAGATCGATCGAGTAAGTTATGTGAGAGCAGAGACGACACACCGAAGTTGAGTGGCGCTCGCAGCTTCCCAGCCTCTCTCCGCTGCGTCAATGATCTCTCCTCCGCCGGCCTGCGCTTCAAGTCCACATCGCCATCGTGGACTGCGCAGAATTCCTGCATTCTGTTACTGCTATGAAATCTCTCTAGATTGCGAACTTCCCGGAACAAATTCCGTAGCTAGATAAATACACAAATCAATTCTACGTCGAGCCATCGTCTCTTCTCTCTCACCATCGTCTTGACCACAACCTGTACGATACTATCCCGATACTAGCCCGATACTATGTCGATACTAGGTCTATACTATGGTGATGCTAGGTAGATACTAGGTTGGACACAAGACCGATACTCGTGTGATATCTCTATATACCCGTGGTGTTACTAGGGTGATATGTAGAGCGGGTATCTAGTTGCCGGCTATGTAAGCTTCGAGTTGCGAAGCGGAGGGTGCACTTGCGTCTTCGCGTTTGCGGCCACTTGCTGGAGCTTCGCTTTGGTGGAAGGTTCGAATGCCGCTAATTTGACGCCGGAGGAGGTGCTGCTGTGATTGTAATCTGGGGCGGAGGTTTCTGGAAGAGGGGAGATTGGAAGGTAGTGACGTGCATCGAGTGGAGTGGAGGTTTTGTTGTTGATGTTGTTGTTGTTGTGGAGTGAGAGGGTTGTCGTGTTTGCATTTGGGTTTGGAGAGGAGCGTGAGGTTGTCTATTTCTGTCAGTTTAAGTTCACTTAATGCGGATGAGTGGAGTTCGTGAGGGGCGGTGTGTGAGTGTGGAGTCTTGTTCTGTGGAGGTTTTGTTGAGAGGCGGAGTTTTAGCGACGGTGCGGGGTTGTGGAGGTAGGGGTGTGGTGGAGAGATAGATTGTCTGTTTCGTCGAGGATGAATAAGTTTCTTAAGACTTCGGGAGAGGACTTTGGACCGTAGAGGAGAGGAGGGCGTCGGAGGGGGAGTTGTTTACGAGGCTGCCGGCGAGAGGGAGAGGGCGTGTGTGAACTGCAACTAGTGCTGCTGCTGCGCTCCACTCATCCATTTTGTCACTGCAATTCGGCTGGCTATGGCTGAAGTGGCTCTGTGGAATGCACCAGACCACCAGTCATATGAGCACCAGAAGTGTGTGGACCTTGCCGACCTCTACACGCTGGGAAGAAAGCTCGGAGAAGGGCAGTTCGGCATCACCTACCTGTGCACCGAGAATGCAACGGGGCTCAAGTACGCGTGCAAGTGCATCCCCAAGCGCAAGCTCAGCATCTCCGAGGAGGAGATCGAGAATGTGGGGCGCGAAATCGAGATCATGCGCCAGCTCGCGGGCCATCCCAACATTGTGACCATCAAGGGCGCGCACGAGGACGCTACCATGGTGTACCTGGTGATGGAGCTCTGCGAGGGCGGGGAGCTCTTCGACCGCATCATCGAGCGCGGCACCTACACCGAGGCCAAGGCCGCGCGTCTCACCCGCACCATCGTGGGCGTTGTGGAGGCGTGCCACAGCTCCGGCGTCATGCACCGCGACTTGAAGCCCGAGAATTTCTTGTTCGAAACTATGCATGAAGATTCGGAGCTCAAGGCGGCGGATTTTGGCTCCTCCTGCTTCTTCGAGCCAGGTGACGTGTTCACAGAGATTGTAGGAAGCCCGTTCTACGTCGCGCCGGAGGTTCTGGACCGCCAATACGGCCCCGAAGCCGACATTTGGAGCGCCGGAGTGATCCTGTACATTTTGCTGAGCGGCGTCCCACCCTTCTGGGCCGAGACGGTGCAGGGTGTCTTCGAGGAGATCATGAAGGGCGAGCCCCCAAGCTTCGCCGCGGATCCGTGGCCCAACATCTCCGACGGCGCCAAGGACTTGATCCGCAAAATGCTAAATCCAAACCCGAAGCAGAGGATTACTGCCTCCGAGGTTCTACGACATGCGTGGATTCGCGAAGATGGTGTCGCGCCTCACAAGCCCATCGCTTCTCTCGTGCAGAACCGCTTGAAGCAATTCGCGGCCATGAACAAGCTGAAGAAGCTCGCCATTCGCATCATCGCAGAGAAGCTCTCGGAGGATGAGATTGGCGTTCTGCAGAAGAGCTTCGCTGAGATGGACCGGGACAACGACGGGGCCATCAGCTTCGAGGAGCTCCGAGAAGGGCTGGTGATGGCCGGCACCACGCTGCAGGAGGCCGAGATCTTCGACCTCATGGATGCCGCGGATGTGGACCAAGATGGCTTGATCGACTACGGGGAGTTTCTGGCGGCGACTCTGAGCCTGCACCACATCGAGCTCGAGGAGAATCTCTTCGCCGCGTTCCAGTACTTCGACAAGGATGGCAGTGGGCTCATCACCGCCGACGAGGTCCTGGCTGTCTGCGGCGAATTCAGCATGGAGGATGTGCGCATCGAGGATCTGATTCACGAAGCGGATGTTGGTGACGATGGCAGTATCGACTACAAGATGTTCGTGACGATGATGCGCAAGGGCAACGGCGGTGTTAGCCATCAAACGATGCGCACCACCCTGGGCATCACTGATGTCCTCGTCCTCGACTCAGCTGTTTGAGTGAGTCCGGGTGACATCTTGAATCGGATTTGTACTTAGACTTTCCACTTGCAATCGGTGTTCCATACACAAACTTACTGCATATTGACCTGCTTACAGGTCAGATGCTAATTAACCATATCCAATATTAACTTGTAGAAACGAAAACAGAAAGAGAAGATTTTGCCCATGATATTAGAGGTTTTGTAATGCCAGGGTTAGGAATCTGGGTTAGGGGTTAGAATTCCGAGTATACGTCAAAGGTGATCGACATGTAACAGGATTCGTGTCGATAGTCGAAGGAATGCGGTGTCTCCGCTGCTAAGTGTAGTTGCAAGCGAATGAGTGGAAGCAGATGTCTCCATTTGTATATTAGAGCCTGAAATAGTAGTCAATATATAAAAGCAGGATGATAAATTTGTTGCCGATGCAGCAACAATGCAATTCCTGCTTTGTACTTTTAGAAGATCATTTTAATGGTCATCAGTGATAACCTAAGTAGCAGTGCTTTACTGCCCTAAACCTGAGTTCTTAAATTACTGTTTGTGCTATATTATGTACCTGCAATGAAGTTAATCGAGCAAGTGTTGTCTGTGTTTAGTTATCCTGTCGTACAACAATCTCCTGATGTGAAGCGAGCAATATTGTTTGTCACTGAGCTTTTCATTGTAGTAGAGCTTTGGTCGTCTAAGCTCAGTACCTCATGAATGGGTGATGCCAGTACCTGTTGGTCGAGCAATGAGAGCCGAAATGGCTGCTCAGTGGGGCTCAGTGAGCTGCCATCGACAGTCTGGAAGTTGTAGATGTGGGAGTCTAAGGTATTATCGAACCTGAACTACACGGATTCCGCCAACGCAATCCCCAAATATCGTGTTAGTGTTATGGAGAAGATACACAGTTGTTGGCCAGAATCATCTATTGCCTGGGAACGAAGGATCATGAGCTCAAAGAAATTTTGAAAAGTATCAGAATTCCATCACAGTTCCTTCTTCTCCATCCGGAAGTTGATAGAATATACATTGCTCAGCTGGGTGGAGAGTCCTATGCTTGGAGCTGAAGATAATTTTCTGTTATTTTTTTGCTATGCGACAATAAGTTGGAAACAAAACCTTTGCGCAAGGCCTTGCAGAGGTGATTGAGGAGTTACTACAGGAATGAAAAAGACGTACCGTGTGTACAGACAGCCAAATGATTGTAAGTTGTTGCCACGTTCATCATATGGGACAATTCGAGAGGAACCGAAAGAGCAATTATTCCCATCTCTGAGTGAGCCTATGTGCACCTTGAGCCACGCACTCTTGAAAGACTATCTCCTTCGGGAAGGGTAAGGATGAAGGAAGTCCTGATTTGTCATTTTGAAATTGGAGTTGTTTTTTTCTGGCACGGAATCTGGATTTGCATCTCAATTTGGGCAGAATCTGGCGTGGTGAGTTGCTGGAGCAACATTCTTGAAAGGTTACAGTGAGATTGAAGATTTTTTTTTTTTTTTTTTTTTTGAGACAACTGGAACCTTTTATTCCACCATTATAAGAGAAATAAACAAAGCGCCACCGCAAAGCCGAGCAAGAACCTAAGAACCTACTGGCAGAAAAAAATCACCGGCCTATCTACCGGAACCACCTAAAATACAAAAGCCGAACCTAGCCAGCCCACCAAGCAAATCGCAACGCCCAAGGCACCTAAGCCGGGGCTTGGGTGAACAGGCGCAGATCAGGAGGACGGTAGTTCCAGCGAAGTACGTCGCCCTGGGCCGTGAAGAGATTGAAGATTTTGAATGTGAGTTACAAAACATGGCGAAATTTATTATTTTGGGTTAACTCTATTGGATGAACACAGTTTCTATGTGCGTATATTATAGGCATTGAATTCCATGTATTTAAACTTTTAATCAATTTAACAAAAATCCCAACAGTCTACGAAGATTTCAAATGCAATGGTCAACTCAACAACACATTCGCATAGAGACCTTCAGCTAATTTTAAAATTGTCGGTTTATCAACAACATCATTGTGTACTTCAAAGTTCAAATGCTTTTGGCTACTATTCTTTAGCAAAAAAGATGTTTTGCTAGGAATCGAGTCAATTTGAAGATGTCTAGGAAAATACCAGGATTTATTGAGTGCCAGTAGATTGAGAGAGGATTCCAAAAGTTCAAATTGCAAACGATACCGAGTATCTGATCCAAAGTACTACAATATGAGCATTTCATTACCGGCGGAATATTACCATCAGGGGAACCATATTATTTTTTTGAAGTGGAACATTTGGATAAGGGTATATTTTGATGCCGACATTATCCAAAACACATGCTCACTAATTGATTAAAAATATTTAAAGTCTACTATTACAACTCACAGACTGAAACAAATGTCCAAGGTAAACCATAGCGGATGAGGAGGGTCTCTCAAATGTGGTTACAACATATACATGAAGGTGAGTGCAAAATCCTCCTTGAAAAAAGTATTATCAAACTAATATACTTCTACGCAGAGATCTTTCCAGAAACGAGGCAATACAACAAAGTAGAAGATAGCGTACAATTCACGCTGAAAACTGAAGATGGCTCGTCGTCGAATCTGCTCCCTCACGAATCACCGGTGTTCGACATCCGCACAGCCATTGATGACACCATCAACCCCCGCTTAGCTCCTATCCACGGACAGCTGAAGGGCAAACGCTTGTCGCTCTTCGCACAACTATCACTTGCCGACTGCACATTTTCCAAACTCAAGTTGCATGAGCGCCAACAATCGATTTGAGTCCAATACCAATCTCAGGTCACCCAGAGAAACCAAGTCGATCCCCAAAACCTAAATCCCAAATCGTTTTGACCCAGACCTATGATACCACTAAGCCTCAAGATCCAGAGAGCTCCAAGACATGACGAAGTGAGCAAGACAACTTCGCGAATCAGAATTTACTGGTGAGAGAGAGTCTAATGTGACAACACTGATTTGCAATGGACGAGTAAATATGTTTCCTTTGGCGTATTCAGCAGGGATCACCGCTATTGGACATCCACAACGCCATCCGACCTGGTCAGAATTTAGCCAGATTATGTAGGAAAATAGCATGACTCTCTCATGCATTAGTAGACTCATTGACTCACTGGATGAATAGGGAACGAAACTATCACAGTGAAGTTAGAACCTTGGAACTCACTCATTTCTTTTATTTTTGGTTTTATATATTTTGAATAATTTTACTATTTAATCTTACAATAAAAATAAAAATAAAATAAAATTTTAAAATTTAGTTAATATATTTATGATTTTTCTTAAAATAAAAAACTAATTTGAATAATTAGATCAAGTGAATACTTTTTGAAAATAAATTTGTATAAATGATTTTTTTGCATCTTAATGTTTTGGTTTTGATAAGCTTAAATTTAATTTTTTTGTTAGCATCATCTGGATGAATATGGGGGCTATACAACCCAAAATTCAATGAGATGAACCCTAGTTACCTCGCATTCGTTGTTTTGACTGAACCCTAAGACTTAATGGGCAACGGGTCCTACCGGACCCGTTGCCCTTAGTCAAACCCTTCTCGCTCTGCTCGATGGATTTCCTTTATGTTGCTCATACATTTTTATGAGAAATAAATATTTTATTTATAAAATTTAATTTATTTAATTAATTAATTAATTTTCTTGATTTTCCCTCGAAAGAGCAGTCACAGTTCAAAGTCTGAAACTGTATTTTTCAGTTCATCCTCCACAAATGTCTGTCTTCATACCTTTGGTAACCTGACTACTGTTTTTTGATTTCCTCTGACATGCCCCTACGCGCACTCCAAACCATGCACTCTCTTAACCCCTAAAGTTCTGAGGGTATTTTTCATCAAAACTGCCTCAAAACAGCCCCTCTTCAAAGCAAGGTGGATTTTGCAAACTTGGGGTCTTTTTTAGTACATCTAACTGTAAGATCTTGTAGCTAACTTCTATTTCTACATGTCCACCAAATCTCACACACTCATTCCTCACCAATTGCAAGATCGTAACGTTCAAAGTAGAAAAACAAGTTTTGTTTTCCTGCGAAAAAAAGGGATCAGCAGAGTTTTGAAGGCCCAAAAAACCATTTCTTAACCCCTAATTGACCAAGGATGTTTTTGCTCAAAACTGCCACCAAATAGTCCCTTTTGAGTGCAAGCTGGATAGTGCAAAATTGAAACCAATTTTGGTATTCCCAACCGTAAGATCGTGTATCTAACTTCTATGTCTATGTGTACGTCAAATCTCACACTCTCATTCCTTACCATTTGAGAGATTATAACATTCAAAGTTGAAAAAAAAGTTTTTTTTACGCTGCAAAAAGAGGACAACAGTATTTTGGGGTCCAAAAAAACCATTTTTTTGAGTAGATTTGGATGGCGTTTCTTTAGATTCTTGTTCCTAGGTGAGTTAGGTACATGTCCACAAAATCTCATACCCATGCAAGGTATAGAACCTTGAGAAAATCATCAATTTCCACAAGGGGGTGTGCTGAAATTCACATTCAAAGGCCGTTTTTTTACAATAAAAATAGCATATGAAAAATTCTTGGATTGAAAACCCAAACGGCGGAAACATGCTCTAGTGGCTCTTCTACATATAGGAATTTTTATTTTTGGAAAAAACTAAAATCTCGATTTTTGGTGGAATTTCAAAGTTTTGTCTTTAAGCAGATTTGGGCAGATTTTGGCAGTTTTGGGCAGTTTTGGGCAGAAATTGCTGCATTCACAGTGGCTGAGAGCCTGCCCGTGGAAGGGCGTTTTATGCTCAGAGGAGCATAAATTTTGCTCACTTCATCCAAAAATAAATAAAAAAAATATCCCCATAAACCTTTTGAAAAAACCTTTTTCCACAAAAAAATTCAAAAAATTTCAAGTAAATTTGAATTTTTAGGAACCTGCCCAAATTTAAAAAACGCCCATTCTAGGACTTTGGTCAATTAGGGGTTAAAGTAAATATGGAATGAATCTCTCCATATTATTGTTCCTAAGTGAGTTAGGTACATGTCCAAAAAATATCATATTCAAAAAAGTTGTGGAAGGTTTCCAAAAAAATCATTTTCCGCTAGGGGGTATGTTGAAATTCACATACAAAGGTTGTATTTTGACAATAAAAATAGCATGTGAATAATTCTTGGATTGAAAATCCGAAGAGTGGAAACATGCTCTACTGCCTTCTCTAGAAGTTTTTATTTTTGAAAAATATCAAAATCTCAATTTCTGGTGGAATTTCAAAGTTTCGTCTTTGGGCAGATTTTGGCAGATTTGGGCAGTTTTGGGCAGAATTTGCTGCATTCACAGTGGCTTAGAACATTTCAGCAGCTGCCCAATGAGCAGCATTTTGACACTTAAACCTTCATCACTTTTGATCCCGATGTCGGAATCGAAAAATAAAAATATGCACACGGAGCTCTCGGAACGGCACACCTCTATTTAAAATTTCAAAAAATCTCAATTTAAATTGAAGTCGTAGATACATGCCCAAATTCTAAAAAAGCCCAAATGTGGAAGATTGTCCTTTAGGGGTTAAGGTGTCTTCTTCCCAAAGCCATCAGAGCTCCCAACTTTGCAACAAAACCAATCTAACACTAGACTCTCCACTCAACCCTACCTTTCCTTGCAAGCATTCTCATACTTTCCCATTTCTCCTCTTTTCGGAGGAACCCATGTTGTCATGCTTTTCACTCACCTACTAAACCGGGAGTTTGTGCACCCATCCGCGCTCACCGCCGAGGTTACCTCAGTCTTTCTGTTTTTGGAGTAAAAAGAAATTGTCTCATCTCCCAATTCGCAGAGAGCTCTGAAAGAGGTGGAGCGCCCTCACAGATTATGGTTACAAATTGTGTAGAATGTGTCCCCGCTTTACATACCCAGACTCACGGTTTAATACAAGGCAACATGCCCTAAACCCTGAAACAAACGTCTCCATTCGCAATCACATTCAGGCCAAACCTCAACCCTGGTAATTCTAAAACCCAATGCAACATCATCCCCTTCACCTAACTTATTCCAAAAATTAATGCAACACCATTCTCTTCGTTTTACTTCT
Organism: Ceratodon purpureus; assembly: GCA_014871385.1. NCBI lineage: Eukaryota > Viridiplantae > Streptophyta > Bryopsida > Pseudoditrichales > Ditrichaceae > Ceratodon > Ceratodon purpureus. Next base: position 6,841,798 of record CM026423.1, read on the forward strand.
AAAACAATTGCAACATTTTTTTAAATTATTATTATTTTTTTAATTTTATTTTTTTTGAGTCAAATGGTGGAATATTGCAACATATTTCACTTCATTTAGCTCTAGTCTTGAGCATTGTAACATGATTAAGATGAGCATGTAATATTTCAGTCCTGGTGGCTTACTCAGCTCCAAGGCTACCATTACAGACTCATAATCTTCATCTTCAGGCCAGAGTTTCCTTTGATTGAGAGATAAGAAAGGTTATGATGTGCTATCAAAGTTTGAAGAACTTAGTCAGTTTGAAGGCAACCAACACAGACTCATAATCTTCGTCTTCTTCAGCCCGGAGTTTGTTTTCAGGGTTGTGAGTGTTTTTTGCACATTTTTGGGAGAGTTGGTGGCGATGGCGGACACGAAGGGGAAGCCGCCGCTGCTGCGCGACGCGCACCTGGGGCCATCGCTGGACCTGCCGCTGCTGGACTCGCCGCGGGTGCAGGAGGGGCGGGTGGACCGCGCCGTGCGGAAGAATTGGCTGCTGTGGGCGACGGCGTTTCCGCTGCTGAACGGGTTGGTGGTGTGGTTGGTGTTGTCGACGTTTAATAGTGGGAGCAGTGCGTCCGAATGTGGAGGATGGGGGACGGCGCGGAAGCTGCAGAAGCTGGAGCATCCGATGGTGATTCTGATCTCCTCGGATGGATTCCGGTGGGGGTACCAGCACAAGGCGCCGACGCCGAACATCGACAGGCTGCGGGTGAATGGGACCGAGGCGGAGACGGGCATGATTCCGGTGTACCCGTCGCTGACGTTTCCGAATCACTACTCGATTGTCACGGGGCTGTACCCGGCGTGGCACGGCGTGATCGGGAACTATTTCAGCGATCCGGACCCGAACAGCAGCGAGAAATTCAACATGCAGAACCATAACCCTAAGTGGTGGCTCGGGGAGCCCATTTGGGAGACTGTGGTGAAGAGCGGGCTCCCTGCTGCGACGTACTTCTGGCCCGGGAGCGAGGTTTTGAAAGGCCCGTGGAAGTGTCCAGAAGAGTTTTGTGCGCATTACAATGGCTCGGTGCCGTTTGAGTCTCGTGTGGACAGCGTTTTAGGGTTTGTGGATTTGCCTGCTGAGGTTCGGCCGAGGTTGATCACGCTTTACTTCGAGGAGCCGGATGAGGAGGGGCATGTGTATGGGCCTGATGCGCCGCAGATCACCGAGCAGGTGGTGCGTGTCGATGCGATGATTGGGAAGTTGATGGATGGGTTGGAGGAGAGGGGTGTTCTGGAGGATGTTACGATTATCATGGTTGGAGATCATGGCATGGTTGGGAATTGTCCTGATAAGGTGATATATCTTGAAGATCTGGAGCCGTGGATTAAGGTGCCTGCCGATTGGGTTGATTCGTATTATCCTGTTTTCTCCATTCGGCCATCGCCGGGGGTGGATGTGGGTAGCGTTTTTAGGAATATTACGGAAGGATTGGCGTCTGGGAAAGTGAAGAATGCTGAGTTTGTGAAGATGTACTTGAAGGAGGATTTGCCCGCGAGGTTGCATTTTTCGGGGAGTGATAGGATTCAGCCGATTATTGGGATGGTGGCCGAGGGGTATAGAGTGGCTGCGAAGAGGACGAGGCGGTCCATGTGTGGGGGTGCACACGGTTATGATAATGCGTATCTTTCCATGCGGACGATTTTCTTTGGACATGGACCACAGTTTGCCAGGGGCAGGAAAGTGCCGTCCTTTGAGAATGTTCAGCTGTATAATGTGATGACGTCCATTCTTGGCATCCCGGCTGCACCTAACAACGGCACTCCTTCGTTTGTAGAGTCTGTCCTTCTGCCGAATCCCTAAATCCTTGAAGCTCCTGACGTGTAGAACGCTGCTTCCACATGTGTGTCATTGGAAGGCGGGGAGGCAAGAGACAGGAGTATATGTGGTGTACAGATTGTAGTTCCATGACAAGAATTCTGACATTTGTAGGTGATGATATGGTCGGCGATGGAGATGACCGGAAAGGTTTAAGCATGAGCTTGCGAAACCTTCCGAACAGATAGTTCTCTTATATTGCTGTAAGTATCTATTCTTCCCATCATTCACAAATGTGGGTTTAGCACAATAAGGTTCTGATTCATTACCTGTGACTTTATGTAAAATATTGCAACTGTAATATATATTAAGCTTGGATATCGCACTTCTGTTCTGTCTGATACATCGAGTGGAAGCGTATGTTCTGTGGCTTGCTGCAAAACGACCGTTTAGCTGATATTAGCATATCTGAGCATTACTGTGGATTAGAATGAGTGAAACTCACGACAGATAGAAACCTGGAGGTGTATGCAGGGCTTTCTGTAGCATGTACTAAACTTGGAGTGGTAGCTTTGTAAAGCCTGCCCCTTGGTTTGATAGGTTCCTTATGCTTTGTTGGGGGTAGTTTTGCAATTGAAATTTATGTATTTGTAGAAGTTGCAGGTTCCTGACATTTGCAAGTATGCTAAGTGAGCCTGAGGCTTCATTCTTCATCGATTTTATGAACTCCACGCACTGTTTAATGTTCTCACGCGGTTTCTCTGTCAAGAAATCTTGCATGTTTCTTCACAGCTTGTCATGGCTGCTTGTCCTACTATGTGACTCTGCGTTCCGCAATTGTTACTTATGTTTGTTGTTTTGCAGGCCACATAGCATTGGAATTTGGTGCAATGGCTGGATTTATGTGACAGGCTCATGAATATTTGGCTCTTAACATCATGGCATGTCTCTTCTCTTTTCGCTTTTGACACAAACAGTAACAACTTTATTGTCGCGGCGAAGAAGAAACCCAGCAGAGACTGTTGGCGAAGAAATTTACATTTTAAAATTAAAAGGAGAGTACCGAAACCACTAATTCTTGGCTGTACCTGGACCTGTCTTTTGAAAGTTTGTTGTGTTTGAACAAAGAATGTAAATCTCTAAATTTCTAAATGAACAATCTCCAGACATCTCGATGGAAGTCTGTGATTGTCCCAAATTGGACGAATTATTTTCCCCGACCATGTGAACTGCAGAAGAGAATGCTCTGAAGCCTGTTGCTCCCATTATGATACTTAGGTTAGCCCCCAAATACTTAAGTATTTCCAATAACTGGTATCACAAATTTGTACCACAGCATGTACCATCCATTCTCAATATTTTACGCAGATTGTTGCATACCCAGACCCTCTGTACACCTGATTTTAGGGATACAGTTACAACAACTTGCTTCACACATACATGGAACAATGACAATCATTGGATGGCACCCAGAAACTCTCTGGATCACAATGATTTTGATTCTGCTACACTTCTGTCAAATGTTTTCAACTTTGAATGCTCTAAAACGAGGGATTGCTTTTACCAACATTGTACTCCAAAGTTCTTGACGTACAGTATGTACCACAGAATTTTAAAAATCAGTTTGCTTGTATTCACCTGGAAATCGATATGAATTATATTTACTAGAAGGAAGTCTAGGCTCCGAAATTTCCATGGGAATATGGATATCAAGGATTCGATCACTCAAAGACTTACAACAGAAGACAACCAGCGACCCACAGGTACAGAGTACCCCGCCACTTGACCCCAAGGGATTAGCTGCAGCAGTACCTGGGAAGACGACCTTTCTCACAGAGGAAGCAGGGGACTCACACCAGAGAATCCAACCCAAGTCACAGATAATGTATAGTTTCCAACTCCAGCACCGTATGTATCAATGAAAGAGCTCAAACGCCAGACACAAGTAGGAGAGAAGCGGGAGGTTTTGTGTTTGGCAAAGTATCACGGACGATGGAACTTAATGCAGTCCCTCAAGTATCCATCATCGGAGGACCCTTCAATCCAATACAGTTTACTTCTTCTGGATAGGAGAAGTAACTGATACCAGCCCCGGTCACAAAAATCAGGACAAGAATTTCCAATTCCTCTGGAAGCTGGAACAAAGACTGGACAAATGAGAATTAGAATTCATGATTCAACAAATGTTTATAAGCCCATGCATTTTTATTTTTATTTTTCTCAATCGCGTTGAATTTATTTATTTCTGAATGAAATTCAAATTTCTATTCACTACATTTCAAAACATCTTTAGACTCCTTTTGTCACCGACATTTGAATAACAAAAACCAGCCACAAAACTAACATTTTCGTGTGACCTACTCTGGAGTAAAGACATGAAAATATTGGAATCGATATGATGCTTGAAAGATAAAAGGTAAAAGGTAAAAGGTTCATCCAGTGGAAGAAGCAAATATTATCAGAACCTTTGCTGTTACCGATAGATCCTCGATTCCTGTCGACCCAGGTGTTTTCTTTCATGTGAAGGCTTTTTATTTATTTTGTTAGCACAAATTAAACTTCTTTCATGTTAAGATTTGAAAACAGCACAAATACTGGGTGCGTTTACATCACCTGCCAGCAGGAGCAGGGAGCCAAACCCGGAGTAGGCTCCCTGATCCTGCTGGCAGGTGATGTAAACGCACCCAGTGTCCATGTCTGTAATGCGACTTCGACTTCGACGTCGACACCAGGTTCCTTTCTCTCACCATGAATTTGTAGGAAAATAATATGCAACTCAAAAGGTGGTTTTGTTCAAGGGCAATCAAAAACAATCTAGAAGTGACCACTAAAAGCAGCTTACAGTGGCATAGTTTTTTAAAAGATGGTAGGAAATTATATAAAATACAAATTCAATCATCTGGTGATGAGTCACTTCGGGGATTGCATAAAACACCATCCGGTATGCCTGGCCCGGGTATCTTGACAGGAAAGTGAGGGCCAGGTAGTGCCACCTCAGTGGTCAAGGGGTTAAAAACCAATGAAATTAGTACATATCATCATTTTGGAGGACATCCTGGCAAGAGAGCCTGTCCTTTTGGGACCCATCTGAACCAAAAACAAGGAAAAGATGATATGGAGCTGCTTAGTCACGTAGCATAGCTTGTAAGTTAAGTAGCCTTATTGGCCCCTGTATTTGTAATAAAAATAAAAATTAATAAATAATAAAGAAGTAGTCTTGTTGGGGAGCACACTCTGATGCACTTAAGATCAGTGAGAAATGCCAAATGAATTGGCTTGGTAAGAGCCCTTTGTCTGATACATTTGATGGCCTTTTTTCAAGTATTATCAGACAAGGAGAAGAATTTGGGTTCCTGTTGAGGGGCAGACATGAATTAAGGGCCAGTTCAGACTATGGCCGAACTCGAGAGGAGAAGCTCAGTCCACTGTCCCGAACTTGGTCCATAGGAGAAGGTTTTGAGCTAAAAAGTAATCTTAAAATAATCCACTTGGGGACTTTGGCCGGGCATGGTGTGAAGGCCAAAAGCCAAGACCTATGATCCAAATATTCAGACATTCATAGAAAATTGAAAAAAAATCAAAAAAATCTGAAAAAAATAGGGAAGGTGTAAAAACTAATGAAGAATGTGTGGAAAACATTTCAGCAAATTCTACATTGTTATGACAAAGTTATGACTGATTGAAGTTCAGCTTGTTTTTGGACAGCATTTGTATAAACCCAATGATTGTCAAAAGGTTCATTAAATAAAACATGACAAGGCAAGTGGAGCATGACCAGCTCTTGTTAGCCCATGAGCCTTGTCTTCTTGTGCATATTTTAATGAAAAAAAAGTTTCTCCTCTCAACGCTAAAATTTCCCAAAAGTGCTGCCACCTAAGTTTTTTTGGAAGCGACCTCTTTTGGACCTTGGTCTTAGTGTGAAGGCCGAGATGAGAAACTTTGTGGTTTTCTGTAATTTCATTGGTTGGGACGCTTCTCCTCTCAAAGTTTGGCCACAGTCTGAACCGGCCCTAAGTTAGTGTTTGTCAAGTATTATCAGACATGTTTATTGTCATGTGATAGCGGAAATTTTGAATGGATATACATCAAGATTAATAAGGTATATCATATGTTCCTTAGATTTAGAAATCAGATTTCTTTGAGAAATTCCATTTTTGAGAGACAAACCTTTATTATTTATCCATTCACCACCCTATAAAATTTAATGATTTAAACATATTTTTTTTCACCTCTCTATAAAAGAGGCTACTTTGTGCATCTCACCCCTCGTCACCCGCGACTAGTTCTAAATTGACTTCAATTTTTTTTTATAAGATCACTCTTCAATGTGGCAAGTGACGTCAAAATTCAACCATGCTAATGGCGATATGGATAGTAGAAGAGGAACAAAGATGGCAAGTTTCAAGAGTCTCGAGTGGTATAGACGGCAACAAACATCATGGGAAGTGGACATAAGCGTTAATGGAAAATTACACATATCGCACACAATTTTTATTTCCCGCTAAGGAGAGTTGAATCCTAGCTGAAGTCGGCCTTGTCCACTGTAGGTAGCAGTCCCACTCACACCCCCCCCCCCCCCCCCCCCCCCCCCCCCCCTCCACCCCCTAATCCCCCTCCAATCCAAGTTAGTAATGTATTTAATCTAAAATCAAATACCCGCCGATATAATGGAAAGAGAGCACTTACTGGTCCGCACAGATTCATCTTGCCAATTGTTCATTGCATCATGGAAAGGAAATGACTGCAAGGTAAAGAATTGTTGTGCATACACCTTGACACATGAATTCAGGTGCCCACTGAGGCAGTTTCTCACTTTTAATTTTATAAAACTTAACGTGGAGAAAGTTCTCTCATCCTCCACACTACCCAGCAAAGCCGTGATGGTGAATTCTGCCACCTTTATGTATTCTCAAAGACAATTAAATATAAGTGCATTGTGGCCAATCCGAGACGAGAATTTGGTTAAAGTGACTTGACTGCAACCTGACTTCATATCAGGTTCTGTAGTGGTGCCCAAGTCCACCTTGATGCATATATTATATTGCGCCTTCATGGTTTTCAGATGCGAAGGGAATAAATCATTAGCATTAGGCTACAGCGAGTACCATGGAAATACTATTCTCGAAACATTCATGAGTTCTATCTCAGAAAACGTTGTATCGAATTTGAGCCGTAGCAGCTCAGCCAAATCTTTGCATTGCCCATTTGACTCAGCTAATGGTACACTCCATGTCTGGTTGCGACACCAGAAGCTTTTTCACGTTGATGGCACAAATCGAGTGAGGAGGATACATATGGGCACCAATTTTGAATGACAGTTGCACATTTCCAGTGTTTGAGTCAATAACCCACTCATGTGCTATAGCGTAGAAATTATTGTAGACAAAAATCATAAAATATACCAAAACGGTTGTCGCTACCAAGCCGTTGCATCGTCACTATACATAATGTATAGTTCAGCTTGGCAAATCCAGACTATAGCAATATAATCAGCCACATACTCGTTATTGGATTGAGCAAACTCCATTTGGGAATTAACAGATTACAGCATTAGCAGAATGTAGTGCAGGGCGAGCAAGGTGCCGACTTCACAAAAGGAATCGTAATTCCTCCGACCACATTCCCGAGCAACCATCTGCTTTGCAATCATTTTGGGTTCCTTCATTGTAGCGTCCTCGCAAAACTTCGCCAGCAATGCCTTACATTCCTCCACGACCTTGCACAATGGAGATAGCAACGAAATCCAATGTGTCTGACATTTCGGAGCATCCGAAGCCCCTCTTTTTCCACAATTATGGCGAGTTTTTGGAACTCCAAATGTTGTTTAGGACTCTAACTCAAGTAAGAGAACATACGTTGGGAGAGGCTTTCTAATTTGGCTACAATAGGAAGATTGGATAGTGGCTCTATAGCCAGATTGATGCGATGTGCCTTGTAGTGTACACCGAACATGAAAAGAGCAGAATGATTTCTCATCTTGACAGTAACTCCATTTCTACATCTCTGGAACACACTATTCCCATCCACCTCAAAGCATACAATTCGGCTCGCCAAAACGACATCGGTCAAGCCATTATGTTGCACAACCTGATCATGAATTGTTTTTCTAATAGCCGGAGCCTTATTTCCATCCTTTAATCAACTCAATGAAAGCAAAATGGATACTCTTTTAAATTGAAGATAGACATAACAGTGTACTGTGTATAGACAACCAGAACTAATCTTGTCAGCGAACATGGAGAGAAATTGAGCGATGGTTATCACCTTCTTCATGTGAGCAGAGATGGTCATTGAATTATGATCAGCCATCTCCAGCCTAGCCGAGCCCAATAGACCAGTGTCTTTTCAGGAGATCAGGGACGCAAAGGACTTCAAAAAGCTCATGTAAGTCACAAAAATCGGACATATGACGTCCCTGTTGAAGCAGAAAAAATATAGCCCTGAACTTGACCAATTTTCTATGTCTCTCTTTCACTACATCCCCTTGTAATTCTTATGCAACAGTACTTCCATCCCTACGATGACGAGTAAGATGATTTTTTTCATTCTTAGCGCGTGCATTTCCTCAAAGAAAGTAGTGCTGACCTATTTAAAGATTACCATGGCTTGCGAGGGCCTTCCGACAGCCTCCATGTTTCCAAAAAGAATCAATTTTTTGGACCAACAACTTGTCACCCCCCTCGACCTTTGAACAAGTTTTGCATCATATTTGCCAAATTTCCCACTTGGGAGACACCACATATTCCGCCCAAGGCAGTTCAGATCCAAGCGACAAACACAAAAAAGAAAATGATGGTTTTACTAGTATCTACTTCACCGATGTAGATTTACGGTAAAGACATGGCAAAAATTTGCCAATAATAAATTGGCCGGTAGTAGATAGCAAACCTTATATTCAAATTGGCGGGTAGTAGGTAGCAAACCTTGTTTTCAAAGATGAAAATAAAGATTGTATAGGAGGTAGTGAACCTTTTATGGTGCTACGGTAGTCTTCTATTTTATAGCATATCTCAGCATTGAGAGACATGAGTGGTTTAGTGTTTCAACACTAGGTCCCAAGCTTATAGTGGGGTGCTAAAATTTCCACACACACTGCACCACATGAATGTTAACCTACTGCATGCTATAGGCGATTCTATTGTAATATTGTATCTGCAAAATAGAACTTTGAAGGCCCAAGATCGCATGAAAAAAAATATTAAAAATTATGAATTGAATTTAATTTCTAATTTTTAGGATTGCAAAAAGAGGGAAATACGACCTGAGCCTGGCTAGTTCTTTGCAATATTAATTTGACGGTTACCACTTCACCCAAAAACAATAACAAAAAATAAAATAGAAACAAACAAACGAACAAGAAATTAATCCAAGCCAGGCAACAACTCAGGCCACGTGACTCAAAAAATGAATTGCAACCTCAGGTAAGAGCTGGATCAATTCTACCTGGACATCAAGACTTGTTTGGTTGTAACTAAATATTCCTACAATGTTCCGATACAAAAAATCATATTATTTCCCCAACTCCTTTCAAGACGATTGCAGAAATACTTTTAGAACCATATTATACTGTTTCCCAAGTAATGCCGAATATGGTACACGACGTGTTGGTAAATTGTAGCCTCCCAGATTGCACAGTAACATGGGCGGCAGAAGTATTTTCAGCAACTGCGAAAACATTTATTTTTTCTTGAATTCAAGCACGTTCTTAGGCCCTCTTTACACTAGAAACGAGAAGACCATGAGAAAATTAGCCAAGGGCCACAGCCCATTCTTGAAAAGACCAACTCTAAATTTGACGTCCTTTGGATATAGTGTAAAGTGAGAAGGGGCCTACAAACATGTGCTGAAATTTTTAATACATTTTCTAATGTAGGGTTATGAAAAAATATTTAAAAAACGGAAATGATTGGCTATAAGAATTTTGGCCATATGGTCGGGTCTCTTTATTTCCCCCCATCAAGAGGTGCTACCGAACCACAACCGCAGGTTCGGTTGCTAGGCTCGGTGGGTTCCATTTTGCTGCCCCTCCCCGTTTTGGGGTCCTGGGGTCTTTTTTTGGTTTTTTTTTTTATAAATTTGGGGCCGTAGGCCCCAAATTACCCTGGGGAGGTCCTCATGAGATCACTAGGACCCCCACTCAAGGCAAATAATAGGGGCAAAGATTTGCCCCCTCCCCTCCCCTCCCCCCGAACCTGGCATCCGACCCACTCCCCAAGCACCGCTTGATGGGGGTAAATAGACAGATCCCATATGGTCCACCGGATTTTTAGTCAGGCCCACCTCTTTAGGTGGGCCTAACTAAAAATCCGGGGGTCTTCAAAAATGTGCCTTTTTGTTGCCACCAAGGACAAAAGTGTTGTCCATGTCATTTTCTCCTCTCCTTGTCCCTTGGGCTGAAATTTTAGGTGTAAAGTGGCATTTTTTCCTCCTCTCAATTCCTACGAATGTGATTGGCTGAAATTTCTTTTATGACGGCCTCTCGCCTTTAGTGTAAAGGGGCCCTTAGCCTGTAAAGTTCCTTCAAGAAAAGGGAAAAGCATGTCAGTCTGCGGAGGGTACATTAAAGAATATCCATCTAACTCTTCGGAGAACGTTTTTTTGGTGAAACATAGTTAAGGAACTTTAGGGGTTAAAGAATATCCATCGAACTCTTTGGAGAACATCTCAATTTGCAGGAAATTGGTCCACATCGCATAAGAGCGGTTTCTCATACTAAATTTGGATCATAGAACCCAAATTTGGCAAAGTATTTTGATATGGTAAGCATGTGACAAAAAAATATCAAGTCTAAATTTAGCATTATAATGGCATCTTTGGGTACCACATATACAATGAAGTAATCAATTAGGAACAATGTTTTCTTGGATGTTTTTGTTGAAGATGTGTGTAATCATGAGATTATAGCATCTAGATATTTTTGAAGAAACTAGTAGTTTCCATGATGCTTTGTTATGTCTTTTAATACAAAATGAATATATGCAATGAATATTCTACATGTGAGTAGTATGTGAATTCATGTATCTCAAATGGAACAAGTAGTGCAAGAATATCTATATATTCTAAAGCATAGTTATTTTTTAGCATGACCAATATACGTTCCAATGCAAAATTTGATGAGGTAAGTTTTTTATTTGACAAAAATAGTAAGGTTGTTCCAAATTCATTATATAGTTTATCATCAATATTTGCATTAGTTGTCCATTTACAAATATTGGGGGTCTGACCATGATTTTTAGGTTTTTTTACCGTAATTAATGATATTTTCTTCTATTAATCAGAGAAGGTCATTGTTTGATGTATTAGATATAGAAAACCAACTGTCTTTTCGATAATAATATGAGGGGGGAAGCACAATAAAGTGGACCAAAAAAGTGCTTAATTATTTGACAATTTCAGCCCGTTGTGTAAACACGCAAGAAAGTGGCATCTAAAACTTCTTGATGGAAAATTAAGTTTGGAATACGGAAAGTAGACTTCATGGACTGCAACTTCTAAAATTTGTGTTTGTAGTTGTTGAGTTGAGACACCTCTATGAACACCACAAAGTTGAACAAAGTGAATGCAGTCATTTGGAAAAGTGACCGTATTACATTGTATTTTTGACAAAAATCACTTTTGACTTTGCGGGGCCCTTCATTTGTACATTACGCTTGAAGAAATGATCCGGGTGGCCGTGTTTGCAATCCAAGATTAGCAAGAAGTACCGCAAGGATGTTTTTCAAACATTGTTTTCTGCAAAACTTTTTGTGAGGTTTTTTTCACCGAACATTGTTTTTTAAAATGGAAAAAACATCCTCTGAAGACAATAGAGGGCTCCAAATGAAGAAATTAAGACTTTGGAAAAATTCATTTTCATGATTTAGAACCAGCGGTCAAATTAAGTTTCAATTGAAGATGTTTTTTTTATGGAGATGCCTGTAAGATACCTTATGACACCTTAGAAAGTGACTAAAATGCTCAAAAACTACACCAAAATGCTCAAAATCAGCTTTGAGCAGTAAAAAACAACACACTTCATATTCACTTCCTATTGATCACATGTTGCACTCTATGGTACACTTTATTGTGCTCTCCCCCATGATGTGGCATAGGCATGCTTGTATGAATGTGTAGCATTTATGGAAGCTAGGTGTATATTGTTTTTGGCCACCGTATTTGCTTGTTCATTTCATCTCTGTTGACATACTAGGCTCTTATTTTGTATGATATGATTAGTTGTGTGTATTTTGGAGCAATTATACCATAGAGGCAAGTGTAACGTGATAAGCTTTGGCTAATATGTAGAATGTGATATTTTACATGTGTGTTTAGTAAGTAAAGTACATTTAAACTATTGATGAATATGTAAACACACTTCGGAATTAAGTGTTAATAATTTGTAGGGTTTTGTAAAATTTTGTAGCACAACTTGTATGTCCACAGCTTGAAATGTTGCTTGAGTTTGGGCTTGCAGTAGTACTTGCAAATGAAATACTAGAAGCCTGGCTTGCCTGGGGCATGTTGTATCTGTATCTGGCATGCAAAGAGTAAATCGTATGTTATTTATGTAGAGTAAAAGTGCAGATTTGACCCCTTTGTAACCTCCCTCACACATGCACAATCCATGTTTTCACTGCCAGTCACACTTGCATGGGAAACACTACAAGTTATGGCTTGGTTGGGAGTTGTTAACTCTATGTTTGGCTTTGCAGGTAAGTTCTTGTCACATGGAATCCACCTCTAGAGGATGCATTAATAGTAGGTATGTGTTACGGCCTTTGTGGTAGCATTACCCCACTAAACATTTAATTGATGTTGATTGAGTTACTCTTCAACCTAGCTTTGACAAATACTCTCTTGCAATAACAAAATTCAAGTTTTTTCTATGCTTCTGAAAAAATAAATCTAAAAACAAAAAAATTGGAAAACCATGGAAATGAACAGAGATGATAGATCACACTCATCAGGTGGTTCTGAATTGAATCCATGATACCATTGTCTCAGATTCAAGTCCATGGTATCTGAATTGGATCCATGATATGACTGTCTCAGATTCAAGTCCATGGTCTCTGATATGAATCTACGGGTCATCAACTGTAGGGAACAAGTATGTTATGTTCTCTGCAGTAGCATATAACCCTTAATATTATTGCACCAAAACCAAGAAAATGCAGTCAAAATTGAACACATACGGAAAAACAAAACACAAAACACATGCCAACACACTATTGCACACACTTGGACCTCCCCCAGCAAAGCTTTCACCCCCAACACACTTGGCCTCCCTTGGCAACTTTCAACTTTCAACCCAGCAGACTAAGCACGTACGACCGAATAAAAGACCCGAAACAACAGAGATGCCCAACTGTTCGTCCATGAGACTTGGGTCGCTCATCCAAGTATCCAACTGTGATCCTCTTGAGTCCTTGATGCGCCACGAATGAAGCATAATATGTCCGAATATTCCTCCCAGCCATGCAGACAGAAAAGCCTGTCTGATAGCCACCTCCGCCCACCAGCTATCCGGATCAGCATCAGCCTAGCATCTCTCGTGACAAGCTCCTCCAACAGAACATCACTCTGCATCTCAGATCTTGCTAGTTTCTATCCATCACAGTGCTAATTCAGCTTAATCTCAGTCACACTGATCTTCACTTCACTCAGTGTCTTAACTGTAGTTATATCGATTCTTCCAAGGCACTGTCGATGACTTCCGAGCTCATCGAGTTGTGATAGCTCGAAGGCAGAGATGTTTGTTGGTAGCTAGACAGAGATTTGTCTTATGTTATTACTGTTATGTTGTTTTGATACAGTGTTATGTTTAAAACAGTTGTTTCTCGAATGCTTTTTTGGTTTAACTAAAATCTCGGCAGCTGTGGTTTAAGTGAACATTCAATATTGAACTTCAAAGAACTTGTGAGTATGGATTCGGCGAAGTTGTTGAGCAGGGACGCCGAGTGGTATGATTATTCCTGTGGTACATGTGTAATGAGTGGCTTGAAACCGGGAGGAATTCCCTGCAAAAGTGCGGGAAGGTACAATACATGATAGCTACCATATTCGAGTGTCGGTTGAACAGTGCAAAGGATTCTTCACAGCCATAACTTATAAGTTGTGTGAGGTCCATCGAAACTGAGACCATCTAAGAGTGGCGGCAGTGGCGTAAGTGTACTCCGGTGGTACTCTGCAACTCCTAAGTTAATACCGCCCTCCTGCTCCGAAACGTCTCAGAGCACACGTTTCCAGCGAGAGGAAACCTTTGCCGAGTTGTTTGGCGGGTCAAGGAGTGTATGAATTTAGCATGTCACTGTTCCCTTTCAAACCACGCCCGAGACGAGTAATTTCTCGTGCAGAGCTTTAAATTTTCCATCTAGAAGGAGCGTATCATACGTATTCAGAGTATCGTACTTTTGATGTTTTATTCGGGGGTTATCTTTGGAACTCACCGGCGGGCTCTGCCATATATTATTTACATCGCAGCGGTTAGTGCCATGCATGTTTACCGTGTTAGGCTTATGTTCTGACCTGATATTGGAGTTTTGAGATTAAGCTTTGTATTAGGTACGTCGAGAGTGGTAAGGTTACCATGTTCACCTGTTAGGGCTCATGCTCTCATGATCTGATACTGGATGTTTGAAACTTAGCTTTCTTGTAAGCAGCATATGACTTACACACGGAGAGATAGAGAAGCACTGGCCTGAAGACCAGTGTCAATCAAGAGTCGGGTGGGGTTGAAGTACTGGTAGGTAAGCACGCACTACTTCTTGTGTTTGCAGAATCTTGTGCCAAGAGTACACGGATGCGGTTAGAATGGTTGGCCTTTAGCTTGGAACTGGACCCTGGCTCTTGACGTTTCAACCACCAGAAGCAGAGAGATGGATTCGTTCGGCCTTCAACAACCTTGAATCACTTCCTCAGGACCTTGCAGCTCCCAGTTAAAGATTTTATTTTCGTAGGAGGTTTTAGTGAGCTGTTGTAAGTTTTTCTGAGTCAGTGTTACCTAACGTCGACACCTCTTTTAGAACGTAGCTTTTGATGAAAAGTATTCATACTTAATCGCACGTCTTCTAGTCATGAAACTTAGTTTCTAGTTAGATTCATTGCTCTTCAATTAGTTATCTCTGAGTCGAAGCGGAGGAGCAGGTTTGCGAATCAAGAGTGAAGGCTTTTGTGGCACGACTCTCTTCCATGTCATGAGAGCTTTGTAGTTTTCTTGTTCTCTGAGTAGAAGCGGAGGCGCAAGTCTGTGAATCAAGTGTGAAGGGTTTAATTGTGGCTCAAGTTTCTTCCATGTCATGAGAGCTTCGTAGTTTTCTCGTTTCTGAGTATCTATCAACTTGTGGGTTGCTAGAGGATCCTTCAAGATGGCGGTGAAGGCGCCGCCTCGGAAGCTGACCCATTCAGGCAGCCGGAGACATATGTGCGGGTACTCGATCGGAGTCTCCACTGTTTTCATCTCCACCTTATTATGCATGTTCATCATCTGCTTCTTTTTCCTGGACATGGAGATGTTCTACCGGAAAGCGGGGTTCACAAACCCACCGCCGGTTGTCTTACAGACCCACAACTACGGCCTCGGGCACTCCGCATCTGAATCACTTGCAGAGCTGATAAATTCCACTTCCGTCGTCGCAACCCCAGCTGTGGAAGTCATCTCATCGAAGGAGGACACAGACAGAAAGACGGAGGAAGATGTTGGTGGGATTAACGAGCTGCGTGAGGACGCGTCACCAGCTCAGGTCGATATAGAGCCAACCCAAATCGATGTGGTGCCATCTCGGGTCGATACGGAGCTAGCCCGCGTGAACGTGGAGCCTTCTCAGGCGGAGAACAGTATTGCACCGGAGGACATTCTCATAGTTCCCGAAGAGGGTGAAGATGTGACCCCGAATGATGAGACAGTTCTGGAGTCAGCTCCGGAGGAGTCAGGTTCAGTGGACGAAGCGAAGATTAAGATGTCGCGAGAGCCTCGCTCTTTGGTTGGGTGTGATATCACGCAAGGGCAGTGGGTGTATGACAACGTTTCCTACCCGCTGTACCACACGAGGAACTGCCCGTTTGCGGATCCCGGGTTCCGTTGCGAGGAGAACGGCCGACCAGATAAGGAGTGGATGAGCTACCACTGGAAACCACACGACTGTGATCTACCCAGGTACGGTGATGGATCTCCTCTCTCTTCGTCACGATGGAACAATTATTTTCTCTCGACAAATATTCACAAGGATGGGCTCGAGTTAACGGAGTACTTCAATAGCGTAACGTAATCAACTTGGTCGCTAAAATTGAGGCCTGAAATTGGTGAAGGTCATGGCAATCCGGGAAACACCTAGCTGTTAGGTTTACTGTCTACTTTCTAGAAGAACACGATCATTTGTACACAGACGGCCGGGTCATGATGGAACCTTTTTTCTACTTTTTCATTTCTTGTCCCTTCTGCCAGCTGATAAAACATCACAATTATCAGTTCTGATTAACAAAGCATTTTTCACGAGCCCTAGGGATACTTTCAGGTCTTCATATCCCAGGCCTAAAAGTGGTGAAGGCAACGTATCATATTTTTTGCTTATTTTTGAAAGGAGCATAATCATATGTACGAAGAGAGATGGGTTTATTGAGTTTGACAGAACAATGGAGCAATAAGTCCAATTCTCAAGCAGAGATCTAGATTCGTAGATCGATCAATCGAAGTTTTGAGAATAAACATGTTATTGAATCACGGCGGCTATTCAAAGAGGGGAAAGTTTGCATTGCTAGAATAGTATCCACTGTCTATTGACATGATTTTAATGTGATGCAAAAGGGCCCTGTTTTCCAAGGGTGCAGGATTGGAAATAGGTTTAGGTCCTCATAGGGATGAAGGTGAGTGTTCTGATGGTTGTGAGTGAGCCTTGTACTCAGGTTCAATGCAACGGATATCCTGGAGAGGTTGCGTGGGCAGCGCGTGGTGTTCGTTGGGGACTCCTTGGGACGCAACAACTGGGAGTCCATGTTGTGTATGCTGGCAGAAGGAGTGTCTGACAAATCAAAGATTTATGAAGTGAACGGGGAACCGATCACAAAACATTCCGGAAAGCTGGTCTATAGGTATAATTCTGACATGGTAGTTCATATTTATTTAATTAATCTTAAAATGGACATCTATTAGAGATGATTCAATTTCACTGCAATCCGTCATGATCGCACTTCAACGAGTACACCTAGTAAATTATCTATTGCTGGTGCTGATTCCTTATGTGAGTCATTGTTTGGAACAGGTTTGTGGACTACAACTGCACTGTGGAATATTACAGGGATCCGTTTCTGGTTCCCCAGACTCGACCTCCGAAGGGTTCCCCATCGAACGTGAAATGCGTTCTTAGAGTGGACCATGTGAGCTGGTCCGTAGACAAGTGGTGGGATGCGGATATCATCATCTTTAACGCGGGCCACTGGTGGACTGAACATAAAATCTTTCGCCAGTAAGTACCCACTGTCTACTTGAACTTGTATTTTTCGCCTTTTAAAATTTAATTTCATTCGAGGCATACAAATATAATTAATTAATCCGTCAATAGAACAATAGCCGAAGTACATAGATTCCACTGTATTCGCTGTCAATAGAACAATAGCCGCTGTACGTGTACCTCTGTGTGCCCAACTGGCGCTGGTTTTTATGTTTCTTTCCTTTCTCGTGAACCGTTTTGTACTTTGATCTTTTGGGTTTGCAGAGGAGATGCTAAAGACGTGTGTTGTGGATGTATGCTATGTACAGGGGTTGCCGGTTTCAGGAAGGCAATGACCTGAAGCTTGAATACGATGTACCAACGGGTTTGGGAAAAGCATTGCGCACATGGGCCACTTGGTTGGAGAAACACCTGGATCCAAAGAAGAGTGAAGTGTTCTGGTTAAGTTTCCCCACCGTGCATTTCAGGTAATCCCTCAGTCTTACCCAACAAAACTTCCCGTTTAGGTCATGATCTTAGAATAATTTCCCTTTCAAACCAATAATCCATGACTCTATTTTGATCCAACAATTCATGACTCTAATACGAAGAAACAATTAGCAGCTCCATTTTCATCGTCAAGTACAAAACTGACCGTCACCTCTTAACTTATTGCATAACTGAACCCGTTCTGATAAGTGAGGGCCACATTTCATAATTTTATTTACTTTAATCAACTTACAGCGCGCAGTCACTATTTCAAGAAAGAATTGTTTCAAAAATGTAAAAACAAAAACAAAAAACAAATTCTTCTCTTCACATTTAGCACCTAACTATTTGATGTAAACGCTCTGTGCTCTCCACTCCCTCAAACACACGTAACTCACCTACTTTATGAAAAATGAGTGTAGGCTCCACTATCCTCAAGTGATCATCTTGTTTGGTTCTCCCCCTTTCCTCCCCCAATTTTAACAGGACTTGGTCCACTTGTCCCAGATTACGTGTAGTCTTTTGTCTGAATCTTCTATGCCAACTCAATTCTTGTCTGGACCCATTGCAGGGGTGGGACATGGAACCACGGAGGCCACTGTCACCAAGAGCACCGCCCTCTGACCGAAGAGGAAGTCAGAGCCGAGTGGCAGACCCCATGGATGAACCAAATAGTACTGGACGAATTCATGTCCAGGATAAAGAAGAAGCTGGACTCTATCACCTACTTGGACATCACCACAGCAACTAACTACAGGTCTGATGGCCACGGGGCGTTGTACACTTGGGACACCAAGAAATTTGGTCTGAAGCCCCGGAATCGGCAGGACTGCAGCCATTTTTGCTTACCTGGGGTGCCAGACGCATGGAACGAGCTCATTCTAGCAAGTTTGTTTGCCAAGGGGAAGCGCACTTGGGCTCAACCTGTAAGATTATAAAATTTGATTCAAAAAGATTAGTGATCTCGATTAGTTCAATATTTATATTTTGCAATGCCAAAGTTGTATAATTGCTGCGTGAATTTTGACACTTCACGCGAGATTTCACAGCAACTTAGTTGTAGGCCACTGGTGCAGACTTCAAAAGTTTGTGATGTGGAATAGAGTCAAACCTGTACATATCATGATTTTTCAATAATTGGTATGTTGGCTGGAGATGAGCAAGTTTATCTTCGAAGATGGGTATTTTGAACGATTCGAAATGAACTCTTTAAGGAAATCAATAGCTCGGAAAGAGAATTTAATACGTTTTTGTACAATCTGATGGGTTATTAAAAAAACCGTTCACCAGAGAATAATACCAGAAGCAGATGATCAAGCTCTCTTTCGCAGGTTCTGGTCATAGAGTTTGCCCATCTTCAATCGCCATAGCAACACAATTACCACTACCAACACTACAAGGACAATTAGCAGCGTTGGATGGTTGTTTTCCATGACCTCCGATGGGAATCTGATCTCCTGTAGCTCGAATTCTTCCCTTGTTCGATTTGCAAACATATCCGCAAGATGAGCATGCACGATGAAGGTTGATTGTCCCTTCAAGGCGGCTCCTGTGGAGTAGTCCGAAGGGTTAAGCGGGATAGCATCAACGATATTTGCGTCGATCCAATTGCTGGTGCTGCGCACGAGCCACACCTTCCTGCTGGAGACGACCACGAGAGCGCCGTCGTCACGAAGCACCATGCCATCGGCCCCTGGAAGCCTCTCCTCCATGGCCACCAAGTGGACGCTCCGATCGTCCACATCTACTCGGAACAATGCTCCTGAGTTCGTTTGCACGGCAAGGAGGTACTTATTTTGGTCGTGCACTATTCCATTGAAGCTACACCACGGGGCTTCAAAGAGAGATGGCTGAGAGGTGAAACTCTCGTCCTTCACGAACACGGATGGTGTCCCTTCTTCTGTCACCTTCCAGAGAAAACTGCCTCGGCAATTCGTGACGTAGGCGTTCCCTGTTTTGAAGTCCACAGCCACGTCGTTGGCACATGATAGCTCCCCTGCCATGTCCGTGACCAGATTCAAGCTCACATATTACTGCTTTCTACAATGAATCCATCGGTCTACCCTAACATAATCAGGACAGAATTAGCTTAAGCAAGCATTTGCAAATCAACATCCTGTTATCTCAGTTCTCAAAAACCAGAAGGTCAACACACAACAGAAAGGAGAAGTTCGAACCTTCAACGACACCCACGTTATCCAACCGAGCGAAGAACAGCCTCCTCCCAGTATCCAAATCGTAGGCGGCAACTCCACCAAAACGCCACCCAACAAGATCTTGCAATGCATGGACGACTCGATTACGCCGGCTATCAACTATCATACCCCCTGAAGCCACCTTCCCTGCCAACTCCTCGTCCCGCACAAACTCCTTCACGGTATCACTGCCAGTGTCTAACTCCGAAATCGTCCCCTTCGCAGCTGAGCTTAACAACATGCGGTCGTGAACTGGGTCCCAATCAAAGCTCTCCGGGAAAAGATTCAACGCTTTGAACTTAAGACTACCTCCGTTCACGTCTCTCACATACCACTCCAGGTGCAGAAACAGAACACAACAGCCTACCATCAACCTCCCAAGTGTCATCATCGCCAATCACTCTTCACTAACTTTGAACACTGAACGATCAACTATCTAAGATAGTCTAGATTTAAGATTTTATTAACTGCAGACCTTTGTTGGGACAACGTCGTAGGTCAAATTTAGTCCAGATTTCAGAAACTAAAACCCAGATACTACGCTAAGCGCAAAGACTTGTACCCAGTTCTTATGGATACCAAGCAGATATGACGATGGAGAAACCCTATGAACTCGGCCTCTTTCTGACGAAAACTAAGAGACAAAGGGGGGCACATTATAACCAAAAGAAAAGGCCAGAAACGAGCCACACTGAGGTGAAGTTCGGTGCAATGTGACCTGTGCTCATCATGCTAGCGTACAGTCTGAAAGAACTCATTGTGTACAACAGTTTAGGTTACCGCTACAAACCGAACAGCCATAAACAATTTAATTAAATAACAACTGTGATGTAAGTAGCAACCAGTAAATATCATATCTCTAATTTATTTCATCCGCACTCCAACCACAGATAGTTCACTAAGAAATAACTGGAGGGGCAGAAATCATAATCAATTGACCGAGTAAAAAAACGTCCGAGAAAAAATAGCGGGCTTGTGGTGATTAGAATCGTAGCTTAGGGTTGTTTGCAGGAAATGACTGGAAAACAGCTTTGTCAAACACGACCACGTTGCAACCATCTTCAACTTGACCATACCAAATCACACACACCCAGCGTAGCAAGGATAAGTTCTACAGCATCCATGGGTTACAAACTTAAGTAAAAACTTGGCATTTACACTTGACGTAACCGAGGACCAAAAGTAATGAAGCAATCAATCTGAATAAATTCATTGGCGAATAGGCCTAGGAAATCAGATCAAGGTCTCCTGCCCTAGATAAGCTTATGGCTGTAGCCAGCTAATACTTTGTCCTCGATTTCTAACAAGGCAATGAACTGGTCGTTCAATACAACAGTCCGGAATATCGGAAAATTTCCTCGTAGAGTACTCTTCTAAGTAAAATAATCAGGTGATGCCTCATCTGACTAAATCCAACCTGGAAACTCTGCCATGGCTTCACGCCTATGCTTCTCAACACAGACATATAAAAATTCAACTAAGTGCCTGACACACACAAAGAACTTGCACGCACCATTAACAACCGCAGTCTTACAACTTGTCCTCAAACTCCGACAACGGGGTCATCTGCTCCTTCAGTCCCTTGCGCTTCCTGATGTCCGTCACGATGTTCGCTGACTGTGTTGCGGCTTCCAGGGGGTCGCTGTTCAACATCTCCCAGTGATCGAACACACACTGTGGGAACGCCTGTCCCGAGGTCGCAGCACGCAACGTTCCGGAGAAACCGAAAGACTCGATGACGGGCAGGTACGCCTTGATGTTGTACAGCGGCGTTCCGGGCCTCTGCACCTCCTCGAACACGTGCCCACGCTTCTGGTTCAGCACTCCGTAGATTCCTCCCAACGCACCCTCGGGGGCCTGGATCTCCACCAGGTACACCGGCTCCAACAGACGGGGCTTCGCCGTCAGCTGCGCCGCGTACATCACACGCCGAGCAGTCGGGATGATCTGCCCTCCTCCACGATGGATGGCATCTGTGTGCAGCACCACGTCGCACACCTCGAATGCGATACCGCGCATATTCTCCTCCGCCAACGCACCCTCCTTCGTCGCCCACTGGAACGCGGCCACCACCGAGTCCTTGATTTCGTTCAGGTACTGCACTCCCTTACACATGTCCACCACCATGTTGGGTCCCGTCGTCTCGGGTCCGAAACACCAGATCTTCTTCGCCAAGTCCTTGTCCCATCCGAACTCCTGCGACAGGATCACGCTCCGCACCTTCGGATCGTCCCTGGGCCCGATCCTTCCCTCGTCGATCGCCTCCGGCAGACCCTCCTCCAGGGGACGTGCCTCGAAGTACAGCCTGTTGTGCTTGTTCGGGGACTTGCTCATCACCGTCCTCACCGACTTGTCCAACACCGTCTCACGGAACGACACCACCGGGTCCGACACCACGATCTCCGCACCTCCCATGAAGTCGTCCTGCAGATCCTTCAGACAGATCTCCAGATGCAACTCTCCGGCACCGGCGATGATGTGCTCACCGCTCTCCTCGATCATACACAACACCATGGGGTCCGACTTCGCCAGACGCTTCAGCCCCTCCACCAGCTTCGGCAGATCCGACGCGTGCTTGCACTGCACCGCCACACGCACCACAGGGGACACCGAGAACTTCATCGCCCGGATCGGGTGGGCGTCCACCTCCTTCTCTCCGGTCAGGGTCGCGTTCTTCGTGATGAACTGGTCCAGCCCAACCATCGCCACCGTGTTACCGCAAGGCACATCCTCCACGGACTCCTGCCTCCTTCCCATCCAGATCACGGTCCTCTGCACCGACTTCGTGTACAGGTCCTTCTTCTGCCCAGGCACGTAGTTCGGGCCCATGATGCGCACTTTCATTCCGGTCGCCACCTTTCCGGCGAACACACGCCCGAAAGCAAAGAACCGACCCTTGTCGGACGCGGGAATCATCTTCGACACGTACAGCATCAGGGGGCCGTTCGGGTCACAGTTCCTGATCGCGTTCGCGTACTGGTCGTCCAACGGACCCTCGTACAAGTTCTCCACCCTGTACCTCTGGGCCGTAGCCGGAGAGGGCAGGTGGAAGATCATCATCTCCAACAGCGCGCTGGCAGCGGGCAACCACGCCTGCATCGTCCTCTTCATCAGAGCCTTTCCGACCAAGTCCTTCTCGTCGGCCTTCAGACCGCAGTTCAGCTTTGCCAACATCGGCCACAGCTTGTCCTTCTGGTCGTTCATGCAGATGTTAATCACCTGCTTGATCGGGTTGTACACGAACTGCACGAAACCACGCTGGCAGGTCGCCGACCCGGTGTTCTTGCTCGTCCACTTCTTCGTCGCGGGGTCAAAGAAGTTCTCGCCCCACAGCCTCTCCATCATCTTCTTCTCGTCCACGCCGAACTTGCCAGCGTACATCTTGGCGAAGTTCGTCAGGGTGAAAGCCCACCCGTGGAGACCGGCGGAGAAAGCCACCGTTCCCTTCTCGGGATACACCTGCACGTCTCCCAAAAGCGCGTCCTCGTACGTCGCCATGATCACATTCGCGCTCTCAATCACACGCTGGAAGGTCTGGTAAGCCTCCTCACCATCCACCTGCAACTCCAAAAAGCACCTGTCCATCTTGTTCACCGTCAACACGGGCCTGATCCTCTCTCCAAGGGCCTGACGAAGCACGGTCTCGGTCTGCACGCACACTCCCTCGATACAATCCACCACCACCAACGCTCCATCGGTGATACGGAGAGCAGCAGTCACCTCAGACGAGAAGTCGACGTGCCCGGGGGAATCGATCAGGTTGATCAAGTAGTCGTGTCCGTCCTTCTCACCGTGGTAGTCCTTGAGGGACTCCTGGGACATCTCGTAGTACAACGAGATTCCGGTCGACTTGATGGTAATACCACGCTCGGCCTCATCGGTACGGGTGTCAGTAAGACGCACATCTCCGGCGGTCTCCTGGGCGATAATTCCAGCAGCGGCCACAAGAGAATCCGTCAATGTCGACTTTCCTGCAACACGGAAGAAAACAAATTAGTCTTCAGCAATTACTCAAACACACATGTTCTACAATGAGAGAAGGTTATTCACCCGAACATGAGATAGACCAGTTCCCAATTCCCACCAAAATATCCGGAAACTACTAAGCACGGATAGATTTAGTTCTAAAGCAGACATTGAGAAGCCCTATCAGACCTCTATCACAATGCAATGAATAGATACATTTTCGTGACATCTGTCACCAAAGCAATATTCTTAACAGATGGGTATTACGACGTCACAGGCTGAGAAGTTGCTACTAAGACCCAGAATCTTATCTCGTTGAAAATTTGTGAATTATCGCCAAACAACGTAGCGAGATTGCTGCAAACTCCAGACGACCTAAACCGCAATTCTACACATCCCGAGTGAGGAATACAGAACATACCGTGATCCACATGGGCAATAACGGACATGTTCCTGATGTTGTGCTTCTTGTCCATGATAGCACGGAGCTCATCAGCTGAAAACTTCACCTGTAGACACACATCCACACACCACCACAACCATCAGCCCACATCCCAAAACCCCATCCCAAAACACAACCACCGCCCCCAAAACACCACAACCCCAACAGCCACCAAGTCACCAAAACCACATCTCACGACCATAATCCCTGCCACCAAAACCCCAGCTGCACCAAACCCCACACACAACTCTATGACCTAAAAACTTCTTCACGAATTCTTCACGGAATGGGACCAGACAAAGAGGAGCAGGAAACTTGACGTACCATGGTGGCGAGCTGGGGATGTCCACGCCCACCGGGCAAAGAGAGGGAGCGAGGGAAGGGGGAGAAGCGAGAGGAGCTGTGAGCGAGAGAGAGCAGGGCGCTCTTCGCTAGTTGCTAAAGGGCTCTTCTCGCCACCGCCCTCTCCAGTATATGAGAGACGAAGTTCTTTAGAGGCCTTTTGGACGGCCGGGATCTGGTTTCAAGGCGATCGGACGGCGGGGGTGGGGATGGAAGTTAGGGCTTGGGGTGTGGGGATCGGAGTCGTGGACGGTTTCCGGGGTTCTTTCTTCGTCGCCTTTCACTTTTTTGGCGCAGAGTTTGCTTTGAATTTTGGTGGATGGGCTCGAGCTCTTGACTGATAGATGTGTAGCTTAAAATGTGTGATTTTGTCTAAATGTACGGTGGACTTACATGTAAATCCTGTTTGTGTAACACCCCCACGATTGAACCGAGGTCCGTTTATAAACCAAAGGTTGAGTTGTATCAAGCACAGATGGCTTCTTTTCATTTTTAAACCAAATTTTGTAAATTCTCTCACCATTTACAACTTACTCTACGTACTTGTCTCCTGGACTATGGGGAACAATTAAAGGATCTCACTAACATAGAGTAATTTTTCCTACTCCATAGTCATTGTGTTTAAAAGTACCAATTTAAGGTCCTTTGTGGTACCCGTACTTTATAATACACTAAATTCCACAAAAAAAGAGTTAAGACAAAATCTAATCACACTATATTGGAACTTAGAAACTCATACAAAGAATACTATAAGAATACGGAAATCCCATGGAGAACATCACAAGGAGTCCTCTTCATTTTATTGTAATATTGTATGGTGACAAAGTGAAGTTTATATTTTAAGAGAAGAGAACTCCAATTTCTCTTTGTAAAAATATTGCCATGAATTATTGAAATATTCAATACATGTCCATTCAATCTACAATAATTATTCCTACAAAAATCTTTTTGGATATTGTTTATTAGAAATGATTTATTGTACACTATACAACAGTGCCTTAATTTTCATATTAAACCATGTTGTTTATTAGAAGTGATTTATTATTCAGTAAACAATAGTGTCTTAATTTTTATGCTAAACCATATACTTCAATTTTTAAGGAAAGAAAGTAAATCCAATACAAGTGATGAATAGCATGTTTACACTAGATTAATCATAAATAAAAAAATGTTTAGAGAATGATGATGAAGCAATAAATGTCTTTACAAGTACCATTTGTTTTGTAAAAAGAAAAATGCATTTTAAGTTCATTGTGTGCAAAATTCTTAGAAAGCCTTATTTAAATATTTTATTAAAACATTTTATTATTGTAAAGTTGCTTTTGTATAATTTGAAATTCTTTAGACCTTCTATATGGATCACTAAACAAAACATTTGTCTTACATCACAATGTATATTTTTGTAAACTATACATTTCAAACAATATTCATTTTTTGTTCTCCCTAATTATAAAATTCTTGATAACTAAAAAAATCAAAAATTTAATCTTGAATTTTCAAAAGCATGCAATTTTCTTTGAAGTTAATATATAATATGGTCAATTCAAAAAAATTACAATTTTTATTGCTTTTAATTCATTTAATTTTAACTTCCACAACAACACATATAATTTTGTAAAGATTATTAGTCTAGCATGTGCCATTGATTAGAAATGTACTGTATCATCAAAAAATTGCGCTTCAATTATCATTAGATAAATTTAAATGAACCTTCTAATATAACAAATTTCTAAATGCTTTTCCAAGATGAGTAACGTTTTCCACCGTTTTTTTTAAAATGATAATTTTTTCTTTATCTATATTTTTTTTACTTTTTGAAAAATTTCAAAATTTAATTTTGATATATTTTGAATTAAATCTTTTATTTATTTTTAATTTATTTTAATTTTTAATTTTTTTTAATTTTTAAATCTTGAATTCTATGATTCAATAATTTTGAATAATTTAACTTAAAAATAAAATGACATTTAAAAAAAATAAAAATAAAACATTGAAAAAATTGGAAATATATATATATATATATATATATATATATATATATATATATATATATATATATATATATATATATATATATATATATATATATATATATATATATATATATATATATATGTGTGTTTTGAATGGATTGCCTCTAATTTTTGCACATTCTTGAACATACAATGATTGCCTAGAATGACAAACTTTCGCACTTCAATTTTTAGGTTAAGCAAACATCATTTGATTTTCAAGTATAGTACGAGTCGCGAAGGGACCAAATTCTCTACCTTATGGTATATATAAATGTAAACTGAGCTTCTCAATTGCAAACAAAATTTCAGATCACTTCTATGTAAACATATACCAAATTGTTTGTCATTATTCATTCTTAGGTAACGAAGCATTACGCAAAAAATGTTATGTATAATGCTTTTGCATGGCTTTAAGTTCTCTAAACATCATTATATGTTTCATACATCAAAGATTTTGATGGAGTTTCCATAAATACCTACAATAAAGGTGATTAAAGTGACTAGATTTTCCTCATTGTGGTTGTCCGTTCAAGGTCCTTCACTTCTCCATTTGATGCCAATTGAATGGTCACTCCCGTCATGAAGTCGACAGATTTTGCAACTAGGTGTCTTAGAATTGGAGCCTCAATTAGTTGGAAGTTAACTTTGAAATATCAACAAAAAATTACATCAAATATTTTGTTTTGCATTTTTTAAAATTAAATCATGAAATAACTCATAGAAATGAATATTATTGTACAAATCAATAATGTTAAAAAAATTTGTATTCCACTTTATAGCATCAATATACAAAAGATTATTGAATTGCGCTTTTAATATAGATACATGTTTGAAAATCCAATGTAAAACACTTTAAAGCACTAATAAATTAATGAGATTCATGTAGTTTTATATTAATTTTAATGAATAAACTATATATATATATATATATATATATATATATATATATATATATATATATATATATATAACTAACTATACATTTATAAATATATTTTAAATTCAATTTAAACCACCAAAAGAAATTTAAATGAAAAAAAATGTGGATTTAAATAAATGAATCGGTATTAGAATTTTAATGAATCCATTTTTATAAATTTTTACATTTTTAAATCATAATTTTTTATTAAATTATATTATTCAAAAAATACAACGGCTTAGGTAGATCAAATATTTTGGAATCTTATTTCATTTATAGTAATATATAGAAATAGTAATGGAAAAATGAAAGATTGTTTTGAGGCTTAAACCCTAAACATGCACATGCACCCTAAACCCAAATGTTTCAGCCAGGACATGGAGCCTACATCCTGCACGCCAATCAACAAAATCCGTTGGGAAGAGCCGCTTTCAGAGCCGCATAATGCTCGATCACCTTCACTTCTCTCGCCCGCGAGATACGAAGATAACTCCCAAAATCTTGAATGTAGCGCTGAGCTGTCGCCACGTGCTCATCCAACAACTTCAAACTTCCGAAATGTTTCTGGTGATTGCGATCGAGAATCACCAGGCGGCAGAAGTCTTTGAAGTCATGAACTTCTCGAGCAAAAACCTACGCTTCAATCTGCACAAAACATCCAAAGTCCAATGTAGAACATTTTGAAGCACTAATAAACTAATGAGATTCATGTAGTTTTATATTAATTTAAATAAATAAACTGTTATATATATATATATATAAAACTAACTATACATATTATAAATATATTTTAAATTCAATTTAAACCACCAAAAGAAATTTAAATGAAAAAAATGTGGATTTAAATAAATGAATCGATATTAGAATTTTAATGAATCAATTTTTATAAATTTTTACATTTTTAAATCATAATTTTTTATTAAATTATATTATTCAAAAAATACAACAACTTAAGTAGATCAAATATTTTGAAATCTAATTTCATTTATAGTAATATATATAAATATTTTTATATTTACAACATAGAAGTATTGAGTATATTTGTTAGTTAAATGATGCTTCTATCATAAATTGCAAGTGTCTCTTTTAACAAAAGAATTTGTAAATTCAAGCCATGCTATAAATAATGTATTATTTTCTACATAGATTAAAGTTGGCGTCTCTATTATTAATTTTTTCAGAGAAATCTTCGAGCCCACTTTTTGTTTCTCCTTCCTTATCTTGTTCACTATTTGCTATTTAATTTCCTTTAAAGAGTGTGTTCGCTACTTTATTTTCACTTAAATAAATTCTTAATCTTCAAAGTTTTCAAGATTAAAAAAAAATTTGCATGCATTTATAACATGTAGCGTGTGTATATATACAAGACCATGTAAATAAAGGAATTACATGTTTTAAAAATACACATAAATGATGTTTTGTATAAGGTTATTTGTAGGATTGACTTGTGATAGAGAAGTACGAACGTACATCATTCTAGATTTTATGATGGTTTCAAATGATATATAATCAATCATACTTGTTTATTATGATACTTATTTATGCCAAATTAATATTCAGTTGTAATATTTATTTATGCCAAATTAAAGTGAATCAAAAGTATTATCTTTTACCATGGACTCTAAAGTATTTTCATTTACACAAATTTAATTAACAAGATATTAGTCTTTAAAAAACATGATCTAATCACATAATCACTTACAATACTATATGGTAATAGCATGTTTGTGTACCCTTAAACGGATGTTTATTTAAAAAATAAAATATAGATCCTCCTCAAACATTCAACATTTTAGGTTTGATTCAAAAAAATTAAAAATAACCTTAGATGGATTCTAAACAGAATTGTATGACATTAAATTATTTCTCATATATTGTTTTTAATCTTTTATTTTTTTAATTTATTTTTTATATTTTTTTTAAAAGAATTATTTATGAACGAATTTGTTATTGAAATACAATATTTTTTAGATCTTTCTTTTTTAAGTATTAAAAGATAAGGAAGAAGATTTGAGGTAAAAGCAATCACCTAATGTGTATAAAGTTAGTATTAGAAAATATGAAAATAGGTGATGCATCATCCTAGAATGTATCAAAGTTTCTTATATTTTAGCATAATTCTAGTTGCGGAAAAGAGTTATACTGTGAGTTAACATATTAATTCCCTTGATTCAGCAAAATCTTCGCTTTGCTTCCCATATAGCAGTTACGAACACTAATTGTAAAATCCCTTAAGGTAAAGGTGCAGATATTCAAGTAGGTCGTTAAACTAAGTAGTAGGGTTGAGGATTGGGTCCCTAAAACTACTCACTTTGGTTTCTAGAAAATATCCAAAAGTGCTATAATTCCGTCCATTCTAGGAAAAATGAAGTACTTCTTATTAGTGCAAAAACACTTTATTTCCAAAATCTAACCTCTCGTAAAAACTAAGACCCTGTGAATGGTCATTGGTCAACTTAATATGCTTTCATTCTTAAAAATTCATAGAACATTCTAGAAATGCTTCAAAAATGTATTTTTTTTGAGGATGGCTTTGTAGAGCATCCAAAAATTCTAAACGTTTTCCACCATTGTCTTAAGTATGCAAACATAAAATTTGCATGATTTTCTACACCCCTACCTATTAATAGGTGGCTTTAAACCCGTGCAACACCAAAAATTGATATCTAGACCTATCCAACCAAGAGGTGCATTAAAGCTTTCAACTTTAAATTTCTATATAATCATGGTGTACATTTTAGACTAATCGGTTTTTGAGCCACTTACAAGTCTCCCTTCCAAAATTCGTAATTAAATTAATAAATATCAATCCAATATTAATTATTCCATTTGCTCCAATTTTCTAAATACTTTGGACATCTCCCAAAATTTCATTCCCTTAAGAATTCTCCATTGAGCCTGCCAGTCTGAAATTTGAGCGGTTTTCGAGCCATTTACTACATTTATTAAGGTCGACATACCTACAACCAACCAATTAAGAGATTTGTCACTGATTTTGAAGGTGTATAAGTTGAAGGAGAAATAGATTTAAGGAGGAATGCAACTTTAACTTTCATGTCTACTTCAATATTTAATTTACTATGAATTTTGGAAGCCATTTATTTCGTAATACATGTAATCAACATGTAGGCCTACCAAGAACCGATTATAGAAAAACTAACTTCTAACCACTAATTCTTTCAAAATGGCTAACATTTAGTGCTACTATTATGTTATTGTAGTGCCTGCATGCCAACCATCATTTCTCTAAAATTTGACCATCTTAAATACTAAAAACTGCTAAGGGATTGTTCATGCACCCAACCATGATTGAAAAGCAATGAATTATGGTTAATAAGCATGTGTACCAATTGAATTTGAAGTTGCCATTTAAGGTCATTCCATATACGCACACACAACCGTCAAAGTGCTCCATTTCCAATCAGCTCTTCACTGATTTCAAACCAAGCCGCTTCCTTATTTGAGGAGGGAGCCAATATGTAACCATGATAATTTATTATTAATTGCCACAGATTGAGCCCGTGACCGGATTCTCACATGGTATGTAGGCTGGTTTTGGGTACCTATTGCAAGTGAGCACGGCTTCAGGACCCTCGCTTATGGGTACCTCAACCTTGGTACAACTTCTATAGCTCATACAGACACTTGGACAACCCTTGTCACCAAGGGCGGGACTGTGGAGGGGGGACCGCCTCCGCAGCAGGCAGCCCTGCCTGCCGGAGCGTTTTTAGGAGCCACTCCCATTGGTTGGTTTTTTTCTTCTAAAACCCTGAAATTTTCAATCTGGTCCCTCTCAAGGCCATTTTTGGTAATTTTGAATTCAAAAATGGGGCCGGCGGCTCCAAATTACTCTATGAGGACACCCTTAGGGATTTTAAAATAAAAAACCAAAAAGTAGGGACTCATCAACCCTGCCCCTCCGAAAAACACAGGGCTGCCCGCTGCGGAGGCGGTCCCCCTCCACAGTCCCGCCCTTAGTGACGAGGTTGGACAACAAGTCTATTCCATGCACAGAACACATTGGTAAAGTAACAGTACAGTAGTCATTCAAACACTAAACGAACCGAAGGGAGTGAACGACTTGGCAATAATTCCGTCCGAGTCGCAAGCAAACCAACGAACTGCGAACTCCCAACTCACACTCCCAGCGCATCTCAGCATCTCCCTGCCGATTTCCGTCTCCGCCATCGCCACTGATTGCGCCACCTTGCGATCGCGGTTCGAGTGCCTTCGTCATCATGGTATGCTGCCGTTTCCGCTCCTCTTCGTGGCGTCTCTTTCTGTGGAGTATTGCGGAAGTTCGACTTCTCTGTCGTTAGGGTTTGGGGTTTTGTCCGGGGTTCTATGTCGATTCTCTGTGATGGGAGTTTTGGGCTTTAGCTCCGGGCGTTTTTGCGATGCTGCATGCATGGTGGTTGTGTTCTTTCGGGTTTGACGGGTGGGGTGGTGTGGGGTTGGGCAGTCAGCGTTGTTCAATTTTCAGTCATTCTTGACTGTGGTGCTGCTCGTCATTTGCACTTGCACCTTTGTCAAGATCCAGGCTCCTAAGCTCATGGAGCAGAGAACCGGGTGAGTGAGTGAGTGATCGAATGCAGTGATGATTCAGTTTCTTGCTTGTTGTCGTTTTCTTTCATGTCTCAAGTCGTTGAATTAGGGTTTGGTTGAATTTCATATGGATGTTGATCATCGCTGTGCGTTGCAGGTTTCGAGGTTTTTTCTGGAAAGCAGCTCGCATAGGTATGTTTACTGCTTTGTGGTTATCTATCCTGCTAAACAGAATAATTTTAATGTTTCGATATTGTACTCGGAGGTTAATCGGACATTTGAGAATCTATTCGTGAACTGGAAGTTTGGAGTGTTTTTGTATGTGCTATCTCCTTAAGGATACGTATTTTTATTTTGCAGGGGAACGATTAAGTCCATGGGTTGGAGGATGCTGTTTATTGATGGGGTTCACGGTTCTTTTCTTTTGAGGACGCCTCAGCTTTAGATGTTGCACTCAGTCACTAGACATGAGATTCACACTACGGAGACGATTGCTGGAATTGATGCCTACCCCAGCTTCACGTAGCATTGTTTCTAGTCTTGAAGGTTGGCATAACCGCAAGCAAAGGAGGTTCTGACCAACGAGGTAGTCCTTCAGCAGGTGTACATACTTGGTGTCGCCAATAGTTTTATTGCTCACCTCTTGTGCTATAACCCCATGACAGTGAAGGTTCAGATTTGAATCTCTGCATATGGTAACATATGGCAGTAAACATGTAGAACTTGACATTCCTGTGAAAGTCTGTTTTGTTCCTTTAGGTCTGTTTATTGTTTGGTAATGGTTGTATCACTTGATCTCCTGAGAACTATCTACCTATCACCACTCCTTGTATTTGAGTACCATATTCAGGAGTCTGGTTGTGATGAAGCTTGAAAACAGAATGATTTTTTCTATTCTACTGTACGTTAGCTGATCCACATAGCATAGTCTCGAAGTTCCTTCACTTGTTGATCTAAGAATGCATAACCTTGAAGTTTGTGGTTCCTGAACCATTTCAAATGAGACCCATACAAAGCTGTGCAATCTTCTCTGCATGCAGAGATGTATTGATGTTTTACCCAGCTTGCTCTGAGATCTACAGTAGTCCATTGTGAAAGTTGGTATTTCAGGATTTTTGCATGAGTGACTCTCAAACACAATTCCCTAGTTAAACACAATTCCCTAGTTAAACACAATTCCTTAGATTAGGAAGTTTTGAAAACCTCTTTACAAACCAAATGTGGACTGAATGTAAGACTCACATGAATAAGATAGACATTGCTGTAGCTTATAGGTAATCAACTCAAGGCTTTGGATTCTTTGATGAAAAATAAGCTATTTACTGTATTATAAATTTATGTTTTTACAATTTAATCTTTTGTAATGTGTGTTGTAACATCCTGACTTGCCATCCAATCTATGTCGTTCCATGAATTGTGAACCAATCCATACAAAGCATAATAATCTTCACTGTATGGCGGATTTTCACAAATAATCTCCTTATTGTGTTTTCGCTGAAGTGATAATTGAATATTTGTTCTACACATAATGGCATTATCTTTACTTTGTTGTACATCGTCAGAAATTACTTCAAAAATCTTATCATCCATATTTGATTCTTCTTGAGATGGTTTTATCAAAATACATCTATTGTCATTCATTCCATATTTTGTATGTAATTTATTATTATCTGTTCCATCATTTGTATCAACAACCATTTTTCCTTTGTCCACTATCAATCTTTTTTTATCATCGTTTATGTCCACCACCATGTTGTCTTTGTTGTTGTTTCTACCATCATTTGTATCAATAACCATTTTTCCTTTGTCGGCCATTAATCTTCTTTTATCATTATTTTTTCCATCATTAACGTCAACCACCGTCTTACCTTTGTTGTTGTTTTCTCTTAGTCGATTCCTATTTTCTCTCCTTGCATTACGTGCTTGATTGTCCTTTTCTATTTTATCATTACTATTCGGTCCCTCAACATCCTCAACATCTTGCCTCCTTGGATTTCTATCATCTCTCTTTCTACTTATATTCCTCATCCTTCCAACTTTAAAACACCTACATATATAATATAATATAAAAAGCCACTTCATAGAAAGAACATCAAATATATATATAAGAATTCCCACCCAAAGAGTTATAAAAAGCAACTAATACCTACAAAAATATAAACAAAACTACTAGTACTTATAGTAATCATATAGTTGAACATCCGAACTTAGAAGCCCCCAAAACGGAAAAGAAAAAAGTTAATTACATAAAGTAAAAGCTTCGAAACAGAACTCTCAACTGAACAGAGCCAAACAGATACATTCTAAGAGACGTACACTGTAAACCGTCACCATATGCATTCCTTCCAGCTTCATGGGTCCATGTCTTCATGTATTTGTACTATCTACTCTCAGCGACCATCGCTAAAGATGAGAAACGGCGACGCAAATATCTCTTCTGGGGCAAGTAAGTGCCTCATAGCTAGCGGTAGCTTTTATGCTGAGGTTCATTTTCACAGGCCTGTGTAGAGATGATTATTTGGTTTAGAAGCTTACTGTTGCTGTTCTTGTGCAGATACTTAACAATTTTCCAGATGATCCAATTTGTTTCCTTCATTGGGCAAGCTGTACATGGACTGATATACCCGGACACGTACCCAAAAAATATGTCAAGAGTAAGTGACATACTTTCACTACAAGAAAACCATGGTATTTTATGAATGTTTGCAATGACTATCTGAAGTCGTATAGTAGGGTGCTCAATTTTTAGCATTGGAAATCTATAGCAAAGTTAACAATGCAAGTAATTTTTGAGCATAGGGAAAGTAAGTGGAAAGATAGAGCAAGTGGAATCATCATTTTTGGACTCTTTTACAATGAATTCTGAATTTTTGAAGCTAAAGTGGCACCCTAAACTGTTTACTCAGTACATTATACTGTTGGATTGGGAAGCATAATCCATTTTAGAGCACTCCCATAAATCCTTCATTTTGACTGCTAAACAATTTTAGCAAATGGTTACAATCACCATGGGTTTTTTTAGTGTTTACAAATTGGAGCTAGTTTTCTGCTATGAAATGAGAACTGAGCTGTGTGTTGTTATGATGCTGTTTTTCTACTCGTTGTCATTGTTACTTTTCTTCAGCAATTTCTTCATCTCCAAGTACATAAGACCAAGCTCCAAGTCATCGAAGCCAACACACAAGAAAGAGTAGGGGCTTTTTGTTTTTGGGTATGTAGTTTTGGCCATTTTTCTTCTAGTTTTATTCCCTCTTTTCTTCTCTTCAGGCGTCACCCTTGTCACCCTTGAGCAGTAGATTTTTTCCGTTTCTAGAGGATCAACTGCATGTTTTTTTTAGTTAGTTAGGTCAATGAGAACACTGATTGTATATTAGAGGCTGCAAAGCATTTTCACACAATTACAAATGGAAAAATGAAAGATTGTTTTGAGGCTTAAACCTAAACATGCACATGCACCCTAAATCGAAATGTTTCTGCCAGGACATGGAGCCTACCCTGCACGCCAATCAACAAAATTGGTTGGGAAGAGCCGCTTTCAGAGCCGCATAATGCTCGATCACCTCCACTTCTCTCGCCCGCGAGATACGAAGATAACTCCCAAAATCTCGAATGTAGCGCTGAGCTATCGCCACGCGCTCATCCAACAACTTCAAACTTCTGAAATGTACCTCGAACAACTTCAAACTTCCGAAATGTACCTGGTGATTGCGATCGAGAATCACCAGGCGGCAGAAGTCTTTGAAGTCATGAACTTCTCGAGCAAAAACCTGCGCTCCAATCTGCACAAAACATCCAAACAACAAAAATGATCAATAAAAGTGAAAAACAAACATAAAACACAAAAAAAACAAAATCTATGTATTGAGATACAAAATAAAGTTTTGAAAATACCTGAACATCGTGTTGATTTGGTGTGACATAAAAATTCCGCCCATCGCCACCTGATGCACCTCTCACTCCAATGGACCACTTGAGGATCTCCGCTGCCAAAACAGAGAGATCCCGCTGGCACCACTCCATGTGGTACCTCGTCTGCATCTGCATCTGGCCATTCAAGGTCTCAACATGCTCCTTCAAAGTCTCCACCTGCCGCTCCAAGGACTCGAGCCTACTCAATATGTAGGCTTCGAAGTCTCGCTGCTTCGATATATGATGCAACTCCTTAAGGGCGGATCTCTGCAACTTCTCCACCCTCTTGAGCACATCGGAAGGGGACTCGGTCGAGAACTGGATCGGACGAATGAACCGCCAAGCCAACCTGCCCCGCCAACCCAACGAGCCCACCCCAAAAGCTCTCCACGAAATCATCCTGAAAAACAAAGCAACCTTGAGAATTTAGTGAATTCACAACAAAATTGCATTTAACGAGATGTTGCTATGTCATGTTCCAGCAGAAAAAATACACATTCGTCCTCAGATTAGTCCTTCATAGAGGCTTCCCAATTTGTTCCTAATATGAGCTAATCATTCTTCAACTGTGCAATTCAGTCTCAATCCATAGTTAAGGAGCCTAATACGGAGTATGAGCTTTCACACAATCACTCCTCAGAATTACCAGCCATGAAATACACAACAGATCGGTAAAGTTCACGCAAAAGTAGTTCAGCACCCTCAACTTGAATAGCAACTATTTCGGCACACTCGCGCTTCCCCAGACCAAGCACTCCGATGATTTGCGATGATTTTCGGACTTCCTCTTTCTGATTACGTGACCCCTCCCTCTTTCTTCCTTTTCCACGTGACCCTGAGAAATTCTTCAAAGGGCATCAAACGGCAGTTCAATTCAAGAGACTTGAGCCCCAAAACCCTAATGCACGATGGAGAACGTCTGGAGAAGAAATTGCGATTGAAGCGGCCTGGAATTCCCGACGAGCTTGCCGTCCTAAATCCTCAAGCTCACTCTTCCGATCATCACAACAGTGCTCTCTCTCCCACACTCCAAATAAAGTTTCAATGTTTCAACTTACTTTACGCTGAAATCTACCGGAGACGTAGACTTATTTTACACAATAGCTATTAGGGTTCCACACTTCGCACTGATGCACTCTACCGTAAAATAGGTTGGATTTGGGTCCAGTGACGGTGTTGGGATCAATAACGGCATTAGATACAGTAACAGCTTTGGGGATGCATCCCTCAGTTAGGGTTTAAGCCCGAGCGTGACCTTGTTAGGGTTTTAGCGCAATAGCCATTGTCATTCTATTGTGAGTGTCTCAGCCAGGGTTTGCCATCGCTTCTCCCATCGCTCGCCGGTGCACTCCCTCTCTGCTTCTCCAGCATCTGCCAGCCTTGTCATCATGCCGAAGTCGAAGCGGAACAAGCTCGGTAAGAACGAGCAGCTCACAATCGTTTTTCTGAAGTCCGGGTTTGATGTATTTCATGTTGTCTGAGTTGTTGTGGTTGTCTTCTTTGGGTTTAGTTTGAGATTGGGGTGTTTGTGATGGTGGTGGTGCAGTGACTTTGTCTAAGACGAAGAAGAGGGGAAAGGAGCAGAAGGAGTCGCTCGTCAAGTCTGTTCGGGACTGTCTTGATGAGTACTCTTCGCTTTATATTTTCTCGTTTGAGAATATGCGGAACACCAAGTTTAAGGAATTCAAGGAGAGGCTGAAGACTAGTTCCAGGTACGGTATTGTGTTTCTGGTTCTCCTAGTTTTTAATGGAATTAGAATGAGGACTTCGCTGTTGGAGTTGAGCGTTTACGGTCTCGGGTTTCGTCTCCTGGTTTTGGTTTTCTTAGCGGAAGTAGGTGACTGATTTTGATTGAAGGTTTTAGAAATGATCGTATTTGTCCCCACCTAAGCGTTCTCTTTGAACGTGAGCACAGAAGAAATAGCTGCTTTTGTTGATGGTATCTGAGAATGAACTAGCGTTGTTTTAGCGAGGATTAATGGAAAATATGAAATGATGTTTGAGCAGATTCTTTTTGGGAGGAAATAAGGTTCTCCAGATAGCTTTGGGCAAAACTGATGCTGAAGAGCAGAAGGAAGGATTACATCAAGCCAGCGAGGTATTTAAGGGGCATTTTGGTGGGCATAATTATATTTTGTTTCATTTTTATCATTTTAACGGGACGGGAGGGACGCATCTTCAGGTGTTTTGATTGAAACTGTGAATCCATCGTTTTATTGTACTTCTCCTAGGACAATTATGGCTTGCATTCTTGGAGATCACCATTAAAATGGCTTGTGCTTCTGCAGTTAATTCATGGATTTTGCGGTTTGTTCTTCACCAATCTTCCGAAGTCCGAGGTTCTTAAGGAGTTCCAAGAATTTGAGGAGGTGGATTTTGCACGGACTGGCAGCGTTGCGACTGAAACGGTAAGGGATTGATTACATGTACATCCTGAGCTTATAGCTTTTTGGGAGTACAGTAACGATATGCAAATATATTTGCTAGTAGCACATATGTAATTAAACTGAAACCACAAACGCTGTTAATGACAGGTGGAATTGAAGGAAGGGCCTCTAGAGCAATTTACGCATGACATGGAACCATTTCTTCGCAAGCAAGGCATGCCTGTTAGGCTGAATAGAGGTATTCCTCCGTGACTAATAGCGAAGTTGCATCTATCAGAAAGAGTTGTATATTAGCATCTCTCATCACATAGTATAGCATACCGTTGTACAGCTTATTCTGAAATTTCTCGAAATATGAGAGGATTGGGCAAAAATGTTAAATTCCTGTGAAACAGTATTAGAGACACTGGTCTTGCAATGTGGAACTTTTGTACTTATCATGGTTTTTGTACTTGTGCAGGTGTTGTAGAGCTAGTTGCAGACTACACCGTCTGTACAGAAGGACAAAACGTTTCACCTGAGGCCTCTAGAATATTGGTATTTATTTTCACATGTGGTCTTGTTGTCTACTTTCATTTGTCTACCGTCCAAATCCTACCTTGAACACTTTTTGCACTTCCCTTGGAGGGATGCAACTATGAGGATTCTAAATTCGTCCCTTGTCTGGATGCAGAGGTTGCTGGGTGTTCAAATGGCTGCTTTCAAGTTGCACCTTCGATGTCGGTGGGCACCTGACGAGTTTGAGCTCTTTGAAACTGAGGAGAACATGCAGTCAGACAACCCTTCTGATGGCTCTTAGGTCTTGCATTCTTCAGCTTTGCTGCCTGCGTAGCACCGCTATCAATCTGCAAGGTCAGGCTGACAATTATTCAACAGTTGGTTTGTTCCTCACTCCCTGAACAACCTCCTGTCAACGCAGCCTCCACTGTATTATGAGTTCTTTAACTCCTAGTGTGTCTTCGCGACGAAGGATCTAGAATCCGTAAGAAATTTTTATGCTGAGTTTCGACTTCACCTTAAGGGTGTTTAGATTGGGCTCCGAACGCTACATTTAGGGAAACAAGGAGGTCCCCTAGAGAAAATGTAGTATGGGTTCCACCCCACGAAACGCGCCCATGAACGGGTTGCACGTAATGAGATACGACTGATGATTTCACCTGCATCATTTGTTCCTTGAGTACATCAGCTACCAGTTTCTACCCGTTTCACAACCTGTTTTCTCGCTTATGGATCCAGACGTCAAGTGAAGTTTTTCTGCTTGATGCTTATAGCACAATCAAATTCCTATCCTGTCTCATCGATCAATTCATTTAACACTGAAGCCTGTGCTCCCTCCTCCATGAAACTAACGCGAGCATACTCTTTGCTGGATATCACTGTAATCATCAACTTTTACTCCTCCCTGCAAAATGCCTTCACTCAGACGATGCACAAGTTACACCTAAAACGCATTACACCTATTCATTATCCGGTTGCAACGCTTCTCCATCACTTCACTTCAACGGCATCAGCAGAGCAGAAAACCAAACTTGGAAACACTCCCTCTCCATCTCCGTCATTATTATCAACATCAATATAAAAACCTCCCACTAAACCCCCAGCAAAGTTTCCAACCATACACAAAGCTCATGAAAGCGGATAGACCCAAACCGGACGTAAACACAGAATCAGATGAATGAACCGAAAGAACTGCGTCCCAAACTCCGTCACTCTACCCAAACCCAGCAATATCAAGACATCTCATAGATATCAAAAACCACTATGTACAGATTTACAAGATAAGCCTAGTTTAGGGTGCTGTGACGCCTTTGAGCATGCGTCTCTTATCCACAAGGGAGGCATGGCTTGGAAGTGCGAAGCAACAAGGATAGCATCACCTGGGAAGAGCTCTCCCTTCAATCCATTGCACCTCAATCGCTGCGCTGCTGGTCCAGCGATGGCGTCTCTCGCGTGCTCCCTGTCGGCCCCCTGCACGACCTCCGCTCTTCGCAGCACCTTCAATGGGGACTCACTCGTCGACAATGCAGCTTCCTCTCACCAGGCTCCGCAATTATCCAAGGGCGCGCTCAGAATCGAAGCTAAGGAGTCGCGTATCGGCAAGGCGCCAATTACGGTTCCTAAGGGTGTTACCATCAACCTCGATGGTCAGAGCTTGACCGTGAAGGGCCCTCTTGGAGAGCTCGCCAGGACGTACCCCCGGGAGGTGAAGCTTACTACTGGGAGCGATGGACTTATCACTGTGGAGCGCGCTGTGGAGTCCAGGAAAGCTCGTCAAATGCACGGGCTCTTCAGGTGAGTTGACGGGGAATTTGATTTGGGTTTTGGGTTGTGTGTAATTTTGGTGGGTTTTGGGGAAAGTGGAGGGAATTGCTTGACCTAAGGGGAATGCGGAGATGAGGGATTGAGGTTTTGTGGTGGGTTTGTAGGACATTGACGGACAACATGGTCGTCGGAGTGAGCCAGGGCTTCACCAAGAGGCTGCAGCTTATCGGTGTGGGGTACAGAGCGGCGGTGGAGAAGGACGAGCTGACGCTGAATTTGGGATTCTCCCACCAGGTGCGGATGAAGATCCCGGAGTTTATCACTGTGAAGGTAGAGGAGAACACTAGGTTGATTGTGTCCGGGAAGGACAAGTGCGCCGTGGGCGATTTCTCGGCCGCAGTCAGGAAGTGGAGGCCTCCGGAACCCTACAAGGGCAAAGGTATCAAGTACTCTGACGAGGTTATTCGCCGGAAGGAGGGCAAGGTCG
This sequence comes from Ceratodon purpureus, assembly GCA_014871385.1. Taxonomy (NCBI): domain Eukaryota; kingdom Viridiplantae; phylum Streptophyta; class Bryopsida; order Pseudoditrichales; family Ditrichaceae; genus Ceratodon; species Ceratodon purpureus. The sequence goes on from CM026423.1 coordinate 6,882,940, forward strand.
GAAAGAAGAAGTAGACGCGCTCTGCCTTCTAGCTTATTTTTTAGTGGTAGGTTTACCTTCTTGTTTTTTAGAGTCGCCATTTCTGAGTATTCTCCAATTCAATGCAACAATGAATGTGGATCGCAATTCGCCGGATTCCAGGTGCTCAGAGGTGCATGCATTTTTTATAATTTCATTTAAGGTTTTTCTTTTTGCTTGTCGTGCCGCATTTGATCTCATTTCGGATTATATCTAGGTCATGTGTGCAAGAGGTGTTTGTATGGAACTGCCTTCTCTTGCATCATAGAATAGATTCATGGACTAAAGACAGAAAGTGGGCTACCAATGTGGTTGTTCTGGATTTGTACTTCGTTCAAGGTGCTCTGGATCACATGAAATTGTAAATCACTGCAATGCAGTGAATTGAAATGTGGGATTGATTCTGATTTATGGACTTAATTAGAGCATACGAAGTGAAGCTGGTTGTATCCGTGAAACCCTTGTACTTCTGTAGGATAGGCAATATTGACTTCTAGGGATACATGGTGAGGATCATGCGGGGGCGGTTTTAGCAATTTACGCATGCTCGCGTCGGATTCAAGCACTGTGTAGGATGAAATCGTTCGCATTGTTGCTATGTTCCTTGAATACTTGTGATGTCCCATTGTTTCTGACGGAGGTATTTCTGCTATTTCCATCAGCAATCAGTGATATCAAAATGACATGGAATTGACTCTTCTAGACACCGAATGAGATTGCAAATGATGCAGCATCAGTCCAGGTTGATATGCAGTTGAGCCGCAGTTTCCTCACCTTGGGTGTGGAGATTAACTGCAACCGAATCTGCGTCAACTTCTGTTCAATTACGCAGATAGTTATGAAGTACTTCCTCCAGCAGGCAAGGATCATTTTATTTCGTTAAGTTGTTCAAAAGACTCGTTCATCTCTGACCCTCACAAATTTACTTGTGCAATGTGCACATTTCAATATCTTATCTAATCCATCTTAAAAAGTACAGTGGTTATGTATCTGAGCTGAAAGAAGTGAATCACTGGAGCTGTCAATTTTGTATGTCAGTCCTGCACAGCAAGTTTGAGATTGGAATCCTCACGGTGCAATCTCCTTCGTTTTGCAACACCTAACTTAATTAGAATCTGTCTTGGAAAAAAATGGAAATGTCTTTTCAAGTGTACAAATCTACCGCTTCCAAATTTTTATAGCATACCTCAGGTGAATTTTGGCAAAAAGCAATTCCAAATACAAATGTTAGATTATAAAAATAATTATGATGCCTATTTGCCAAAAAAACATGAATTAAAAACATAGATGAATGATGAAATATCTTGAAAGCAAACATATAAACTTAAAACCAAATAAATTAAAAATGTCCAAGGTGATCACATTAAGTCTACTAAAATAACAAACATCCAATGAAACTTGCTTTATTGTGGGATGGAAATCAAACTGAAAGCTATTTATTTCCTGATTAGTCAAATTTCAAAACATTATCCTAAATAACTCAGCGTACTCTTTTTTGGGCACAGTTATATATTAGCGCAGTTGTATTGTAGAGAATGCCTGTTCGATTCAAATACATTTTCCAACTGATAATAGAGACAATGGAGCACATCGAGGGTGACTATGTCTCAGTGTTCACTGTATTTGGAACCAGGGTGATCTGCCAAGTATATGTCAAGAAGCCATGCTACCGCATTCAAATCTTATGACATATATCCACTAGAAGCTTGTGTGCAACGCTTGATGTGAGTATTCAATCACCTTGAGTTCAGAATCTCAAATTGAAGAGCATTACAGAGAGTGTACTGCATACTAAGTCTCTGTTTCAGGGAATCAGCAGGAGCAAAATTCTTCTGCTTTTGTCTTTGGTGAAACACTTGGGAACTTTGAGCTCTTTCGAGTAATAGAAATTTTATTTACCTAGTCACGTTTAAACTGTAAAATCGCACATGTTCACATCCAGTGTGCATGACCGTTGTGCTGTAGAACTGCATATACAGATCGTATCATATATAGATGCTGGTATATTATACTATTGATCACTAAAAGCAAGTCGGGAAAGGATAATCTATGAAACCATCAAACGTACAGAAGCGTCTCTGGGCTTGTCGAGCGTCTTATGATCCTTTCCAAACCCCATAAGAACATGAGTCAATAACATGCTTCCTCTGCGAACTGTTTCAGCCATTCGTCCCACCAGAGGCACCCTCACTGTGTGCCTGTTCCAAAGCCTGTATCCGCCCCATCTACACATGTGAACACAATCCACATTAGATAAGAGCACTATCCTAAATTCTCTTGATCAGTGAGTGCACTGAAACAATCATATAGGTGTAAAATGGAGATATCCAACTGTAATGTTCAACTTCGCTAAGCATCAAAATTCCTTCAGTCTACTGTGAATGAAAGCAACAACTGCATCAGTACTTACAAGTCTTCATGGCGAACCACTTTTCCTCCTTCCACCTGCGCCACAGTTGAACAATCACAATCAATCGACGCATGAGCTCATCGGCTTTTGATCCGGCCTATTCTCAAATTTTGACAAATATGAGCAAGGATAGTTAACGCGGATTATATGATGGAGATAGCAATTGGTGGAAAGCATAGACAGTATGAGTCTCATCTTCTTGGGCAAACATCGTATGCTACTGCAGGATGGGCACTAACCGTCATATGCAATCAAAAGAGCAGATAAAAAAGTCAGCTGACCTTGAGTTTGATGAGGGACTGCATGGTAATGAAGTAACCCACTGGACCCAGTTGCAGGAGTTTGTATTGTTGCAGATTATCAACGCATATCTGCAATTTTGCATATAATCGTCAACCCGATTAGTTATCTGCTTACATTTGCACACCTACTTCGAATATCAAGAGAACAGTCATCGGAGGAAAGAATAATGAACCTCAACAGGATCATAACAATATTCAGCCCTCACCTCTACCGAGAAGTTAAAGTACGTGTTCATCGGTATGTTGTGAGTATCAAAGATATTTGTGAGTCATAAGCTTCGATTAAAACATCAAGGTGATGAGGGTGAGTAAAAGAAATGTATGTTGACGTTACCTCTCCAGATTTTGGAGCTGTTTGCTCCTCCTTCACTGTGTACTTCAACACTGAGCTGTCCAGAAATACCTTGGGCATAGCGTAGAATGCAGACTTGATTTGCGCCACTCTACACGTCAACCATGTAATACACCAAGGCAATTATGTAATGAACGTATCCGGCTCCCATAAACAGCACTTGAAGGAAATTCACCTTATGCCAACAAATGCTCATTAAGAGGAACCCCACCAGTGGCCAGGAGCAACGGCAAAGTCCATTCCTCAATCTATGGCGAACCCAAATCTAATCTCGCCATGACAGAGAGCTTGATGCTCATGTGTGCATGCAAGCCTAACCAGGTACTCACCCGTGAGCTTGCATAAGCGGATCCTCGAAAGTTGCATTGGGAGCGTAGATGGCGTCAAAGTCAGTTGCAGATGGACAGGAATTGTATCTGAACAAGGCAAAGTAGTTGGTTAACCTTCTCAGCAACACAATAAATCAAATAATCAAATACAATCTCCATATTCAGTGCAAAAACTGAGGGACTTGAAAGTGAACGCCTCAATCACAAGACACATAAAGCAGAAGGATACTTACAGATTGAGTATGTGTGGGATAATCTGCTTTGCGATTTTCCCAAGCTCAGTGGTTGTCTCTTTCGAAGTCGAAGATGCATCCGATTCTACTGCGTTAAGGGGTGTTGGCTCAGTGGTTGCCTCTGTCGCAGTTGGAGCTGGCTCGGACTCTTCTATGGTGGAAGGATTTGGCTCAGTGTTTGTCTCTTTAGCAGCCGAAGCTTGCGCTGGCTCTTCTTCTTCTACGGCAGGAGGATTTGACTGCATCTCTTTATCTTGTACCACGGTAGAGGTGTCGGAGGATTTGAGTGCGTCTCTGTAGCTGATACCAGAGTCGGTGTCAAGGTCGCCCGGAGCTGCAATTCTCAAGACAAGAAACCAATTTCTGTCAGATAATTTCTGGGTGGGCTCTTCAGATTCTCAAGAGGGATTTATAACCCCGTAGTTCCTCATTACGCAAGTAATACTGAGAGGGTCGGCCACTAAGTTGCCAAACAATCTTTCACCATGAAGATAAAAATGCAGATGTGTAAGTTGAATCGAGAAACGCAGAAAAACCCTAAAGAGTTAAAACCACTCTGGAAATCTCTCAATTCTCTCGGTGTGCCATGCCTGTCTAAGACAGGCTGCACAGAAACTATAGCTACACTTGCAGGCAGCTAGCAACTGCATCAAGATTTCACAAGTGAGAGATTCTGTAATCTTTCTCCTTCAATGAGGTCCTTCACATCTGCTCAAGATAATTTTCCAAATCCCGCTCTAAATCACATGCACCGAATAACATGACCTTCCTATCGCTCAACACTCTCTCCACTCTACCTCACAGACTGGTCACATTAAACGAGTAACGCCTGCAGCGTCTCTCACTTCAATCGAGCTCTAGCCTTCGACGAACAAGCTCCTTATCTTAAACAAACACTCCCGTTCAATTCCTTCAGACCCATTCAAAAACCATAAATTTAAGCTCATTTCATTCGTGCCCAGCTTCACTCACACTACCACTGCGGAGGATTTGGAAACGCACCTTCAAGCTGAGGTTTGGGAGCGTCGTCCGCCATGACTCCACCCAACGGATGCAGAAGTGGTTGCTGCACTCAGAAACTCCACCAAATTCAAAGTAATCCACTTGACTGAATCCCCAAGCAACGAATCTACAGTCCCACACACTCCAAGCGCAAACACTGCCGCACTCAACCTCGAAGCTAAGCTATTCAAGCTTGATCGTAAGATGTGCAATCTTGGGAATAGAAAAAGAGGAGCTGATGAAAAATAATAGTATCGTGATGCTCCAACTGTAGCCTTATGCAATCGAGTTGAACTTCGGTGTTCAATGCCGTATGCCACTTGGCATGGCGCTGACACATACACAGCCGTCAGAGCCGCCCTTTTCTGCATGCCAAGTGGTTGAATGAAGTGCGGTGATGTGGAAAATCATAAAAACGTCACCGAAATCAGCGAATATCTGAACAGAGAATTGTATTTTCTCAGACTTCGGGATATGAGAACATTTCTTCTCGTTGTATACGAAGATATGCCGATTTCGCAGCATTGTGAAGTTCGATCAGCAGCATCTGCATTGCATGCTGGAGTTCCAAATTCCGAAACAACATTCGATGACTATGTGGGCCAATTTGATCTTTGATCTTTTGTTTCTTAAATCCTGCAGGAGTCCACTTTGTCGATCCTGTTGTAACATATCAATGGTTATCTGCTTGCTTCCCATTCCAGGTCTTGTTGAACAGTTAATGTAGAGCGTAGCGGCAATTGAATTTCTTGGTCACTCTGCCGAGGTGTAAGTTGATCTGGAATAGAAACTAGCCACTGGGCTTTGTGTTGAAGCATTGCATCTTCTTGAAGGGGTTTCAGCATATCTAAAGCTACATGTGACATTGGAAAGATCTACACAACTTGAATCGGAAAGGCGAAAGTGGCCTCGGATTGAAAATTGAGACGGTTGGAATAGAATTAGTGTGGCGAGGATTATCACAGTGTGCATGTCGAGGGAGCATGATCTGGCATGAAAGACGGCGAGGCTGACACAACGAATCCATTTCTCCAGTGGTACCTAGATGATACTCATGTCATACCGATGTGATGCACAAGTGATATCCGCACGGATATCTGAAGAAATGGACAAGATTGCTACGTTGCAAGCCTTGGCGAGGTCTCATTGTGGGAGATGCAGCAGTGTGGTAGAGAGAATCGCTACACTGCGGTGGCGCATGAGTTGTTGCAATTGCAGTACTAGCTCGCTGCGTCTCTCGATCACGGCGACTCCTTAAGAACTAAACCTGGCAACAGAAGATTTGCTTACCCTCATGTGCCGTGAAGGAGCAAAAAATTGGTAAGAAATATTCGGAATCAAACCCATGTGAAAGAATGCACTGGGGCAGATGTTTCCAACAAGCTAGATGGTGAATTCAAGGGAGCGCACTGCGGAGTGGTTGGGGTTTGGAATGGAAGAAAGGGATGCGAATCGAAACAGAGAAGGTGATAGCATGCATGAGGGGAGGTGTATTAGCGGTGGGTTTACTCATTCACTCACGCTCGGGATTCGGCAGAGCGAGGATATGACATTCTAAGCTACTACGCAACAGATTGCATCTCGTTTTTCTTCTCAGGATTCCACTAGTGTCTTCATTGTCGTCTTCTCTTCCTTCTCTCTAGGGTTTGCTGTAGTGTTCTCTCTTAGTCTCTGGTCGAATTCTCTCCCTTTTCTCAATCCATTTCTCTCCTAAACCATCTTCCCTTGACCCCATCTTCACACTCCTCCTTTTCTGTATCTCTTGAGCCCTGAACTTGACTTTCAAATTCATGGATTGTTGCCTCCTAGCGACCGTTCTTCCGGATTTGGGTTTAGGTCATCTTGAGGTTACGAGAGTGAGTTCCATTGAAACAGTTTTCATATGATCACTGGCTGTTACGGAATTGAGTAATTGGGCAGTTTCTGTTGTTACACAGCTCATGTGTTTAGTGCGTATGAGGTGATCCGTACAAGGAGTACTGGTACTAGGTGCAGGGTGTGTCTGAGAGCTATGCCGCAATTCTAGCTCCTGTCTCTCTGAAGACACACGCATCGCACTCGGGTGCGGCGAGCACAGACAATTCGAGCACGATGGGTTCCTCGGCGATGGACGCTATGCAGGTCCTCTTCACAGCAGTGGACACAGGGATGTCGAGGAAGTGGCGGGAGGAGGATCGTTCCTGGCGAGACGAGGACCGGTCTTGGAGATATGAAGATCTCGATTACAGAAAGGAAGAAAGGGAATGGCGAGAGCAGGAGAAAGATATGCGAGAATTGGAGCTCAGGTGCTTGCTTTTTCCCCTCTTGCTATGATCTTTATTCCTTTGGACATGCGTTCCTGGGGTTTAAGACTCCGACCATGTGTAACACGCCACTGAGTTTGTGAGTGAAGGAAGTGGGCAGATTCTAGTTTGCTAGATATTCTCAAATACTTTCATCCTCCCCTGATTCCATGCATGGAATTTCTTTTGTGTTTGGGAGAAGTTCAAATTTGGAGACTTAATTCTGAAGCAAGTGAGCAGACTTGGGTTAACTAGGCAATGTCATCATTTCTGTGAAATTTGTGGTACTTTGATCTCGAAACTTGCATCGAAGATTGGCGTAGAATTCAGACAAGGAGGAGATTGATAGGACTAGAGTGGAATTGATGAGAGAGTGACTGGAATGAGTATTTTACAGTATTGCGCTTCTTTTATACGTACTTTTGAGTTGCACTGCAACTCTATTACTTAACAAAGAACTACAGGTAGTGTGTCAAAATCTGGAAGTTTCATGTGGGGTCAATGATGTGACCAGTATGCCACATTACTTTTGCCTCTTTCTGAATGTCGTGGATTCGATTCGATACTATGAGTTGGTATTTTGGTATTTAACTTGGATATCTGCACGCAGATGGCGAGAGGAAGACATAGAGCAGCGGCATGTGGATAATGCAAGATATCTCTGGACCAGGTAGTTTTCATGGTTCGTTTATGACCGAAGTGCCTCTTCTGTTCTCTTTTCTTGAGTTTTCTAATACCAGAACTAAGGATCGAGATAATGGTAATTGTTGGTGATGTTCACATACGAGGGATCTCGTCACAAATGCATAAATAGTGCATCAATAGTGAGGATCATTGACCAGTCATGTAGGAGGTCTGGTCCTTTGAAACTGGCATGGGGTTTAGAATTTCACCAAGGTATGGGAACAAGCATGAACTCTCATTTGTAACCTGGACATCGAACTTGAACTTCACCGCTTGACTAACAGCATCTATACTCACCTTGACGTACTACGTTATTCTCATGTTAGTATTCATTTTCCCCAAACTTATTGTGCAGATTTGTGGAAAAGAACCGGAGAGACGTAGAGGAGAAATCAGAGCAACTCAAAGCAGTTTCGAGCTTGGCTGCTCTTTTTGCAGGCTTTGCTGTTGTGACGCTAACGCAGTTCGGGTTTGATGCGGAAACTGTAGGAATCGTATGGATCGCATTTTATGGAGTCTTGACAGCTCTAGTTGTCGGTCTCATGACTATCTCCATGGTGACGTGCACCCTCATCCTGGGCAGCATATTGAAGAATGGAAAACTCTATGTCAATGAGGAAGCGGAAGAGGACTTCATGTTCAGGTGTAAGGCCTTCATCAGGAACCACAAAGAGACTCCTTCTCTGAAGCCACCATGCCCGCGACGAACCTTTGAAGCGTTTTGGCGGATCAGATGTGAGACAGACTGGCGACGTTCCTTTCAACTATTTGCATTAGGGGTCTTGTCTTTCTTAGTTAGTCTAATCCCCATAGGCTGGATCAAATTCTCCTACTCCCCCGTCACTGCCGGCTTGTTTATGAGCATCATAGGAATTTCCATTGTTGGTTGGGGATGTGTCCAGTATTCATGGGGCACCCACATGACCAGCAACATCCGTAGTTTAGAGGATCATGAAACGCGAGTAAACCCTGTGGGTCTGCCGTTTGACTGGCATCTCTCACCCGTTCAGCAGACTACACTTTGATAAGTTCTGTGCCTTACTTAGTTGCATGGCTAAGTATTTCAATCCTCCGACCATCCGTTTGAGAGGTCGGAGACTGTAATCTAGTAACCTATAGGAAGACTGGTGTTGACAAAATTTCTGTTGTGGTAAAAGAAACCTTGGATTAAATTCCTTGTTGAACTAAACAGGAGATTGGAGTTACAAAGCTAGACTGGAACTTCCTTTGCACTTCGGAGAATTTCATTTCAGAATATTACTTGTAGAACCGAAAATGCAGATTCAACACTGTCATATGAATTACACAGTGGGGTCTACATTTGGTGCTCCCAGTCACAATTGATTTGACACAAACAACGGTAAGGAACCAACATTGCAAAATCTAGACAGCAAGTCTGTTGCAATAAGGTATACACACCCATGAGGGATCACTTACCCATGACTGATATGTAGGCTCCCCCATTCCAGAGCAATGGGAAACCAGTAAAGGATAATTGATGAACAGTAGAATTAGGATGCATCCTCCAATAGAATGCCTCTGTGAGTGTGACGGAATCAAGTTGTCATATGTTTGTTCACTAATCTGAGTATGGTCGGTCATTGGTACACCTATATGTCAGTCATGGGTAACCCTAACTTTTGGACAAAAAATTTGTAGTAATTTGAATTTTACTGAATTAATTTTGAAAAAATGCTCATTCTTCATGAACCTTATGATACTACGCACGAAAAATAACTCCTTATTGAAAACCCAAGATTTACTATGCTGAAATGCTTAAATGATCCCTCATAGATGTGTATACCTTAGCACAAGGAAGAATTAATTCAATTCCTTGTGGCACCATATGTAATTAACTCTGGGTAATAATACCAGCGCGAATAAAGGGGCCTTTGATCTGTAAGAATGTTGTTTGTAGGTTGTGTTTAAAACCAAGCATGGCACATTCTGGTTTATAGCGTAACCGCATGAGTGAAGCTATCTACATCACCATAGTAGGGTAGTTAATTTGTGTACCTCCAATCTAATATTATCTTTTTTGAAAAATCAAGTTTTATTTCTCAAAAGCTTAATTTACCGTAGAGAGGTACCGTAGAAGGGTATCGTAGGTTACTAGCATCTTGGGCATTGTTAGTCTAATAATCAATTAAAGTGCAAAAAAAGGTTAGGCATTTCAAAAAATACACTTAGCGGTGTATTCTTCAAAACCATCACATTCCATTACCAGCACCATAATTTAATTTTTTTTTGGCGGCAACAGAGTGAGGAATTTCCAAAATATTTAGGCAGACTTATAATTAATTATTTTATATCTAAGCTGCTAATAACCTACCGTGGTAGATTTGTGCACCTCCAAATAAATGAATATCTTTTTTTAAATATAAGATTTTTTATCTATTTTTAATATTGTATTAATTTTTGTATTTTAAAAAACTACTGAAAATAACCTCAAATGAATTAAGTTAACCAAATTCCACTTAAGTAATTTACCTTATTTTTGTTTTTCTATCCTTAAGGTTTCTGATTTTTTTTTGTTTTCTTGATTTTAAATTATTTAAACACAGACATGCTAACCTATTACTATTATGTTGTTTTTTGTGTTTTCTAAACAATCACTAAAATTAATGTAATATTGTAAACAAAAGATTTGAGATATGCAACTCAAATGTATGAAAAGAAAACTCCATTTGAAGAGAAAAGCTTTCCAAAATTGTTCAACATATCAAAGTTATTTTTAAAATCACCTTGAGTTTTAAAAAGACATTTGGTTCTACATCTCTAATCTTTTGTCCCTAAACCTAGGTTTAGCTATGGAACGAATATGTCGGTCTCCTATATAGACCAGCGTTTTCCTTCTTAAAAAAATACCATAAGTTTTGTTTTATTATCTTATTATTTTTTACTCCAAATAATTGAAAGGCATCGAAGAACTGAGAGGTCTCGTTATATTTGGTATTTAAGATTTTGATGGTATAGTAAAACTTCGTACAAATGATTCGTTTGAGCTTTGGTCACCACGCCCTGTTTGTAGTGCAGCATCAACCGATACACTTGTGTACAACTTGCCGCATTTGGCAAAACCGGATTGCGCGCGCCAAAGTAATCCAAAAGAACCGGCAACGTGAAACATCTGGCATCTGGATCTTTGAGAAATGTAGGGGTACCACCTAGATAGCAATGAGAAAATTAATATTACTTTCATATTGTAGGCAAAATTAGAAAATTAAAAAAATTAAAAAACTATAAAACACCACATACACAGCCAATTTCCATCAGTCTCATTGTACAGCGTCTAATGCCTCTCTTTCAAAAAACTAGTGCTACATTGTGCCAAAATCATTTATAGAAACAATCCTTCTCAATTTCGGAAACACCTTCACATGCTCACATAAAAGCAGTCCATGAAAGACTTTGAACTTGCGCCCTCCAATCAAAAATCACTCATTAAGCAACAAAGCACTTAAGTAGCAAGAATTCACTTTTTAAAAATGAATTTTGTTAATACCATGACATTGCATGTTTGATCAAAAACAATAAAGCACCATTTAAGAAATGGAATCTAGTTATGATCATTGCCTAATTATGCTAGAAATCTTCCACAAAACAATTCTCTATACAAGGACTCTTTTGTCGCTTGTCAATGCTACATGCTCACTAAAACACAGTCCATAGCAGAGCTTTGAATTAGTGCCCTCTAACAAAAGCTCGTTCAACATCGATTTCTATGCCCTAAAATTGCAAAAATCCATGCATCAAAGATGGATCAAACTTTAATGATATAATGATCAAATTGGACAAGAAATCTACTCAAGAGCGAGGAAGAGCTCAATTTCACATTGGTAGTAAAACAAAATCCGGTTTTGATCCTCTACAAATCAATGAAATATCAAGAATTCAATGCCAAAATCTTTCACAAAAATAGCCTTTCTTTATAATGAGACTTTTTTGTTGATTGCCCATACAACATGCTCACTTAACACCAGTCCATCATAGAGCTTTGAATTGGCAATTCATTACAACAATATTGTACTAAGGCTGGTGTTTGATATACAAGTAAATCCAAGAATATGTACCTCATAAAGAATTGTTGTCACATCCTCCGGTAAAGCTAGTAATCATCTCTCACTGAATCTAGATCATGGTTACTCAAAACCGTTTGAAGACAAGTGGTAAATGAGAAGCCCGCTTTTTTCAATTGGAGACAAATGGCATCTTGAGCATAATTTTTGAGAATGGCATCATACTCCATGGATACAATACGAACATGGTTGAATATCATCAACTCTTGGACACGGTGTCGAACACGCGATGCCCAAGATTGAAACATCTCCTCTTCAGGTATGTCCTTCCCCACCATTGGAACTTCAAATTGACTCGCTCATACTAAATTCCACTCCAAAAATATCCATCCGAAGAACATTCCGACGCAAAAACTGGAAAAGACAAGGAAAGGTTTGCATTTGTCGCATAGCAAAGGTTGTGAGTATAATAGGAACATGAAATGTTTTGTATCACACCACATGGCTAGAGAGAAAGATACAAGTGGTCCACCTTTGTGCATCTCTTACTTGATGACTACACAATGCTTAATTAAACTAATCTCCTATTCATTAGAAACTTCGATAAACGTTAAAAAATAATTAAATATTTTAAGGATTAAAAGTAAGATAGTATGAAGCCTTGGCAATAAAGTTTACATTTGCCTTAATGATAAGGCAAGCTCTCCTTCCTTTTTTATTAATTTGTTCACCGGAAATTGCCGCCTCTCCTTGCCTTGGAGCCCAAGGTCGTTTCTCCTCGACTTTAGAGAATTTGAGCCCATACTTCGTGAGTATGTGCACCACTGATTTAGTATCATTGGTCTCGAACGTAGGGTACATCTTCAATACCCCCCCCCCCCCCCCCTCCTTCCCATCATTCAATGTCTGCCAACCCTATACAAAAGTTTTTGTGTCGATGGTAGGAGAGAGCGTTCTTGTCTAAAAAATCCTCATTGCAGTATTTGCACCAAAACCATCTTCTTTGCTCCTTGCTCAAAATTATAATACACAATAAAGTACAAAATTTATTTAGATGAAACTATTATTATTTATCAAATCATCATGGTATTCTTTTTGATGATTTCATAATTTGTTTAAAGTTTTGAGATCCTGTGATCTAAGATGCTTTAAAATCTTTTAAATGTACATAAATATTCTATACTAAAAAAAAATAGCATTCGTCCGTTTGTCCGTCACAAGCCAATTCCATAAGAAAACTATGATAAAATCTAATTTATGTGACTTTTTCAAATACTTTATTTATTTAGTTCAATTTTTAACTCTTATCCTAGTCTTCATTGTCCAATTCCGCCTCATAACCAATCTCAGGTTCTTTGATCCAATCTAAGGTCATTTCAACCGTCAAATGTGGCCCCAAAAAGCAAAAGGTTGTAATATATTCGTGAGAAGCCTATATAGCAAATCATTTTTTCCAACCAAGAAATAGTTGTTTGCTTTGTCATCTCAGTTGCTCACACCTCTCTTCTTCCGCTCTCTAAACTTTGTTGCCTGATAGGCGAGGATATCATAAGCTCGCCAGCATGGCAAATCATACTTCCTCTTGCTTTTTCATTTGGTATACAAATCTATTTTTTTAACTTTTCTATTAAGTCCTCAATTTGTTATTCAAAATACATGAGTTTTCTACGCTATAAAAAAACTAAAACAAAATTTATCTCCTAAAGATGTATCGTAGTTTCATGATTTAAAACTTCACTTTTCCCCCTAAAATTAGAACCTTGCATAACACAAAAAGTTTTAGTCATATTAGTTCTAAGGGCTAATGGGGGATTAAAGTCAAAAAGGGGCTAATGTCCTCTTACATTAGCTTGGACGAATACCACAACCTTTGGCCGAAGGTTATTCATCACCACTCATTAACATTTTTCATATATATGTCTTGGTTGAAAAAGGGCATATTATGAACTTGGATTCTAAATAATTTGCAATTTTCAAAAAAAAAAAAATCATTTAAAATTAAAAAAAAATTGTATATATTAAACTTTTAACATTTGCACATATCAAATATCCCTCTAGAAATTATTACAGATCAAACATTGTGTCTTAATTAAGGAATTTTTGGTACACTAAAATTTTGTGTTGCGTTTCTTTGAATTCTATTTTAAGTTTTTTGGCCATAGGAATCTAGTGCCCTAAACTTCTCTTTAAAACTAGAGCATTCTTATTTTATTTTATTTTGATTTTTTTTAATATTTGCAATATTATCTTTTCATTTATTTGTAATAGCAAGGCTAAGGCCTTCTACATTTGAATCATCTTCTTTAAACGAGCCAACCATGAGTAAGATTGTGGAAGATGATGACGAGACCTCAGTTATGTGTCACTTAAAGAAAGAAACCATTAACGAGATGTATGCTGAGTTGGTGAATTTCATGGCTTATCAAAACAGTTGTGCTTATCAAAATTGAACACGTCCTTTTACACTATATTTTACGTACTTGGATTTGTCAACAAAGTTGTATATGGTTGCATAGTTCTTCCGCAACCCTTTACAAATGTTTGTAATTTGCCAAATTAGAGTTGAGGGGAGGGAATGTGGAGTGAAATAAGTGCTACACATAGTGGAGATAAATTTGTTGATGCCATTAAGAGTTTCAAATACATTCAACATTGTAATTTTTTGAATTAAATGTTTTTTTTATAGGAGAGTATATTTTTAAAGGATGTAGGTTGCAGCTGAATTCTAAATCAACGCATTGAAATGGCATAGCAGCTCAAATTTCCACATGCCAAGACATAAACTTATCGGGTAGATACATACAACGTCAGCACGGACAAAGAAGGGGCTGAAACTTCCAACACTAACTAGAACTAATTTGCCTCACATTAAACCGGATAAATAATACCATTTCTAGAGCTAAAGCAATGATAACAAAAAGAAGTCTCCGTTTTTTATACTATCACGAAAGGAGGCTAATGGAGGGGCTAACATATGTGGCGCTAGCTTCAACTAACGTGATAAAAACTTCATGTGTAAAATCTCATGAGACTCCTTAAAGGTAGTTGCAACTTTTGATGAGTACGCCTCAATTTTTCTGAGATTTTTTACTTTTACCTCATTATCGCTAAATCGGAGGATTACTGCTAAATAATGGATGAACTTCTCAAGAAAAAATAAGTAAAGAGAAGTAAACATGATAAGCAAGGAAAAGCAAGAAATAAACAAGAATGGCAAGAGATAACCAAGAAGAGGACCCAAGCTTCAATCTACGAAAAAAATTTAAAAATAAAAATATGTCTAGTTTGAACAGCCACAACTGACTTCACTCAAAGTGAACACTAGCAAATTTGCAATCTTTGATAGAACATTCATCAGGCAAACAGACTTAATTATTTTATTATATATATACAAATATAAACACAATTTACTATATAAAAAAATAATATTATAAAATATTTTATTTTTTATTACTATATATTTTTAATAATATGAATAATGTTAATATCATGATTTGAAAATTCAAGTGCAAAAATTATTATATGAATATATTATTTCAAACTCACAATTTTTTGTTTCATTTTCTTCTGGTTAATTTATTTTAATTTAACTTAAAATATAACCATTATGTATAATTATTTATAATTATTATGTACAAATAAATGTATAATTATTTATAATTTTAATTTTAGAAATACATCAATTTCATAAATGTACTAGTAATTCAAAACTCTTTCAATGCACCTTTCAAAATATATTTCAATGGATGAGAGTTTAAATCAACAATCCTTTTAATGTATGAATATTATAAAGCATCAAGATTTTGAAATGAGTCATGTTGATGAAGACTTTGTTGAGTAAATCTTTATTTTTGTAAAAATATTCAATTGATTATAATCAAGAAATGTATATCAAAATATCCATTTTTGTTTTGTCGGTTTCTCAAAGTCAACTTGTTATTGACAAAAATAAAATTGATGTATGAATTATTTTAAAGTATCACTATGATCTTAAATAATTCTTTTTGAAATATTGAATTATTATAAAATATTGAATTCTTGAAAATTATTGAATCTTTAATTGAGCATTTCACAATTATATAATTATAATAAAACAATTGTGATTGTGATAAAAAATAATGAAACTTTTTATTTATTTTGAAAATGCATTTAAAAATTTGCTACATTAGATTTTTATTATAAATGATCTTGTAATATATTGAAGAAATTTTGTTTTTTTCAATATTGAACATTAGTAAACCATTGGCATATGCTACTGTGGAAATACCCCTTCGTCCTTTAGGGGTTAAATTGAAGAAGTTCTGGCGCCGTATTTATCCAAATTCAAACAGTGGTGACCTTGAATGCCCAAGGTGAAATCGTTGGTCTGAGTAAAAATCCTGAGTATCCAAGAGGTTGAGTTTGTGTTGGATGAGTAGAAGTTGCAGATTTCTTAGATCGCTCTGTAGATAATCAAACTGTTCCGCTTCTAACAAGTGCCCACACATTTTGAAAGAGAAGAAAATTTATCATACAATTTAAGGTGTTCAATTCCAAGTAGATTTAATGTAGCAAATTGGCTTGTTTATTGAATCTCCCAGGTGCTCCGTGAGCTGGATGAAGTCTTCGATGAGCGATCCGGTGAGCTCGGGCGCTCCGACCAGGGCATATTAACTACAAGGGCATTTTCACTTCTTCTACTTCATCCATTAAGACAGGGCAAAATGCCCTTGTACTAAATTTCACCTTGTATAAAAAATGACCTCGTAGTGAAAACTCACATGTAGTATTAATGCCCTTGTTGTAAATATGACGATTTGGTCATCCGCTGGAACTGGTAAGCGACCGGGGTACCCACTTCCTTAACGATGTAGTTTCCGGTCTTACCCAGAGGTACGACATCCGGTCACGCAGGGGTAGACTTGGACTACAACGACATTCCGGAAGACGGCGCGAAGTCTACTTGGCGTCTAATGAACTTCTTCTGGAAGTCTACTTGGATATGAGGTAATTTTCCACACGGATCATGATGCTTTGAAATACCTTGTAAACAAGCCGGATTTGTCCGGGAGACTCCTATTAAAAAAAACCTCGTATTAAAATTGACATGATGGAGGCAAAATGCCCTTGTACTAAATATGACCTTGTAGTAAAAAAAACCTCGTATTAAATATGGCCATTTATGGAAAATCCCCTCATAGTGAAAATGCCCTTGTAGTTAATTTGCCATCGTTAGGAAAACGACCTCGTAATAAAAATGCCCTCGTAGTGAAAAAGCCCTTGTAGTAAGTATGATCTCGTAATAAAATTCGACTTGTAGTGAAAATGCCCTTGTACTAAATATGACCTCGTATTAAAAACAACCTAGTATGGAAAATCCCCTCGTAGTGAAAATGCCCTTGTAGTTAATATGCCCTTGTAGTTAATATGCCCTCGTATGGAAAACAACCTCGTAGTAAAAATGCCCTCGTAGTGAAAATGCCCTTGTAATAAGTATGATCTCGTAATAAAATTCAACTTGTAGTGAAAATGCCCTTGTAGTAAATATGACCTCGTAGTAGAAATGACCTTGTAGTGAAAATGCCCTCTTGTGAAAATGCCCTCGTTGTGAAAATGCCCTCGCAGAGTAAATGCCCTTGTAGTGCATATGACCTTGTAATAAAATTGAACTAGTAGTGAAAATGCCCTTGTAGTAAATATGACCTCGTAGTAAACACTACCTGGTCGTGAGAATGCCCTCGTACGCAAAATGCCCTCGTAGTGAAAATGGGCTCGTTGAGAAAATGCCTTCGTAGTGAAATGACCTCGTAGCGAAAATGCACTTGTAGTACTTATGACTTCATATTAAAATTGAACTAGTAGTGAAAATGCCCTTGTAGTAAATACGACCTTATAGTAAACATGACCTCGTAGTGAAAATCCCCGTTCCTAATGTTACAAGGAACCCATATATGCAAGAAAATTTCAATTTGGAGTCCCAGAAGTCCTGGCTGCATTTTGCACTTAGTGGGAATTCCTAGTCAAATAACATAGTTGAGGAATAATACCATTAATGAATGGAAAATTATTTTTTATAAATAAAATTAAAAAACCACAGTGATCCTAATGTCATATGGAACCCATATGTGAAAAAAGATTTCAATTTGGTGTCCCGGGAGTCATGGCTGCATTTTGCACTTAGTGGAAATTCCTAGTCTAAAAACATAGTTGAGGAATAATGCCATTAATGAATGGAATTTTTTTTTTTTTAAGAAAACAAAAATACCATGGTGTTCCTTATGTCATAAGGAACCCTTATGTGCAAAAAAAAATTCAATTTGGAGTCCCACAAGTCCTCGCTGCAATTTGCACTTAGACTAAAGTGTAGTCAAAATACATCGTTGAGGAATAATGCCATGAATGAATAGAAAACTATTTTTTATAAAAAAACAAAAATACCATGGTTTTCCTAATGTCATAAGGAACCTTTATGTGCAAAAAAAATTCAATTTGGGGTCCCACAAGTCCTCGCTGCATTTTGCACTTAGACTAAAGTGTAGTCAAAAAACATTGTTGAGGAATAGTGCCATTAATGAATGGAAAACTATTTTTTATATAAAAAAAAAAAAAAACCATGGTATTCTAAATGTCATAAGGAACCCATATAAGCAAAAAAATTTCAATTTGGAGTCCCAGTAGTCCTAGCTGCATTTTGCACTTAGTGGGAATTCCTAGTCTAAAAACTTAGTTGAGGAACAGTGCCATTCATGAATCGAAAACTAATTTTAATAAATAAAATAAAAATACCATGGTATTCTTTATGTTATAAGTAACCCATATGTGAAAAAAAAAATCATTTTCGAGTCCGGGCAGTCATGGCTGCATTCTGCACTTAGTGGGATTTCCTAGTCTAATAACATAGTTGAGGAATAATGCCATTAAAGAATGGAAAACTAATTTTAATAAATAAAATAAAAATACCATGGTGTTCCTTATGTCACAAGGAACCCATATATGAAAAAGAAATTCAATTTCAAGTCCCGGGAGTCATGGCTGCATTTTGCACTTAGTGGGAATTCCTAGTCTATAATCATAGTTGAGAAATAATGCCATTTATGAATGAAAACTTATTTTTCATAAATAAAATAAAAATACCATGGTGTTCCTAATGTCATAAGGAACTCATATATGCAAGAAAATTTCAATTTGGAGTCCTAGAAGTCGTGGCTGCATTTTGTACTTAGTGGGAATTCCTAGTCAAATAACATAGTTGAGGAATAATACCATTAATGAATGGAAAATTATTTCTTATAAATAAAATTAAAAAACCATGGTGATCCTAATGTCATAAGGAACCCATATGTGAAAAAAGATTTCAATTTGGTGTCCCGGGAGTCATGGCTGCATTTTGCACTTACTGGAAATTCCTAGTCAAAAAACATAGTTGAGGAATAATGCCATTAATGAATGGAAAACTATTTTTATAAATAAAATAAAAATGCTATGGTGTCCCTTTTGTCATAAGTAATCCATATGTGCAAAAAAAATTCAAATTGGAGTTCCAAAAGTCATGGCTGCATTTTGCACTTAGTAGAATTCCTAGTCTAAAAACATACTTGAGGAATAATGCCATCAAAGAATGGAAAACTAATTTTAATAAATAAAATAAAAATACCATAGTGTTCCAAATGTCAATAGGATCCCATATATGAAAAAGAAATTCAATTTCGAGTCCCGGGAGTCATGGTCTTCGTAGTGAAAATGCCCTCGTACGGAAAATGCCCTTTAATAAATATGACCTCCTAATTAAAATGACCTTGTAATAGTGGAAATGCCCTTGTAGGCAAAATGCCCTTGTAGTAAATATGACCTCGTATTAAAAAAAACCTCGTATTAAAAATGACCATGTATGGAAAATCCCCTCGTAGAGAAAAAACCCTTGTAGTTAATTTGCGCTCATTTGGGAAAGGACCTCGTAGTTAAAATGCGCTTGTAGTAAGTATGATCTCGTAATAGAATTCGACTTGTAGTGAAAATGCCCTTGTAGTAAATATGACCTCGTGTTAAAAAAAACCTCGTATTAAAAACGACCTAGTATGGAAAATCCCCTCGTAGTGAAAATGCCCTTGTAGTTAATATGCCCTCGTATGGAAAACGACCTTGTAGTAAAAATGCCCTCGTAATGAAAATGCCCTTGTAGTAAGTATGATCTCGTAATAAAATTCAACTTGTAGTGAAAATGCCCTTGTAGTAAATATAACCTCGTAGTAGAAATGACCTTGTAGTGAAAATGCCCTGGACGAGGAAATGGCCTCTTGTGAAAATGCCCTCGTTGTGAAAATGCCCTCGCAGAGTAAATGCCCTTGTAATGCATATGACCTTGTAATAAAATTGAACTAGTAGTGAAAATGCCCTTGTAGTAAATATGACCTCGTAGTAAACACTACCTCGTCGTGAGAATGCCCTCGTACGCAAAATGCCCTCGTACTAAATATCACCTTGTATGAAAAATGACCTTGTAGTGAAAACTCCCATGTAGTGACAATGCCCTTGTTGTAAATATGACCTTGTTAGTAAAATGTCTTCGTAGTGAAAATGCCCTCGTACGGAAAATACCCTTTTAATAAATATGACCTCCTAATTAAAATGACCTTGTAATAGTGAAAATGCCCTTGTAGGCAAAATGCCCTTGTACTAAATATGACCTCGTATTAAAAAAAACCTCGTATTAAAAAAAACCTCGTATTAAAAATGACCATGTATAGAAAATCCGTGGAAACTCGAAGACTACCATGATTGCAACCGTTAGCCCGTCCAAGAGGTTAGTCACATGTAACTTGTTGATTCTTCAATGTCACTATAGCTTTAAGAATTGTTATGGCCTTGGTTGATGTCTAATTAAGTATGATGGTACCATTACAACATTGCATGAAAATCGATTTTACATGTTTTTTGTTTTTTTTATTGTGATAGCAACATTAAGGAAACCTGCAGCACTCTCAAGTTTGCCGAACGTGCGAAATTAATCCGCTACAGGGTAGGTATTTTTCAGTTTTGATTTCCTTGTGGACGAAAGTTGTGCACCAAGGCTTTGAGCTGTTACTTACATGTGCAATGTGAGTAGGCCATGGTCAATCAAGACTCCTCCAAGGCCCTGGTCAATCAAAACTTGTGCACGGATGTGATGGCATATCGTGATACGATCCGACGATTAGAGGGTGCCAAGTTGCTATTCTTTTTGCCTTTTTAGGATTTTTTTGCATATTTGTGTTGGATTCATTTTTATTGTGCATGTATATTTAAATTTTGTTTTATTGTGAAATAGGAGGAATTGAATCGACTCCATGATCAACAAGAGGAATTGAATGAACTGCGTGAGCAGTCACTAAAGACACAAAGTCTACGCTTTGAGCTTGAGGTGAGTAGAATGAACCACATGTCTAGCTTACATAGTGTGTACTATGTTGGTTCATTTTGCAACCACTTTGTTGATGGTATTACTTTTTTGGTATGTAGGCTACGAAAGAGAAATTTGAAGTAGAACAAGCTTTCAATATTGAGTTGCACCATTTACGCCATCGACTCCGTGAGCAAGGAGAAGAATTGATGCAACTCCGTGGACAATTAGAAGAGAAGGAGAACCTACGCTTTGAGCTTGAGGTGAGTAGAATGCACCACATCTTTAGCTCACATAGTGTGTACTATGTTGGTTCATTTAGAAACCACTTTATTGATGCTATCTTTTGTATGCAGGCTTTGAAAGAGAAATTTGATGCAGAACAAGCTTTCAATAATGAGTTGAACCATCTCCGTGCGCAACTCCGTGAGCAAGGGGAGGAATTGATAGGACTCCGTGGACAATTAGAAGAAAAGGAGAATCTACGCTCTCAGCTTGAGGTGAGTAGAATCTACCACATGTCTAGCTTACAAAGTGTGTACTATGTTGGTTCATTATGCAACCACTTGGGTAATTGTATTATTATTTTTGGATGCAGGCCATGGAGGAGGAATTAAAGGTTCAACGGGGTCTTAATTTACCTTTTAGGGAACTTGATAGTGAAGGAGTGATTGAGGTAAACTTTGAGGAGAATCCACCTAGTATCGAGAAGGTACAGGGAATAGCATCACCAATCGTTTCAGGTACTTTTTCACAATTTCATGATGTGGATAGGCAACAAAATTTTGCGGATAGTATCGAGAAGGTACGGAGAATATCATTGCCACTCCTTGAATTACAAGTAGAGGAGGTGGAATCGTTAATGCCCAATGGGGCTGACGGAATTTGCTACATTTCCAACCATGGTCACACAAATGTAGAAGTAACATCCAAGTTGAAAAGACCTCATGTCTCAATTGACGAGGCTCTTCATCCAAGCCGACGAGTCTATAGAAAGTGGATTGTAAATGAAATCAGCGCCCTTAAGGAGGAATATGATAAGCATGGCCCTTGTTGGTCAGAGATTCTAAAGTCAAGGCCAGAAATTTTCAAAAATAGGAATAATATTGCTTTGAAGGACAAATTCGAAATACTTATGGTGTACGGAAACCTTCTAAGCCATGAAAACATGGGCTTTAAAAACTTTTTGAAAAGGTGCGGCCTCTCATCAAATCCATTTTTGTTTGCCACATTATTGTGTAATGTGGTTTCATTTAAATTTGTGGTTGTATATATTTTGCTATGAGTTCTACGTAGAGTTTTCATGCTTTTGTGTTGCTTGGTTTGGTGGGTTGGCAAGAAGATGAGGATATGGTGCCACGATGCTGAAACGAAAATGATTGCTCGAACTCTGCGGTGCAATGACCTCGTCCGACCTCGGGGAGGTTTACGTGCGTCGAACATAGATAAACGGCACATTCTGAGTAAGTGACCAAGACCAAAATTGATTGTTACATAGTGGGTAAGACGGGCTTAGTGAAAGACCAATGTTAAAAGTGTGAGTGGAACAAGCATTTGGAAAAAAACCTCGTATTAAAAACGACCTAGTATGTAAAATCCCCTCGTAGTGAAAATGCTTTTGAAGTTAATATGCCCTCGTATGGAAAACGACCTCGTAGTAAAAATGCCCTCGTAATGAAAATGCCCTTGTAGTAAGTATGATCTCGTAATAAAATTCAACTTGTAGTGAAAATGCCTTTGTAGTAAATATGAGCACGTAGTAAACACTACCTCGTCGTGAGAATGCCCTCGTACGCAAAATGCCCTCGTAGTAAATATCACCTTGTATGAAAAATGACCTTGTAGTGAAAACTCCCATAGAGTGACAATGCCTTTGTTGTAAATATGACATTGTTAGGAAAATGTCTTCGTAGTGAAAATGCCCTCGTACGGAAAATGCCCTTTTCATAAATATGACCTCCTAATTAAAATGACCTTGAAATAGTGAAAATGCCCTTGTAGGCAAAATGCCCTTGTAGGCAAAATGCCCTTGTAGGCAAAATGCCCTTGTAGGCAAAATGCCCTTGTAGTAAATATGACCTCGTATTAAAAAAAACCTCGTATTAAAAAGACTATGTTCGGAAAATCCCCTCCTAGTGAAAATGCCCTTGTAGTTAATATGCCCTCGTTAGGGAATGAACGTCGTAGTAAAAATGCCCTCGTAGTTAAAATGCCCTTGTCGTAAGTATGATCTTGTAATAGAATTCAACTTGTAGTGAAAATGCCCTTGTACTAAATATGACCTCGTATTAAAAAAAACCTCGTATTAAAAACGACCTAGTATGGAAAATCCCCTCGTAGTGAAAATGCCCATGTAGTTAATATGCCCTCGTACTAAATATCACCTTGTATGAAAAATGACCTTGTAGTGAAAACTCCCATGTAGTGACAATGCCCTTGTAGTAAATATTACCTCGTAGTAGAAATGACCTCGTAGTGAAAATGCCCTGGACGAGGAAATGCCCTCGTTGTGAAAATGCCCTCGAAGAGTAAATGCCGTTGTAGTGCATATGACCTTGTAATAAAATTGAATTAGTAGTGAAAATGCCCTTGTAGTAAATATGACCTTGTTAGGAAAATGTCTTCGTAGTGAAAATGCCCTCGTACGGAAAATGCCCTTTTAGTAAATATGACCTCCTAATAAAAATGACCTTGTAATAGTGAAAATGCCCTTGTAGGCAAAATGCCCTTGTACTAAATATGACCTCGCATATTATAAAAAATAATATTATAAACGCAATAATTTAGATTAATTTAGATTAATTTTTAATATTGTATTTTATAATATTATAAAAAATAATCGCATATTTAGAATTAATCTTCGTCCTTTAGGGGTTAAATTGAATTTGATTTCTTCGTTTGAAACCTAAAGTACAAAACTAACTACAAATTATTTCCAAGAAATCACATTTAAAAGATTTTTTTTCCAAGAATAATTATTGAGGAGTGAATGTATATAATTTGAAATATTTTATTGAGGACTTAATGAATATTGATAATTCATGTCATTTTTTTAATTAAAAGAAAACGTAGTTCTTTTCGCTTTCGTGAATTTATCAAAATATTCACTTCACTTTATTGCTACACAATGGTGCAATAAAAAGAAAAAAGACTTCCAGTTAATGAAGTATTCTAAATTCCTATAATATTCTTCACGGGAGTTTCCAAGTTCTAAAGCATTTTCATTAGTTTCTTTCTTAAGCTCCTTTCCATGCAATTCAGTATTAGTAGTGAATGATATGTCTACAGTAACCACAAAGTATTTTAAATTGGCATTTTAAAATCCAGTGGCTGTGGAGTAGAGAAAATAACTCCATGTAATATGTTACAGTAATTGATTCCATATAATAAGAGAGGAAAGTGAAGAACAAGTTGTGAATGGCTCAAATGATTTAGAAAGTTTGGATTTGAAATGAAAAGAAGCCAACTCCACTTTGTATAAGGTGGAACCACCCATACCTAAGCGTCCACTCATAATTAATCAATAGACTTATCTATTTCCGAGAAGCTTGAAATTCAATACACAAAAGTTTCAAATTCAAAATTTTGACAATCCTAAACGAAGGTATCAAGCATGATTGATAAAAAGGGAATTGTATAAGAATATTTTGGTAATTGCACCATGATCAAGTTCAAATATTATCGTGGTCAAATTTACATTAGCCTATATCTCCACTATAGGTGATTTCAACTTTTTCACTTCAAATAATTGTAATCATTTCAATATTGAGAACCAAATTTCGGAACATATTGCATTTAATAACTTTATGTTTGTACACATGAAACATAAGGTAGAAATACCACAAACGGTGAGCCCTCCAATTACCATATTATAGACATGTGCTTAATTGTGGTCTGCACTATCTGAAACCGCACCTCATGCACTGAAATCAAGGGACAGTTGTCACAACCTGATTGGTCTAGAAATATAAACTTAAGGTGTAAAGTAGCCAACTCAAGGTGAACATGATATTGGTTTTAGAACAGTCCATGGCACCATAAGGGGGTCAAACTTACTTTACACTCTGAAAAATTGTAGGAAATTATCTACTGGCCAGAGAAATATGAAACCACTTCGCCACAGCATGATTTCTCCTTCTCCATCTGTGTAAAAATTCTCAAAAAAATACATCCATTTCTCATATGTAAATCTCCTTATTTTCACCTTTTATGGTATTTTTACCTTAAACCGGGTATCCGGGTACATAAGGCGGAGACAAACTCTGCACCATTTGGAACCCTATTCCTGTGAGGTCTCTCCACCTCTCTCGAAGTTCTCAAGGAATCAGAGCAGTAGTTCAAGATATTTTGATTCCGAAGTTAGAAAGGGGAGGTAACCTCGGGAGTGAGTGGGGCACTACCGGTTTAATCTTCATGTTATACACCTCACACACATAAACTAAAATCCTCAAGTGGTCGGTTTCAGCTGACCTGGACACTGATCTAGGTCCTACAAACCTCGATTGTGGGGTGTCAAACAAACAGGCTCTAACAATTAGGTCGAAACTCTTGATTACCATTCACACATCTATCACTCAAGAGCCCGAGGGGCCGAGCCCATCTGCCAACATCACACCTTACCTTCCCAGCAAACTCTGCAGAGCCAAAAAAGTAAAAGGCGACGAAGAAAGAACCCCGGAAACCGTCCGCGACTCCGATCCCCACACCCCAAGCCCTAACTCCCATCCCCACCCCCGCCGTCCGATCTCCCCATTTCTCGATCCTCGCCGTCCAAAGAGCCTCTAAAGAACCTCGTCTCGCATATACTGGAGAGGGCGGTGTCGACAAGAGCCCTTTCGCAACTAGAGAAGAGCGGCCTGCTCTCTCTCGCTCACATCTCCTCTCGCTTCTTCCCCTTCCCCCGCTCCCTCTCTTTGCCCGGTGGGCGTGGACATCCCCAGCTCGCCACCATGGTACGTCAAGCTTCCTGTTCCTCTTTGTTTGGTCCCATTCCGTGAGGAATTCGTGAAGAAGTTTTTAGGTCATAGAGTTGTGTGTGGGGTTTGGTGCTGCTGGGGTTTTGGTGGCAGGGATTATGGTCGTGAGATGTGGTTTTGGTGACTTGGTGGCTGTTGGGGTTGTGGTGTTTTGGGGGCGGTGGTTGTGTTTTGGGATGGGGTTTTGGGATGTGGGCTGATGGTTGTGGTGGTGTGTGGATGTGTGTCTACAGGTGAAGTTTTCAGCTGATGAGCTCCGTGCTATCATGGACAAGAAGCACAACATCAGGAACATGTCCGTTATTGCCCATGTGGATCACGGTATGGTTTTTTTCCTCGCTCAGAATGCGTGGTGTAATGGTTTAGGTCTTCAGGATTTCGCAGCAATTTTGGTCCGTGGTTTGGCGATAATTCAGAAGTACAATATGAAATAAGAATTCTGGGTTTCTTAGTATTCCCTCAGCACGTGATCACAATAGTTCTCTGGTGATTGTGTCGTTGTAGCGTGCTAGAATTCACGAAAATGTATCCATTCATTGCTATGTGGTATAGGTCTTGTAGGGATTTTTGGAGTATCTTCTATAGAAGTAGATCTGCCTGCGTCCTCGTAGTTTTGGTTGAAAATTGGAACTAGTCTAACTCTTGTCTGGGTGAACAACTCCCTTTGATTTTAGAGCATACGTTTGGTTGTGAACTTGATGAAGACTAAATTGTTTTCTTCCGTGTTGCAGGAAAGTCTACATTGACGGATTCTCTTGTGGCCGCTGCTGGAATTATCGCCCAGGAGACCGCCGGAGATGTGCGTCTTACTGACACCCGTACCGATGAGGCCGAGCGTGGTATTACCATCAAGTCGACCGGAATCTCGTTGTACTACGAGATGTCCCAGGAGTCCCTCAAGGACTACCACGGTGAGAAGGACGGACACGACTACTTGATCAACCTGATCGATTCCCCCGGGCACGTCGACTTCTCGTCTGAGGTGACTGCTGCTCTCCGTATCACCGATGGAGCGTTGGTGGTGGTGGATTGTATCGAGGGAGTGTGCGTGCAGACCGAGACCGTGCTTCGTCAGGCTCTTGGAGAGAGGATCAGGCCCGTGTTGACGGTGAACAAGATGGACAGGTGCTTTTTGGAGTTGCAGGTGGATGGTGAGGAGGCTTACCAGACCTTCCAGCGTGTGATTGAGAGCGCAAATGTGATCATGGCGACGTACGAGGACGCGCTTCTGGGAGATGTGCAGGTGTATCCCGAGAAGGGAACGGTGGCTTTCTCCGCCGGTCTCCACGGGTGGGCTTTCACCCTGACGAACTTCGCGAAGATGTACGCTGGCAAGTTCGGCGTGGACGAGAAGAAGATGATGGAGAGGCTGTGGGGCGAGAACTTCTTTGACCCCGCGACGAAGAAGTGGACGAGCAAGAACACCGGGTCGGCGACCTGCCAGCGTGGTTTCGTGCAGTTCGTGTACAACCCGATCAAGCAGGTGATTAACATCTGCATGAACGACCAGAAGGACAAGCTGTGGCCGATGTTGGCAAAGCTGAACTGCGGTCTGAAAGCGGACGAGAAGGATTTGGTCGGAAAGGCTCTGATGAAGAGGACGATGCAGGCGTGGTTGCCCGCTGCCAGCGCGCTGTTGGAGATGATGATCTTCCACCTGCCCTCTCCGGCTACGGCCCAGAGGTACAGGGTGGAGAACTTGTACGAGGGTCCGTTGGACGACCAGTACGCGAACGCGATCAGGAACTGTGACCCGAACGGCCCGCTGATGCTTTACGTGTCGAAGATGATTCCCGCGTCCGACAAGGGTCGGTTCTTCGCTTTCGGGCGTGTGTTCGCCGGAAAGGTGGCGACCGGAATGAAGGTGCGCATCATGGGCCCGAACTACGTGCCCGGGCAGAAGAAGGACCTGTACACGAAGTCGGTGCAGAGGACCGTGATCTGGATGGGAAGGAGGCAGGAGTCCGTGGAGGATGTGCCTTGCGGTAACACGGTGGCGATGGTTGGGCTGGACCAGTTCATCACGAAGAACGCGACCCTGACCGGAGAGAAGGAGGTGGACGCCCACCCGATCCGGGCGATGAAGTTCTCGGTGTCCCCTGTGGTGCGTGTGGCGGTGCAGTGCAAGCACGCGTCGGATCTGCCGAAGCTGGTGGAGGGGCTGAAGCGTCTGGCGAAGTCGGACCCCATGGTGTTGTGTATGATCGAGGAGAGCGGTGAGCACATCATCGCCGGTGCCGGAGAGTTGCATCTGGAGATCTGTCTGAAGGATCTGCAGGACGACTTCATGGGAGGTGCGGAGATCGTGGTGTCGGACCCGGTGGTGTCGTTCCGTGAGACGGTGTTGGACAAGTCGGTGAGGACGGTGATGAGCAAGTCCCCGAACAAGCACAACAGGCTGTACTTCGAGGCACGTCCCCTGGAGGAGGGTCTGCCGGAGGCGATCGACGAGGGAAGGATCGGGCCCAGGGACGATCCGAAGGTGCGGAGCGTGATCCTGTCGCAGGAGTTCGGATGGGACAAGGACTTGGCGAAGAAGATCTGGTGTTTCGGACCCGAGACGACGGGACCCAACATGGTGGTGGACATGTGTAAGGGAGTGCAGTACCTGAACGAAATCAAGGACTCGGTGGTGGCCGCGTTCCAGTGGGCGACGAAGGAGGGTGCGTTGGCGGAGGAGAACATGCGCGGTATCGCATTCGAGGTGTGCGACGTGGTGTTGCACACAGATGCCATCCATCGCGGAGGAGGGCAGATCATCCCGACTGCTCGGCGTGTGATGTACGCGGCGCAGCTGACGGCGAAGCCCCGTCTGTTGGAGCCGGTGTACCTGGTGGAGATCCAGGCCCCCGAGGGTGCGTTGGGAGGAATCTACGGAGTGCTGAACCAGAAGCGTGGGCACGTGTTCGAGGAGGTGCAGAGGCCCGGAACGCCGCTGTACAACATCAAGGCGTACCTGCCCGTCATCGAGTCTTTCGGTTTCTCCGGAACGTTGCGTGCTGCGACCTCCGGACAGGCGTTCCCACAGTGTGTGTTCGATCACTGGGAGATGTTGAACAGCGACCCCCTGGAAGCCGCAACACAGTCAGCGAACATCGTGACGGACATCAGGAAGCGCAAGGGACTGAAGGAGCAGATGACCCCGTTGTCGGAGTTCGAGGACAAGTTGTAGACTGCGGAGCCCGAGGGATTTTTCAGATATCTGTGCGTTTCTAGGTTAAGCGTTAGATGGTGTTTTTCTGCATTCCAGAGGTCAGTATTGAGAAGCAAGGGCAATAGGTCATGGCAGAGTATTCAGGCTGAATGTATTTAGATGTGGAAGCATCTGATTCTGTGACTTCGAAGAGTGAGCTCTCCGAGTATGTGACCTGGAATTCTGGACCGTTGTGGCTAATTTTCTTATTTTATGAGAAACTGTTTTTGCCTATTGTAATCTATGTGTCGTCCAATTTGTTGCTTTTAATCAATATGCTATCCGTGAAGGTGTTCGCTAATATCGAGCCTGCTGTCGCATACTGATTTCTTTCGAAGTTGATCTTCTATTCTCCGGAATGTTCATGGTTTTATTTGATATTCTCTTTGCAGCATGTTATAGAACTGTTTGATTTGCGTACAATGTAATTGACGTAGAGCGAATGACTTAAATATCGAACATCGAAATTGTGTTAATGTTGCACACTGACATTGTATACTTTTAAAAATTCTTGCAATAACGGACTATTTTAAAATAAGAAGAATGTAAACTGCTGAGTCGCACTTCTCATGGTATGGAGTTGTGAAGAGGTTGTTACAGACCAGTGTTAATGAATAATAAGTGGCATTTTCTACGATTGTATGTCGACATAGTGAACACTAAACTTTGAATGACCTAAATTCTACAATGAGACAGTACACGCTGCACGGTAGGAGAGGTAACCAGAATACAACTCATTCAAGTAAAATTACATTTGCATTAATGTGATCCAACTTTTATGCCGAACTTTTATTATACGAGCATATAAAGTATTTCATAGCATTACAGGCAGAGTACAAACCGGCATAAGAGGTGTCGACGTGTGCACACAGAAGAAGAGAGCAGAAAGGCCCAATTATTCATTTCTTTGACTTATTTTGCAGCAGATTTTATACTTTGAAAAACAACGGACTGGTCTGTAACAATCTCTCCAATATTAAGTGGCTAGAGCTAGAATACGCTTAGCTATCAAGAATCAAATATTCTTCTCACAGACACTTGCGAAGCTGATCATGCTGACTCATGAGTTTGCAAGCAACACTAAGCAATAAACCTTAGTCTAGGAGACCTGCTTTAAAGCTGGCAACTATGATAATTCATTGAGCCTATTCTGCCGAAGCTGGACGATGGAACCTGAGCACCCAGTTGCAAACCCCCATGGCTTAAACATATCTGAGCATTGCCTCATAGCTTATGACCTCAAGAATAAGATATGAACAAAGAAGAGGCTAACCATTAGTCATATTCGAATCATCACCCAATCCTGACGAGTTCCCTTACAACGCCAACAACAATCTGTTGCTAAATCAGCTTAAAATTAACTTGACTAAATCAATATGCACGAATATCAAACAAATTGACTGAGACGGCATACTTGCACACTGCAATTCGGAGCATAGCTCTCATCACAAATTTGAAACCGCTCAGTACAAAATGGACGACCCAGAGACACTCAAACCTTCGCAAAGTTCTGCAGATGGTTACCAGGCCCCACAATCTTCCGCTATCGAGAGGACTCCCCGAGCTTGGACAGGTTCCAATATACTGATCCAACAAGCACGAGGACATGAGCCATGATCAATTTGGTACGAGTCAAAAACTATCTGAAAGTTCAGCTTCCTCAATCACACGTTCAGATCAACAGACACCACAGCATTCGAAAGTTAAATGGAAAGGCAGGCTTTCTTACGCGTTGGAACTTGGAATTTCAAGTTGATAAATTTCCTTGCTGCACCAGATGACCGCAAGTAGCACAAAATTCATGTATTCAACATCGATGGAAGGCAGACTCAGCTTTTAAACCCTACTGAAGTCAGACGATTTCGAGGACGAGGTGCCTTGGGAAGAAAAGCCGCCGGAGTACTGAGAGTATGGTTTGATGTTCGGCAGCCGGGGCAGCTCTATGACGCCTAACTCACGGAGCCACTGGCTCACCACTCGCATGGAAGGCCGCTGGCTGGGATTCGGAAGACAACACAGGAGGCCCACCTGCAAAAACTTGGCTATCATCATCTTCTCTTCAAAAGAGGGGTATGCCAATGTCTCCCTCTCTGATGTCGAGAGGCTCGTATCCGCCACTTTGGAGATGTTGCCAGCTTCGTGTGCGCGCCACACTCTGTCCAGCAGTACGTAATCCCCTGGCTCCACGGCTTGCGTAGCCAACGGCCGCCTCTCGCACACCACTTCCAGAACCAGGATCCCGAAGGCGTACACATCCGATTCCTTCGTTGCCCTTCCCGTGTACTGCATCTCCGGCGCCATGTAGCCCAACGTTCCGGCCAGCAACGTGGTTCTCTGGAGCTTCTGGTGGTCGACCAGACGAGCGAGCCCGAAGTCGCCCAAGTACGGGTTGAAGCCCTGGTCCAGCAGCACATTGCTGGACTTGATGTCACGATGGAGAATACATTGCACCCACTCCTCGTGCAAGTATGCCAGACCTGACGCCACACCTGCAAGAATGGAACGCCGAACATTCCATGGTAATCTCTCCAGGTTGGGTTGCCTTGGGTTTGGATGAAGCCACTTGTTTAAGCTGCCGTTGCACATGTAGTCATACACGAGCAGCAGCCCTTCCTGTGAGTGACACCACCCTCGCAGCTGCAGCAGATTCCGGTGCCGGATCTGCCTAAGGCTCGTCGCTTCCGCGAGGAAGCTCTCCTCCCCCTGCTCTCTGTTCCCTTTGATCCTCTTCACTGCAACCATGGCTCCTGAGGGCAGCGTTCCTTTGTACACATCCCCGAACGCCCCGCTTGACAGGCGCTCGCTGGCATTGAATCCCTTCGTGATCTTTGCCAGCTCTTTGTATGTGAACGCGCGGGGCGCGTCAGTGAGATCAATGGCGTGCTGCTCCAGTTTGCCGAAGTATAACGGCCTGTACTTGAAAACTAAGAAACAGAGTGCTCCTGCCAGGAGTATAACTGCTAGAACAGCTGCAGAGACGCCCAAAATCGCTCCAATTTTCCATGGTTTCAAATCTGCAGGCTTGGGTAAACCACTGCTGTTGAAATTCCACGACCGAATCCGGTGAAGCTCCTCTTGAAACGTGCTCGCCGTGAATCCTACATACATCTCCTCATCGAAAACTTCATGGAGGCTAAGATTGGTAACCCTAAGCACTGGCGAAGCTGGTTTCGGAACCGTTTTGAGTGAGCCGTTTCGGAACCGAACCTCAAGGGTATCGCCGGCGCCGTCGTAGTCAATCCAAGCTGTGAAGTTCCCTTTGTCGCCGCAGAAATATCTGCAATTAGTTTTGTTCCCCCCGCACAGATTGTAATTCGACAGGTTTGTGTTGCCCTTGTTGCTGAGGACGATCCCCACGCTGCCGTCGCTGGGGTCAGAAAACTCCGGACTCAAAGAAGAGTCGAACTTCACGGCGAAGACGCGGTTGGAAGCGTCTTTGTCATCGGGGTTGAAGGTGCACATGCCCTTCCCTCGGCGGCTCTTCTGTGTCGCGGTGAAATCAGAGCTTCCTGTGAAGGTGAACACCATGCCAGACCCGCAGATGTTGAATTTGGGGTTGGTCTGCAGGAAGGAGAACGTGAAGGAGGTGTTGAACGACGCCGCTCTGGCGAGCTTCTTGTCCACCATGCGCACTCTGTCCTTGTACAAAACACGCCCGCATCGCTGCTCCTGATTACCTGTCACGAACGCGTTGTAGTTCACGTCGTAGGATTCGAGCGAACCGTTGAAGCTCACATCCTCCACCTGTGTGATGCTCCCATCGTCTGCTAGAAACGAAGGGAAGGAGAACGAGGTGTTCTGCGCTTCGACGCAGCAAAGCACTGCCAGAAGCACAAATGTCACGCATTGACTTCGTGACATTGCAGCTAAAATCTGATCATCTCCCTCTCTAGAGAATGAATCGAAGACTGTCTTCGCAGGCTGACATGACCCAGTTTGTCAGGAAAGGACTGTCTGCATGCTCAGGCCTAATCACTTCTGACCTGATTCTATCGGAGTACATCTAGAATCTACACTTCCAACTTGCGACGGCGATATCAGAGGGAGCAACCCAGTTGAAAATCAAAATTATATAATAACTCTCTCTTCTACTCCGACTACACTGATTCTAGAGGCTGTTCTGTAAGATGTGTGTTTAGTAATTGTTAGAAACTAAATCTGCAACCTTGCAACAAACTTCACCCAGATATGTTCCTCTTGTTTCTATCTAATAAGTGTATTCTAGCGTGCCTAATGTCATTGAAACAGTCCTTGGCGTGATCACTGTACAGTACTAAGTTTCTGTACTTCTGATTGTGTAACAACCTGCTCAACAATTGAGTTGTCGGTAATGTCCTAGTGAAAGGTCACTACTGTAACTGACTCTCTCGGTGACTTGGGGGTGTCGAAGAGAGTGGAAATAATGGTCGAGAGCAGTGTGGGACCGGCTCTGCTTTTGAGTATGAAGTTTCCTTAAAGTTTTCTTTGCTTTTTTTTGTCCCAAACTAAATTCAGGTTTGAGTTACTGTAGCTGCAAGTGGGACTGCAGCTTTGACGAGGTGGACGGGCATTACGGAAGTCTTGCTTTGGAGTTGAAGATGAGGTACACTCATGGTACACCGAACAGTGCAGCAGAATTTTTGGTGAAAGAGCTGGGGGCGAACTGGGGTAGGCTGTTTCTCGATTTGTTTTTGGTGATAGCCACGAATCAGTAGTTGGCACGGTGGCTTTGTTCGATTGTTCCACGTGAAAGTTGCGCTCGGTGATAACCTTGCAGTTCTCTCTGCAGCCGCTTGAGTTACTGAGTTACACTATGGTGCTGGCTATACCACAAAACAATTATTCTACAGTTTTGAGTCTAGTATCATGTCAGTGTGGCTGGCTCCACTTCGGCCTGGTTTATACTGTTTCTCCCAAAGTAACTTTCGAAGATGGTACCCGCAAAACAAAACGAAGAGCATCAAACCATTCTATTTGTGTAAAAAAATAGTGGGACGTCAGTAACAGAGTTACAGCTCCATTAACTGTAATCTTTGGAAATTTTGATTGAGTGGTTTTTCATAAAAAGTCTGACAAGGTCTACCGGTCCTCAGAATACCAGATCTACCCAAACTTTTCCCGTTTATTCTGTACGGTTTAATCTATCTGTAACACCCTGGGCTTTGCCCGAAGAGGCCGGCTTGTATTCTATTTTTCTGCAATGTAAATCCTTTGCTTCCAAAAAAATAAAAAATCTATCTGTAACAACAAACCCAGTTTCCAGCGAATCAACGCAGCGCACTCTGGACCCTGAGAAAGAAGTGCTGGTGCGAGGAGTTGGTACATTTTCTTTGTCCCAATTTAGCGCCATGCATGCCCCAAAGTATTCCAACTCAGTTACCAAAGCGCCACAGCAGTGCCTGAGAAGCGAACATCTGTGATCTGCTACACATGAGTTGATTTACTTGGGACAAAAGATTGGGCTGTGAGGTAACCAAAAGTTGAGCACTTTGTCATCAAGCAGAAGTGCAACGTTAACTTAGGTGCTGTAGGACTCGGCATCCTCAGATTTAAACAAATTCAAACAAATTTAACCCCTAAACGCGTAATGGCATCTTTGAAGCAGAAGATTCCAAAACATTATCCAGATGAGTATTTTAGAGATAAAGTACAAATGAAACTTATAGGTTTCGAAATTAAGATTTTTTTGCATATCACTGGATTCCATATTGTTTCCACCAATAATTTTTTTATCATTTTGAAATCAATCAACGGGCTACGATCTATTCCTCTAATTCCTAAGATGTCCGTTTCTATGTGTCATCCTAAAAATGCAGTTGGTCCACACGCCATACCGTACTCTTTTTAGCATTTATTGGATTGGAAATGTAGTAATCATGTTTTTTTGAATTTGTTTATGAAAATGAATTCAAAATAAGATGTTCCTAATATGCTAACTTTTTGAATTTTTTTGTTGCTTAAACTCATGACTTCTTCTTTTTTAGACCATTTTTGAACTTTAGTCATTAAAAATATGTGTCCAAAGTTTTTGACACTTCAATATTTACAATTTTAATGAAAACATATTACAACAATCCTAGGTCCAATAGTTAAGAAAAGATAAGAACTTCATGAACTATCTACTAAAAAATTTTGGTGGTGAAAAGCTTCATGGAGAAGGAGATTTGAAGAGGCAAAAGCACCCAACTCATGGGTCGGTTCACTTCTTAAGGTTTAATTAACGTGGACAACGTTTGAGAAGTCAACTTGAACAAAGTCGGTACGTGATGTCTATTGTAACTTGCTACATTGGTGTTGTCTCCGTGAACGTTGCAAAAGCTGAGTCCAACTCTCCCCCACCGATACTTCTGAAGCTTGGCAAGGAATAATCTGCGTATACATATGTAAAACACACACCTCGTTAGCACCTTCACCTTACAAATCATAGACAACCATCATAAACATGAGTTGCCAGACAGATTGAAAGTTAATTGATCCCATACTGAACAGTCTGTTGACATATCTGTTAAAATGTACTCGACATATCTGCAAAAATGTACTCGACATATCTGCAGAACAACTGAAAAGATCACAAATTGCTAAACAGTGGCATACTGACCCGCAATGAAACAGCCTGAAAACTCTGTTTGCATGCATATAGAGGTTCTGTAGCCAGGGCTCCCCATCTCATGGCGCTGTGAACTGTAAAGTTATCATGTTGGTGACAACAGTGGCAGATACCTTAAGGGAGAAGCCTGAATGTTTCATTGGCATCGTGATAAAACTCCAACGGATGCAATGACCTCGAATGGCACATTGATGGAGATATTGAGGCCAGGTCACTCATAGCAAACAGAGGCATAGTTAAAAACTTTGCAGATACTCCAAAAGCATGTTCGCAGAGCTCAAGAGGATGTCGTTGTTCGGGAACTACGATGAGTGAAATGTGAGGAATTTGAAGTCTCGGTACCAAGTTCAGAAGAATGAAACACAGGGAACTGAGCATCATGAGGTCTGGTAACTGGTAAAGGAGGTAGCCCTATGACTCCCACCTCCCTGGACTGAAACCACTTGTTCACTACTCGCATGGAAGGCCGCTCACTCGGATTCGGAAGGCAGCAGAGGAGGCCCACATGCAGAACTCTCCCTATCATCATGTCCTCTTCGAATGCACCAGGCTCTAAGTGCTTCCTCATTCCAGATTTTGAAAGCCTTGAATCCACCACTTTCAAGAGATTGCCAGCTTCATGGGCGCGCCATACAACATCCAGTAACACATACTCCTCCTGCTTGAAACCCTGCACTTCCAACGGCCTCCTCCCGCACACCACTTCTAGCAGCAAGATCCCGAACGCATAAACATCCGTCTCCTTGGACGCTCTTCCCGTGAGCTGCATTTCCGGAGCCATGTAGCCCAATGTTCCCGCCAACAAAGTAGTTTTCTCCGACTTCTGATGGTCTATTATACGGGCGAGTCCGAAGTCTCCTAAGTAGGGGTTGAAATCCTTGTCCAGCAGCACGTTGCTGGACTTAATGTCCCGGTGTAGCACGCATTGCACCCACTCCTCGTGCAAATACTTCAACCCAGATGCCACACCCGCAAGAATTGCACATCGCACATTCCACGATAACACCTCAACGTTATGTCTCTTAGGATCGTGGAAAAGCCACTTATCCAAGCTGCCATTGCACATGTAATCATATACGAGCAGCAACCCATCCCTGGAGTGACACCATCCTCGCAGCTGCAACAGGTTCCGGTGCCGAATCTGCCTGAGGCTCGTTACTTCAGCGAGGAAGCTTTCCTCGCCCTCCTCTTCTTCGTCATGCTTCATAAGCTTCACCGCAACGATAGCTCCCGAAGGTAGGGTACCTCTGTACACATCTCCATATGCACCGGCTGAAAGAAGCTCGCTGTCATTAAAATCCTTAGTAATCCTACTCAGCTCTCTGTAAGTGAAAGCGCGCGGACAATTCTCAGTGAGACCTAATGCTGACTGCTCTAGCTTCTCTACCGATCTCCTCTCTCTGCGTTTAAGGGCGACGAACAACAACACCCCAGTTAAAACAGTTCCCAAAACAGCTGCACAAACACCACCAATGATTCGACCCACCGGCGTGCGAGTTGAGGGATAACTCATCCCACTGCTACTAAAATTCCAAGCTCCAATCCGGTGCACATCAGATAACTCCCCTGACTGCCCTACAGCGCTTGAGCTGAATCCAGCATACATGAATTCGCTTTCGAGCACGGATTCATCCAGCGAAACATTGAAAACCCTAATCAGAGGATCAGCTGGCTTTGCCAATGAGCTATTTCGGAGCCGAACTTCAACGCTCTGCCGTGCACTGTCATAGTCGATCCAAGCCGTAAAATTACTCCCTTTGTCGCGACAGAAGAAGTTACACGAGGTTGCGTTCGACCCACAGAGATTGTACTGCGACACGCGCGTGATGCCCCGACTGGAGATGATGACACCCACGTTGCTGTCGCTGGGATCAGGATACTCTGGCAGCTCGTCGAGCGAGCTGTCGAACTTCACGGCGAAGACGCGATTCGCCGCGCTCTTGTCCGCATAGTCGAAAGTGCACATGCCTCCTCCCGAGCGATTCGTCATCTCTGTAACGCTTAGGTTAGAGTGATCCCATGCGAATGTGAAGGCCATCCCGGCTCTACAAAGGGAAGAATTTCGTGCCGAGAGGAATGCGAAAGTGAAGGAGGTGTTGAACGAAGCTATGCGGCCGGAATCGTTGGTTCTCATCCAGACACTGTCTTTGTACAGAATCCTCGCGCATGGCTGGCTTGCGTCGAGGCCGTAATTGAAGGCTCTGTGGTTCATGTCGTAAGAATCGACCGACTCAGTGAAACTCGCATCGCCTAGCTTCAATACCCTTCCATCGTCAAGCGCGAACCTACTGAATGAAAAATCCATGTTCTGAGCTGCAACGCCTGCGTGCCCATGGTGAATCAAGAGCAGCACCAGCACCACGACTGTCACGCCTTGAGTCCACATCCAGGGGCTCATTAGGAGGCTCCACTGTGCTCATGTCACTCCGCTAATCACTCTCGCGAACCTTAAGCCAACACAACGATGTGCAATCTAGAATACAAAAGTACGTGAATCTCGAACTCTACCTTCATACTTCTTCACCACTGGAAACTCAGAACAACCGCACCCTCTGAAAACGCCTCAACACTGTCTGCGAAACCCGTCGATCTCAGTGCCTTCGGCACCCTAATTGCGATCCATTTCGAACTAAGTACTGAATAATCTAGAGACTTGGAAGTCAGTTCTTCCGGCCACTTGTGCAAATTCAGCACAACCCCCTCTATGCCACGAATCTCCATCGCTGCTGCGACGAGAGCTTGAGACACGAACTGATCATTACAGTAACAGGCACCAGGTTACAGCTAGACGGCACCAGAGCTGAGAGAAGCGGCATCAGCGGGAGCACCAAGTTTAACCAACAGAGTTTTAACGATACCAAATCGTCGTTTACGCCGCCATTAAAACTTGGAATTCTAATTACCCCGATAACCAGGAGCTGATCCGAAGGTTGTCGATTGTCCACAGCGTGGAAAATGTGAACCAAATCGCGGTGGATATTCCGCAGGATATTCCATAGGTGGAGCCTGCAGGAGAATTTGCATGGACTCGTACTTGTGAAAGGTGTTGAAAAATCAAACAATGTGGAGACCAGAGTCGGGAAGGTTGTGAATTGTCGGGCCAGGATGCACAGCAGCACAGAAAGAGAGAGTTTAGAACGCCAAAAGTGAACATTAATCCCTACAGGGATGAGAGATTGGGTCTCGTGTGATTTTGTGCAAGTTTGTATGACTAATCTTTGAACATAATGATCTTCTAAATGACGTATTATTTGTACACCTTCAAAATTTTGAAACATTACTGTAGGCTAAGATAAGTGTCAATCGAACGGTTACAGTAACTAAATTTAACACTAAACTTCTTTTACAGCCTTTTCCCACATAGGACTAGAAAATGGCAGTTTTCGCAGAAAAACAGTCCGTCGCTGTAGGGGTTAAGAGCAATTCTAGGGAGATTCCATCGTCCACTTTTCGGTTGATACATGTGTGATACTCATGTAGTGTTCGAGTGACACTACGGTAATACTGGCATGGTTTCCCGAGTTGTAATCCAATCAAGCGTGGAAGTAGCGGAAGCAAGAAATGCTTTTCTGAAAAGCCAGTTAATTTATGCACCCACTGCAGTAATAGGATTAGTGTAGATGAGAATCTACGAGAAGCTGTAGAAGAGGGAGTGTAGACGAGGTTTCCGAGTCAGGAGAGGCTCGAGAGTAGGTGACTCGGCGTCCGGATGAGTCGTACCTTGTTGTTACTGCAGGTGGGGTAGAGATTCAGTACACCGAGCAACACCAAGTACATCACTGTTTGGAGCACCCATTTTTACCTGATGCCACCAACTAAAGTTATAAATATGGAAAACTAACCGTGCTGAATGTGGCATGCCACCAATCACATTGCTCAGATGGAAAATGACCCACATCGGAAGGGATGGGAGGAGCAGTAGAAAGTGAATTAAGAATCTATGAAGATCATATTTGGACTCTCCATAACGTTGTCGAACACCTGCGAGAAGAACCAGGAAATTGCCTCAAGAGTCAGAGAATCACCAGAACTAATGGATGAAGAATTCGGCTGAACTATCTGGGTGGGAGTGTGGGAGATCAGTTGGGATTGCTTCAAACCTGTTTACAATGAAGGTGCGAAGAATTACTGTGTGCACTGTCTGGCTTCCACAAGGAACTGATGAACTAATGCCATCTCGGGTGTCTAGCTGTATCATAATCTAATTGCTCACTCAATTCTACTTCCAACATCTCAAAATTGACTTAATCTGAGTTGCAACCGATTTTGGCTGAAGTTTTTTGCAATGACACAAACATGCTCCTGAATTACATGTATTGCAAGTGGTCTTCTTTCTACTGCCCTGGGATTCAACCATGTGGAAGCTATGTCGTAGGAACTCTGCCACAGAAGTGAAGGCAGTATTTCCTACCTTGTCTACATATCAACTTCTTTGAAGAAATCTTGGAAGAATGGGAGCTGAAAGGGAACAAACCCGAATGCAATAAGCAACTTGTTCTAAATCCTCAACAGTTTGCAGATGGAGCGCTGACATAGCATGTTCAAACAATCTTCACGTGAGTGACACCCTCTATGATCTTGCAGCAATTCAAGGAGAAGTAACGGAGCTTGGTCAAACTTCCAGTTCCGAACAAACGTTACATGATCATGGGAAGGAAGAGGATATATAACCTCGAAAAATGATTCGTCGTTCAGGCTGCGCATGGCCTCGTTCCTCCATTTAAGAAAGTTTGATCAGTCAATAACATTGCCATTCGAGGTGACTGTATCATGCGTGTTGCAACCAAGGCTGGAGCTTATAGTCTTTAGGTCAATGCACAATGAGTTAGCCAGCCATGGATCACCATGGACTTCAAAAGAGAGGCTGGATTTTACGTCGTGGCGGTTCCCTCAGATAATGCCCATGTCTGGAAGCTACTCATGTTCGACGATAGCGAAGTCTTGAGCCCATCCGAAGATGTCACAGAGTACTGATTGTAAGGTATAGCGGTTGGTAACGGAGGCAACTCCATCGCTCCCAACTCACTCCCTTTGAGCCACTGGCTTACAACTCTTATGGAAGGCCGCTCGCTCGGATTCGGAAGGCAACAGAGGAGACCCACGTGCAAAGCATTTGCTATCGCCTTCTTCTCTTCGGATGTGGCACCTCCGGTAGTCATGTCTGTGACATGCTCTTGGCTACCAGCCACTGCCGGATCGAATTGAGCTAGTTTCCCCGTTGTTGAGGCTAAGAGTTTTGGATCTGCCACTTGCAAGATGTTCCCAACTTCGTGTGCGCGCCACACAATGTCCAGCAACACAACATCATCGGGATCAACAGAGACCTGCCTCGCCAACGGCCTCCTCCCACACACCACTTCCAGCACCAGGATACCGAAGGCATACACATCCGTCTCCTTGGTTGCCCTTCCCGTGTAATGCATTTCAGGAGCCATGTAGCCCAACGTTCCCGCCAGCAATGTCGTCTTCTCCAGCTTGTGGTGGTCGATCAGACGAGCAAGCCCAAAGTCGCCCAAATAGGGGTTGAAATCAGTGTCCAGCATCACGTTACTGGACTTGATGTCCCGGTGTAGCACGCATTGCATACACTCCTCGTGCAAATATGCCAGACCTGACGCTACCCCTGCTAGAATGAAATGTCGCTTATTCCAACATAAGCCCGAGTCGTTGTGGAATAGCCACTTATCCAAGCTGCCGTTGCTCATGTAGTCGTAAACAAGCAACAGCCCTTCTTTCGCCTGACACCACCCTCGCAGCTGCAGCAAATTCCGGTGCCGGATCTGCCTCAGGCTCGTTGCCTCGGCGAGGAAGCTCTCTTCTCCCTGCTCTTTGTTGTTCTTGATCCGCTTCACCGCCACCAGAGTTCCCGAGGGCAGGGTACCTCTGAAGACATCGCCAAATGACCCACCCGAGAGAAGCTCGCTATCGTTGAAATTCTTGGTGGCCCTTCTTAGTTCTCTGTACGTGAAAGCACGCGGGGTATCACTCGAACTCAAACTTGATATTTTGTGTTTCTCCGAGAATTCTCTCTGTTTGGTCTTGAATCTGAACAGCAAGAATATCCCTATCAAAGCTGCTCCCAAAATCGCTACGCCAATGCCCACAATGGCTCCCGCTTCAAGCAATTTTCGTGGTGGATTTGCTGACTTGGGAAGAGCAGTGCTGTTGAAGTTCCAAGCTCTGATTCGATGCACCTCACGAGACCAGAATGTGCTTCCGGTAAATCCAACATACATTTCTTCGTTTTCCAGAATAGAGTCGTCTAATTGAACCTCGGAAACCCTAATCACTGGGTTTGTTGGTTTTCCGCTGCTAGCCAGTGAGCCATTTCGGAACCGAACCTCAAGCGTGTGTGCTGCACTGTCGTAATCAATCCAAGCTGAGAAATCCCCTTTGTCACCACAGAGGAGATGACATTGAGTTATGTTATTACCACAAAGGTTGTAAGTATGTTCACGCGTCGTGCCCTGGCTACTGATGACGACGCCGATGTTGCTGTCACTAGGGTCGGAAATGCCTGAGACATTGGTGAGCGCGCTGTCGAACTTCACGGCGAAGACGCGGTTTGTGGGGCTCGTGTCGGTGCTGTCAAACGTGCACATGCCCTTCCCTCGACGAGTGTACTCCACGGCGCTTATGTTGGGCCTCGCCGCAAACATGAAGACCATCCCAGATCCACAGGAAGTGGAATTAGGGTCTAGTTGTAGGAAGGCGAAGGTGAAGGACGTGCTGAAGGAAGCCGCTTTGCCGGATGCTCTGTCCACCATCCGTACTTTGTCTTTGTACAAGAGCCTTCCGCATTCTTGGTCGAGGAGCCCGGTGGTGTAAGTCCTGTGGTTTATGTCGAAGGACTCAAAGGATCCATTGAAACTGACATCATCAACCTTCAACAGGCTATTATCGTCCGCTACAAACGAAGGGAAGGAGAAATTTGTGATCTGACCTTGAGCAAGTGATCGCTCACAGAATAGAAGAAGCACCCACAGGAGAACCACTTCAGTCTTCATCGAGCTCGATACTGTGGTCAGTGTCAGTGGTCCATCCAGTTGAACATATCAACGTCGAAGCTTGCAAATTCCTGCCGATACTTTGCGTTGCATCTGTAACCTAACTACTCATCCTAAAGCCTACTTTTTGATGCATCGCTTCGCTCTTGTGAGAATTTGATGGAGAGAAACGAGACAGGTGATTGAGAATTCTGCACTGGCCTTGCTCTGCTGCAACAGCTGCTGGTCTCCTTTGCTGAGTTGAAAGTCATGGCCTGGACGTCCACGGCTGGAGTGGATCTAGACGTGTGGAAGACATGTTTGATTGTAGCCGACTCGTAAAAAGCGTCTGTGTAGAGTCTTGTTGACAAATTGGACCAGGCACTGTTGAGAAGTAGAATTTATGAGTCCATAATTTCATGGCAGTGGTGAGGCTAACTCGGAGAAATCGTCGTTAGTCAACTGATAAAGATGAAATTGACCTTATCAGCGAACAACGTAATTGGGGTCAACATTGAACAATTGTAGCACATTGGGCACTTTTGCACGCCGTGAACTGCAATTAACAAGGAATGCAAAGAAAGAAGTACCGCCAGTTTTCAGCAGTCGGCTGATAGCTTAAGTTCGGGTTGTCGTGAGCAGGGAACAATAATCTAGCATGCGAAGGATCTTTGCTTATTTGATGTCAAAGCTCGTTCACAGCCAAGATTGCTGCGCTCATCCTCATCACCAGCTAACTTACGATGGCTTCTTTTCCAAATGCTGGCGTCTAGTTCATTAACGTGACTTACGAATCCGGTTAAGTCTTGTCTAGACTTCGATTTGTGCACTACCGCAACTTCTCTTGAACCAGTTTCAATCTTAATAAGTCAACAGTGGTAATTAAAGTGCGATTAAGTTCTTTGCATTTGCTCTCCTTATCCTTGTGTGAAACAAACAATCTTATAGTAGACATAACAAGCCGTGAGGCAAAAAGAGAAATTCGTACTCCAGCAATAAGACCTCAAATAATCTAGTGCACAACTTGTACACCCCTAAGTGACCAAGGACCACGTATTATATTGCAGAAATGGCTAAGACATCAAAGAATCTGGACACACCAATTCTCGCGTCTTAGTGAGGACGTACTGTTTAATCGAAAACTCAACGTGCTAAGAAGTTGGCCACCAGTCAGGCCAAAAAGGTTGGCATACGGGTAGCGGTGACTATAATTGCAACCAAGAAGTTCTTCGAAGTCACTACGAATCTATCTCGTCTTCGGGCAAGAGTACTATAGCCTCAGGTAACACAAGCTACATGACCGTTCTACATTCCTTTCAACAGTGTCTCGGCGTCAGATACTTTGAAGTCTGAAGGAACCTCTTCCACATTCAAAACCTTGATGTTCCCATCTTCAACCAACGCCGCGTACCTGCATTACACCAACATGTGTCATTCCCCTTATTCGCTAAGGCTGTCATCAAACGGAAGTAATGCAGGACTCTGACCGTCTCAAGTTTCAATCAATCAATATGGAAGTATTACCTTTGTGAGCGGGGTCCAAGAAGTGCGCCTGTCAGATCGAGATCTA
Source organism: Ceratodon purpureus (assembly GCA_014871385.1). NCBI lineage: Eukaryota > Viridiplantae > Streptophyta > Bryopsida > Pseudoditrichales > Ditrichaceae > Ceratodon > Ceratodon purpureus. The sequence goes on from CM026423.1 coordinate 6,927,237, forward strand.
GGCCGAGGGTCTTGTGAAACTTCCCATCGAAGTCACCGTAGAATTTGATCTGGAGCCAGCCATTGAGTCATAAGTCAGTTATACAAGTTCCCAAGCTTAGAAACCTCCAACAACACGTTCCAGACAATTGCAAACCAATTACAAATTAAGACTGTTCACCTTGCCCTTGGCGCCCAACTTCTCTGCCCAGGCGTTCATGGTATAAGGATCATTCACAGAGACACACACAATGGAATCCACTCCCTTCTCCTTGAACTTGTCGCAGTTGTTCATGAAACTCGGAACATGTTTCTGAGAACAAACCCCTGTAAATGCTCCCTGCACAAAAAACAGCACACACAACTTCAAATCACACATCCTCCTGTACACATATTCCACCCTTCTAAAAACAAGACAGAAACGCAAGTACCCATCCACTTCAACCCTCCTAACCCTAATTAATTCTCAAACCACGGAGCTAATAAGCCCAACAACAGAATCACCAACAACTTCAGCTACCCATCCTAAACACCAGATGTAAGTAAACCAAAGTCCACAGATCGCCACACTTACAGGAAGACCAAAGATAGCAATCTTCTTGCCCTGCAAAAAAATCCCACCCACCAGAAACTCAACGTCAAAACCTAATCAACACCCAACATAACCCACATACAAAAAAACAATCACCTCATCTTCAAATCAAACCAAACAACACCAGCAACTAAAACACAAACTCTAGCCAAAACCCTGGTCAATTCAGGAAACAGAAAAACTACACTCTAACGATACACACCACCACATTCTAGCACTCCAACACACCAACCACACAACCACACCAAAATCAAAACTCCACCAAAATCCGATCCTCTACAACACACAAAACCACATTCCTACAACGAATTCATCAACGCACACCATATCCCGAATCCACCATGCTAAAATTCTAGACACAATTGCCCATCCTAAAAGGCAATACTAAAATACGAAATCGACATAAGATAAACATGTGCAGCAATGAAGCACTCACCTTGAAAAGCTCGGAGAGGGAGGTGGTGGAGAACTTGGAGGAGACGCCCTCGTCCCAGGTGCGAGCCTCCTGCAGCGCGACCTCGGAGTCGAGGTCGATCCGCATGGCAGCCGAGCTCATGGTCACGGCGCTCCTCCACAGGCCCTGGCCCCTCTGGCGCACCATCATCGCCGCCATCGCTGCAACTGCAACTGCAACTGCTCTTCGAACTCCAACGCAGGCTCCGACTCTAGCTCGGCGTTTGGAATGCTTGCGAAGCTTGAGCAATGGCGCAGCTGGTGTCTAGAATTTGGAGGAGAGCGTCGAAGCGTCTGGTGCCTTGGCCATGGCTGACGGTGCCCGGGCTCAAATCTAGGGGCGTTGTGGATCTTGGGGTTTGTGCGTCGATGGTCCAGTTGAGGTCGTCGTTGCTGACACGCGGAAATTCATGGATATTTTCTCGAATATTTTTAAAAAAAATATTAAATTCTTAATTTATTTTTTTCTTTTCTGGAACTAAATGGAATGCAACTTCCATTGAAAGGAAGAGTTTCATGTTTGTGATGCTTTATTATTTGTTGGGGCATGTGTTTCCGTCATTTGTTGGAGTTGAATGAACATCGCACTGCGTGCAACTTTTCTAGTGCAGCGGATTTGTTTTTGTGAGGTGGCTAAAAGTCTATTATACTAAGGGATGAAAAGAAAAGAAAAAATATAGTTATTTTTAATGCAGTGAACGTGGCTTTAGTGTTAGTTGGTTGAGTATCTTGTGTAAATGTCTGAAGACAAAGATTATGAGTGTATGACTATTGCGAATTAAGAAGGTAATACTACTATACCTATTAGTTCAAAGAACTAATTTTCCACTTTGGTGGATCATTTATTAGGGTATTAGTTGATTATTTCAAGACTATGTTTTTGTATTGAAATGGGCAATGTATGACAAGTGAGAGTATTGTTTATTTCTTCAAGTGTTTAAGATTCTAATGGAATAAGAAATCCATTCAAATTTCTTGTAATTTTGAGGAGGTTTTTATGACTTATCATAGAACATTATGCTCTTCTTAATAAGATAAAATCTATCTTCAAAACTTGGAAAAAATATGCCAAGGTCTTATTTTATGTGAGATCTTACAATTGCAATAAATAAATTTAATACTAAACTTTTTTACAGCCCTTTCTTGGAACAAATCCAGAAAATGGCAAATTTTGCAGAAATAAGTCCACCTTCAGGGGCTAATGAGAAGGAAAAGACTGCAAAACTCAAAATAAATAAATTATATATATGTTAAAATGTCAATTATGTCATGAATGACTATTTGCTTCATAATTCAAATTCTGGAGTACTCATTGTTACAAAGCTCAGACAAAAGGGAAAAATGAAAAATGGAAAGTCTATGGTAGCCTTCAGGCTCCACTTATTTATTGCCTCATGGGTGATAACTTCAAGGCCCTTTGGGTGATAATATTAAGGGATTAACTGTGACTAACTTAGTGTTCTAGTCTACTTCAGTCTAAGACACCCGGGAGTTGCATGTCGGTGCTCCCGAGGTCGCATCCTTCTAGAACCTTTCTAGAACCTTTCTAACACTCCTCCTCGACCTAGGAGCACCTCATTAAAAACTCACCTTTGAGGAAAAACCCCAGTGGGGAAAACTCTCGGGTGAGAAAAGAGTATGTCCTCTAAAATTGGTTAAGATGAATGAAAATTTTGACCGCGGCGAGGTAACGTTGCTTATCAAGTTCTTCCTCCTCCTCCTCGCAAGGTCGATAAAGATCCTCTCTAGCCTTGCTTCGGCCAATCATCGGTGCTGAGATGGGGTTGGAATTTGCGATGTTGAAGTGCTTCGATTTCTTCACATAAGTCTCTTGATGAAAAAGAATACTTCCGTCGGAGAGGTGATGAACCTGCAAGCCTAAACCGAAGCTAGTCCGACCAACATATACTAGCAAGATAACATAACCAATATCCTTACGAAGTACAAAGATGAAAAGAAGAGTTGTGTGACAAGTGAACCCGTGAGTTGAGAGAAAGCGTTGAAGATAATGATACTACGCTTTTTCCGCTTGCTTAAGTCCATAAAACTCTTTTCAGAGCTTGAGGCCACTGAACTCTCCGTGCTGGGGAGTTGGGCTCATTGTAGCTGCCGCAATCAATAGTTCATAAAGTCCACTGGTACCTTCTTGTACCGTGGCAAGCAATTGCGCCCCTTTACGGAGTTCTAGCGCCCTTTCATCATCACCTTCCCCTTGGGTGAAGGCGTGGATCTCATTTGCACGCAAGTCCTGGTAGCTGATCAGACTACGGGGTGCGGCTGGAGCATACATAGCTCTTTCACACTCGAGGGGGAATCCCCCGGGCAATACTATTGTTGCCCGGCCCTCACGGAACTTAAGTTTCCGTCTTCCGGCAAAGGTAGTAATAGTGCACTCTTGCCAGGGACCCTCCAAGCAATTGGCCTCAAAGAACTGAGGATCTCGAAAAATAGAATGAGTAGATGCGCTATCTAGAAGTGCTATGTTAGACCGTGAACTTATACGAGACAAACAGACCATATAATTTTCGATGCCATTGAAAGAGGGTGCATCGAGAGTGTGCACTTCTCTCTTCTCCTCTTTCATTTTCTGTAACTCCCTGTACATTTCAACAAAGTACTCGGGGGTACGACATCCTCTAGCAAAATGACCCTGTCGTCCACATCGGTGACACGTATCTCTAGCGGGACTAGTTCTAGGAGACTGACTAGACTGACTCTGATAGCGTTGATGATATTCATGGTTGTTGTGATACCTGGAATAGTCCCGACCCTCATTATGATAACGTTGATTGGACTGATATCGATGGTCTTCTCTTCTTGAGGAATATCGACCATCACGCCCTCTGCCACGACCACTTGTACTTCGGGGTTGACGTTTGGCTGCTTCAGTGTTGTGAGTCTCATGCTCTTGCTCCTTCTTAGTAGGAACAATTGACGGTTGAGGAGTTGAGGGTTTCTGAGTGGAATCAATCTCCCGGACTGGTCGTTCCTCCGTATTCTTCAATCGAACTAACGCCTTCTTCTCAGCTTGATACAACTTACTCATGAGGTCAGAATGACACTTATAATTCATATTGTCATATTGCTCAGCAAGAACAGAACTAGCAGGAGGAAAGGTTGAGAGTGTCTTCTCAATAAGCTGCTCCTCGGTGATCACGTCCCCACATAGACGAAGTTGTGCAACAATGCGGTGCATCTCTGCATCATAAGCCTTCAAGTTTGGAAAATCAATCACACGCAACCTATACCAATCAGTGCGTGCCTGTGGCAAAAATAGAGTCTTCTCATGTCGGAAACGAGTTTGCAACTGCTTCGATAACTCTGTCGGATTGTTGACTTGAATGTACTATGATCGCAATGAGGGGTCAATGTGACGGCGAAGTATCATCAAAGCTTGATGCTTCCAAGAACTTTGAAGCGTAGCCGCTGTCTGGGCGTTCAAAGCTCCGTCCAATTCCTCTGCACATAGGAAGGTAGTCATTTCATTAGACCATTCCAAAAAATTAGTGCCATCAGCCGCCAAAGGATCGAACAGGAGAGTCTTGATCTTGGCTTCGGACTTAGCCATGACGAAGGAAAGAGCTCTTCAAGAGCTGGCCCACTCGGAAGCTTGTCAATTCCTAGGAGGGGCACGGCCACACAAACTGCTCCAACTTCCGTGTGACAGAAACCTTCGTTGCACGGTCAGTGAGTTCCGATGTTACCTAGGGAAGATATAGAAATCAACACCTAGAAACAAAAACTCAAAAACCAAGAGTGGAAATAAAATCTGAGTGAGGGGAAATATAAGGTCACTCCCGATTGTGGCTGAAGTCGTCTGTCTTGCGGTCTGTTGGCGGTCCTCGTGCTTGCAGTCCTACAACTTGGTACTGATGGAAAAACCAAGGTTGATGAAAAGACCAAGGTTGATGGAAAAACCAAGGTTGATGAAAAGACCGAGGTTGATGGAAAAACCAAGGTTGATGAAAAGACCGAGGTTGATGGAAAAGCCAAGGTTGATGGAAAAACCAAGGTTGATGAATCACAGAGCCAAAACAGACAACTCAGAGAGCAAAAGGAGAGAAATGAGAGAGGCAAAGCATAGAAATGAGAGAGCCAAAAAGATAAAAACCAAAGCTGTAAATGTAATAACAAGTAGCAAATGAGAAAATCAGCAATGACTGAGCAGATGAGAAAATCAGTAGTGACTGAGAAGATGAGGAAATTAGCAAATGACTAAGCAGATGAGAAAATCAGCAGTGACTGAGAAGATGAGGAAATTAGCAAATGACTGAGCAGATAGGAAAATCAGCAGTGACTGAGAAGATGAGGAAATTAGCAAATGACTGAGCAGATAGGAAAATCAGCAGTGACTGAGAAGATGAGGAAATTAGCAATGACTGAGCAGATAGGAAAATCAGCCGTGACTGAGAAGATGAGGAAATTAGCAATGACTGAGCAGATGGGAAAATCAGCAGTCGGGTGCTCAGAAAATCAGAAAAGCATCACTGCAGCAAAGCAGAAGATTAGCACTGCAGCAAAGCAGAAAATTAGCTGTGAACAAATCAACAAATTAGCTGTGAGCAAATCAATAAATTACCAATTAACCAAATGACTTAAATGACCAAATGAGCAAGTACAATAGATAACAAGAGCAGTGGTGAGTAAAACAAATAACAAGAGCATTAAGCAAGAGAAAATGAGGGGGCAAGCACAATAAAGTGTACCAAAAAAGTGCTTAACTATTTGACAATTTCAGCCCTTCTTATAAACACTCAAGAAAGTGGGATCTAAGTTATGTTGATTCAAAATTTAGTTATGGATTTCAAAAATAGACTTGATTCTCTTGAACTTCCCAAATGTGCGAGACAAGACATTGAGGTTTAGAAGTGGAACGGATACCGCGAAGTCGGTTCAAGTGAATGGGATTATTTGCGAAAGTGAAGAGAAATGTTTATGGATTCCTCGAAAGTCACATTTAATTTCGCTGTCCACTCCGTTCTTAAGGTACCAGTCTAGAAATGCGGGGGTTCCAACAGTTTGGACCCATAAAGTGTACCAAAAGTACCGTCGTGACGTTTTCTGGACACTGTTTTGGGCGAAACTTTTGGGGCTCTTCCCTTCAAATATTGTGGTGTTCAAATGCTCAAAAAATAATTTTCTGATGTTTGCGAATGGTCGGGAATAAAAAAAGTGAAAAAAGAACATCTTCATTTTCATGATTTAGAACTAGCGGTCAAATTAAGTTTCAATTGAAGATGTTTTTCTTATGGAGATGCCTGTAAGATACCTTGTGACACCTTAAAAAGTGACTAAAATGCTCAAAAACTACACCAAAATGCTCAAAATCAGCTTTGAGCCTTAAAAAACAGCACACTTCATATTCACTTGTTGGTGGTCACATGTTGCACTTTGTGGTACACTTTATTGTGCTCTCCCCCATGAACAGTGACTATATGAGAGCAAAACAGTAAGAGCAATAGTGAGAAGTAATGAGCAAAAGTAAGAAACAATGAGCAATAGTAAACAAATCAAGAGCAACTCGTGCTGATAACGTGTTACAAAGCTCAGACAAAAGGGAAAAATGAAAAATGGAAAGTCTATGGTAGCCTTCAGGCTCCACTTATTTATTGCCTCATGGGTGATAACTTCAAGGCCCTTTGGGTGATAATACTAAGGGATTAACTGTGACTAACTTAGTGTTCTAGTCTACTTCAGTCTAAGACACCCGGGAGTTGCATTTCGGTGCTCCCGAGGTCGCATCCTTCTAGAACCTTTCTAGAACCTTTCTAACACTCATGGGGCTACATGTTGTACAATTTCTTTTTCGATTGTTCATTGATATACACCATCTCCAATATACATATTATCAATGGAACAAAAGACTCTGAGATATCAATCTCATGGTTCCTTCCGTTGGGCGGCCTCAAAAGGTTTTCCTTCTTCCAGATATAATTTCAGTCATCCCAGTCGTTTCAGGTATTTGAAGAACCTTGTCGACTGTGAGGGCAACTTTGTCTCCAAATGATTCATCTTCACCTCCAAAGTCTTCCAGCTCGAACCCGGCAAAGTTGTCGTCTTCATTATCTAACACGTCCACAATTCGAGCCATGGTGGGCCGCCTCTCTGGATCGTTCTGAGTGCACGAGAGACCAACTTTGATCAGCCGCTGTGCGTCCCGCTGCATTTCTTCGTCGGTTAAGTCCAGTGTGGCGTCGACCAGCTCCATCAGCCTGTCTTCCGCATGCAGATGCCAGGCCTGCACAGGTAGAGGATTAGATTATTCTCCTTGCAAGTCCCTCGGTAATTCATCATGTTTGACATCGTTGCAAGAAGCATCCCAGACCTTGAAGGAGGATTAAGCTCCATCAAAATCACAGGCAATCATGTCACTCATTTCTACTATCTACCTGCATGCATGCCGAAGCAACCCAGTCGACCTATTTCGTGTTACAGAGAAATGCTGAAGTTGTGCGAGCACTGATTCACTGACTTGCAGAATGTGCACGACACCGTACAAATTAAACCAGACGTTCATGTCTAACATGCCTAACATCAGCTATGAATTTCCCAACGAAAGTACTACATATATGAGGACATAATGGAACAACCATTATGGACAGAAGGCGTACGTAATTGCGGAGATAGACTTGGCCCGGATGCGCAGTCTCGTCAATGTTACGTCGACCACTTATGATCTCCAAACACAAAACTCCGAAGCTGTAGACATCCACTTTGTCGCTCAGTTGCCCCAGTGATGCATACTCAGGGGCAATGTACCCTCTGCACACATCGTTGGCAAAATTAAGTCGATTCTGAACCTGGGCCAAAGGTTGTACATCAATTAAATGCAGAGCTAGGCTGAGCATATTCAAACATCGAAACTTGTACATGCTTTGTGCAACTCTGAAATAAAACATGTGGATGAACACAAAATTTGCTTGATATTCTTGTTTAAAGTTTTAATTCTAAACATTTTTGCTCGTTGTCTTTTGTTCTTCTATTGTATGTACGTCAATCTAAAACAAAAAGAATAATTTGGAATACTAAGTCTCCTGCACTTTAGTTCCAGTTGGTGAAAGACGAACTCAAAACCTCTCACTAGCCTTGGAAACATTTATGTACATTTCAAAGCGTGCAAATGGTGCCTCAACTGCAACGAAGACCTGAGTCAATGTTAACACCAAACAAAGCAAAACTGCATTCCTTAAATGTAGAATAGACATTTCAACCGAGGTGCTTACTTTGTTCCAGCGACATTCATTGTTATGATATCGCCCTCTTCATCTGGGGAAAGACGAGCCAAGCCGAAATCCCCAATCTTGGGTTCAAGACTCACGTCCAACAAGACGTTGCTTGCCTTGATGTCTCGATGGATGATATTTGGAACCGCCAGTGCGTGGAGATAATGCAAACCACGAGCAATGCCCAGACATATTTTCACTCGCGCAGGCCAGCTAACAAACTGCCTTGTGCGTCCTTATAGACACACGAAATATGCTCAGTGTTAGTAATTTCAAGATGATAGTAAAGGCATGAAAGTCTGTACATTCGATGCCACTAACAGATGCCAAACACCTTCCAGTGGACAAATTAGTGCTAAACTCCAAATGTGAAGAGAATGATTGAGTTGGGGTCGAAATGGCGCTGCGGATATACCAAGTAGAATCCGGTCAACGTCGTAGTTGTCCACGTACTCGTACACCAATAACCTTTTTTCATTACGAAAGGAGCATCCTTTCAATTTCACCAGGTTTCGGTGCTTCATTCCTGCGATCAGGGCGATTTCGTTCAGGAATTCATTCAGCCCTTGTGATGTTTTGGTATACAACAGCTTCACAGCCACCAAGTGTTCATTTGGCAGAATACCCTGCACGGTCAGAGAACCCACTCATAAGAGAGGTTGCGGTTTCGAACTACATCGAGTTGATGGTAGATGACTGTTGGTTCTGATAATTCATATGTGCTTCATAAATCGTGGACTATATAACTGTGAACAAACGATCAAATGTGCAACATACCTTATACACTGCTCCATAGCCGCCCTCCCCCAATTTCATCTCAGGGTGAAAGTCCCTTGTTGCTACCCGCAGTTCATTATAGGGAAAAATAGTCGGCTTGACATCAAACTCTTCAAATTCTGCAGCATGCATGTATTAAAAGTGAACACGGAAGGTACGGAAGGAGGTAAAAGCACGGAAGAAAAATGCTCCGACTGAGATAGGATTGACTCACTCTCTTGTACTTGAAGCAGTAAATACCTCCGATATCTCCGTTTACGAAGATAATATGTTATTCCCAAAGTCAGAACGTCTCCCAAAAGTCGACCGGCCGGCAGTACTACATCATCAACTAAATCTGTATCAACGACAGTATCATTAAAAAGATGAATCACTGTATTTATGATAAATTGTTATTTAAACTGAACATGCGATACTATTGTTAGAAAAAAACGTGTGTCGTTAATTACGAACCCTACATATTTTGTAGTGTTCTGTGCCACTTAAGATTAATTCTAATTTCACAATCAGAACATAATTTACCACAAATTCTCATTCCAAATTTGCGACACTACAGTTGTTAAATCAGGATAGATCATGCGCTTATCACAAAGGGCCCTCGACTGTGACAAAATTTCAATCTGACGCACAATAAAACCTTACCCCTAGGAGGCCCCCATGACTTGACACTACTCTCCACTAAACTTGTTGAAGGTTCCTCTGACCTCGAACTGCCCTCCTTTGCCCGCAAATTGCGCCATATTGTGCCAACTCCAAACCTGTTACCCAAACAATCTGCGCATCTTATCATCCCCACGTTGCAAGCTCCATTCCACACAGAACGAAACCCAACTCATGCCTGCTCAAGTTGAACATCCTCAGTATGATACCACATCAAAGCTATCTAGCTGCTACTAAATTTTCAACAGAGCAACTAATTTACCGTGATGTCATCTTTGCACCCTCCTGCAGATGCAATGAATGTACACCACTCTTCAATACATAGGCAGAAGAGGATTGGTACGCGAACACAGGTTCAATGTCCATCGCGTCTAACAACCCCAAACTCAATAACTTCGCATGCCTCAGCATCCTGCACATATCGTAGAAACTCGGACGCTTCTGCGGTTGTAGTTCCCAACAACTCCTGATGCAGAACTGCAAATACTCAGGACATGCTTCCGGTAAACTTGGTCTCAGGCCATTCTTTATGATCCTTGTGTGCAAAGTTGGACGAGATTCGGCATCGAATGGCACTTCGCCGGTGAGGATCTCGGAGCATGTCATCCCAAAACTCCAAACATCAGCCTTCGGAGGAAAGCTCCTCTCTCGCAAAATCTTCTCCTTCTCGAATATCTCTGGTGCACCATAAACTGTTGTGCCTGTATTGCGAGTCAAGTCCCCAGTTTGGGAGGTATTCGCATACGCTTTGGCTGATCCAAAATCTGCCAGTTTCACCTCCAAATACCCTTCGCTGTGCAGCTCCAAATACCCCTCGCTCACTGGCTTCACGAGAATGTTGGAAGTCTTCAGGTCTCTGTGCGTCAACTTCTTCTCATGGAGTTCCCACATAGCTTGCGCCACCTGAAGCATGGTGTCGATTGCCACAGGCAACGAGAATGGCGTGCTGGGAATCACTCTCTTCTTCGACGGCACAACTAAACTCGACTGCCGCCTCAATACTTTCCGAATATGCTTCTGAAGATCAGTTGGCATCAGCTCCATTATGATGCAAGAGTGCGGATCATCACGTTCACCATGCTCCTCCCAGTAGTGGAAAAGGCGGACAATTCTCGGATGTTGGAGCCGACCCAAAACGGTGGCCTCTGTCCGGTCGATCACCTCCAGTTTCTTCAATGCAAGCTCCTGTCCCAACCACTTTACTTGGAGGACCATGCCACTTGCACCTTTTCCCAAAGCCCTTGAAAATGTCCAGGCATTCAATTGGTCCTCAACACTCTGCATTTCTCCTTCAGCAGGATTTAGCCATGATTTCAGGTATACTCGACGTATGTGGTCATCACCACATTGATCCTCCTTCCCTCCTGAACTTGCGATCCTTTCGAGCAACTCCTTCTGGTCCTGACGAGATGCATCTCGGATTGCGTTTTGCATCTTGGAATGCTTCTTCAACAACCTTTGATAACCCTCTTCTCCACTTTCCCATATTTGCAATTGTGCATTCCTAGAACCCCCCGCGGAAGCACAGATGGCGATATCTAACACAAACTTCCACTGGTGGAGATCCAATAGTATGGAAATGACCTCTTCTTGGGTGTCCCCCATCATTATTGCCACGGCAAGCCAAGAGGAATTCTCACAGCAACACCTTTCCACCAACATGTGCGCGCGCTTCACAGTAGCATGCAAGTGGAGGAGCGCTGTCCTTTGAATGCCCCGATCAAAGTCATGAGCTCCTCTGCAATGTAAGGACTGTGATAGTTTCAATAGTTCTTGAGCCACATATTCGCACTGGCTTCTGTTCAGCTGGATTGTTGATGCGGCATCTCCGCCTTGCACCTTGTCTTGCACATACTGTATGCAATCCATCACAAGAGAGTGATGGTCCGCCATTGCTGCTGTTCAGACTATTACAGGACGAACGGTTCAAGCATATATGGATCATTCAACAATAGGCAGAAGCAGACTCTTCTACGTCGATGGCCCGTCGAAGTGGAGTCTAGATCTGTATTTCGACTTGTTACATACGAATCCATCAAGTCTGGAACGCGACGTCTTCTAAGTTGAAATTTGGTGTGAACTTTAAAACCGGAATATAGAACGCAGCTGTGCATCATCTTCTATCTTTTGCTTAAGAATGGATCCCTGCAAAAGTTGAATCAATCACTTGAATTTCAAGTTAAAATTGCTCAAGTTAAAATTTGAACGCGAAGGACTATGGCGTATTGCTATGGCTGACATGATGAGAGACAGACATACTCCTGACTCTGCAAACACGAATAGGGGCTTAGCGCATACCTCCAGGCCTTCCTTTGTCCAGCGTTGCATCTTCATACCCCAGACTGATATCCATCAGGCAGAGGGAAGTTACTGACTCGAAGGAATGATTGACCGATCAAGTCGTACCGTAGCTGCAGAGATGGCAATATAACAAGCGAACCCACTTGTCAATCGGCCTCGACGACGGTATCGAGGGAGAGTCCTTACATACCCACAGTCTCCAAAGGTGATCCTTGAAGCGGCCACTGTGGAGGAGTCGATACCCTAAAGCTCGCCATCACCGCTAGAGGCAACATAACGGACGATTCAGACGACCAAGAATACCAGTTTTCCAAGATATACATGATTAATGCAGCAACATCCCAACAACCATGAGCCGCGCACCTGAGGGGGGATCACGGATAGAAACCTCGCGGTGACCCACAAACCATGAAGAAGGCTGTAAATCTTCCTGTGAGCACTGGCAATATTCCCCAAGTTAGCACTGTTCATTAAACCCTGAATCAAAACTAAGTGTATATGCGGCTGAATTCTCTACGGCACTAGAAACAACTGCAGAGCTATTAATTTACTGAGTTCACGGCTTCTTACTAGCATCGCTTCAAACTCCCCACGAACTTCGATTCGCCAGATCTATGGCATGCTTTGGAAAGAAAGCTGATTCTGTTTGCCTTCAAAGATCAACACTGAAATCGCTTGGTGGTAACGAACCGAGATCAGAGATCGAGGACCCTAATTAGAAATCCGGAGCCAATTTACGACTGGGTGCCCAAGAAACAGAAGTCCGTAAACGTCTTGGTCGGGTCTTGTACGCACTGTCTAACAGCGAGGAGTAGATACTTCGAAGTCCTGTAGCAGGAAATTCAGGCCTTGTTTGTAGGAGAGCTGTATCCTACACGCAACCCTCAATGGGGCTGTTGTAGTTTTTAGTGTATACTTCAGATAATTGGTATATATGGCATCATGGCGAAGTAAGTCTAGCATTCTGTTTGGGACTGGTTCCGTTCCGAATTCAAATCGGTGCGATTGACACCGAATTTTGTTACAAGCTAACTTGCACGGCGCTGCTGCTAGGAATTCGAATCATGAACCTTGAGAGGACTTATGCACTAAGCTGTTACTTGCGGAGTCTAATTCGATATTGGTTTAGGATTCGGTGATTTCTAGCATTTAATGCTGACATAGTACATCGCTGATTATCAATCATTTGGGAAGCGGGAAAGCGCTTCTTTGTATAAGTGATGCCGCGCCATGGTTGTGTCTGGATTGGTCACAAGTTTGCTTTCATGGCTTCAACACCAACATTCCAATTCACAGTAGATGGACTATCCCATGGCGAAGGCCCCCTGGCAGCATTGAATTGATACCCGGTGATGCGCAGATATCAACCCCTTCACCCGGTCCCCGCGGGGACATGAATTCCATTCCTAGACATGATTCGGTTGCGGCTGCGGCTGCGGCTGCGCATATTGCACATACAATGGTGTGCTGCCAGGGCCATGGCCGTGCTCCTGCTAGATCTCCAGACTCGTTCCACAGCGTCCCCAGCTGCACGGGCAGAGCTGCACGGCCTCCTCTGCCCTGCCAGGGCCCAGGAGTACACTGATACGTGCTAATTGTACTCACAGGGGGTGCTTGTACGTGAGAGATCAGAGAAGTTGTCAGGAGCTGGCTGAAGATTGGGAAGCACTGTAGCTAGACCTGCAGCGAAGCTCCAGGGACGTTGCATTATATTCCAGAAGCTCCTGTGGTTTCTATTAAAGCAGTGAAGGTTGGTGTTTTGCTGTGCACATGGACTTGGTCTAATATTCTCGGGGGTCGGTGAGTTTCTGATCAGGCTGCAGTCTCGTTTGGTCTAGCTTGCTTAGATCATACACAGGTTTGTTCTAGAGCGAAGGCAGAATCAGTTGCGTGAGTTTGAAGGTTGGTTGTTTTGTAGGTAATGTTTTTCTTAAAGCTTCATGGTCTAGAAGGGAGCTTGCAAGGCTGTAGCTTTAGTTCGGTTGCTGGAGTTGCCTCTTGAGAGAGGTAGAAGGTGGGAGAGTCTGAGCCGAATGGGTTGTAGAGTGGCCGGGTGCTTCGTCGTTGTCTGGGTTGCTCAGGTTGGTGGAGGTTAAGGTTTTAAGGAGAGTTACTAACGTGGGAATTTCTTTGGCTTTGTGGTAGTTCGGAGGAAAGATGCTTACCGGAGGTGGAGTTGTAGTCGAAGTTGTGACTTAGAAAGTTATATCTTTGCTTCGACGAGAGAAGACTTTGCGTTTCGTTTTTTCGTTTGGACCGTTGTGCTGGACTCTCGAGTCGGTGAGTATATCGCTGTACAAGTGATCACTGACGATGTCTCCAGCGAGCGCTTTTCTGAAAAATCGTGCGGTACAGATTGGCACTGGCTCGAGTAACGAGCTGTTGCCTCCTTCGAAGAGAGCCCGAGAAACTCCACCTCAACCAGTTGGAGAGAGGGTTGAGATGGTGAGGACTCAATCAGACGACGAGAAGAATCTTACAGCGCCAGGGACCACTCCACCAGACATGCAACCACTAAGGTCGATTCTGAGGGGAAAGACTCCCACAGATGCAGAGAATACTTCCAGGAGCCGATCAACACAGCCGCTCCCAGCACAGCCTCTCCCAACACCGCCTCTCCCAATACAGCCTCTCCCAACACAGCCTCCTCCCACTACTACTCAGGCTCCAACGGGGAAGATGTTTGAAATACCCCAAGACTCCAGGTCTTTTGCATGCCCAATTTGCTTCAATCGCCTGTCTCTTCCCGTTCACCAGGTGATTTTCCTTCTACTGTCATTTCGTATGGAACTGTAATCAGCAAAGTATGGGCCGCACCATAAGTAGATATCCACTACTGTAGTGGTTTTTGTCTCTCCAGATTACATCGCCGCCTCTGTTGGAATATATGCGCGTGGAACCCTAATCCTTATGTGCGATGTGGTTGGTTGTTCTGTGAGCCAGTGCAAGAATGGACACATGGTATGCTTACCTTGTAAGTACGGAATGGAAAAAGCCAAGAGGAGCTGTTTTTGTGGAGAGTCCACTTGGGATATTCGAAACTTGGGAATCGAGCTGGTCTTGGAACACCTGACAGGAAGATGCAAACATGCTGTTTATGGGTGCAACGACACTATTGGGTTTCTTAAGAAGAAAGAGCACGAGGAGGAACTGTGTAAGCATCGCCCTTACACATGCGCAGTGGACCGTTGCACTTACATCGGTCCCAAACCTGCACTGCTCCAGCACTTTGACAAGCAGCACCAAATGCAAGCAGTGCAGATTGATAGGACCTCTGGAATGGTGCAGTTCACGATGTCTAAGACAGAAAAATACAAGTTAGTGCAAAGCGATCAGGAGCTGTATGTTGTTTACCACGAGCCTAACACCGAAGGACCCGCAGGAGACATCTTCTACTTCGCAGCTTTTGGACCGTACAAGAGGTATTTCTACCTCAGAGTTCAGCTTAAAAGTGAGAAAAGAGACAAAGCCATGTGGAGTGAAGTTCCTGAAATCAAATATCTTGAGGAATGGAAGCTCAAGCAAGACTACCTTGTTCTCTTCGACGGAATCAATGGACGTGAACCAAGGACTAACTGTGAGTTCCACTTGGAGGTGAAGTTGGTCCAGCCTCCAGTGTAGATCATTGGAAGTGGAAAGGGATCTCGGAGGTTTATTCGGAGGAGCACAGTGTTGTGGATAATTGAAGTGCACTTTGCCGGTAAATCGTCGCAGTTGTAGTAAACAAGGCTTGAGCCTGGAGACACTGTACAAACTCTCAACCTCATTGTAGCAGTTTTATATGTATTCGTTTTTTGCTGCATCATTTTGGGCGATGACCATTCTTCTCAAGTCACTTGTGGATGAGATCGAAACAAAGTTCCTCCACCTTCAGCAGTTCGTTTTTGCATACCGGTAGTCTACATGGCTCTGAAGTAACCTGAGCATCGGTTTCAGTTCTCAACACACACTACCTCCAGAAACTAAATCAATCATTCTGACATTCCAATTCTATTGTCAATTCTACTCCTTCAACTGTCTCTTTGTTCAATCAATCTCGGTGTTTCAATTTCATCAAAAATACAACAAGAAAGATGTTTTTGGTTCTCAGCAACCTTGGCCAAATTGTCACATTTTCGAAGTACAATTTCTAATCGAGATGTATGAATTATTACACCAATATATTATTCTGATAAACAAGAATTTGAATTTGAAATTGATATTAAAAATGAAAGGCCCTCCGCTGTTGAAATGTCAAATGAAGAACGAACCCTGCCCTCTTGGAGAACATCTCGGTGAGAAAGAGCGACGCCAAGTTGTGAACCTGATCATGGCTGCCTGCGCTCCACCCTTATCCCTAGGCTATAAATGTTTTGCATAGATCACCCAAATCTTTGCACCATGTTTTACCCCTCAGGCGAAGTTTTCAGACGAGGAGCAGCTATCATTCTACGTAAATCTGCCTAGGTTTGTGAAGACAAGGTGATCCGTCCAAGAGGCAGAATAACCAGCTTGCGCAAGAAGTTCCTATTAGGGCTCCTGCAGCGACCTACCCAGCAGATTTAGTACCATTCTACCAATCTCCTGTGACGACCTGTCAATCGCAGTACTGCCGGGCCTTGCTCCTTCAGCATGGTGCTCCCTCAGCTGGTTATGTGGATCTGCATCAATGCAAATATTAATTATAATGTAACTATAATTTGGTACATCGAACATTTGTATTACCCAGATGAAGCACACCAGTTGTTTAATCTACTGCTCACATCATCATGACTGTAGCGTAATTTTTATTACCAACACTGGGAAGATGCTTTTGTTGGATTAGACTCTGTTCACCCAAGGAGGCCTGAAAGATAAGATTTCAATTTGCATTTTGAAAAGCTTAGTAGCTTACCGCTTAATAATGAGATCTGCTGTGACATTGCAGCGAGTGCACTACCTTCCGCTTCACGCAAGTTGCGCCGAATTGAGTTGAATCCAAATCTGTCATGCAAAACAATCTGTCTGAAACTCCAGTTCTAAATACGAAAATAAATTATAGCGCCAAAAAGTTAACCAATACATATTTATGCAGAAGAGATATCAGTTAGTGATCAATCAGTGTAACGCAGCTCTAGTGTGGTATCCATCTTTGAACATCTCATTACCTTGACATCTTTGGCTCTTTTTTCTGAAGGACTGAATTTCCACCACTCTTCAGGACACCTGCAGAAGTTTGATAAGCAAACAAACTTTTGCTGGTTTCCATATCCATCAACCCCAAACTCAATAACTTCGCGTGCCTTAGCATCCGACAAAGGTCAGAGAAACTCGGACGCCTCTGAGGTTGCAGCTCCCAACAACACTTGATGCAAAACTGCAAATACTCGGGACATTCTTCTGGAATACTTGGTCTGAGGCCATTTTTTATGATCCTTTTGTGCAAAGTAGACCGAGCGCCTGTATCATCGGCAAATGGCACTCTGCCAGTGACCACTTCAGAGCACGTCATTCCAAAACTCCAAACATCAGCCTTTGGAGGGAAATTTCTCTCCCTCTCCGTAATCTCCTTCTCAAATATTTCTGGTGCACCATACGCCGTTGTGCCTGTATTTCGCGTGAGGTCCCCGGAGATTGAGCTGTTTGCATATGCTTTGGCTGATCCGAAGTCTGCCAGTTTCACCTCTAAATACCCTTCAGTGTGGAGCTCCATGTACCTCTCACTCACTGGCTTGACAAGAACGTTTGAAGTTTTTAGGTCTCTATGAGTCAACTTGTTCTCATGTAGTTGACGCATCGCTTCCGCCACTTGGAGCATAATGTCAATTACAACAGACAACGAGAATGGCATGCACACACTGGCTCCCTTCTTCGACTTCAAGGGTAGCTTTGATTGTTTTCCCATTACATTCACAATGTGCTTTTGAAGATCTGTAGGCATCAGCTCCATCACGATGCAAGATCGCGGGTATGGAGTGAGGTCCTCCCAGTAGTGGTAAAGCCGAACAATATTTGGATGTTGTAAGCGACCCAACACAGTGGACTCTGTCCTGTCGATCACTTTCAGTATCTTCAGAGCAAGATCCTGCTCCAACCACTCTATTTGCAGTACCATGCCACTTGCACCGCTTCCCAAATCCCTTGAAATTCTGTAAGCTTTCAATTCGTCCAAACCCTCAAGGTCTCCTTCCATATGATGCAGCCGTGACTTCAGATATACTCCACGAATGTAGTCAGCACCATGTTGATCCTCAAGTCTTAGCGAACTTGTGATCTTCTCAAGCAAATCCTCCTGGTCTTGACGAGCAGCGTCCTGGATCATAGTATGCACCTTCGATCGTGGCTTCAACAACCTTTGATATCCTTCTTCCCCAATTTCCCAAAGTTGCGACTGTGATTCCTGCGCAGCCCTAGCTGAAGCACAAATGGCAATGTCTATCAGGAACGTCCACTGGTGAAGATCTAGAAGTATGGCCATGACCTCTTCTTTGGTATTCCCCAATGCCATCGCTGCAGCAAGCCAAGAAGAATTTTCGCAGCAACAGGTGTCGACTAAAATTTGCGCTCGCTTCACAGTGGCATGGAGGTGAAGTAGCACAATCCTGTATAAGCAACCTTGCTTATTTAGGTTTTCAGCACCTTGGGCTTGCAATAATTGTGATACTTTCAAGAGTTGTTGTGCCACATATTCACATTGGCGTTTGTTTAATTGAAGTATGGATGCGTTAAGTTCGCCTTGCACCTTGGCTTGCACATTCTGTATGGAAGCCATCGTAAGAGAGTAGTAGTCCGCCATTGTTGCTGTTCAGACTGCCAAGCCGGAACAAAAGAAAGATTAGATTCTAGGCAAGGCAGGCGCAAATCCAACCGGTCTTCTATGTCAGGTCCCGTCAATATAGAAAATAGAGGATAATCAACTTCCAATGTAAATGTTATTCAGAATGGACCCTGCTCAAGCTGATACTTCAAAATTAAGGTATGCAGTACAAGAGAGATAAAAGTAGAATTCAGGGGGCTATGGTAATCTGCCATAGCTAATTTGGAAAATTTGCATATTTGGGCCTCTGGAAATATTTGGACATATAGAAGTTCTTGCCTATCTCAAGGAAGCTTTCTTCAACGTATACCCGAAATTAGAGGTTGCATTTCGACATCCCCAAAATTACAACATCCAGGCTGAGAGGAGTAATAATGCAGAAGAATGAACATTTACTCAGTGCGTACTCCTGCAGCGATGCATCACGTTAAAATCACCCAAGCTCAACACAGTTATGCAAGATATACGAAACCCACGTTAGGTGATAGCTAACAAGTTTACAACACAACCAGACTGCATGCATCACAAGTTCAAGTATGCACTGAAACCTGGTCATAGCAAACTAAGTAGATGAGAAAAAGGACTCTAGGACGCACTCTCAACTAATCAAATAATCCTCTCAAAGACTTCATATTAACAGACCTGTTTTCAAGTCAAGACGGTCTTGACACAGAGGACGTGCAACAGCGTTCGTGAACTCTCAAAACGGCATCTGCGAACGCGTCGAAACTCTCCAACTCGCCATAGCCACTCTGCTCCGCTAGAAGCAAACAAGTATCTAGCAAACAAGCTAGATGAGGATTATAACAAGGGCCACAAGTATGGTTCAGACGATCAGCTCTGAGCTATCTGAACATTCAGTGACAAAAACTGGGACAATACTGCTCTCATCCAACCATGATCTTGAAATGAAAATCAGTACTCAGGTGTTCGCTCGCTCTCTTCTTCAACGCTCGCAATATAGTCAAGGAAGGCGAGCTAGTAGAAACAGACTGCGGAAATCTAGACATCGACGCTTCGGAGAAAGAGTGATCAGTGGGTCCTTCAAGTTGAGGTCTCCGTTGTGATATTTTCTGTTGCATGGTGCAGTGAAAGACTTTTTTGCATTGTAGACGTGTTAAAACTTTCCAAGTTATTAATATGGTAGTGTTCTATGCCTTTTGGGCATTTGCGTGTTAAAGCTCTTTCTCAGCCTGGACTTACAGGACTGTAATTTGCACCTGGCCGACATTTGCAGACTAAGTTTTTTACGTCATAAATGGATTGAAGTTCAAGTTACTACAATATTGTTTGCTGAGGACTTCTAGGTCAAGCACCTGAAATCATATTAAGCGAATTTCAAACCTGCGACTGCGAAGCTTTTGGGACATTTTATATATGTTAAGTACTGTCAACGTCGATATTGCATGATTGTACACTATTGGCAACTCCATGTATGGAATTGTAAAGAAATCTTCCACTTGTTGAAATTTAAGAAAATTGATACAGTGTGCACTGGCCTAGCAATAGTAACAAGAAAAAAAATGATTTCTTTTATAAACAAGTCTAGAAACCAAGTTCAGCAATATAGACAAGTGTGAGTACTTCAATATTTTCCTGGTTGAACATACTTAAGGTCCTGCAACTAACTTTGTACATAGTTCCAAATCTGCCAAAGACCAAGCTTAAACCCTCATTGATGTTCATTATTGAATAACCAAAACAACGATTCAAGTTATCCTGTGAACCGTGGCCTTTCGTCTCCTTTACAAGTGTTGTTTGGATTTCAATTCTAGGCTCTCTAGTATAGTCTCCAACTTTTATTCAACCTATACCTAGTACTGTAATCTGTTCAAGCAAAGTTGTACACATGAACCAGATTCGCTGAGTATATGATCTTAGTAAATCACCTTAGCCTAGCCTAAGCTAAGCTGTTAAATACAAACGATCTAACTGAGGCAACATCCACTTGGTTCGTGAATGTTAGAAATAATACAATTCAGACCTCAACTACACTACATGATTCTACGTTTTAGCTCTTTTGTCCCAGCCTGACGTCGTTGCAGTGTGCTCATGTGCACCTTGTCCAGTTTGTAATTTAGCCTTTACTTTGTCATTTTCCACGGTTTGCATGTAATTCATGTGCTTTTGATATAAGCAATAAAGAAACATACCTGTGGTGATCCAAAGTACCGCAAAAATACATATCCCTCCTATAAGCCCTTTTCGAAGGGACTTGTGATCTTCTATTATGATTGCAGAAGTTGGTGCTGGCGATGGCCCCTCAACCCGTGGGTCACTGCTGTTGAAATACCAAGAGCTGACTCGATGAATCTCCGGGTTGAAGTACAGCCAAAACGTTTTAGCCGTAATTGCAACATACATCTCCTCGTCCAACACATCCCCTAGAGAAAGACTGGGAACCGTGATCGTTGCATCTGGGGGCTTCACACCACTTGCCAATGTCCCACTCCTGAAAAAAACTTCCAGCGTTTGTGTTTGACTATCATAATCAATCCACGTTGAAAAATCCCCCTTGACCCCACAGAAATAATCACAGTTGGTTGTGTTGAAGGCGCCACCGCACAAATTGTACTGTAAAATCGGGAATAAGCTCCCCTGGTCGTTAACCATGACGCCCACGGTGCCATCACTGGGGTCTACTGCATAACCCAAACCGTTGTCAATGAGGGGCTCGCTGCCGAACTTCACAGCGAACACTCGATCTTGAGGTGCAGGAGAGTAGTCATAAGAGCACATGGAACGCTTCCCCTCATCTACTGAGATGCTAGGATTGGCTACGAAGGTAAAGACCAGCCCCTCTCCACAGTGCTCAGTGGTGTTCGTGTAGGAAATGAAAGAAAAAGTGAAGGAAGTGCTGAAGGAAGCTACTCTACCAGACGTTCTGTCTTTCAAACGCACTTTGTCTTTGTAGGTGATCCTTCCGCAGTAGTCTCCCGTATGATTGTAGTTCAGATCGTAAGAAGACTGGAGAGAGTTGAAGTACACATCCCCTGAGGTTAATATGCTACCATTGTCTATCGGAAATGAAGGGAAGGCGAATCCTGTGGTTGTGTTCTGAGCTGCAACGAGGGCGTGATTGCAGTAAATCAGCACAAGCAGTGCCGACAGCATGCCGACAGTCATGGCTGGAGTCCACACTTCAAGAATGGAATTTCTTGACAATATTGAGCAAGGATGCTCGTACATGTACAAGTAACTATCTCGTCCTCATAAGAAGCAGGAGAAACACCAACTCTATCAATGTTTTACGTAGAAAATTCTTGAATACAGACTGAACGGTTCAATCGGGTAGTTGCGGCCCGAGAATGTACGTGAAAGTTCTTCTTCAGAGCTATCTTTAAGGTTACAACCGCAGTCATGAATTCTGTGAAAGGTTGCAGGGAAATACATGCACACAGAGGAGGAAAGATAACGACTCAAACAATGGACTTGGACCAAGGCGATCAACTAGAAGTGCAAGTGGAGTTTGCCTTCCAAGACAGGTATCTACATCGTCGACAACCCATGCACTTGAGGAATTGCACAGTTTATAAGGAATCTGGGATTCCCGCACTTGCATCAGGTACATCAGATATATAGGAATCACTATCATTAATAAGGAATATCAACAGGAATTCTGTGGACCTCCCCTGGTTGCTACTTGAAAATTTACCAGAGCGCTGAACTGTCTGCAGGATTGACCTAGCTCAACTGGCAGCATATCCAGCCTCCACAGCCTAGAGTTTCATTTTATAATTTACCATTTAAGCTATTGATAGATTAACTGACCGACAGATTAGCGAACTTGGCAGAATATACATGAATCCTGAATCCTAATTCGGATAGCATGGAAACCAGCCCCAAGATAGACTCCTCGGAGCTCACGATACTCATTCCAAAGCACTACCGTAGTAGCTTGCATGTAATTTTACAATTAATCACAGCTGGTAGCGAACGTACTGTTGCTGCATTCAGACTCTCTTCGACGTACTTTTAGACTTAAATTTTGTTGTATATATGAAGCCAATTTCCAACGACTTCTTGATTTCAGTCCATCACAGCCTTAAAAAAATCAATATTCATGACTCCCAAAAATTTCTTGAAGATGGCCACTCTGGAGAACGCTATTTCCCATGTAGCGAAGGGTAGGGTTGGTGGGTCCCCGCCTCGGCGGTCCCCGTCGCTGGCCACGTCGGATCCGCGGTTTCACCCGTCGCGCGTCGTCCGCGGTAACTCCGGGCGACCGTAATTTTGCCCCTGCGTGACACTACTCGCGAACGCCTGCTTTCCGAGACTCTATCTGTGACACAAAACACTGACAAACTGTGACACTGCCCGAAACAACACTGACCGCTCCAAAAACTTTGTTCTCTCCTGTGACGTAAGATGACGTCATAATACACTATCCGTCTGAACCCCAATGTCGCCCTGTTAGGGTTCCAGTGTTTTGTGAGTGTGATTGCAGGGAAGTGGATTGCGTGGGTTCCCGGAGAATGGAGATTTCTGGTCAGGGATGTTAGGGGTTGTACGGTTCTACGTTGTGCGGTTAGTGGGGCGATTGAGTACCAGGACACATCGCGGGATCGCCAGGTAAGGAAATGGAATCGACATTGCAGGGTAGGGTAATGAGGGCGCAATGAGTACCTGTCTTGACAAAGATGTGACTCCCTCGGTGGGTGGAGGCGGCGACGCCTTCAATGCTTTCGTTAGGCGTCGACACGGTTGCCGCAACAATGCAGGTAATACTCCACCTCAAACTCACCGTCTCCTGTAATCTTTCAATGTATGTACACGTTCTCTGAATATGGAGTTTAGCTCGATTCGGGACGGCAAATTGCGTCTCAGTAGGTTTTCGGACATTGAGACGCCGAGGAGCAAGCAGTTTGGGTTCTGGAGGATACCTAGGTTTAGATGACATACAACCCCGCGTGCATGGCAATTCTTGTTTTCATTGTCGAAGCTCTAGTTTTGTAGTTGGCGGTTTAGGGTTCCAATTGTCGATTACATTGGGAAGAAATGGTTAGCGCTTTCTGTCAAATGTGTCTCGGTTTACGGGTTTTTGGGGAAATGTCATATCCTGTCGATGTGTGATAGGGATTCCATTACATTATATATGTTTAGTGTTTGTTTCTGTAGAAGATAGCGGTTTAGTTTTAGAAACTCCCTCCTTCCTCCTGATGTGTATCCTTCTCTGAATCGGTTTTATTTGTTGTTCTATAAACAGGGACGCTGTCTCTTACGAAGAGGAAGACTGGATTTATAGAACGGTTTTATGTGAAGCTGGATGTGGGAGTCCGATAGGGTTCAAGAACAAATTCCGTGGGATATCACACGCTTCGGGGGCTTGTCCAAATTGCGGAGCACGAACAGACGCCTTCAAGCCGGAGAAGATGGCACCCGAGCCCGTGACACTGAAGGTCAAGGTGTACGGAGTTCGTTACGATGTCACCTATCCGAGCGCGCAGAGAGTGTCCGACCTCAGGCGTGAGTTTGCAACTATGTGCAAGGGTGCCTATAAACCTTGCGGAAGGCGGAAATACTTCGTTTGTATCTACTGTGGCCTGAATCATTTCAGCAACAAAATGATGCTCAATCGGCATCGTTTTGTTGAAGGTTGCCCCGAGGCTACGTATCCAGACGGTAAGAGGGCTCTGTTACTTCCCTACCCCGATTTTAAACAAGGTGAAGGTAAGCGGGTTGAGGTTCTAAGTAGGAAAAAAGCAGGGGATTCGGCAGTGGACGATAAGTTCGCCGGTCCTTCAGGGAAGGAGGCTGATGTGGACGGATCAAGTGAGGATACCGAGGACGAAGACGGAGTTGATGAAGATGATGACGGACAGGTTTCAGGGAAGGCTGCGCAGGAAGGTGGACATGGCATTCCCAAGACAGTGGAGAGCACACACTTGAAGAAAGTGTCCCCACCACAGGATTTACTCTGTGACGTTCCTGCCAATCGCGGTGTTAAAGGGAATCAGAAGAATGCGAAGCATAAAGCTAAACGAGGGACGGATCCGTCACCACGGAAAAAAGGGGAGGGGGGCCAGTCTCATGTCACAGATCGTCCTCTCGTGGACGGGTTGGTGAGTGGGAAAAGAGAAGTCGGAGTTGTCGTTGGGAAGGAATCGGCTGCGGACGTTCAAAAGACCGTGCAACGTCCTAAACGCAAGGCCGCGGCAATTACAGAAGACGGTTTAGTTGGAGGGGGGAGGGTCACGCGGCAAGCACCAGGCAGCACACGTGCGGCTGCAATTCGGGACAAGACCGAAGTCCAGGACCCTGACATCGTGCGGGAAGCTGTGGTGAACAATGCCCCGAGGAAAGTGGTCTCCGGCGTAAAAGCTCGTGACACTGGAAAACATGAAGAAGCACAAAGGGACGCCCCAGGAGATGGAAAAGATCGTGACGTACGAAGGGTTGACTTAGCGAAGAGGAAGGCTGATCAGCGTGATGACGAAACTGGTTTCCATATTAAAGTGCGAGAAGGAGCATCTAACAAGCAGCCTAGGATTCAACAGGGTCTTCATGGTGGCAAAGAAGAGGTGAGCACGATGCTGAATCACCTAGAACTTATAAAGGAGAGGGCCATTTCCACTTTACGCGAAAGATTTGAGTTAAAACATGCATGTATGCGAAATAAGACATCTGTTCAAACTAGACTCCCTCTGTATCTTTTAAATACAGAGAAGGGACCTCACAAACCTGTCGAGCAGGTGGTGGCTGGCAGGGTTACACTCTCCCGAGAGGATGATGTTCTGCAGATGGAAATCGACAAGGGTGACATTGCTTCAGAAAATCAGTGTCACGGTACAGATGTCGAATTCAATGACTACCAGATGCCGCCCTGTGAGCTCAACGAATATCAACCTCCATCGCCAACCCTCACGGAGGATGCAGTGGCGTCCATGTATGTGTGGACAGAAGCGTCCGTTTTCATTACAGATTTAAGGGACTACTGGGCCGAAGGGAAGGGTGAAATAAGGCCTTTTCGGTTCGGGACTGCTATCGAAGAGAGGTTGAGAGCTAGAGCTGAGGCGTTGGAGACATTGGAGAATGCTTACGTGGAGAAATATTGCAGGGAAACGGAGGATTTAGATAAGAGTACCACCGAGCCCACATGCCCTATTAAGCCTCCGATGCCAGCGCTTTTTCATCTTAAGGAGTACGAGAACTCAGTCCCGGTCCCGTGGACATGGACCTCCGAGAGCGGGGACGAGTTTAGGAGGAACTGGGAGAGTACAGTTCACACGGAGGAGTTCAAGAATAAGCTAATGAGGTGCTCTTATTTCTGGATTCTTCGGAAGGTATGTGTTTAATACCTGTTTTCTACCTATACATTGCTCAATTGAAGTTGTACCCCCCTGCGTATCAGAGCAATGAAGACCTAAATATTTCTGTGACTCTGTGACACTAGAATCTCACTATTGCGAATTCCTGTCTTCGTCTCTCCCAGGGTGATAAGAAGGATCCTATTAATGCGGATGTCATCGCCCGTGTCTCGAATGCCATGGAAAATCTAGCCCGCTGTGTGGAGGACGGTATCCCTTACGAAGAACTAGATGCACTACAGATGTACGTGCAGTGGACCATTAATCAGGCTGCCTTTGAGATCGACCTCCGTAGTCATCAGAATAGTCTGCAGTTTGCACACGAAGAGAAGGTGCGCAAAGCTCGAGCTGACTTCAAACACAGGAACGGTCTGCTGACAGAGGAGGTGCTATGGGATTGGTGCCCGATTTTTCGCATCTTAAGGACATCAGGGGAAACACTGCATGGTCTCCCTTCATTTCCGTGGCGTCACGACAGTGAGTTCAACCATCCTACTTTGTTCCTTTCTAAATGTCTTGACCTTACTTGATGTATGCACCCAGTGTCCTCCTCTATATGTAATCAGTGGTTTCTAATGAATTTGATGCGTATTTCAGTGACTGAGGCTAAGGAGGTTCGAAACGTGCTTCGGGAGTCTCGAGTTATGCAGAAGCAGCCCCCGCCACTTGCCTACGTCTTCCGCATTCTATTTCGAAGCACTTACGGAATGTATCGGCACCTATGCTGTCCAAACTACGGTATTACGGCGGAGGAGGTGCGAAGAGAATGTAGAATCGGGATCAATGTGAAGCGCAGCTTGACGACGTTTCTGACAGAAGGGCCATACTATTTTACGGAGGTTGAACATGGCTTCGGGGAAGATCTTCGCAAACGGGTAGAGTCGGAGATGGAACACATACGTATTGGATCGGGGGAGGATAAAGTCCAGGAAGTCATGGCGTGGGTCCATGCTGTCCAGCTCAGGTCGCTTCAAGACCACGCTGTGTGTCACCCCATGCATTTCAATCGCGCTTGGACGACTACTGCGCATTCCCATTGGGAAACTGCGGCTTCACATTGGGACGTGACACTGAGAACTCGAGAGGACCATGATCTTGGCTGGGTTCCTTCTGGGTTTACTCCTGCCTGGAATCCACGTGTTGCGGCTTTGAGACTGTGCATTCAAGAAACTGTGGTGCAGATGGGGGAAATAATGGGTACGGAGGACAGTGCACATTGGGCTGGATGTGCCAAGGATTTCAATCAAGCTCCGTGTTCCCGTCCTCCTTCCGATTCGGGCGCCAGTACTGGAAACGGGGGTGACTCTGTGATTGTCCTCAAGGAGCAAATGGTGGACCAGAATGTTATCGAACTGCGTAAACATTCAGATGAGCCAGAGCAGGACACTCAGCATGTGGTACTTAGAAAAGGGGAGGACATTGACATAACCCCGCATTCGGGGTCGGCTGAAGTTTCCATACAACAGAACGGACAGCAGTGTAAGAGTGGCCACGTTATTATTAGGGAGGAGGAGAAGATACTGTCCCCCTCTTCCACTTCAATGACGTGTGTCGCTAGTCGTGCGAAGGAGAACGATAGTACTACGAACTTAAATGACGACGCGGGAACAGTGTTTCCAGAGATAAATTCTATACTCGGCCACGGAAGTCACGACTCTCCTCCCGCAGATGCGTTGATTACCCTTACTCAGTTCCAAAATACCGTACATTCCGGGGTGGATATGCACTTGGGGGAACCGTCTTTTTCTCAGGACGCTAGTTTTGTGCATTGGGTAAAGGGAGGCGTCAATGACCCGCTACAGACGCCTATGAGAGGAGTCTCCATTGTCACCGCCCAGGACACTGCCTCCGTACAGGTCGCTGATAACGACAGCACGTGTCGTAACCTGCATGAGAAATTCGAAGAGGTCGAGGAACTACAGGCCGTGACACACTTGGTCACGTTATCCCAAGGTACGATTTGTGGAAGTCCACAACGGGAGGCTCCACTGAATTTGAATTCGCCACCGAGTTACGGCACTATCACTGCAGCCTTCGCGATGGAGCCGTGGTCTAACTTCGCGATTTTAGATGTGGGGGATGTTGCCGTGATGACATTGTCTCAGACCTACAACCATCTCCACGTAGAAGATCACTTTCTTAGTCTGCCCGGGCGTCAGGGGAAGAAGGACGGCGCGAGTGCGGTCGTGTTCTTCAACGAGAAGGGCAAAGAACTCGAGGTTAAATTCTCAACCATCCGAGATTTAAAACGTGTGAAGACACGTCTGGGTAACGACATTGTCGATTTCGTTATGTCTAGGTTGTACTTTCAGTACCCTGCCCGAGGAAGGCAGGAATTACAGATCCTATTGTCTAGAGTGAGCTCATGCTTTCAGACTATGGTCGTGGGAAAGACATCATTGCATAAGTGGGCTTCTGTTTTTTTACAGCCCACCCCGCCGGTGCAAATTCACCAGGTTAAAGAAATTCTACTGCCATGGGTGACGAAAGATCACTGGTCGTTACTTATATTCCAGTATGACAAGGTTATACACATGGATAGTGCTCGGGGACAGCGACATAAACCTACCGGAGTCGACAAGGACCTGATCAAGTGGATTAGCTATGCTTGGCAGAGTTTAAGGGGAGTAAAAACCTACGAAGTAGGGGTCGTCGAGCAGGATGTACGCCAGCAATCCGGCAATTATGAATGTGGTCATCACACGGTTAGGAATGCGTTGATCTACCTTAAGGTATATTTATGAATTTTGCGTTTCATAGTATGAAGTCATTGTATTTTGTAATTGGCCTACATTAGTTCAGTCTCGTGACACTGCACTGTTAAGGTCTAGAATTCCAGTGTCACGAAAATGACCATGTTGTCCGCTGACGCGGACTTGCAGTTTCGGGGGATGGGCAGAGAGGACGGGGAGGTGTTCATGCGGCAAAAGATGATGGAGCCGTTTAAGACGAAGAATATGAACCAAGAAATCCTCTCTCTGATTGCAAAGGAACTACATGCGGGACGCCGTGACACTCGTTACAAGGCCCCTTTCAGCTTTCCAACGACGGACATCACTCCTGAAGACGACGTTGAGACGGACATGCAGTTAGTAGAGTCGGAAGAAGAATGATTTGGTCGAGGGGGTTAACATAGAAAGGTAGATTGAAATGCCCCTGTTTGGGAGAGTCATAGAACTTCTCGAAATCGAGGACGTACCTCTGATTTGAATTTGTAAGTAGTTCCTGACATGGTAACTTGTGAATACCTTTGACACTGTTTTATTCACCCTAAACCTGCATTTAGTATGAAGGGAGATGCTTAAACTTAATTTGACTCAGTTTTCACCGGTTATGTCATTTCGCATTAAACGTCTCATTCAGTATAATTATCTACGGACCAAAAACCCAATTGCATAAAAAGCAGAGAGTCGTGTCCCTTCTGGTCTTAACTATGAACTCAATAAGCCAGGTTTTGGATCTTAGGCGCATGCATTCAGACTAGAAATATACGATGACACGTTTTGAGTATGCAAAACACATACACTTTGCTCATGAGGCCAGGGAAAGTAGCAAAAAAAATTTCGTGCAATACAATAACTCATTGTATATATATATCTTACGAAGTACATGGAATTTGTTCGAAACAAATACATTGATTTAGATAAGTGTGGGGTATTTACTTTTCTATATCCTACAAATCTCTGATTTCAATATGGAAATTTTTATCACGGGATTGAGAATTTAAAAATAAAAAATATACTGTCTTTATATTACACCGAATTTATTGGAAGAGAATAGTATGGAATTAAATCGTTTCACATGACTAAACATGGTATGTGGTATACTTTGTGAAGAACACTTCCAACAATTCAAGATACCTAATGAAATAAAATTCATAGGGAAGAGTGTGAGTAAAATTCAAGGGAAATATGAACGAACGTCCATTCACAATTAAGACGTCTGAAGTAATATTTCACAAATATATGATATTTCAATGCATCTATTACATTTTCAAATAAATAAGGTGATACATAAAGAATAACATTAGCCGAATAATTATAGAACATAATTGATATAAATTCATAGTTGCAAAAAATAAATAAAATAAGGAAAAGATTGTACATAATACGTTTTTAAAGAATTAAATCGTTCTATAGCGTAAGGTTTAATATATTCATTATTAAAGTTATAGTGCGGACCCAAAAATTGTTCTCTTTGCCAAATAAATTGAAATCACCGTGAAATGACAACAACGTCTAAGAGAAAAAATTCAAGCTATTTCCATTTAAAGAACTCACAAATTCACTCGGCTAATAGGGTGTTCGAAATTGAGAATACCCATATACAAATAGGAAAATATTAAAAAATAATATACGATAACATAATATAGTACTCTGTTTATACTCTAGATCATTGTTAATATAAATTAATAATATGTTATTGACCACCACATTAGTGAACTCATTACCTAAATATAATGAAATTATATTATTACATATCAAGTACAAAGATTAATGGTTAGAAAGAAATTTATAGAATTCCGTATGGGATGATAAAAAATGTAACATATTTTTTGCTTAAAGCTACACTCTACATAGACAATGTCACAGTGTCACAGTGAATGACATACTTGTTAGTGTCACAGTGTTCGCTGCGTATGTAGGTGGAGACGTCGTTGCTAAATATAAATGTGAATCATCGTGGTTAATCTGGTAGAACGTGATATTGTATTACTCTTGCCATAAAAATATTTGTTCTCAGAGGAACATACAGGAATGTAAGGACTCTAACATATAACTAAATGCCTAAAACTTGAAGGTATCAACTATTGTGAGTACATGATACCATAGATGAGCACCCACATTTGATGGTGTTGGTCTCGGGTGCTGGTTTGTTCCACTTAGAGTGCCCTTGCAGTAGTGAAACATATGTAGTGGTACACTGCACCCCCTTGAAGCGTTCACTCGCAGGGAAGAGAACGACCTTCCTTTCGAGACACTGAGAAGTAACACCTACAGGAACTGTCCTTTTACGCTTCAGATGGGAAGATCTAGAAGAGAAGATTGGACGGTACACTCGACCATTGTTCTGGGGCACATCTGCACGGTCGGAGGACGGAATGGAATGACGCATTCCCTGAACAGGTACCTCTACGAAGTCCGCCATGGTTGCAAGGAACTCCAGTACCTCTAATTCGAGCTCTTCCATCTCTAACGTAGACTCCGGTAGCCAAAAAAACCGTCACGTGGAGTACAGAGTAACAAACAAGCATACGAAAGTGATACTGCGAGAGAGGGTCGGAAGCAAAGAAGTTGTCCCTTATATACTAAACGGTGGGTGATGATGCAATGTGAACGGACCACGTTCTTCTCCCATGGGAACTTCCTCATTCCGGAATTCGAACCCATCTGCATTTATAGTTATAGCGTGCAACCACAGAGATTAAGTGCACGAGGTTTCTGTTCATATACAGGAAGTGCCTTCATTAAGTATACCCAGATGCCGTTTTATAAACTTTTGGGAAGATTACGTGAATGTACATTACATCGAGTGGGAGCGCATCTGCAGTGTCACAGTGAAGTACGAAAGGGAAGGCAATCAATAACAGACACGGTTGGACAATGCTGTATACAAAATGGGTTGACGATAATACAATCAGTTGTTCCATTAGTATAGCTGCGGACAAACACCGGTCTATAATCAATAGAATAGTCCAATGAAGACCACTGTTCTAACTGATCTCCTATGCTCTACTTAGCACTATAACAGCTGAGATTGTGTAACTCTTCGTCACCGACTCCACTATAGTATTCGTTCCATATGAAAGCAGCGACGCCAGAATCGCATCCTTCTCCAACGTCTGATGATTCCTTCCGATCGCTGGGGGCGTCTCGGTCCGAACGTCGCAGGACAGGACTGATGGGGGCAGCGCCTTGTCGCCTTCTACGGCGACTTCGATCTGTAGCACATCTCCGCCCCTGTGACACTGGCATACATCCGCACCCGTGACGTCTACTTCGACCTCCTCCGCCCTCAGTCCATGGGTATGGCAGTCCACACACCGCGCGTACGCAGCAAATACTTACAATCGACATCAGGAATATTGAAACACCAACCATGGTAAGAGACACCCACCCCTGCAGATCGAACACGACGAGCACTACTATAGTGCACATGACGAGAGTAGGATACACGATGAGAGAGTGAAATCTACAAAGGTAGTGCAACAGGTTGCCGGGAGAGAGGTAGGGCGAACATATCTAATGAACTTATAAATCCGTGGAAGTCAGTGAAGATACCTTCCTGTAAGACCCAGTAAACCCTAGACTGATATCCGAATTAGGTTCTCAGGCGGGTATAACCTACAAACGGCGTGCCACTGAACTTTTCGGCTTCTCCAAGAAGTCCTTAAACCGCCCGAGTTTGAATCCTTTCCCATCCTTGACGGGGGAAAAATGCGGCGTTCCAGCCATAGGATGCACAGTTCCCAAATTAATCTCAGCTTTCAGAGTTCTCAATCGGCCTAATGTCTGGTTAAGGTCGGCTACCAGATGCTGCAACAGAACTTGATCAACACCAACTTCCTCGTGCAGTAATATAATTTGCTGCCTTAACGTCTCCGCCAGGTCAACCTTTGGAATCCTAGCCGGTGTAGCCCTTGGCACGGACATGGGAGTTGTAGGCAGTGACACTGGAACATGCTCGACCCGTCTAGGCGTCAGCAGCTGTTTCAATCCTCCATTAACATTGCCAGCTAATCTTCCACAGAATCTAGCGATAGTTCCCTCAGCCATCTCTGGGTGCATCATCATCACGACTTTGATGTGATGCTTACACAAATTTCCACGCTGAGCCCAGACGCAATTGCAAATCCCCCATTCGGAACCTGGATTATGGACAGTGTATCGCAGATGTCTATGATCAGTTGATGTTACAAGTGCCACATCTTCATCGGTGGCAGGGAGTGTCACATCTTCATCCGGAATATTTCTGGCTTTTAGGATAGAGTTAACAACAGAGTCCTGAATTTTTTTATTGTCAACAAAACCCTTTGGCTTCAATAGGTCCTTGTACCAATAGTGATCTAGAACGTCCTCCGTAAGTGCAGTAATACACCAATCGACTCTCCTTCCTGTCATCCTGCTCCGCTCTGATTTCAAGATGGACTTTGAAAATCCGTGGTAACCCTCTATAGCAGCATTAGTGTCTTGCCCACAGTACTTTAATTTCCGGAAGCCCACAACCCACATGTGCACCTTATCCAACCATTGGGTATTCATGTATTCCCAGAACTCCTCCTCCTGCGGATATTTTTTCTGCAACTCCTCTATTCGTTTCTTAGCCCATTCCTTACCTTCAGGACCCTCGGGTGCATTTCTATCGTACATCATCAACCCTAATTCTTTAAGAATAGCAGCTCGTCGTTCTTGATTTGATATCTTGTAACAGCAATTCTTTTGCCAAGCCCGTCGAACGTGCCAGAGGCATAAAAAGATCGCCGTACCGGGCCATGTGACACTGGAAAAATCAATGTCACAATCAGTGTCACATGTATAATTGTTTTACTTACTGTGAATCAAGAATTACGCTGTACACCAAAACACTGTACTCGGAAAGGGTGCTTAAAAATATTCTACAGAAGGAACCAACAAGAGTGTTACAGCATTGTACATACTTTATTGCGTTGATTTCTCCTTGAGCGCAGTCCACTATAAAAGCAGCAGGCTTCCAGTCTGGCTGCTCATCAGTCATTCTGGAATTCAATGCCGTCATCCACGGTGTAAGGTCCTTCTCAGCACATCGTGAAGTCAGGATAAACGCCACGGGCACACCGTTGTGCCACTCATCGAAAACCATGAGTGTGTATAGAGGGAACTGAAATAAAAACATTTAAATCATTAGTTACCAGTGTCACAGCGTATATCATTGCAATACAATACATAATGGAAAACAAGTTATGATATGTCACGAACCTTCTTCTCGTTTGTGCCGAATGTGGCGTCAACTGATATACCACTACGATGCCCATGCTCGAGCATCATCTTCTTCTGCCAAGGAGTTTGAATGCCTACAGTGAAGGGCATGTTCTCTCCAGTCAATTCTCCTGGAACCGGTTGGGGCTTCTCTTTGTTGGACTCAGTGTAGTAGAAAACCTTGTCACTGTTTCTTTGGACCCACATGCGCACTGACTGTGCATCATTCTTATCTAACATATAGCTTTCATGTGCTAACTTCCCTGATATGTTTCGAATGTCTTTCGTGGTTAGTAAGAGGTCCCTAGTAATCTCCCTCCCTTCCGCTTGGTACTTCTTCAGTAGTTCCAAATGCTTCTTCATAATTTGGTTCGAAGTGTCTTTCCTCCTGAGGCACTCCTCGACAAACGCTCGGATCTCAGGAGACAAATGGGCTGAGAAGGCACTGCGGTCCCCTACCTTCATGCCACCATGCACCACTAACCCATCACAATTGACATGCTTTTCTTGGATTATAGTAATCTCAGAAACATGAGGAAGGTGCAGGAAAGTCTTAACTGTGAACTGGGCGAGACAACCCCTTTTAACCGAAGCACCCCATTTTTTCTTCGAATCTCTTTTAATTCTAGGACGGTTTTTTGCAGGCGGAGTTTTCTGCTTTGGAAAAACCGGAACATCCTCGACCCCTGCGACATCAGGATTAAGAACCTCCCCTCTGACCTCCTCCCCACAAGCACAGTTACTCCCCTGCGCTGATTCAGGGACACTAGAACCCATAACAGTGTCACAGAGTGAAGAGAGAAGGGAATCCACATTGTCAGCTAGGTTAACATAGTCGTTGTCGACAGACGCATGTACCGGAGGATTCAATACGGGTTGTCCATGTGCAGGGGATTCCGCGATAGACGTGTCTACAGTCTTCTTGCGAGGACCACGCTTTTTCGGTACTTTCGGTCCTAGTACAGAAGCTCCGTCAGTTGGATTCACCACCTCTCCCGATATGTCACCGGTATCCATACACGATCCGGTATCCGTCAAAGCTTTCTTCTTCCTGGGAGCTCGTTTCTTCGGCAATTCAGAAACCTGTTCCGTGACAGTAGACGTTGGTGCATCCTTCTTCTTCCTAGGGCCGCGTGG
Organism: Ceratodon purpureus; assembly: GCA_014871385.1. Lineage (NCBI taxonomy): Eukaryota > Viridiplantae > Streptophyta > Bryopsida > Pseudoditrichales > Ditrichaceae > Ceratodon > Ceratodon purpureus. The sequence continues at coordinate 6,962,395 of CM026423.1, forward strand.
CTTTCTCGTTTTAGGAGGGTTCTCTATCCCTGTGACACTGACTTCAGGAGTTCCGCCGTCGCCGCCAATTAGGACCTCGGATGCCTTCTTCCTAGGTTGTCGTTTTTTGACTGTCTTCGCCGGTGCAGGTAAAGAGTCGTCCACGATAGGAACCTCGTTCAGATCAGGAATACAGAATGTCCTAGGTACAGTTGATGGAGACTCAGGATTACTCCCCTCTTTCGGAACACCCTTCTTTGCCCGGGATGGTCGCTTTGCCGGAGGTACTGGAAGAGGCTCCTCGACCATCCAATCCATGGCGTCGACGGCTGAATTCGGAGTCCTGGATTTGAACCTACGCGGAGGTTTCCTCGCCTTCGGACCGGTACCCCTCTTTGCCCTAGCTTTTCTAGTGGGAGCCAATACATTACCCTCCGGGACAGCATCAGGGACACGCTGTTTCTTCTTTGGTTTCGGCAATAAATCCTCAGTGATTGGTTTAACAATGCCACTGTAATCTTGAGGTCCGTACTCGCATTTATACCTATAAACATTAACAAATCAAAAGATTTATATGTTGTCTGTAGATGGGAAGGTTTAGGGCAGTACACGGCTTTCAGGATAACAAATGGCAACAAAGAAGATGTTGAATACACGTCACGTTTTAGTAACATGTGACTCTAAGACACCCGGAACCCTAGAACGCAACATTGATCCTCATTGCAAGCAGCCATGGAATACATACCTCACAAAATTTAACGCTGTGCGAGGGCCGTCCCGCAGCTGAGCAGATGCTCTGTTCTCCTTGTTTGCCCTGAACTTGCACTGCGCACCCTCCCTCCCGCACTCCATTCCTTGAATAAAGTCTGTAACACGATCAGTAGGAATGTAACATTGCTGTACGACATGTGCTCTCTTGTGTTCACCACGAGGGGGACGATAGACAACGTCCCACCTCAAATCGCGAGGACCAACAATTCCAGCAGGCGGATTTTGAACACGTTCTTCAATGTCTAGTAAATGGAGGTTGTGAATGTCGTACTGACTGATGTCCACATCGTCTAGGAAGTGATCGCGAAAACTGTGGGGATCGTTCACAGGTATGTCCATGGTGCACATCGAGGAAGCAAAGAATCACAAACTTAACCCTAATGACAGAGCCCGATCTAGTCTGAAACACATTCAAGAGACATTGGTAACCCAAATGCAAGAAACCTATCTCGGAAGCAAGTAAACCCAAACCCTAGATCGACACAACGACAGTCGTAGTGACATTGAACACGGATGATAAAGTTTATCGTCACAGGAGAGAACAAAGTTTTTGGAGCGGTCAGTGTTGTTTCGGGCAGTGTCACAGTTTGTCAGTGTTTTGTGTCACAGATAGAGTCTCGGAAAGCAGGCGTTCGCGAGTAGTGTCACGCAGGGGCAAAATTACGGTCGCCCGGAGTTACCGCGGACGACGCGCGACGGGTGAAACCGCGGATCCGACGTGGCCAGCGACGGGGACCGCCGAGGCGGGGACCCACCAACCCTACCCTTCGCTACATGGGAAATAGCGTTCTCCGGCCACTCTGAGTATAAAAGACCCTCGGTTGCCACTGGAGCATCAACGTTTGGTATCTGAATTATTCGGCAATAGTTTGCCTCTAGTTGAGCCAGCGTTTATATTTTGTTTTTCTGGAGGTAGTGCGACAGGCACCTAGGAATGAAGCCAGGTAAGAAAAATATGTACAGATTCATCCATTTGAATGTACTCATCCATAAAATTATCTATAATAAGGTACTTTCATCGAAACACTGGCGAATTTGGTTAATTTTGTAGACGATTTTGGCGATTTCATCCAATATTTTGCTCAAATTTTCCAGTGTATCAAGAGCCAGCACCCAAACCAAGTAAGATTCTGGCAAAAATTCGCCAGCAAATTAGACGATGGGTTGAGCTGAGTGGCTAAGGCAAGACGTAGGTTGCGCAGGAGCAACTTCAAGGATCTGTGGACGCTGTTGCTTGAACTGCTATACTAGACTCTCACAATCTGATCAATTGCAAAGGTTGACAGCATTCGCAAGAAGATCCAAGTTGTTCTGTTGTTTTGCACACTAGCTGGAGCATTTCCCTGAAGAGATCCTTCAATTGCAGTTTCCGCAAAAGTAGCCTGACTTGACTAAGAGAAGAGAGAAGAGAGAAAAGGAGGAGAGAAGAGAGAGTACTTTAGTTCATTTTAGTAGGGAGTCCGTGTGAATTATGTATCTCTTTGTCAAGTATCTCGTATCTATGTCTAAAAAGGTATTAGATATTTGTCAATTAAATATTTTTAGATGTAATTCCTTATTTTTCACCATTTGAATTTTAGAGTCTAAATGGGAAGATCAAGAGACATAAATTTGAAGACTTTATAATTATTACAAAAAGATATAATTATTAGGGATTAGAAAGTTGGAAAATTCAAAAGACCAATAAATATTGGATTCATCTACAAAGTGTGTGATTCAAGTTTATTTCTGAGTCACCCTATGTCACGTGTAGGTTCAACTTAATATTTAATATATATTATTTTACTTACTTCAAATTGTGATCTAATTATAATAATATTTGATACATTTGATTGAAGTGCACTTGTATTAGACTTTAGTCTATGTATTCAAGATTTCATTGTTTCAATGCCAGAAATTTATATTATTCACCCACCTAATGACAAAATATGGCAAAAATATTTAACATATCTAGTAACCTATAATTTTACCTTATAATTTATTCTATTTATGATTATTACTTAAATGCACATATTTCAATGCTATGATGTTTGACTCATCATAATATAATAAAATTCCAAACTTTTGATTGTACATTATATCTTATATATGTTAGTAATTTGTAAAAATGTATCTTTATTGATTAAAAAATTTGCGTGCACATTGGTACCAGGTAACGAGGCTAGTGCAAATACAATGAAATGATATTATGTACACTAGTGCAAATAGTATGATGTACAATGACTAATAATGAAGTACAATGTATATATTATGTATATGATGTCATGTTGATGTGAGCTCTAATTTCTGTTTTTTTTTTTTTAAATAAAAAATAATGAGAATTTATTCAAACCAAAAAAAATTTGAGGAGCCCTGGAAACTAAATCCACATAAATACATTTCTTGATTGCATGTTTTCTAAATTTTAAGTCAATTTTTTAAATAAAATCCACAATTATAGGAGATTTTCCTCTAATATATGATTTCCAAAATCAAATATTGCTTCTCACTTTTTTCTCTTTGCTCTCTACTCTACACTTGCATACAAACTTTCTTCCATTAATTGCTCGAATTTTTGACAAAATTGACATATTAAATGTAATATCAAATAAATTTTATAAACTCAATAGTTTTTAAAAAATTGTGTTTAAACAAATATATTTTTTTCAAAATCTTGATCATTTGATGTAATCTACGTACCATCCCAATCCTATTCCAATGGATCATCTAAAAAAGTTGTTTACTAAAGTTCAAATATTTTCAAATTTGAATAGAATTTTGACATTTTATTTTTTCAAATTCAATAATATGTTGTGTACCATACCAACAATGTTTTGTTCCTATCTTTTGATTGTTCAAACTTATGGAAAAAGATTTTAGATGTGAATGTTTTAGGCCTAACATTATTTTTGCAAAACTCTGGTATTTAAAGTTACAAAAGTACTGTAAATTGGTGTTTGTGAAAAAATTAGTGAAGATACTCTAAGTTAATGGCTGGTTGTAATACAATGTAAGCAAATTCTTCAATTGTTTTATAAACACACAACAATAGTTGTAATTGGAAATTAGAAAGCACTAGATTAATCAAATCTATTGATGAAGTTACATGATGTTACCTTTAAAAGCCTAGTATCAGCTTCTAAAGGGAGGGAGGCTATGACATGAGCGGCGAGCCTAACGCCTATGCACCATGAGCGCTCATTGCATGGAATTTATGTAACAATAGAAAGTAAACTCTGTAAGCAGTGGATGACATTTCATGGATTTTTTTGACCATGATGTATTTCATCTATAATCTATGTACATCATATGTGCGTTTTTACAAAAATATTTATATATTATTCTATATATACAACGATTTATATATACTACTCTAATATTTATATATATTTATAAATCACACATTTTAAAATTTTATTCTCAATAATATAAATACATTTTAAATTTGATAATATATTATATAAATCAAATAAATTAATGATATAAAACTAATGACTAAATAAAAATAATAAATTAATGATAATAAATTAATGACAATAAATTAATGACTAAATAAAAATATATGATACTGTAGTATATATTTTTAATATAAATATATAAATAAACATACGTCATATTTATTTATATTATCATGTATCAAATTCAAATAATTAATCATATAATACTAGTATATATGTTTAGTATAAAACATATTTGGGTATATGCATAAATGTATAAACCATTTATGTAAGTATAATAAATCTTTATAATAAACCTATGGTCTTACGGCCTATATAGAAATACTATGTATATATAATCCATATATCAAATATAAATATTTATATAATAGTGGTTTATCTATATATAACAGTGTAATAGAGATATACAAATATGTATATTTTACATATATAAATATGTAAACTATATCTATAATACATGTATATAAATACAATAAGAGTGGTTTATAAATAACTCAATCAAAGATTCTTTTTATATTACATGATGTTTCAAATGAAAAGTGATTTTAATATGTTTAAATGAAAAAAATTATAAATTTTCATATGATGTATAATTTTTATTTATCTACTAATAATATATACAGTCTATAATTACTGGTAATACATAGAATAATTTAATTTCTATTAATTTAATAATTTATGCCCAATATAAGTATACATATATATATATATATATATATATATATATATATATATATATATATATATATAGTATTTATATATGACACGTATGTAATTATAATATACAATATATATAATCATATTATACATTATAAAAATATTAAATATATATTATAAATATAAACATATATAAATTTCATTTGATATATATATATATATATATATATATCAAATGAAATATATAATCTATTATTGATATATACCATACATCATATATATAGATTTTTATATTAGGAGTTTTACAAATCATGTGTTCATAAATTTTTGTGTAATGCATATTAATTTATATATCAACGTAGAGCTACTTTTTAGTTTTAAACCCTAATTCTAGAAAATAAGAAAAATATAGTATTAAAAACTTTTAAAATTAGAAACTAAATGTTTAAATTAAAATATAATCCTCAAAATGTGAAAAGGACTTGAGAAGACTTAGTTCACATTGGAAATAGCAAAGAGAGCTTTACAAATAAAACATAAGAATATAGATTTGATGTAAACATTGCTAGGGGTGCATCTTTTATTAAAAGATGTACCCCTTACTAAAGGGTACGACTTTATAAGGAGTTGCAACCTTATGGGGAGGTGCCAACCTAAAGGTGCACCCTTTGAAAAAGGATGTAGCTCTTAAGAATTTGACTATATTCCTTCTTCTTCAAGGTGTTAATCACCACATGATGTACAATGTGTGTCCTAGCTTTGGAAGCTAGTTTTGCAATGAATATTTATTAATTCTTTAAGTTTGCACAAGAGAATTGTATAGAAACTTTTTATTGTATTGATATATATATATATATATATATATATATATATATATATATATATATATATATATATATATATATATATATATATTAATATGTATATATTAATATACATTATATAAAAATCTATATATACATATCTAATATAACTATTTAAATATGTATATCAAATATGTATACTATATATACAGAAATTTTATTTATATGTATATAACATATTTATATTATATAAATAACTCATAGGTATGTATATAATATTGTATATCTATGTATGATTTATATACAGACATATATCTATATGTATATTTTTTAGTATAAAGATATAAAATTGTATTCCGTGCATAGATACTTATTTAATACTGTGATTTATATTAAAATATAATTATATACATATATATATATATCTATTTATGTATATATATTATGAAATATGTACATATAATGTGAATCATATAATAATTACTTCATTTATTTATGATAATTGTAATATTAAATCTCTAATTACATGATTAACTAAAGTGACTTCAAGGCATGTGCAATGCAAGTAGAGCGTTTAACTTTTGTTCCAAATATGAGTCTAATATTAATCTTGTAGGTCGCATCGATATTACTTGTTCTCCATGAACGGTGCATTTATATTGGTATGTAAATTGGAATACTCTATCGAGTACATTGGTACCATCCTAGTGTAAAGGAAGGCTTTATTTCCCTGTTCTGTACACAACGACGACATGGTCTTGCTCAATCGTATTTTGGGAGAGAGCCTCAAGAGAGTCCGGACTCCGAACTATTAAATTTCATTCCTAGAATCAAATTAAAAGAAGTATCACATTTGGCATAGAACTGGCTTGCTTCTCGCTTCCCACTTGGACTCTTCTTGCAATCCCCTTAGACTCCACTTTTCATTTCTATATAGTTCGGCACAGATCACAAGTAATTAGGTTTTGAAATTTTCCTTGGTTTTCACCATGTTCATTGTACTGTCCATCATGGTCATGGATACATGTTCATCATGTTGATGGTTAAATGTCCAATGCATCATGGTCATGGTCTGAAAATCATCTCCATTATCGTATGGAATACATAATATGTAATAGGTATTTAGTACAGTATATCCCTCAAAATCTACAAATAGGTGACATTTGTTTCCTGGCAGCTCATTAGATTTATAGCAAACTAATGATATTTACTCAAAGTTCAATAATGGAGCTGATTTTGTAATACTTTGGAGAATTTTAGTAGTTAATGTGTCTTCAAAATTTGACGTTGTATTTGCATTTCTGTGCCGAATTGGTTGTTACTAATTTACAGATGCACAAGTGAATCACGTCTATTGACTGATATCAATTTTTCTCAATCCTACACAGGACCTAAACCAACTTGAATGAAAATAATGACTCTCATGTATTGGAAGAAGAGAGTCCAATCAAAACTTATCAAAAGAGCAATTGGAACAAGAGAGTCCAATCAAAACTTATCAAAAGAACTAGTTGAAGCATAGTAAACATTCGCCATAAACCTTGCAGTGATGACTTGTAAAACACCAAACGTAATTGGCCAGTCACTTCTCCAAGAAATATAAGGTTGACAATTCACACTTTAAAAGCTACTGACCGTATATTGAGATAGCCTAAAATGGAATCTCCTTTACTTGAAACTAAGAAAATCTTTTGAAAGAATTCTCATGACTTATGAATCCAATCCGAGGAAATCAATACAAGAACATGCGCCTTACACTTTTCTTATGACCAGAAAGTTGAGAATCGAGACCACAAGAACTTCAATTGAAGACTATAGCTGCAATTTTGTTTGAATGGTACTTATATTTACAGAATGAAAAATTCATACATCTTGGTTGTCGACTGTCACGTATTCTCACCGTCTTTTATTCTTTCTGGATCTTTGAGCAACTTATTGTAGTTGATTTGCGATGGAAATTGCTGCTGCCGATGTCTTAAATAAGGTGCTTCCTTTTCTTCGCTTGATCTCCTCCATCCACAGAAGTCACTGTGTTGTAAGGATCCGCAAGTTCAGCAAGATCATTTATAACGTAATTGCTTAGGTGACCCATGTTTTGCTAGAACTACTTTATGTTATCCTATAGATCATTCATATGCGCATTTGTAATTCTTATTGGCATTTCTTTATCATTTACATCATGTTCTAAAGTTGTTCAATTTTACGGTACAATACAGATGGTAATCTGGTTTGAAATCACCTTCAATGCTGCTGAAGCTGAAGCTTGTCTTCCATTCTTTTGTGAACTTCTTTGCGCATCCCTGATTTGCACAATTTCCCTCAAGTCGGTTTTGCGATGCCACGCACTATGGATGGTAGGCGCATTTACAAGGAGCTATTACAACATCCAAAAGCGGAAAAGTAGATTTACACATTGTACAGTTCTTGATAAGAATATGGTCACTTTTAATACCAGTTCCGATGTCTTCAATGTATGGGCTCGGATGTAAGCTCACTGGGAATTTCAATATCTCCTTCATCTTCTCGAGTGTCGCCTTCAATCTATCAACATTAGCAATGACTTCTCCGCCTTGAACTCCAAGCCATTCTGCTCCTTCACATTTCCAGCCTTGGCAATCTTCATACCTTCTTCCTTGCTTTTAATTTATTCCTCCAGTTTACTGATTTTGAGCTTCAGCTCTGCCATTTCTTCGATGTTCTCTTTTACTAGCTCCTCGTTCTCACACTTTTCAAGTAGTGTCCCTTGTGCCACTTGACTAGCCAAAAGACCCTGTGAGTGACTCAACATCTTCCTTAACATGGCTACTGCTTTAGCTCAAAATTTTTCCTGAGCTTCGTTGGTTGAATATTGTGGAACAATTGGAGGGGCACCAACTTCTATGTTTTCACTCTGATGTGCGGCTTGTAGCGCCAAAGCTTCACCTTCACCACAATGTATCTCATTCTCTATTCTCTTTTGTGCTAGAGCGTAATGCATCTTCTCTGAATTTGTTCCCTTGTACTTGTACTTTTGTTGGACTTCCTCTTGAGTATCCTTTTTCTTTCCTCTCCAACGCTCTGCTGCATACAGAGCCCAATTCATACAATAACCATGACAAACCTCCGATACAAGTGCTCTTGCAAAGCTCTCCGGAATATAGCCAGACTTTGGAACTTTGGCAATTTGCCCAATCACTGGGTACAGCTCTTCCACCCTTGCCCTCACGTTGTCAGATTTAGCACCGCGATAGAAATAACCCTGCTTCTTGTATCTCTCTCTAAACATGTTCTTCAACAATAGATCGTTTACGTGGTTGCAATCACGACTAGGATCCAGTCCCCCATTCGGCAATCCTATCTCATATACAAACCATGGTTCGAGTCTTCTCTCAAGCTTCGTCCTTTCCATTGATCACAGTGATACTTTTGTGTTGCTTTGTTCTTTTTTCTAATTGCATTCCAATTCTATGGTAAACCCTCAAACTCCTACACTAGCTTGGTGCACTTCCTCAACTGAATTGAGCCCTTCATACACACTTTCATTTGGCCATGGCTACATGTACTAACAATTAATTTCCATTTTAGCAATATCATGAACGTCACCTCATTTTACAGAGCCCTTCATACACACTTTCATTTGGCCATGGCTACATGTACTAACAATTAATTTCCATTTTAGCAATATCATGAACGTCACCTCATTTTACAGCCGTTATTACTTTTACAATCATTTTTAAGTTATGTCGCATAACAGCTGCTCTTAATGTTTGTATTCATGCTTGTGTATATTACCCTTTCTTTTGTGAATACTATGGATCATATATATGTAATCATTGTGGACATAGCCAAAATCTAGGGAATCTGAAAGAAATTCATAAATTTTATGGATGTTGCATCGAACTATCTCTATGAAATATGTTTACTTAATATAGTAATTCATCCGCTTATGGAATCCTGTTCATGGCCCACCACACGATGCTCGTCGCTCATGTTCTAGCATTCCCCCTTCTAAAGGTTACCTACTCCATCAAAGAAGCAATTTTGTAAGCAACTAGCAACAACTAGCAAGCAACGAGTAGCGAGCACTCATTTCAGTTTTTGAGAAAAAACTTGATTATTTTATGAAAATATATGGAATTCTTGAAAAAGTTCAAACATTTTATAATTATTTTGCAACATTTTGATGAAATTTACTATAATTTGCGACGAGCATGACTTTATTGTAACTATCGTTAGATGCTCATAATATGAAACTATCGTCTTTTGAATTTATCTTGCACAGGTATTAGAATAAAATAACAAATGTGTTTGCAATATCCGCATATCTTGGCTTTTCCAGCAATTTTTTAGATCATCTTGATGAAATCTAGCCATATACATTCTGTCAATGCTACAATGATCATCTAGAAGACTTTGTTTTTAATATGGAAGTGCTCCAAAGCATAAGATGAGCATTACGATCCACAAGCCTCCTAAATTAAGTTTGAGGCAAAGGTATCTTGGAAAAAAATTGGAGTTGATGACACGGAGATAAGGAATTGTTTTTGAAGTGAATTACTCAACATTGAATGGATTATTTATTGTAAATTTAATCTTCATTCTATTTTTCTAATTTTAGCATATAATTAGGATTGCTAAGTGAGCAAACATTTATAAATACATTGATATGTTCATAAAGTAAAATGAAGAGATTGACTTTATAATAAATCCTCAAATTTAAAAGACATTTGTGATTAGAATGTTTTTATGCTTCTTATTGGATTGTGAATTAAATATTTGCATCTTATCGCAATCCTAGTGCTTTGAAAATTGCTATCAATCAAAGGTCCTTTGCATCAAAAAAACACTTATTATCATGTTATTGTCTTCTTCTTTTAATATTATATATGTGTACACATTAAATGATTAATGCGAATATGATTGTTTTCATGACTGAATGTTTTATAGACAAAGGTATTTTGAATCCAAGAGACTTACGCCTTTGAGAATTTGATGACATGATTGCAAGCATTGTAAAGTAAAGTTCTCTATTACACTAATTTTGAAGCAAATATTTGTTAAGACCAACATCATTTGGATTTGAAAGACAACTACTATAATTATAAAAATTCTTCATCTATTTTCTAAAATAATCAACAAATGTTGATTTTTATAAGCACCTATTATTTGTAATCCAAACTTTAGTTTTTATACCTTTGAAAATAGACAAAAATTTCTAAACAAGTGTAACACATATTTTATTTACATTCTCTAAATTTATCAAACTCTTATATAGCTTCTTCACACTTCCTACTATGCCATTTAACCAACAAAAACTTGGCTCTCATTTTCTCACATTATGCTGCCGCTACCTCAGCGGTGGTTACCACTACTAACCAAGAACTCATCCTATGGAGGTGTAAAATCTGTGATTGGCTCCATCAACTCATCCCGTGATCACTTGGATTTACACTACTAGAAAAAAAAAAAAAAAAAAAAAAAAAAATGACGAAAAGAATTAAGGTCCTCAAAAGACCTAAAAACATGCCTGGTGGATAATGTTGAAAAGTCCCTCGGATTTTGTAACGAGAGAGGCAAAAATGATTCTCTCATTGCAAAACGAGAAGACCATAAGCACAAAATGCCATTTTAATATATTAAAACATTATTTTTAAATGGAGAAACAATGTTTTACACTTGCCATGGCCCATTAATAGGCAATCATATAAAAATCAACGCACCCACTTTTTAGTACATGATCATTCCTCCCAGTCCAAGTTTTGTTTACACTTAAGTTAAAGATGGGTATTTCCGTCAGTTTAAGCCATTCACCATATATGGGATTGAGAAAATTATCGGGATAAAATTTATACAAATAGATGTTAAGTGACAAGTCGGAAATCACAAATCCGATTTTTTAAATTTTTTTTTCAGAAATTTATCAAATTTTCATGAATATTTGAAGTGCAACAACGTAGACCACTATGTCCGTCAATAGGCATATGCAATACAAAGATTCTTGCATCGAGAACATGATAGGTTGTTATGAAATCTGCTAAGTGCAGTAGTCAGGTGCTGTCTGCTTGGATATTGGTGCTCTGATAGGGCACGGAATTAGAACCCTGACGGGAATACCCATCTCTACCTTAGGAGTGGCCCATGGCCTCTCACAATCACAATGTTGTTTTTCTGAAGTGGGACCATGCAATTATTCCATTTTCCTTGGTCACGGCTCTTTGTAAACCGGCCTCAGTTGCTGGGAAATGGTTGCTGAACAGTGCAGTCCTTCCTCACAAACACTTGTCGGAGGATTTGCAGATCAGTGGCCATGGCAGGAGCTAGGTTACAAGTTACTCAAGGATCCATGGACGCTCACACTATTCTCCATGCACGGACGACGTACTCTTCCTCGCCGTAGTCGACTTCTATTTCCATTCTTTCTCTGGAAGCCGATTCAACCAGCTTGCCGACTTGATTCAAGGTTGTTAATTTGATCTGTTGAGGTAAGTGTTCACTTGTCTTGATTCTCATGATTTTCATGGTTAGATGTGATCAGCAATGAGGTGCATATTAGTAGACTATGTCACTGTGAAAGATTCCACCTTGTATAGCTATGTTGCTTTGTTGCAAGTATCTGATCCGGTACTTGGGTTTTGATACTGGGTTTTGATGACGAACCGTGAGCTTGGTATCTTTTGAAGAATTCTACAACAGATGTAAATTCTGTTATGTGGTCATATGTGGAAGACAGCTTTGTTGAGAATGACACGATAGCAGCTGTATTTTTGCACAGATTTAAGGTCGTTTGAATCAGCCATGGCACTAAATCATGCTCCAGTGACCTCAGGCATCCCACGAAGCCGATTCCACCAGCACTCCAGCTTGCCGACAACTTACAAGGGTGTTTGATCTGTTGAGGTAAAGTGTTCACTAGTCTTGATTCTCATTATTTTCATGGTTAGATTTGATCAGCAATGAGGTGCATATTAGTAGACTATGTTGCACCTCGTATGGCTATGTTGCTTAATTGTTACAAGTAACATGCGTTTTGAGTTTCCGTGATTGTTGTAGAATTTTACAACAGATGTAAATTCTATTTTGTGGTCGTATGTGCTTGCAGATTCAAGGATGTGTATGTCGTTTGAATTTAAAGCCATGGCACTTAAATCATGTTTTAGTGACCTTAGGGTTTGTATTTTATTTTATTTTATTTTATTTTTGACTACCTAATTGGAGTGTCTTGAAAAGAGTAACTCCTCTCTTTGTTTGATGTTAATGCATAGCTACCGTGTTAAAAGGATTCCGGAGTGCACTCGCACATTTCTGCGCTTGGAAGCCTCGCTTTCAAAATGTGTGATCATCGTTTCTATGTCGAAAATTATAGAGGTCTGCAGATTTAACTTCCTACTTTGTGTTGGTTATTTCCAGAATTCTATCGATTGATTAGAGTCTGAACAGGAGTGATGGCGGACTACTACTCTCATGTGATGGATTGCATAAACCATGTGCAAACTACAGTGCATGGCAGATCAGCTGGCGCATCAACATTCCTGCTCAACAAACGGCAATGTGAGTACTTGGCTCAAGAACTCTTGAAAGTCTCAGAGTCATTAGAAGCCAGAGGTGCTGAAAGCCTAGAGCAAGGGATGCAAAGGACTGTGCTCCTCCATTTGCATGCCACCGTGAAGCGAGCACAGGTGTTGGTGACAAGGTGTTGCTGCGAGAGCTCCTCTTGGCTTGCCGCGGCAGTGGCCTTGGGCGATACTAAAGGAGAGGTCATATCCATTCTTTTGGGTCTTCGCCAGTGGTCGTTTCTGTTGGATATGGCCATCTGTGCTTCCTCTGGGGGAATTTTTTTTCAGAGTTCTCAGCAGTTGCAGGACCTTTTGGAAACTGGGGAAGAAACTTATCAAAGATTGTCGAAGCAGAAGTCGAAGATGCAGAACGCAATTGAAGATGCTGCACATGATGATCAGGAGGAGCTGTTTGAGAGGATCGCAACTTCATCACTTGGGGGCCAGGAGGACCAACATGACGAGGACTACATTCGTGGAGTATATTTGAAGTCACAGCTGATTCATACCAAGGGAGACCTACAGAGTGTTGAGGGTTTGAAAGCACACACCATTTTATCTGCTTTGGGAAGTGGTGCATACGGCATGGTTATGAAGGTGAAGTGGTTGGGCCAGGAAGTTGCACTGAAAATACTCAAAGAGATCACGAGGGCAGAGGCCACCCTTCTGGGTCAGGTACAACATCCGAATATTGTGCGCCTTTTTCACTACTGGGAGGAGCTGACTCCGAAGCCGCATTCTCGCATCATCATGGAGCTGATGCCTTCAGACCTTCAACAGCACATTGAGAATGTGCTTGGGAAACGAGCTGAGGCACCTCTGACGTCAAAGAAGGGCGTTGCACGGAGCATGCCATTCTCGTTGCCCGTGGCAATCGACACCATGCTTCAGGTGGCACAAGCCATGCGGCAAGTACATGAGAAGAGGTTGACTCACAGGGACCTGAAGACCTCAAACATTCTTGTCAAACCAATGGGTGAAGAGTACTTGGAGCTCCACACTGAAGGGTATCTGGAGGTGAAACTGGCAGACTTCGGATCGAGCAAAGCTTACACAAACAGCTCTATATCTGGGGACCTCACTCGCAATACAGGCACAACACTTTACGGTGCACCGGAGATATTTGGGAAAGAGGAAATCGCGAGGGAGAGGAACTTTCCCCCCAAGGCCGATGTGTGGAGCTTTGGGATGACATGCTCGGAGATTCTCACGGGCGAAGTGCCTTTTGCAGATGACACAGCTCGCTCGACCTTGCACAAAAGGATCATGAAGAATGGCTTGAGACCACGCCTACCGAAAGAGTGTCCGGAGTATTTGCGGTTTTGCATCAAGAGTTGTTGGGAACTGCAACCCCAGAGGCGTCCAAGTTTTCCTGATCTGTGTAGGATGCTGAAGCATGCCAAGTTGTTGAGTTTGGGGTTAATGGATGTGGAGGGTAGCAAAGGTTTGTTTGCTTATCAAACGTCTGCGGGTGTTTTGAAGGCTTCGGTACTGTCATTGCAACCGCTAGAAGATTCAATGATTTCTAGGTAACGAGTTGTAAACTGCCTACAAGTTATACTTGAGTACGTTGGTTGTAGAGCAGTTACCACATCTTAACGTGAGCCATACATGTATTTTGCAGCCTGGCTTTTGTCTAGGTCGAACTGGGTAGTATATCAAATTAAACTTGCAATGAATTGTTGAGACGCGCACATTGTATGCATGACAGATTTGGGTTTGACGTGATATGGCGTAATTTGCGTGGAGCAGGGGTTAGTTTGGCGTCACGGCATATTTCAACAGGTGGTAAGACTTTTTCAGCTTTCTTGCATGACCATGAAATATACCTCATCAGATTATGCTTCTTAATTGTGAACTTAATATGCTTCATATGGCACGTTGGAGTTATGCGGCACATACATCTAGCAAGATGAAGTCTAAGTTGAGCTTGTGTTGAGGCAGATTCGCGTGGCCAATCTCAGTTGCACTTATTGACAAAGCTTTTCAAGTCTAGAAGTAAGAGGCGGGAACTGCTTGCTCTCAATGAGAGTAAGTACTCTTGTACCGACCTACGCTATGCTTGAGATTTGGGAGTCAATGCAGAGATGGTGACTAAAGTTGAGGCCATGTTATGCCCCCAACTTCTGTTTAGGGGATTTTCCATTGTTGCTTATAAAAGAACGCTCAATCATTTAAATCCGTTTCTGTGCTGCAGAATTTGAAGAGTTTGACATGAAGCCCATTATGTTCTCTTACAATGAACTTCGGGCCGCCACAAAAGACTTTCACTCTGATATGGAGTTAGTGCGTACCGGGTTCGCAGTTGTCTACAAGGTACGAAACATAACACCATTACACATTTGTGTAGTGCACGTATTATGAATTGGATGTGATAATCAGAGGTAACAATCATATTCCATCATGCCAAGGCATTCTATGATTGGAGTTGTTCTTCTGAACTTTGCACTTCTAATGGTCGTGTTGACTATTTCAGGGTGTGTTGCGAAGTGGACACGTGGTGGCCGTGACGAGTTTGTTGCAGAGTGAAATATTTGTTAGAACCGTAGATGACTTTGCTAACGAAATTGCCCTGATCAGCCGAATGAATCACAGAAACCTAGTGAAGATGAAAGGATGTTGCGTTCATGAAGATCACAGGCTGCTGGTTTATGAGTACGTAGATAACCTCAACGTTGCCCAGATTGTACTTGGTTGGCCTAGTGGGCAGCTTTCAGGTAAGAGTATTCATTCTCCTCACATTTTCTTCATTTTATTTCAATTCCATAGTAACTTCTGTAACTTGTCGCTTAGTGGCATCTGGTAGTACCATTGGCGCTATCGTGTTCTAAGGAATCTGCTGAAACTAATATTGGTTAATACTGAATCAGCGAGGCAGCATGTGAGTTGGCCTCAGCGAGTGAATATTTGTTTGGGTGTTGCTCGGGGCTTACATTATTTGCACGAGCTGGCTTTTCCAAGAATCGTCCACCGCGACATCAAGCCGTCCAATATCTTACTAGACCACAATCTGGAACCAAAAATTGCAAATTTTGGCCTCGCCCTGCTATTTCCGGATCTTGAGATCAACATTGAGGCTGATCCAGTGAAAGCAACACCGTAAGCATTGGGCGTCCTCGTCTCTTTTCTTCATGAAAGCGCTGACTGCCTTTACAGATTGGTCTGGATGAAATTCAGTAGTGTTGATTAGTATTTATGCCGACATGGTTCTTCATTTTAGATTCCGAGTTTCTGATTGGGACAATGTTTAAACTATGAGTGCAGGGGGTACCTGGCACCAGAGTATTTTATATCAGGTCAAGTGAGCGACAAAGTGGATGTCTTCGGCTTCGGCGTAACGTGTTTGCAAGTAATCAGTGGCCGAAGCAGGTGCATTGATTATGAAGTGCCTGAGGGCCAAAAATATCTCGTTAAATATGTAAGATTTCCCCGCTTTCACTATCGCATTGCGTCTGGCTCATAGTTGCTTACTGCTAGGGCTGACACTGATTTATTGCTCTGGAAATGGAACGAATATATGCTAAACAGAAGTGCAATACTCAGATTGAGGATTGCAAGTTGTCCACACAGCTTATGCAGCCCACAGGTAGCAGTCTGCCTAAATACCTCATTGGTCACACGAATGCTCGGAGTTGGTGCAACAATAGCTCATGTGATGAAAAGGTTAGGGAAAGACCGAGTCCTCGATTTAGTGACTTCGCTGCGAAGGTCTGTAATTCTAAGCGACATAATTTAATTTTTCACCTCTGCAGGCCTTTCGTCTGCACAGGGAAGGCAGGCTTATGGAACTGATCGACCGGACACTGGACTTAAGCAGCGAGGACGACGTGCTGTGGATGATACACGTTTCCCTTTTGTGCGTACAGAGGGATCCGGAGAGGCGGCCCACCATGGGCAGAGTTGTGTCCATGTTGCAGCGTGATACGAAACCCGAAGTGCAAGCTTTGCTAGATGATGCAAGTAATGAAGAATGGCTTCCTTAACAGATTCCGAAAGCATGTCGTCAGGATCCAAAGAGGTTCATTGTGACGATGTTCACTTTGACAAGGTTGCACAGTCGTCGAATGATGAATCCAGCCATAGTTTTCAAACTCCCGAGCATTGGCATAAATTTGACAATGTGTAGCTTGCCGTTACTCGCTCAAACTCAAACTATTGCCCTTGGAGTCTGATTTCTGAAATGAGACATTACATAGAATTTTTAACCATAGGAACTTGTATCTAACTTATATAAAAAGGTGTATATGGAATTAGAGCACAATTCACCGTACAAATTGGGAGATTATAAGGTTCAAAGTCACTATCAAAGTTTTTTTGACATTGCCAAATCACAGTGTACCTAAAAGTTTTGATGCCCAAAAAGTTTACTTCACAAATACATTTTCAAATACTAATACATGCAAGTCATTTTCATGACTACAATGTTTTGTTTTCTAAAATGAAAATCTGCTTTTTCTAGCCAGAATAGGCACCTCTACCTTAAAAGCTCAAAGATACCACATCCTACGATGAATTCCTCTACCCCATGCCTCATCAGCACAAAAAAATCGATTCTATCATGTGGTCTATCCAATCAAAGACAGAAAACCCACAAAACCCACACATACAGGCGTACTTATTTCAACACAATTTGAAAATAGGCATTCATCAGTTTCTGAAAAACTATTCTTGAGAAGACAGGATCCCTCTTGTGAGAACTCTAAAATCTTCTTTTTGATTATCTAGATGTGTACAAAGAATCACCTACAATGTCAATCTAAGATCCCATGAAATAAAAAATCTTGACCTCGTCACACGGTCATTGTCGACAGTCTTTCACCAAGAGATGCTGTAAGCACATTCCCCTGTGAACAAACAATGCACCCACCTAACCCTTGATCTCAAGTACAATTTCTGAACGTAACGTGACACGTTCAAGGTTACTACCGCACTAGAAGAGTCTACTGATTCAACTACGAAGTACATTCAGGTCCCCAAGTGGAAAGTTGGCTAGCTTTCCACATACTAAATTAATGAGTCATCTTAGATGCAAGAATGTTATGTGGAAGCCTGCAATTTATGACCCGGAGAGATGGCAGGTGAATAATACTCCTTGGTGCCTCCGGACTAAAGGCTCTTGTTGATAAATACAACGGGAGCTGCCTGGATCCCATATCGCATGTTTAGACTTCAAAGATTCAGAATTTAATGCAAAGAATCTGGTGTCAGGTAGTGGTCAGCATTAAATCCTGAATCTAGTGAATTCTTTGAAGTGGTTTGGTGGCAAGCATTGCCATAAGAAGCAGCAGTGCACGATCAGCCTGCCTTGAAGCTGCTTTGTTTCTCAGGGACTGGGTTCTGTGACATCTTAGCCTGCTTCTCCTTGTACTTGATCATTGTGTACCATACTCCACCTACTGTGTTGAATGTCACGCCCAAGAACATGAAAATAGTACCTTTGACGCCTCCAAAGACGAAGAACCCCATGGCCTGCACAGAAAGGATTCTATAACGTTAGGAGATGCACATGAAGTTATGATACCAGAGCTTCCATTCGGGATATCTTATGCAATCAAACCGGGGCTTTTCTGAAGCAACAATGAAAACTTGCTTTCTACTTTTTTGGGAACAAGGAGATTATTTCCGGTTTTGTAATGAACTCATAATTATTCCTGAATCTACGGCGGTAACATGAATTGCTGCTGTTAGTTGATTCTGTTCGGTTGAAGTTAACTGACGTATGTGTACTATTGAGTTATTAGATTTCAAGTCTCAGTAGAGCATGGTTGACGTCTGAAGAACACTAGGAAGAAATGTGCGAGCTAAATGAAAAACGAACATGTGACACAGCTTAAGAGAAGAATGAACGTACTGTGCCGAAAACGCTGCGTAGAGTGCCTACTATGGTAGTAGTGAGAGCTGAGTTGCACAGGGTGCATAAAAATAAGCAGTAATTCAGTAATGAGCCCATCAAGAGCGTAGATATTAGCAGAGGCAAGAATAAAGCAGTCTCTGCTAACTGTGTTTTAATGCTCTCCACAGACTCCCATACCTCTCCTGTTGCCAGAATGATAGCAAGTAGGACGGGTAAAGAGAGGATTCCGTTGTAGAGCAACAACTCCATTGAGTTAAATCCTGTATACCACAGGAAGGGACTCAATATCAAATCAATTTACCGTCCAAACTGAGTTCAACGAGTCAATCCCACTGAACAGGAATTCCAAGTTGAAGTTCGTTTACCTTGAACATTGTGAGGAGTGGTGGAAAGACAAGAACAAACGTTCTTTTACATATTCTTTGTTAAAAACCTTTTCATCAGAATTCAAAGATCCTTATTCACGTTCAATTATCACGGTATAGGGTGGATTCTAAGAAAATCGAAGGTAGGGAGAGTAGCCACCTTTTTCACTGCCGGATCTCTCAACGAGTATTAAATACGTGCTTTGCAGAGCACAACTCATGAGTGCCGCGGAATAACCACCCAAATCGAAGCTCAGGTCTCCAAAGCCAGCCATCAAGCAACCTGATGACATAAGAGTCCATTTAATCAAAAGAAGGATCTCGAAGCATGGCTCCTAATGATACGTGTTACCTGTCTACACCAGTGATAGGCCTACACTGAGAAGTAAAGAAATATGCAATGACCAAGTAAACAAAAACATTACCTCACAGCATACAAAAAAGATCGAGTGTTGAAAGTGATGAGCCTAAATTTGGAGAAAGTTGTTTACCTGACACAACAGTGAGCACGGATAACGTAATTTCTTTGGAAGGTGTATTGCCCCCGATCAAGAATTTTCCCACTAGCACCATGACAGGTGTCAGACGCTTCAGGACATGGTATACAGGGATGCTGAGAGCCCTCACAGCTGCCAATGCAAACGCAACGTTTGTATTGTAGAAAAACACCACAGGCAACAAGTTCTTGGCAGACTTTGCTTGCAGTGGTTTCACGGTGGCCAAGCCCCATGCTTTCAAGACATACACGATAATAATGGAGACCCCCATTTGCAAAGCCAGGAAAGAATTCGGGTAAGGCCAGTCCACTAGCACCGCCTGCAAACAAACAAAATGAGTGAGCCGTGTGAAAGACCAGCTGATAACTCATCTCCACAGGACATTGGTTGTAGAGCTGTGAATTTTGGGCCATATTATAAATTCGTTAGAAGTAGTGCATTTCTTATGTAGGCGTCCTGAAAGAGGTGAAGCAATCCAAAGCGCAACAATCAGGTAAAGAAAAGCCTTGCGCACCTTGTTAAAAAATCCCATGATCAGGCCTACTAATCCATAAGTACATGCAGATGCCACACTCATCCAACTTGCAGAATATACGAGGGACGTCTGGTGATCAGAGTCGTTCTCAAGGAGCAGAGTGGTCTCGTCCACATCAGAAACCTGCTTCTTCGCTTCATCTTCAGGAGCTGAATGAGAACATCCAAGAGGTTACATTTTGTGAAACCACAACAGAACTCACAAGAAGCGCAGAACTTACTGGAAATTGTTATTGTATTCCTCACTTGGTATAAATTACAATTCTAAAGTTTAAAGATCGTTATACCACAGATAATAGGGCCAAATTACAAGGCAGGAAAATTTATTTGACCATTACCCCAAGGGTTTTAGGTCCAAGCTTTTTGTAAACCAGCAAAAGAAACGAAATGCAACTAAAGGAGTAGATAGATTCCTTCTAAAAGGAACAACAAAAGCAATGTGATGATTTCTTCGAGTCAGGTTACCACTCCCTTAAAGCAAACCTACAAAATGAAGACCTGTCTTCTTGGTAACCATAACCATGTCTTATATGTACAAACAGAGGCATGACAAAGATCCACTTTACTTTCCTTCATCAACATTCTCACACATACCTGAATCCAGACCAACAACAAAAGCAACTCACCGAATCCCCCAGACACCTCACGCCGATCTTCCGGAAACTCAGAAGAATGCACCTCCACAGAGTGCTCGCCCCCGCTGCTCATAGCTCCACCACCTCCCAACCGAAACTCCAAAAAATCTGAAGCTCAACGTGGTCGAACACCAATTGATCTCAACTCCCTTGAACCCCCATCCCCGAACCCTCCCACTCCGTAACGCTCACCAAACCTTGCAAATCCTCCAACCACTCATCCACCATTCCCACCCCAATCCTACTCACCACAAGCTACTTCCCCAACCCCACCTATCACCCCCCAAAAACTCCACCACCAAAACTTCACAACTACAAGACCACACCCCAACACCATCATCACCAAAGGAAAAACTTCACCTCAAACCCACTCAATCCAAGCCCAATGCACTTCCCAAAGACCAAAAAAACTTCACCAAAAAAACACATCACCCAACTGACGAAAAAACCAGTCTCCCAACTCTCACACTCAACACACTCACAAATCCAGCACAACCATTCCCAGGACGAAGAAGAAAAAAAAAAAGACGAGATTCAGGTTCATCCCAAAAACCAAAAGTGGCAGCTTTGGAAGAAAAATCAGTGTAAGGAAGACCAGCAGTCAATTCCGTCACGGATCCCAAACCCGACACAGTCTAACGAAGTTGTAGATTTCGTAAGTCTAATGTTGATTACGAGTATATAATGACGGGATTGGGGTGCAGTGATGGTATTGTAGGTGTTGGCCTTGTGGAAGAAATGGGAGTTCGGAGAGAAGGTGGTTGGTGGAAGGGGGGTCGTGACTCGTGCGACGGCGGCGGCGACGTGGGCGTGGAGGTGTGCGTCGTGGGAGTGTGTCCTACCGACCGGGGAGGGGAGTGCTTTTTGGAGCTGCTGTGTTGGAGGTTTGGGGGGTGGTCCACGTGGCGTGTCGAGTTGGCGTTGGGGCGTGGTGTGGCCGTCGATTGAGGCTGAGGTGGTTGATCGGATGGCGAAGGAGGGTTGGTGGGGTCTGGGGTGGCTGAGGTGGCAGTGGAGGGTGGTTGAAGTCTGGAGGCGGACTTGGACTTGGTCTTCGTTCATTCAACTCTGGCGCTTTCTACCTTTCCTTTCTTTTCTGACATTTTCCCCCCTTTTCCTGTCCTTTCCTTCTCTTTCCTTCTCTTTCTCTTTCCATATTTTTCTTTCTTTTTCTATCTTCTCCTTTTTCCTTTCCATTCCATTCCTTTCTTTACCGTTCCTCTCATCTCATACCTTTTATTCCTTTATTTTTTGTTCTTTTCATTAAATTTCTTCTCGGATTATAGTCAAACAAGTTTCAAACAACCACATACATTTGAAAATTCATCTAAATCATATTTTTTTTAAATTTAGAGACTTAGCTTAGTCTTCATTAATAAAAATAAGCACTCATAAGAAAAATGAAGAAAACAATTATGAATAAAGTAATCGATGTTTCATGCAATGTATGAAAATGTCAATTCTTTCTCTACTTGATTTTCATCTAAGAAAGAGTTGAATGTGTAGATTATATTGAAATAATTCAATTTAGATTTAACCAAAGTTTTATTATAAGAAAAACAATATGTGCACCCCTGCCTTCTCTACTACCTCCTGATCTTGTTGTCTATAAATCTACAATTAATCTTTTTAGAAAATAGTTTTTTTTTTAAATTTTTAAATTTAAATTTAAATTTTATTGACTTATTTCAGTAGGATAGAGCTTTTGGATTTACTGATTTTATCATCAAATCATAATTGTATTGAAAATGTAATATCTACAATGATTGTAAATTCGTTAAGCAACTTTAAAACATAAGGAATTGAACTTAGATACCAAGAAGAATAAAATTAACCCCTAATGTCGAAATCAACACGATCGGGGTCAATTTTGGTCCGGTCAGGCTTGCAGTTACTGAATTTAGATCAAATGAAGTTTTTAATTTTGGCAGAATGTAGAGTTTTTTCATACCTTTTTGAAATGTCATCTCATGCTTCAAAATTCCTCATACTTTAGGAGATATTCCCAGTCAAAGTTAGAAAACACTATTTGAAATCTGCCCAAAACTGCCTAAACTGCGGTATATGCTCATTTATTCTCAAAAATTGCCCAAAATCAATTAGATTGCAAAAACTTCAAAAATTCACCAAAAATTGAGATTTTATTATTTTTCAAGTTTTGTTCTTTGTTCAAGTAAATAAGGTTTTAAGGCATGATCTCATCGTTTGGATTTTCAATCCATTCATTTTTCACATGCCTTTTTCATTGTCAAAAATTGGCCTTTGTAGTTGAATTTCAGCATACCTTAGTGTGAATAATCAAGCATTTCTTTAGGTTTCATAGGTCGTATGGGGGTAAAAATTGCAAAGGCATGTTCCTAATTCACCTAGAAATCAGAATTTTAAGAGCCTCATATCAAATTTTCTACCAAAAATGGTTTTTTTGGCCCTCAGAAAACTAGTTACCCTTTTTCCAACAAGCGAAAAAAACTTTTTTTCCATCTTTAAACATTATGATCTCACAATTGGTAGGGAATTTGAATTTAAGATTTGACATGCATATGTACATACAAGTTAGGTACAAGATCTTACGGTTGCATACTCAAAAATACATCAAAAATTAAAAATTTGCACTTTGCATTTAAAGAGGGAAGTTTTGAGGGTATTTTGCAATTTTGAGGGCATTCGACATTAGGGGTTAAATAACTCACACCATGTTTTATAACTTATACTTGAGATACTTTAAATTAAATTTTATATTAAATTTTTTATCTAAAAATTTTTAGTTGGAATTTCTCTAAATTCTGCATATATAGAATTATAAAATATAATAATTTGTAAACATTTCATGTTTGTTTAATATGATGAAATGAATATATTTATTCCCTTTATTTTCATCTTTAAAATAAAGCTTTGATAGGATGAAGAAGCTACCTTCTACTGTCTCAAATTGAAACTTTACAAAAGATTTAAAAATAGATGTAAAAACGCTTTGGAATACAAATAAACTATTTTTTTTTATAAATCTGGTGTTTGCAATGACATATGGACTCCAATATATCTTAAAATAGACAAAGACAAGTACATCAATTCCAAATCATTACTTAAAACTTTGAATTTTAAGCACCAATGTTTCTTTGGCCAATGCTTAGAAAATCTAAAATCCAAAGCTTTAACATAAAATAAGAGGCATGGCTAGATCACATAAGATATACATGTGAATTTGTGATGTATAAGATGCAATGTCTTTGAATTAAATTTTTAGTTGAATTTAGAAGATAATACCTGCATCCTTGAATATTTTTTCATTTAGGTACACTCTTACATATGAAGAACACTTTATTCCTTTAAACATGAAATTTTTTGATATTAAGATTTATTATATCAGAATTTTATCTCAAATTTTTGATTTCATATTCGATAAATGATACATCAAATCAAAAGGTTGAATCTAAGTTGTTTACTGACAATGATGTGATGTTTGAGTAGCTTGAATCAAATGAAACGGCATGTAATAAGTCACATCTAATTGATAGGCATCTACATATGTTGACAAGTATTTTTGGAACCACTTTTATCTGTATTACAGTATTACTATATATTGGATCATATCAGAATGACATTTTCACTGATTACAACCGTATGTTTCTTTTGCAACATCCGTCATTTTCTTGGACTAGTAGGCTCGGTCTGATTCTTTTGGTCACATCCATATATTTCTTTTGGATCATATTAGAATGACCTTTTCACTGATTACAACCATGTGTTTCTTTTGGCGACATCCGTCATTTTCTTGGACTAGTAGCGATCTCTTTCTTTTGGTCACATCCATCACTTTCTTCTAGTAGGGCTCAGGTATTTGTGAGTTAAATATCTTTGGCAAGATTTTTAGTCACCTTATCTATATGTCAAATCATTCTTTTTCACCGACATATATAGTCGATTTATTTTTAAAAGTGCTTCTTTGGATATACTAAGTCAATATGCTCAGAGGACCAATCTCATACCAGGCCCGCCACACTGTGGCGCCCAGCAACCCCAATGAAGACAAAAATAAAAAACACCAGCCCTTGAAAGCAGGGTTGGAGTTGGAGCTGCAGGAGCCGCTGGAGCTGCTGGAAGCAGATGATAGCTTTGCATCTGGCGGCTCCAGCAACTCCAACTCCAGCCCTGCTTTCAAAGGCTGGTGTTTTTTATTCTTGTCTTCACTGAGGCTGCTGGGGGCCTCAGTGTGGCCTTGGTATCAATCTCTGCATTACTTTTTGTTGGATATAAAGTTTATAAAATGATATTTAGTCATGGATAAGAGATTGCTTGAAAGATATGTTATACTTCCAAAGAATTCACTTCTTTTATTTGACATAATACATGCAATTACAAAAGCGACATATTTTATTTTTTGGACCTTAAAAGATTTAATCAAAGATTAGATATAATAAATTGCTTTACATGTGGAATATCAAATCACAAATACTACAAGATATCATGCAAAAATGCTTATCATCTCATTCTCTTTCAAAAATCACCCCATTCTTTCATGTGTATACCAAAAAAGTAAATTGTGTGGAGCTGGGCTTTATGGAAAAATTTGTATAATAGCTCCAGGTAGAGATTCTTCTTGGTTTTACAATGTTCAATAATCTTTAAAGTTTTCAAAATATATTTCATCAAAAAATCGTCAACTTAATTTATTTTAAAAAAATAGTAACTTTTAGAGTATTTGACCGTATGGATTGGAAGATAATAATATTTGAAAATCAATGCAAGAAACACAATTATCTTAGAACCATGCAAAACATGATCAACACACATAATTGTATTCAAGTCTTAATAATGATTTATTGCAAGTCTAATCAATTATAATGAACACATAACATTCTGACGGTGTAAGTATCACACTGATTCTTACACAATGTGTAGCCCTTGCCTGGTTTATTACCGTATATTGAAGAAATGACTTGAGTGGTGAAGGTTACATTCTAAGCGACCGCTACATTTTACAAACCCAGACGAAGATTTCCACTAAATCTAACTCTAAGCTACATTGTCCAAACCCAAGTGAAGATTACACTGAATCTAAGTCCTAGCTACATTGTACAAACCTCAGCCGCCAGAACTAAAGCCAACAGCTTACATTGCTGCTGCTGCTTCAACACCTCCAACTCATAAACACCAAAAGCTTACTCTCCCTCTGAATCCATTTCCTTCATTTCCCAGCCTTGCCAACGCCACAACATAATCTCCCGGCACCCAGGGTTCAGTCTTGAGGTTGATCTGTAAAAATAGTGCATGACGTCACCTTCCCCATGACTCGGCAATCCTTTGGGTTCATACGCCATGTATAGTATGAGTAGGCTATAGTCCATTTAATATACATTTGATCACTGTTGACAGGACAATGATCTGGTTTGAGTGACAAATATATCATTTGGAAAGCTGAACATCATTTGCTCTTGACCAACAGAAATCCTCTAAATACAGAAAACATGTGTACTTGCCACAGTGGCTGGTTGGGGCGTTTAAACTTTACTAGGGGTTAACTGATCATATGGGAATTTAAATATGAGGTCTTGCAATTAGCTGAGGTCACCAAGAAACCTTGCATGTTATCAGCTGGTGATGACAAGCAACTGAAATGTTGGATCTATACTGTAATAAGGATATTCAGTCATGTTACTATGGACACTTGAGAGGTGTCATCCTGCACTTGATATTCTTGTGACTCGTGGTTGAGACTCAATATGCCGGGTATGGGACATGAGAATCAGGGCAAACTGAGGTGTTTGTGCCAACAGGACATGAGAAACACAGTGTACTCTGTGATTACATAGGTTCTGAGTCCTGACCTGCAAATTATAACAGGGTCACATGATATCGCAGTACTCCAACTCTGAGATCTTCGTGAATGGAAACCCATTTCAACATTAACATTACAGAAGAAGTCTGGGAATTATTGGCTATGCATGCACCCTTTGAGTGTACTTTCTCTTGTGCAGACAGCTGCCAAGGGAGGATTTTTGCATAACAAGCTACCTCAGCAGACAATCATTAATTGCATGTGTATCAGTGTCGAAGACAATGTTGTGGTTTCAGGAGGTGATGACGGGAGTATGTGGTCCTGGGATAAGAAGAGTGGGCACAACTTTCGGCAAGCAGTTGCTCACTGGTCTGGATCATTGAATGGTGAAGCTGGACGTCTTGCCCTTTCACATGGTCGGACGGGGTCTCGATTGATACTTGTGAAGCAAACAAGACCATCAGATTTTGGAAGGAAGATATTCATGCGGCCGGCTACAGGTAAATCTTATCCTACACACATTCTGCTGCCCAAGGATATGCAGTGATTCAGATGATTCCATTATATGCCACATTGCCACGTTGAACTCTCAAGAATTTGACTGTAGTGTTTTGTTTGTGGGTCGAAGGATGGTTAGAAGTTGTTTGTTAAGATGTTTCACGTAAAAATATTACTAGTAAAGCTAATCATGATTCATGATTCTAGTATGTTGTATTTTATTGAAAAAATAAACAGGTTTTGATTATTCAGATATTCTTTAATATCAGTTTGCAGATGACATTGTTTACAGCCACTTCAAAGTATTTCAGTGGAGTATTTTTGTCTGGAATGTAATGATTAGATCAGGCTTACAAAACAAATATTTGCTGGAAATTTTTAAAATCTTTGTAATTTCACTGTCAACTTTCATTATCATGGATAAGTGTGTAAATTAGTTCAATTGAGATATTATCAACATCATGATTCATTATGTGTGGAGGCGGAGTGCTTATTGTTTAATCCATATAACTTGAAATAAGTGACATCATGATTCACGGTCACTTTCACAATTAGAACTGAAGCTTGTCTCAATATAAGAACAGAGTGGCAATTAATGACATTTGCAAATCGTATTCATGATTTGTTAGGATATAGACTACAGTGGTGTGTTTTTTACACTAATTGTACTGATGGCACTAATTGAATAATTCACAAGAGGTGTACAACATTTTCAGCAAGTAAAATGTATCCTCCAGAAACGTATTGATTCACAGCACAGTCAATCATACTATCACCAGGATGAGCAGGCTTGTGAGCGCACATACGGCAGAGCTCAGTACCTTACATACATCTCATACTGTCTAACCTTTAAAAAGAGGTGAGGTTGATGTTCCATCACTGTAACTTATTTTGCCCCTTCACTAAAGCGTACTCAAGCTCAGCCTTTATTTTGATGTGATAGCACCAGCCTACCCAAGTTCTAATCATATACTGATACTCATCTGCAGACTCAGCTAAGTTTCTGTCTGTAATGCCCGTGGACGGTGGGATATTATTTCTCATAGTATTATAGGACCTTCTCGTGGCCCGAGGAGACTCCCGGGTTTTTTCATAGAATTCCCCCATATGGAATATACGAGCCCGTAAAAAAATCCGACGGGTGTTATGATGGGAGAGGCCCTTGACACCCTTATCAGGGCTCATGGGCTAGGACGGGCCCTTGCCTAAAATCGGAACCGAGTGCAGACCCGAAGTTACTTAAGGTTACCCTATTTCAAGGTCAAAAGAAGTTTGACTACTCTTGTGATTGGAAAAGAGATCCAAGAGAGGTGAAGAGCCCTCACAGGATTATGATTATAAATGACAGAGGCCCATTGCCGCGGTTCAAGCCTAAGGACCCTTCCAACCCATGAACCTTGACCGGGGTCTTAGTGACCAAGCCTATCAAAATCTTATCAATTTTTCCACTCGGGCAAGTTACCTTAACTTGAAGCTCAATGTGTCAAATTAAATTTTTAGTATACAAGCGTGTGGTGACCGCAAAAAAAATCTTCAAAGTTGATAAGTCCAAACTGCAAGACAATGCAACTTACAAAGTCAGGCCGAGCGGGTGGGCAGTCACTTCAGCCCGTCTTTCCAGCAATCAACCAGAGAACACGTCTGACAGTACCGGCCCCCATGCAGCTTGCTGAATGTGACCTTGCCGTGAGTTTCTGCAGGATACATATCACTTGGCTGAATCTGTACACCACTCCCAAATCACTCAACTAGTTCCACCACCTCAATAAGACTCAAAAACACCCCACTGTAGTCTCCATAAACCAACTAACCATGAAACCATGACTCACAAAACTCCACGTAAAATACACACCTAGAATTGCCAAACAGATAGGAACAAGTTGTAGAAATGGTCCATAATGTTGAACCCCTGATCTGTCATGATTGACAACACTCTCCCACTCAAACTTGAACTCTACACGAATGATAATGATCCCTTGCTTTAATAACACTAACACACTTTGATCATAACCCATCTAAGTTCAACTTTAGGTCGGAATTAGTGACAGATTACTCATTCTAGTAAGTGACTCCCTCTTTGAGAGCAATCACTAAAATCTTGAGAACAGTTCGGTTCAAATTCAATCATAATTCGATCTTATTTCACTTGAGTTCCAGATCAATGAAAGGTCAGTGAGACGTTACTGTAGCATTGAGAGATTAGTGAAAATATTAGCAAAATAGTAGTGTACTTAGTGAAAGATTAGTGATAAAAGATCAGAGGAAGCAATGAGTCATGAAATCAGGAAGAGTCGAAGAGATGCTTCGAGAAAGTTCGGACAGGATTAGTGATAGATTAGTGAGAAAGGAGAGGGAAGATTAGTGAGATGGATGCTAAGGTGTGGATAAAGCAGGGTTAGTGCGGGGGTGGAGAGGGGCGAGGCGGGCGTCGTTGTTGGAGAGACGAAGCTCTGAGTCGTGCAGGCGGAGTCAGGGTATAATGCTTGTGAGCGACGGCCACGAGCTCCACTGGTCTGTCCATTCATTGCCTTGCCTCTTGCGCGTGGTGGCCTTCACTCTCACTCCACGGGCTGCGTGATGTCTTTCTCCGGTTTGCATTTGGTTGCCTAGAGCGCTCGCCATCGCTGTTCTTGGCGCTCGGGAAGGTTCGAGACTATACTTGCATGCGTTTGAGGTAGCTTTGATTCCCTACGATACTGTTTACGGTTGATCGAGATAGGCGTCCTCGACGTCGACCGAGCGACCTTGGACTCTGGTTTTGGAGCGCGGAGCGTGGGGGAGTACTGGCGTTTCTTTCATGAGAGGTACTGTTGTCCAGACTAGATTTTCTTTGCGTGTTTTGATGTGAGCGGGGACGGATTTTGAGCTTAAATGTGGAGTGTGATGGCTCGTGATGTGTAGGTCCAGTGATTTGACGGTTAAGCTTCACTTGGTGGTTGAAGTCTGTCTGCTTTGCTTCCGTTACTTCAGGGTTTGAAGTTCGTGTTGTAAGCGAAGAGGTCGTTGAGGGAAGGAGATCCGGGAGGTATATCACTTCTACACTGAGCCTTATGAAGGTTGAACGTGCGCGTCGCAAGATGTTATCGACTAGCTAGCTAGCTTGCCGTGGAGTGGTTGTTGAGTTTATCTTTTCCTATTAGAAGTGGTAATGCACATGCATGTTCTATGTGTTCTACAAGGATGTGCATGTGCATTCTTGAAACTCCTGCGTGTTACATGGCCATCTTGAACTTGGTAGTTCGAGTCATTTTGATCGGTGATCGGCAGAGAGATGGCAGTCTGGAATATACAGGAAGTTCACGATCGAATTATTTTTTTGATTTACACATGTAAGAAGACTAATGCAGACCGTGATAGGTTGGAGGTTGACACTGCTTTGTCGAAGTTCCGTCGAAGTTCAAGCAGTTTCTAAGTCGTAGGCTGTTTAAAATGGAATACACGTAGATGTTTCTCGCCCCTGCTACCGACAGCCATTTTTCACAATCGGGATAATATATTTCTAGCTCAAGGGCCGTGTATTCTAATTTTCAAGAGCCGGAATATCAGAAATAAAGAAGTGCCATGTGCAGGCTAGTAAATAAAAGAGGATACATAAACTCCTGCTTCGGAATTTCTTAGAGAACGGCTTCCTTAACTGCTGAAATATTCGGAGGACGACACCGAAAAGTTGGTCATAGTTGAATTCTTGCTCTTTAGCACCGGACCGGATTCAGTTGTTCATTTTCATTTTACAAGACATTTGAAATTACCTTGGTTGCAGATTACATATCGTAGACCATGCATACCTTATGGATTTCTAATTTACCTCAGAGTAATTATATAATCAGTGGAAATAAGCACCTTCCCCTTCCTTTAGGTCCTTGTTCACAGATATTAACCAGATATATGATTTACTCATCTATTGAGCTTTCGATGCAGGACTGTAGATTGCTGAGAATATCGACTTTTTCTGACGAGGTGCCCGATCGTGAGGATGCCTTTCGACAGTGCTTCGACGACCGATGCGTCCCTCCAGCGAGGGGAATATCTCGAGTTGTGGGAAAGTACAAGGTTCTCACAAAGACAGGATCCCCTAGGTGGGGACAATCCTCAAAATTATCGATCTATCCACTTGGTCCAAGAAGGAAATGGCCAGAATTTGGATCTGCCTAGAAACCATGAGCTCGGTGCTAGTCCCCAGTCAACAGTCGAGGATATTGAAGGGAGGGGTCAACCAGCGAATGATCCAGAAAACGAGAACCGTAATCTTCTGGAAGATCAGCGCTCAAGCAACATACGAGCTAGTGGCCCTCCAGCATGGCTCAGCACTGCGCTGTTGGGTCAGCCGAATCAGTCACTCCATGACGGAGTAAACGCCGATCAGTGTGAACGGGAGAAATGGTGTCCCGGCTGTTCCGCCTGTGGGCAGCAATCGTGTGTGTGCAGTTCGTCAGTGCATGCTGGTGATACTAATGCAACGTCATTTCTGAATCACACTACCTATACCCATTGGCTATCGGTGCAAAGTACAGGGACGCACGCGGGTGATTCTCAGCATCGATCGGGGGAATTTGGTGGCGCTGACGACTTCAGTATCCACCGCCAGCAGACGCAAATGGTGACTGAGCTGAATCTCACGGCAGCACATGGAAGAGATGCCCAGCCGTTCCTGGAGTCTCTCAATCACCCTCTTGTGGCTGCTCCAAGATATGTTGGAGAATACAGCAGGGTAGGTCACCGAGCTATCAACTTTGTAAATTGTCATATATATATATATATATATATATATATATATATATATATATATATATATATATATATATATATATATATATATATATATATATATATATATATATATATATATATTTGAACTTGCTTCTTGCCCTGTGATTCTGTGAATATATAAGCCCGGCAGTGGTATTTTACATTATTTGTATCGGCCATCGCAAAGGAAGTTAAAATCATCATCAGCTGGCATGAGTTCGCATTTATACCTCCCGATAGAGAAACCAAAGATTGTGCGTTGAATGGTGGATGGCTTATGGTTTTCATATCTTCGTGTCATATATTCTAGCAACATTCGAGCAACAGATGGATCACAACGATTTAACTACAAGTATTTGAGCAACATATTGATCACAGCGAGTTAATCACACGTACAGAGCGTCGTGACAGAAAGCTCTGGAGTCTGTCTGTTCGGGTTCGCTTCATTTGAAGAATATTTGGTGGCTTCCAATTAGTTCAGCCACATACCCGAATTTTAAATGAGTTATTAATTTGGCATGAGATTTGGCTGCAGGGTGACTGGGACACTACAAGGCAAGATACGGAGTGGGAGGAGCTCAGGAAGCGTTCTTTGATAGTAAACCACCCTCTGTACTCAGATATGCTTTTAAAGCACGTGGCTTGCCTCCGTGTTGGAACTCCAATTGAACAGCTACCATACATCGAAGCTCAACTATCTGATGGCCCGATTGTGATTCAGAAGTACAAAGTCCTAGGAGATCAGATAGCCGACATCTCTCGAGAAGAGCAAGCCGAATTAGACCATTTCATGGTAATGTTTATGACTTCGCTGCTTCTACAATATATTTCAATAAAAGATGAACGTCATTGTTGATATTGAAGGAAACATCGAACACCATTGGTGAACCAGACGATATTTGTACCTGTTGTACAGTTAATTGCTTAGTATTGCGTCTTTAGTGACTCATGATTTGTAATCGAGTTTAAGGTGAACTCCGTGAATAACCAACTATATGAAAATATTAGTTAATCATTTAGTCTACTTCTTTCAATAACTTGACTCTTTGACATTGTGCAGACCCAATACCCGAATATCCTGAGTAATTTCAGTGAGGTGTTGCAGAATCATGTCTTTTCAGACGTCACAGAGGCAATGATGTCATGTTGGCAACTGGAACAAGAACTTTTTGCCCTCACTGGTAACGGTTAGGGCATCGTGTACCCTAACCAATGTTGGCAGTAGTCAACAGATTCAATAAGTTTTCTGGGCAATTGCATTCCTTTACTTAGGGTGTTTGATCTGAAAGTACACGTTGTAATATGTCTACATAATATGGTGTTACCGATATATGTATTATTATGAGATCTTGCAACAATTTCTTAGTGTGGATCCGGATGCGCTATTCAGGAGTTCGCCCAACTGAAGGCAGCGGGGCAACTATGTCCGATGATGATGTGGATGAGTATGACAGTGATTATGGCGCATATGAGCAAGGTATAGATTACCATGATAGTGGAGGTTATGGTCCCCTTGTGCCGTCCGAGTCAGAGCGAACTCTCATGGAGCGAATGAGACAGGAACTCAAGCATGAGTTGAAGCAGGCAAGCTTCATGTCCTCCACGAATTTTTTTTACTCATTCTCTTTATTATCTTTGGACGAATTATTCAACCAATTGTCCTCAGATGATTACATTATTAAGCGGTTTATCAACAGTGCCGAACATGTAGTATTGTAGAGTTGGACATATTGGATCACAGCTAAAATTCACCCTGGTTTAGTTTTACTGTTCCACTGTATATCGAGTGAATGGTCTCTAAGGGAACAATGAAATGCTAGAATGACTACCGGTATTTTATGATGTTCGAGCTACGTTGACTCGTAACCAGTGGCCTGACCTTCGCTATTGATGATGATGTTTACACCTCCTTTACATGAATGACACAGGGTTACAAGTCCAAAATTGAGGATGTTCGGGAGGAGATTTTGCGCAAAAGGAGGGCTGGGAAGCTGCCTGATGGCACCACAACTGTCCTCAAGGCTTGGTGGCAAGCCCACGCGAAGTGGCCTTACCCAACGGTACGTAGACATTTAACTTCTTTTGCCTACAACCAGCAACCATGCAGCCTGGCCTTTCATTCAAAGTGGTCCACTTTCTTGTATATAAATGATCAACAAGCAAGATCGCACAAGTGCTTTCGATACGCATTTTCTCGCTTGAGTACTTGAATGGTCAATGTTTACTGTTTAACAATAAGTAGATTACTGATTTGCAATCTGTGGAATACATAATTCTTAGAAATACAGAATTTGTGGACTGCACATTTATCCCGGGTTTCTTTGAATATCATGAATTATATGTTGCATTCAATCATCAACTGATTACACCATGTCCTTCGACGTATTGTAATCAGGAGGATGAGAAAGAACTCTTGATTAAGGAGACGGGGTTGGAACTGAAGCAAGTCAACAATTGGTTCATCAATCAGCGGAAGCGTAATTGGCATAACAATCCGCTGATTAATTCCCAGTCGGATTTGAAGAACAAAGTACGAAAGAGGTAAGTTGGATTTACAAGTATCTTACATCATGGCTAGATTCTACTGTTTCATGTTTAATCGTAGGCTTTCTGTCGCTACAAATATTAAGCACTGTCTCTGATATTTGGCAAGCTAAGGCTTTCTGAGATCTAGGATAACCATAGATCTCATTTGGCTTATTAAAGGCGACTGCAGATCATGAAAGAAAGCTGATGGAAATGTATTCGTTTTATACGGTCGGATCGAACTCACGAATATTCGTTTTATACGACCGATCGATCAAGTCTTGAACTTTTGTTGTCATGTGCTTGATAATGTTCGCAGCTGGTGAACATGGAAGACAGCTTGAAGATTGGTAGTTGAAGCTTTTTGGGTTGGACTACCTGACTTTTCCAGTAAGCACAGGCATGGCCTAATGATCAGCCAATGTGAAACTATCATTATTAGCAACTCTCTTCTTGGACAAATTCATAAGTAACAGACTAATTAGGTTCTTAATTAGGTTCTCCAACGAGCCATTGATATAATTTTTAGCGTTTGCATTAATGTAGAAGCTTGGAGGGTATCCCACAGTGGGAAACCTTGTAGGGCGCCCTCCGGTTCAGTTTTTGCATGCTTATCTGAAGATAAGCACAAGAATTGCACACTAGAATAAAAACTAGACTGTTTGCAATAAGACGAAGGGCATAGGTCCAGATATTGATAGTCTTAATTATGTGAACACCTTCTGCATGTGTTCATGATGTCACTCCACTTAGCCACGGGTTGAGTGGAGGATTAAATTTCTGTATTTACTAATTAAAGTGTGTAACGTATTCTACTACATGATGGTCGACATCTCTGACATCTCTTTCAGGCTAAAGTTTGCAATCCTGTTTCCTAGCCTGGTTTATACAAGCCTTAGAGTTTCATAAAACTTAAGCCTGCGTCAAATAAAATAAGAACATTTATTATGTTACCAACTTACCACTACCAATACATGACGTTGT
The DNA here is from genome assembly GCA_014871385.1 of Ceratodon purpureus. Taxonomy (NCBI): domain Eukaryota; kingdom Viridiplantae; phylum Streptophyta; class Bryopsida; order Pseudoditrichales; family Ditrichaceae; genus Ceratodon; species Ceratodon purpureus. The sequence goes on from CM026423.1 coordinate 6,997,989, forward strand.
TTCTAACTTCTCTATTAATAATGTTGAATAAACAGTAGCTATTGCTACATTGATAAATACTTGTTCCGGTGCTACTGTAATGTTAATATTAAAATTTTGGCAGAGTTATTAGCGACACCCACACATCAAAGTCATGCCCTTTCTATAAATGTGGGGACTGATAGCTCCAGAAGGCAAACTTGGGCCAAGTTTACTGTGAAATATAACATGCAGCTGGAATGAGAATTCGTAGACTATATTAGTTTCAGAAACTAAAATACCATGGAAACCAGGAATTCTCGAAGAACCAAAAGTTGTCAACTTTAGATGAGCTTTTACAACCCTAGAGTCGTTCCGACTGAAAGCATATCCTCATTGGATCCCACAGACCCTTTTAATACTAAGAATTTTGTATCATTATTGGAACTTTTTTTGTATCTGAACTTTTGTTGATGGAACTTTTAGAAATAAGAAAAAAGTTCGACATCAAAATAACTGTAATTTTATATCCTAACTAGTCGAAAAACCTCATATATCTTGTTTTCCTCAAATACGATCTGATCTAAAGATTTACACAGTTTAAAATTTTTATCGTATCATGACAAACCTCAAGTACAAATCTTATCTTCATACCCACAGACCCACTCAAAAAATGAACAATCATGAGGAACATTAACTATGAACAGCTAAAAACTTAGTATAAGTGACATTTGCAACCACATTGAAGCTAGCTACTAAATCTCATGATAGTTTCATTTAACAAGTTTTTAAAAACCTTGAGACACCTGTTTCTTCAGGGCTCACTAGCCAATTATACACTGACAAAGATGAGCAGGCATGTGTGGGAACTTACGGTGAGCTCAGTAGTACATTATTTTGCTGTTGCTTAACCTTTCAGCAAAGGAGAGTAGGCTGATGTCGCATCACTCTCACTTGCCCCTTCGGTGAAGCGTACTACGCAACATGGCCTTTATTTTCTGATGTGAAGGCGGACCAACCAGACAGTGGTGATCGCAGAATTAGCGGAGTTTCTGTACGTTGAGTCGAGGTGACTGTACATACTGATCAATGTTTACTACTCGGAGGAGATCTCAAGCTCATGTGAAATTGATTTATCTTCATCTAACCTTGGGCCTTTGTGTGACGGCAATTAAATCATCTAGGTTAATGTTTTGAACATGGCATGACACGGGAGTGAACACTGAGTGAGTGGGTGGGTCGAGGGTCACTTCAGCTCTTCATTTCAGAAATCAATTTGATATCTCGTCTGACAGTCCGGGCTTGCTCCAGCTAGCTAGCTCAAAGTGACAATAGCATGAACTTCTGGTGAAGTGTGTGAAATGCATGAGTTTCTAGGTGGTAATTGTACACCATTCTAGTAAATTTATAAGTGTTATCAGTGATTTTTTTTTTTTAAAAGACCCATTTCATCACTTATAAAGAACCTGTATGGCAATGACAAACTCACTCAGAAAACTGAGAACTTCACCTAACTGATATGCAGACTCTAGCTAAAATGCAGGCTCTAGCTAATATGCAGACTCTAGCTAAGAACGCAGACTCTGGCCTATCTAGAAATACCGAGAAGAATGAATGCAAGACGTGGTGGAAATGGTCCATAAAGATAAAACCATGATGGTGGCATGCTCTAATATTTCCCTGATTAATAGAGCTGCATGTTCAGAATTCAAACACAATGTATAGAGTCATGATTAGCAAGAGTCCCGTTCAAAACCAGCACGAAACGAAGGTAAAAACAGGCTACTTGCAAGCTACTTGTAGAGAAATCTCACTGTGACATCGGTGAAATCGGTGAAAGATCTTTCGAAATCAAGACTAGCACGACTCCGGCACGAACCAGCAAGCGAACCAGCAAGCGACAAAACACAGACGGCATTGCATTAGGCAAACTGCGAAGTAAACTACTCTACTTTGACGCCTAGTTCAAGGTTAGCAGAGGAGCGGGAAAGTAGACAAGGTGCATCTAGAGGTCTTAGTGAACGATCAGCGTTGGAAACAAGTCAAAGATTAGGAAGACCGAAAACTACCTGAGAGACAGGAATGATAAAATTTCAGTTGGTTTGTTAGCTCGAAGAAATCTAGCAAATTTTTAGTTTGGTATTGACTCATCGTAGAGTTGAGATTACTGCGGCCATGTATAAGAGGTTTGTGAGCTTGTTTAGTGTTAGAGCTAATCGGGTTTAGAGCGGGCAGTCGTGAAGTGCGTGGAGGCTATCATTGTTGCAGAGAGACGATGCTCTTGAGGCACTGGCAAACACCTTCTCTCTGCAAGAGGACGGCTTCTCTGTGAGGGGTTCTCTGGGAGTGGGAGCCTCACTGCTGAGATTGAGTTCCAGGCCTCTTGCCTCTTGTGCAAGGTCACCTTCTTCCTTACCACGCAGTCTGCGTTTTGGCCTTTCCTGCTTACCAATCGTCCAACTAGAGGGCGCCTGTCGTCGCTGTTCTTGTCGGTCGGAGTTTCGAGGACGACTGCACCCACGTCTCCGGCCTGTGATTCCGGACATTCTTCACCCGTGATCGAGATAGTTTGCACGGTCGTCGACGTTGAGCGCTGCATCTTGGACTCTGTCTTTGGGGCGCGGAGCGTGGTGGAGTACAGGGGTTCCTTTCACGAGAGGTAAGTTGGAATACAGAATTTCTCTGCATCTAATGTGAGCGACAATGGCTGTTTTTCTTAAATGTGAAAGAGGATGGCCGGTTTGTGTAGGAATCAGGGGTAATATTCGATCGTTGAACTTGTTAACCTGCGAGTCGAGGTCGGACTCCGTTTCTGATGAGCCTGGATTATGTACTTGTTAATCTAGATGCGATCAAAGCTGTGAAATAAGTTCTGCTTGTCTATCTGCCTACTTCGCCGTAACTTAGAGTGTTGGGCCGTCTTGTAGGTGTAGCGGTCATAGAGTACGGAATATCCTGGCATAAAATGTTTCTTAATCGTTGAGAGTTCTGAAGGTAGTGTCCTTCTGATGCTGCTAAGATGGCGATGTTGTGTTTTACTATCTCCCTAACGTTGTGAACCGGGAGAAACGGTCAAGGAAATGCATGTTTTGTGTGGTTTTCAAGGAAATGTATGCATTCTTCGAAGCTTTCACCGTATGCATAGCCGCGATGAACTAGGTAGATTCTAGCCTGTTTAAGTCATTTTCAGTTCGTGATCAACATGGAGGGGGCTTGCTGGAGTTGTTTGACGTTCTTAGACGGAGAGAGAGATGGTTGTTAATCTGCACATAGTGGAAAACTAATGCTGACCTTGATAGTTCAGGGGTTTTGAGTCCACTTCGAAGCTTTTCGGAAGTTTCACCGGTTTAATACCTCTGAAAGTACCTCTAAAGGCTGTTTGCAAGATGTAGAATGTCACATGAGTAGATACACATGTGTGGCATACGTAAATTTCACTTCAATCTGATGAGGAAGAGGAACCACGTGACGGCCAGTGAACTGTAAGAAGTACACGATCAATAGAGGATATCTGACAACCTCATTTCGGCACATAAGGATCTTACTGGTTTTTCCTTCAGAGAATTGCTAGACTTGTTTAAATTTCTTAGAGCGAGCTGCGGATAGCTGACAATGGCCGTGCACGACGGCGAGTTATTCCGGCATTAACTTCACCCGAGGAATGATCGCCTTTTCTGATATTGAAAATTATCAATAAGCAGAGTCTTTCATATACCTTGCTTAAGGTTTTGTTGAGATACTAACCACAAAGTCGTCTTCTGTGTCCTGGGTACAGGGTTGAAGTGGTATCTTAAGAGACTGTGGTTCAAGACTCTGAAGTATGCCTTTCGACGATGCTTTGTCGCATGATTCGTCCCTCAAGCAAGGCGAATATCTTGAGTCCTGGGAAAGTACAAGGTTCTCACATAGACAAGATCCTCTATGTGGAGACCACGCACAAATGCTATATGGCCAGAATGCGGATCTGCCCAGAAACCATGAACTTGGTGCCCACCTGCTCGAAGTCGAGGATACTGAGCAGAGTCAGTCAATGAATAATTCAGAAAACGAGGACAGTCATCTTCTGGAGAATCAGGGCTCGAGCAGCACAGGAGCTGGCGGCCCTCCAACATGGCTCAGCACTGCCCTATCGAGGCAGCAAAATCAGTCTCTCCATGATGGAGACAACCCTGGTCACGGTGAAGCTGAGAAATGGTGTCCCGGATGTTCCGCCCGTGGAGCACAATCATGTGTGTGTAGTCCGTCAATGCATGCTGGTGATACTAATGCAACCTCATTTCCGAATCACACTACCTACACCCATTGGCTACAAGGTACACGCATGCAAGGTACACGCATGCAGGCGGGTGATTCTCAGCATCAACCAGGGGAATTTGGTGGCGAGGAAGAATTCGGGAGCCATCGCATGGATACTGGAATGGCGACTGAGCTGAATCTTTCGGCAGCACATGGAAGAGATGCCCAGCCGTTTCTGGAGTCTCTGAGTCATCCCCCAGTGGCTGCTCCAAGATATGCTGGAGAATACAGCAGGGTAGGTCACCGTGCTAGTATCTGCTTTATTAATTGTGAATGAACAGTTCTTGCCTCAATCATACGGTCCACGTAAATAATTGGGAAATAATTTGCCTAACTCATAAGCTACTGCTTTGCAAAGGAAATGAGTATCTTAACGACCCAGCATGAAGTGGTAACTCTTAAATGCTTGACAGTGGTAACTCTTAAATGACAAAAGAGCTCTTGCACAGAGAATGGACTGTGTTTTATGCTATGCACATCTATATGTTCTGATGAAATATTCTAGTAAAATATTGATCAGAGCCAGGTTTATGTTGTGCTGATATCAGTAGACTCAATTCAGGTCTGTCTACTAGTATCTCAATTATCTTCGACTTCCGAGATGAGCTGTAACATACAAAACTACTCCGTAGGCATGACTAAAGAATTACTAATTAGTTTACAAAAGTGTTGGGTGCAGGCTGACTGGGACCCTCCAAGGCAGGGACCCGAGTGGGAAGAGCTCAGAAGGCGATATTTGATTACAAGTCATCCTCTTTACCCAGAAATGCTTGCGAATCACGCAGCTTGCCTCCGTGTCGGAACTCCAGTTGATCAGCTTCCTTGCATCGAAGCTCAATTAGCTCAAGCCCCGACTGTCACTGAGAAATACAGTGTCCTCCGCGATCAGATTGCCAACATTTCACGAGAAGAGAAAGAGGATTTAGACCGTTTCATGGTAAGAACGCTGGATTCTCGGATTCCATTTCAGTAAAAGACCAACCATGAGGAATTTCAAGAGTGTCTGGTAGTTCTTATTTTATTTTGTTTGTCAAAACTAAGGTTGTGCCATTTCCATGAATAACTAAACAATGAGATTCCGAATAAATCAGTTAACCTTTATCAAGCTTCATCTCTTTGGCATTGTGCAGTCAGAGTATTCGTATCTCCTGGGACAGTTCAAAGAGTTGTTGCAGCTTCATGTCCAAAGAGATGTCACAGAGGCAATGATGTCATGTTGGGAGCTGGAACAAGCGCTTCTTTCCCTCACCGGTAAGTACTACTCTACTATACCATGCTAGTATACTAGTATGGCCTTTAGCCCATAATTTGAAGTAGTGGAGTTGGAGTCAAGTCGGAATTCGGCAAACAGACACATAATTCGAGCAACTCAATTTTTGAAAGAGAAAATTCTGAATGTACTGATTGTGTTTTGTTGATAAAATGTCCTATTGCGATATTACGAGATCCAATAACAAGATCCAGCAATTAATAACTGTGTTCACTTTCAACTTACTAACTTAGGAATGCGTCTAGAGGTGGACAATGACTGCGGTGCAACTATGTCCGATGAGGATGTCGAAGATTACGACAGTGACTATGGCTCATACGACCAGAGTATGGATTTCAATGATAGCGGGGGTTATGGTCCTCTTGTGCCAACGGAGACAGAGCGCAGTCTCATGGAGCGAGTAAGGCAGGAACTCAAGCATGAGCTGAAACAGGCAAGATTCATATCCTAAAAAGATTAATATGTATTTTATCACACTCTCGATCTTTAGTTTATATGGAAGGATTTCTTTCGAGTTTATATGTCTGTCCTCTGGTTCCCGGACGCTTTGTCTGATAAATCGTATTCTTTGAAGTGATTAAACGACTCATCGGTACATAGTGAACAGTGCCGATGACGCAGAATCATCCACTGCAGAAGAAGTACATGCAGATTAGGACTTATTGGAGCGCAGCTCAAACTTACCTTAGCTTATTGATCCACTGTCGTGTATATCCAGTGTATATTCACGAAGGAAACAATGAATTTCTTGAACTACGAGTTGATTGCTTCCCTGCTGCATGAACTGTAATATGATACGCAGTAGTAGGACCCTATTGATCAAAATGTTCAGACCTCCTTGTGCTTAGCTAATAAATACGATGTTCCGACAAAATTGCTGGATTCATTCAGGGTTACAAATCCAAGATTGAGGATGTTCGAGAGGAGATTTTACGCAAAAGAAGGGCTGGAAAGCTGCCTGACGGCACCACAACTGTACTCAAGGCTTGGTGGCAAGCTCACTCGAAGTGGCCTTACCCAACTGTACGTAAACATTCATATCTTCCTGCCTGAATCTAAGTATACAGTTTGGCTTTTTAGTTTGTGTATGTAAATGATCAACAGGCAAGCTTGCACCAATGCTTTTAACAATAAATATCAATGTCGAAAGCATGGTGTGATCTTAAATGATATTGGTCTCGGGTCTCATTGATTATCATGTTATATACTATTAATTGCACTATATCATGCAATATATTATCATGCTAATTATAACTGCTTACACCGTTTCCTTTGACATATTGCAATCAGGAGGATGAGAAAGAACTCTTGATTCAGGAGACAGGATTGGAGCTGAAGCAAGTCAACAATTGGTTCATCAATCAGCGGAAGCGAAACTGGCACAGCAATCCTCTGGTCTCAGCTCAGTCTGAATCAAAGAACAAAGCACGAAAGAGGTAAGATGGATTTACACAAGTATCTCATAGTACATTCAGGGTCTCACAGTGATCTCAACTCCATCGTTTCTACAAATTAAGCATGGTCTTTGATCTAGAGAAACCTGCAGCTGTCTTTCGGATGGCTTTGCTGTGGTCTACGACTCCCACAAAATTCTGCCTCACTTTGGAGTTAGAGGATCTCAAATTAGAGATGCATTAATTTCTCTCATCTGGTTATGTATAAATTTATATATGTAGGAATGTCGATCTCGGAATGGGCATAAAATTATCTGTCGACGATCATTCAAGTTGATGAAAAAAATAAAACGGTATACAAGGATCAGAAGAATTGACTTCCGTATCTGCTTGATCTTGAACGCAGCTGGTGAACGCTGAAGATTGGCGGTACCTCACGAGTCACGACGGAGTTGGAGCTTTTCGCATTCAACAGGGGCCTAAAAGAAATTTTCCAGTTGGCACCTACATGGTGTCCATAGCCATTTTGGAGACGAAATCTGTTTTTGCATGTTATCATAACACTACAAAAAAAAAAAAGAGGGGGTAGATTAAGTGATAGATTAAGAGTACTAAACGGATACGGACTTCAAGGTGCTCTGTGGTCGTTCACAATTTTTCCAAGCCTAAATTGCGACTGAATCTGGATCAGGACGTTATAAGCAAATCTAAAACAATTTTCAAAGTAGAAATGATTTTAGATACATGATAGTCCTGAACTTATGTTAATCACCACACGACTGCACATTTACCTTTGTATAAATTATATGTTTCTATCTTGAATTATGTGTAGTGTGTATTTAAGAGGACGTAGAACACTATCTGAATCATGCAGTTAAAAAACAAGCCATCAACCATGAAATAAGGGTTTAATGATCGAGCTTCACTTTCCGGCTGTCAATTTATGAATGATATCTCACACGGACTTTTGCTGCTGAAGTGATGTGCGTAGAGTGCAGCTGCTTGCTCAAGATCAGCACCTCTTACTTCAACTTCAGACATAGCATAATTCTGGTTTCTAGAATTTAGGGATTATGGTAAACCATCTTGTGCTCAGTTCTCGATAACTTTACTAATCAGTTACCCCTACCTGGATCAGTTTGAGATTTTAAACTGTTTCACTAAATAATCCTAAATTCTAGATCTCATCTCTCATGCACTTTTGAAGGTATATAGTACAATGTGTAAAAGGCTAAGCTAGAATGCACGGACTGCAGAGTGTGTTTAACCTGTTTCAAAGAAGATATTTGACTGAAATTTTCAGTTACTACTGAAAATATTTTCATCTTATGCTACTGGCATTGTCCGTTGACAAAGATCGACAGAAATGATGTTTTGACCTGGAATGTACAGTACCTCAAAACTTGTGATAGCTTCCAGCCTTCCTTCGAGTATTTACAGTCTCCCAAACTATCATCAAACTAAGTACTAAGAAACCTAAGGTCAACTCTGTGAACCTAATAAGAATTATAAGAAGAGGCTTGAGCAGATTCAACCACTGAGATCATGAATGTGAGAGTTCAGGAATTGAAAGGCCAGGGACGAGATTCATGTGGGTCACGGGACCCATGTGGAGCTGTGAGCAGGTAGTACAGTCTGTTAGTGCCGCCTTATTCCAGCCTCACATGAAAGTGTGCATTCAAGGTTTGTTCATATGAATCATGAATTCAGCAAGCTTAAAGTTCAATGAATCTTGAGGCCAGCTAGCAACATGATTCATGTGGGGAAAAATCTTCTGAATCTCACTGCAATGATGGAAAACACCGAATTCGTAGCATCGGACTCTTTTCAATTGTACTAAGCTCAGATATTGAGCAGATACCTCCTCCGCCTTCTGCGACAGGAAAATTGGTCAGAAGCTCATAGTTTGTAGACCATGAGCACAGTAGTAATCTTCTCTATACGTGACTTAGATTGTTCAAATTCACAATCGGTGAGAGTAGGAACAGATTTCGAAGGTTTTGGTTAGAACTTAGCTCCTCTTGCTGGTTTTTGGATTCGCTGCGCAATGACTGAGAGAAGCCGTGCTCTCGTAGAGACGGAAGTGGAATCAACTCCTGCAACACCTGAGTGTTCAGCAGTGCTACCATTGCAACCAAGAGTGACAAAGCCTCCCATAGCTGCTCCACCTGCCGAGTCAAGGACAAGGGACACCACTGTAAATGTAGTCTCGGACCAGCACAACGATCTAAGGACTTTGGGATCCAAGTTTGCAGTAGCGTCGCCATGGCGAAGCCCTGCGAATAAAGCTGCATGCCGGTTGTCACCGAATTTCATAACGCCAATTGGAACTCCGATTCACAGGACTTTTCACAGCCTTCAACATTACCTTGAAGAAGTGGGCCACACCACAACCTTGAATGTGAGAGATACATGGCTTCCTCTCACCGAGAGCCGCAATGGAAACATGGTGTACGCAGCATTTCACAATTTGAATGCCATGATAGGGTACCAGGCTATCTTCCTACCGTTCGCGTTCATGTACCTCGGATGGTATGTGAAAATCTTCTCCATAACACTCACACATTTGTTTCAACAATTTTTCATTTTTACAAATTTTTTTACTGCTGGGTACAGAGCATGCTTGACGTGATCATATCAGAAAGTGTTGTCTGTGCAGGACTTGGGGCTTGACTGTGTTGAGCTTGGCATTCGCGTGGCAGACTTACACGAAATGGCAACTTATCATGATGCACGAATCGGAACCTGGGAAGCGAATTCGCAATTATATTGAACTCTCTCAAGAAGCTTTTGGTACTTCAATGACTACTCCACACTTCCAGTTTTCTTGTGAATCAGTGTATAAATATATGTTCAGTTCATCAAAATGTAGATTTATTTCTGCTGGCCAGCACGGTTAGGTTATACCATAAGAAGAATCATGCTGATTCCTTCAGGTCACTGCACTTGCAATTGTAAGAACTGATATAGTTGTATTAAGAACCCTTGACACTTATAGTCGTGCACTGTAGATTTTTACTTTGAGTTTTTGTCAAGTTTACACCTTCATCTGCGATCTCTTTACATAGGCCCAGATTCATAACGTACATTTCAATGCTACTCTTTGAATTTGTTCAAAGACAAAGTTCAGACTTCGTGTTGTCAAGCAGAATTTCAAAATTTGGTGTTCATAATAGATCTGAGATCTTAATTGGACTTGTACAGGGCAGACAATGGGGTGGCAGATGACTCTGCCGGCAATTCTGAACTTGACAGTGGGAACTTCCATTGGTCTTGTGGTGGTTGGAGGAGGTGCCCTAGAGCTTTTCTACATCTCCGTCTGCAGCAAGTGTGTGGATACCCCCATGACGATGATAGAATGGTGTATGGTGTTCTCCGCGCTGTGCCTCATTCTAGTGCAACTGCCCAACATGAACTCCATAGCCGGTGTTTCACTCGCAGGGGCAACTATGGCTGTCTTATACACCACTCTCATTTGGATGCTTTCTGTCTTCAAAAAACGACCACACGACATTTCTTACGCTCTGGCGACGGAGGAAGATTCTCCACTTGTGACAACATTTGCTGTCCTCAACGCCATTGGCATCATCACCTTCGCCTTCCGAGGCCACAACCTCGTCCTTGAAATACAGGTATTTGGGTCACAAACTTGTGTACATCTCCTTGAAACTATTCCAAATTACCCGAATTAATTTAGGAATCTCTGAAGTCTTAATGAACCAGTGCAAGTCAGTGTTCCTAAACCACGGGAATCTACAACTGATATATAATCCTGTTAGAAGGACTCCAATCATTTCAACTTTTCATTTTGAGCCAATTACTTGTAATATCAAGTTAAATCCATACTGTATAGGTATGTAGATGGCAAATACATGTGTATTAAAGGTACTTGCATGTGTGCAGGGAACATTACCCTCCACAATGAAAGAACCATCATCTGTCTCTATGTGGAACGGAGCAAAAATTGCATACCTCGTTCTAGGACTCTGCTACTTTCCATTAGCCATTGGTGGTTACCGTGGTTTTGGAAACAAGGTGAACTACCTACCTCACCTTAAATTTGTCAACTTGACGCTATATTTCATAACATCACGATCAATTCTCAGCATATGATTTGCTTGCTGAGAGATCAGACACTTCTGTGAAAATTTCTCCTTAACTCAAATACATCATCTGAAATCACTTTCATTGCAGAATCAGGAAACAATCCGTAATTTTTTGCACTGTGCAAATTCCTTAACAAATCATCAGGATTTCTTGTGCAGATGCTGGATTCGGGAATTCTGTACTCACTCCACGCCGCAGAGCTGTCGGGAACTGCTCGGAGTTTCCTCGCTCTGACCTTCCTCTTCGTCATGTTCAGCTGTCTGAGCTCCTTCCAAATATTCTCCATGCCTGTCTTTGACATGATGGAGCAGTTGTACACAGGAAAATGGAACAAGAAGTGCAACCCCTACATAAGGCTCATCACTAGGTCGGTATATGTTCTGGTGGTCTTCTTTGTGGCGATTGCGTTTCCTTTCCTAACAAGCCTGGCAGGTCTTATTGGTGGTCTGAACTCCATTCCGGTTACCTTTGCCATACCTTGCTTCATGTGGCTCAAGATTCGAAGACCTTACAGGGGCAGCTTCACATGGTATCTTAACTGGTTTTTGGCAGTCTTTGGGATCGTTATGAGTTGTCTCGTCACTGCTGCAGGCGTTGGTGTTATTGTACACAGAGGGATTAAGCTCGAGTTTTTCAAGCCTCATGCCTGAATTAGTGATGTCATAGTCATTCTTAGAAAACAGAGAAACAAATTCCAGCTTTTCACAAAGGCTGGGTTGATGAGAAATACAGATTTTCTTTAGGCAGTGACTCAAAGCTACACTTGACAACCAGAGGAGAAGTTTCATTGAAACCACAGCCTTTACACAGAACAAGAGTCATCTGGCATTTGACATATTTTTGACGCAGAAGCCAATTGTCACATTCTGATAGATTAAACGTTACATTTGGACCACGTCCAAGAATTTTATTTATGGTATGATCCAGTTTCAATTTCAACTTCTATCAGAAGTTTTTCTATATCAATTTCTTCCGCTCACCTACTGAAAAAAATATACACACCCTTGAATTGGTTTGATAGAATAGTGTCTGAATCACGTACCATTATCCTATCCTGTGACAAAAATATGCAACTTGAGGAAGTCGAGGAAATTATCCGTTTCCTACATGGGCTGGGAAGCAGGAAGATCTCTACAGATAATAATTAAGCTATTATCGTTCAACATCTTTCTTCATCTATAGATTATCGTATGGCAATTTACTTCGGGTACACTAAATTATATTCACAGTTTGGGATGCTAGTCTCCTAATGCTATAATACAGCTGCGTTATAGTTGGAATATGGCAGAGATTATGATCACTTTCTATAAGCAATTTAATAGCCTGAAAGCTCTTTGAGAATCAAAAGAGAGGCTCCAGATCAAAATTGCTCATCAGGAAGTAGAATTGAAGGAATCGCCATTGCTGCGTGCTCGCCATGTCGTCTTCCCACGAAGAATCTCTTGGCCTGCATCTTGAGTACGAAGCAGATGCGAATACTCGCAACAACGACTCGGAGTTTCACCAGACTCGCACCAATCATTCGAATCGCTAATCACAGTTTCATCACCGTTGATGACGGTTTTCGAGCTCGTGAGAGACTCGACAATGTCAGTGCTGTGGCATTCTCGCCGGTACTCCAGCACTATACTCGCAAGCTTGTGCGTTTGGATGTGTTCATCAGGGATACTCTGCAACAAAAGTACCCCAAATCAGCTCAAACACAAAATCATCACACCAAAGAATTTTTTCAATTTTTACAAAACGTTTTTATCCTACAAAATATCAATCGAAACTTGAATTATTAAGTGGAGCTGGAGGCTTACTTCGAGGACCCAGTTGATGTACTTGAGGTTGTTCACATGCTGGTTCATGTCGAGATCGGTGGGAGTGGACTTGAGGTGCGAGCTTCGGTGTTCAGTGGAGACATCATCCAATTTGGTGATTCTCGGTGCCACAGGCGAGTCATCTTGACTGAACGCAAAGCGGTGGTCCATGAAGTTTGGCTCGATCTCGGAACGGACTTCGTCAGGGATCTTGGACAAGCGCCGTGTGGTGCCGTTCATCATACACCAGGTGCTCGTTGCACGGGCCAGAACCTCCCCTGTTTTGTACGAGCGCATGATCCAGTCTCGGCGCATCCCGTTCTTCCCTGCCGATGCCACCCACGAGTCGATCTCGATCACCTCCGGCCTGCGCATGTCAAAGTGAAAATTTAAGCATCATAAAACTAGGCTTGAAAGAAAAACTGGACTCTGCTTTGGTAAGTCGTTAAACAATCTAAGAAATGTCCGGAAAAGAGCATTATATCAGAAAGCTCTTTTGCAAGTATGGTGTTAATAAGTTTCAGTTCAGTTAGTTAAATGAATTCGGATCCAAAAAAATCATGGTTGTTTTGGATAGATCGATTCCTAATTCAGAAACAACCATTCACCCGAAAATTGAATGTATTGTTTTAAATTTGACAACTGTTACTACATCGAAAACTAAAAATTCAGAAGAAATTGTGCTGGCTATGTCATGAGGAGGGAAATGGATTATACCAGACAGGGTACCGCTCCACGTCCACTTGCATCTTGGTGACGACCCAGATGAGCCCCAACCGGTTCATGGCTCTCGTAGCACCGAACCCATCGCCAGCAATTCCCAAGAGCTGGACGTGATTCAGGGCCATCTCCTGGAACAAGCTGAAAATCTCTCTCACGGAAGTGGACTTATCAGGCCCCACTTCGTAGGAACGGATCACAAAAATCTGTCTGTACATGAGAGAATTCTCTGCAAACCCTCCTTGGCGGAAATGATGAAGAGGGATCAAGTCCCTCCGCATCTTCTCCTTGTCATGGGAGAAGCTCCGGGCCTTCTTCAGCTTGGCTGTGTGTGAAGTGAGTGCCTCCTCCACCGACCCTGAAGATTGTTGCAACACTGAACTTGCTGCCGAATTCACTGCCATTGACATAGCTGCCTTGCTGTTGCTACTGCTGCTGCCATTTCCACCGAACTGTGAGCTTTCGTTAAGATTTGTTGGCTCCATGAGCACTGCTTGCACAGATCCTTGCTTCACCTTCGACCTTCGCCATTGCAGGCCATGAATGGACGTAAACTTCTTCGATGACTTTGCCAGTTCCAGATTCTGGGAGGAATTCCTGAGCCCAGATGTGGATGGAAGCCGCAAGGAAGACATGGGTCCAAGAGCTTCCATGGCTTGAATAGCTGCAACAGTTTTTGATAAAATCCACTCAAGAAGGGAAAACTTAGCTCAACTAGATCAGTCACTGATTTTGGTGAATGTACTCACAAAGAGAATTGTGTCAGAAAACAGTACAGAAGGTAAATTTTGATCACTCTCTTCCAGGTGTAGAAAATGATACAAAGGTCTCCACTCAAAGTTATGTGATGATGGTAATCTTGTTGTCAGGCTCTGGTTCAATTCCAAGGTTGGAAAATGAATAAACTCTTCCAGAAAGTGAGTCTATGACAGAATAAGTGACTGTTGCTGCACCTAAATGTGAGTTTTTGATCAAACAATTGGAATTTTGAAAGAGTGGGATACTCTATGGCCAGATGGTTGTATGGTTGGAATGCTTGGAGAATTTGTTGAGCTGCTCATATATAGGTTTTCATCTTGCTTGCAGCCAGGAGGGTCTGATTTGAATAAAGTCACTGAGTTCAACATTCTAGCAGGCATGTTGCAATCAGGCTGTGAAATTCGGCGGTGCGTCTAACCTGTGTATCCCAGCGACCCCGTTGAAATTGGCGTCATGACTGCTGACCACTTTTACACGTGTCATATGTCATCTGGAGATGCAATCAAATCTTAACTGCCTCATTTGTTGTTGTTGTTTCTAGCAAACCTGAGCAGCCAAGCACATCATGTCAGTTTTCTTCATAGAGCCATCAAAATTATGTTGATCGTGTGAAAGCAGGAGTGTTATATTGTCATACTCTAATCAAGTTGTCATGGTAATACCATGGTTTTAGTTTTTCTACAAAACCGCTGGAAAAGGTGCCCCAAGTTTTGGAACAGCCCAAGACATGGTGAGGACTTTCTGCAACCATAACCCTTTTGCAAGCCCATAGTGGGTGGAAACCATAACTAACCATGTACCTGATTGACTTATACCCAATGATGTGCTTCAGCTAATGAGCTGGAGCCTGGCACCGACCTAGTATTTCACCTGACCTACATTTGCCCTCAACACTTGCAAAAAATCATGTTTCTGTCGTATTAACCAACTATTGGTTTGCAACTTAGTTGAAATCATCATTCTTCATTGGAAAGATATATCATATCACCAAAGAAATGAGATTTTCTGTATAGCTCGCACTTTACATTCACTTAAATGAACAGCATTTGTATTATGAACTACCCTCTAATTTTGTTAATATAATTTCCATCTTTTGCAGAATCATATCTACAATTAAATACCTACATTGAATGATTTATCTTTATTTTAATTTTTTCAAATACCCCATCATCGTAATTTTTTTCTACCTCACACTGCGCAATGAACAGAGGTGAGGGTTTCAAACTTTCAAAATTGAGACCTTAAAGTTCTTTTAGCTGTATGTAAGGGTGAAAATCCCATAACATAAAACATCATCGTGTTCAAGCTATAATTGCTCACCTGTAAGACTGTGAAACAGAATCTGTGCTGAAGCAAATTTGTTCGGCACGTTGAATCATTGCCAATGAGCATCTTAACCATGTTCTGCTTTGATGTGACTTGGATACTTGAGAGAAAGAGGAACTCCTGTCCGCACTGCGCAGAGATTTGGCATTCACAAAGATTCTGCTCGCTCAACACCCTTTGATGCTTATGCTTGCATGTGGACTTGGTAGAAGCCTCCTCCCCTTCTCTGGTTACTGAGATAGTTAAATCATTGATGATCTTCCATGGAGTATTAGCCTTGTTTCTGCAAGTGAGGTCAATTGTTAGTGTGCTGAACCCGAAGCCAGAATTTTCAAAGAGGATTACACAATCTCACACCGTCACACGCTTACGACTCTAGATATTATTTGCTGAAATACACTTTGAGAAGTCTTGCAATTTGAGAACTCTTATGTTGAGAAGTCTTACACTTTAAGAAGTCTTGTGTATCACCATGCAGCTCAGTTCTGGGTCATTTTCCAAATTTACAAGACTTTTAATGACTGTCATACCCAAGAATTAGGTCAAGTGTCATTACATGGCCGAACATAACTCGTTTTGGGACACTTGCTTGGACTTCAAATTTCAATATTCAATTTTGTACCCATGCCGATATTCTTGTTGTTGAAAGAACTTTATTATCACGCTGTTTTTGAGTTCCACAATACACCATGCATGATTCTACAGGCTCAAAAGCAATGGCATGTCTCTGTTGAAATTATGAATCCAATCCTATCTCAGTCACCAGCACATCTACAAACTCAAGACTATACCTCAATGTCATAAGCATGATACTTCCATGTACATCTGTAAGCGGAAATGGTATGACTTTTTGACACCTGCACATCCAAAAATACAGAAATCTTACACGTATTCTGCACTGATTTACATATTTTTATTAACATAATTGTTGAAGACCACTGAAGTTCACAACTGGTTTACCTCCCTGAATTAGAATTCCCAGACATAAGGATAAACTGTTTGTAGGTTGGCTCAGCTTAGGGTTTGGACCTCTGTTTTCTGACACAATTGCATATGTATCCAGCTTGTGAAACTTCAAGCTTCAAAGATATTCTCTATTTGATCAACCAAGCATTGTTTGCCAGAAGATGCGCAATATTTGCTGACACACTCAATTGCATGTCCGGGTACATCTGTGCATTGGATTACTGAGTTGCTACTCGAATTGTTTTTGGATCCCTTGTCATCAAAGAGCTTCAGAAGAAACATCTTTGTTGCTTATGGTCCACACATCTGCACTCATCTGCTCAAACACTCACGTGTCACCTAAAGTATTTACAAGGTTGGTGGAGGCAAACAAAGTCAGGCACAACACGGCTGTAAAAAAAAAAAAAAAACCACAAAGAAATTGGATTCCATCATTTTCCCGTATGGTACTACAATGTTCCTGAGTCATGAACCTCACTTCCTCACTGCTTGCCGAGGGGAGGAACCAAATTTGTGGTCCCTTCAGGAAATGACATACATGTGTTCCTTTTACACCAGGCCCCTACATAGATTTCATGATGTAGGTCACCACCAACAAAGAAGGTTAGGTTTCATTTGTCTTCGTAAATTCACCTCTACAAGAAATTATAAATAGATCAAAACCCTCCCTGCCCCCATCATCTGGATGAAAAATGAAAGTATCAGTAAGATTCCATTCATTAAGCCACATTTGTAATTTATTTTTTTAAAACAACATAAAATTCTATGGTAAACTATAAACTTTGTAAGAAGAAGATGATTTGATAATTCTCTTTGTTTTGTGCTTCACATTCATATGATTCAACAAAATCTCAAAAATCTTAATTCAAAAGTTTTTTTTGAAGTTACCTATTTTAATGAATTCACATATGAATTATCAACATCTTATGAATTATGAATAATCAAACAGACAAAGGATTTCAAAATCATAGTCTCAAATTCTAAATAAAAATATAGGTAATCATGATCATAGATTTAATCATACAAATATAGTCTAACATTCATAATCTACAGCTTTAAATTTTAATTCATATTTCAAGATCAAATTATTTTTCATATAATTGCACAAAAATATTGTTTTCAATTGTACATAAAAGTTACAAAGTAACATATATATATATATATGTCGTTTCTAAGAAATTATATAAGAAAAAAATTGACTTGAATCATAACGTTTTGTTTCTACACCTATGAAAATTCCACCCGTGACAAATATAAAAGCTCAATAAGAATACTAACTCGAACTTAATTAAATACGTTAGTGTGAATCATCATACCGTACACTCCATATGATATGAACAAGACTCATTCTAAAATCCTACACTAACAAGAAACATTAGGGGAAGATTGGGGTCTCCAAAGGGCCTTTGGTCGGAATCGGTGCCTGAAAATTAGGCCATGCCCGTGCACTTTACCAGCTGGCACCAATGGTGCCAGCAGGTCGCCAAATGGTGCCAGCAGTGCCAGCAGTTGGCGTTTGGGGGGTCCAGCCAATCGCTTGCAGCGAAGGTGTTGCCCACTGCTGTCACCCCATTGGACAGTAGCGGATCCTGTTGTCAGCGGGGCAAATTTTGTTGTCAGCGGGCAGGATATCCACTAATGAGATTTCGCAGAGACGTGTCAGCGCACAGGAAGCTCACCTAATCCGGGCTGTCTTACAAGGCCCTTGGGAGACCCCATTTTTCCCCTAATGATCACATAAAATCTCTGAGTAACTGTGCAAAAATCACACCCTTGGGCCTTAAGCATGACTTTAAGAATTTTGAGCATTTTTTTATTTATATAATATCTAATTTTTTGGACCAAATTAACAAGAGAGATATAATCTAAATGCACTTTAAAATGCATTATCTAGACAATGTATGAATAAGTTATGAATTTTAAAAGGTACGCCTAATGCCAACCCTAAGAGACGCTTATGGACGCTTATGACCTTTAAAAATTCATAACTTAGGGACGCTTATGGATTCTGTAACACCATAGCAAGTTTGTTCTTATATATTTCTCCAAAAAAAAACAAAAAAATTGGAAATTACATGCCTTCAAGAACGAATTTATAGTAAATTACTCTCAAGAAAGACCAAAAATCCTATAAATGTGGTGACTCATACTCTGTGAGGAAGCCACCGCAAGTTCTATAGCTCTAAAAGCTTATCAGATCCTACAATGACAGATAACAGACTCCAGATCCACAAATTGCGTTGTGAAACGCCAATTAGAGGCTCCTACAAAACCCTTGCTCCTCTCAGGCTTCCCATCTCAAATTGCACATTTTAGACAGAGAATTTGATAGAGGTTGAGGAAGGCTCTGAGTTTGCTGAAAGAAGCATTGAGTTCACGGGGAGGAGGCACCGAGGGAGTGAGAAGAGGAGGCACTTGCTTTGAGGAGGCCGCACATGCGACGACACTTATTGCTTTGTTCTCGCAACATTGTTCGGGGAGAGACAATTGCGGCAGGAGCACACCCTTGAGGGAATTCACAGACAAGTCTAAATGCTCCCGGTTCATGAGGCCACCGAGCTACTGTGAAATCTTGCCCGTGAGCGAATTCTCTGCTAACATGAGAATTTTAAACTTCACGAGATTTATAATCTCGAGCGGGATGGTGCCCGAGATGGTGTTATAGCTGAGGTCACGATATTCCAAGTTGAAGACGGCCCCGGTGAAGAAGGTCGCAGGGATGGTGCCCGAGAGGAGGGAGTTGCTCTGATTGAGAAGAGGCGGCTTCGTCACATGCTGTTTCGAAGTCGATGAGAGGAAGAGGGTGGCTTGTGGTTCTGCTGAAGGAGATTTGTCTGCAAGGAAGAAGAAGGAGAGGGTGACTCAAGCGGGTTGTCTGTTTGTAGTAGATAAGGTTGCAGTTCCGAGTTTGCTTCGAAATTGCTTCAAATTTGCTCCAAATTTGCTCCAAATTTGCTCAGCCGGCGTTGGAGGTTCTGAGACCCGGGAGGTCGTTTTTTCTTGATTTCGAAGAAGATTCAAACATGGTTTAGAAACTTGTTCACTCCAAAAATGAATTTGTTGTGAATTTGTTTCTTGACCAAGATTTTGACTCTCTTGTTTTATTTAGTGTCAAACGGAAAATGAAGAGCAGACAAGAAAGATATGCAACCAGAAAAGTTGACCATGCTAGGGTCTGCCTAAGGTAAGTCTGAAATGTTTGCTTGATAATCGTGAGAGAAGAGGTGCTTGTCCAAACTAAATTTCCCTACAACAATTGTTGAATTTCCTTGTGATTGACTTTCTCGTGGCATATAACTTGCAAGTTAGAATCAAAAAACCTGCAAATTTATTAAATCTATACAAAGAGATGCTATGAATCTGAATGTAACATGGCCTTCTTTTGTTAGTTACAAAGCAAACTCCTAAAAGACAAATGATAAACTTACATGGTGTCTTGCTAATTTTTCTTTCTTGCTGGTTCTTGGGTTGTTGTCATTCCATTTGAATTGATGTTCTTGTAGAGTTTTGCAACCCTACTCAAATTGTTCTCATTACAGTGTCTAGAGACACTTCCACATCAATCTCGTCATTGCAGTTCGTGTCTATAGCTTGCACTTCTCTGTTGCTTAATAGTGGCTTTACCATGCTCTCTAGCATAGCTTGCTTCTGGAATTCAATGTCAAATGATTTCAATATCCTTTGTTGAACATAGTAGTTTTGCTAGAAATATGATTCCAAGCTCTAAAAAGCCAATGACAGATATAAGGCTTAGCTTGGACATTTTGAAATCAATGTGTACTTCTTGTTTACCTTTGAATTGCGTTGTAATTGTATCCGTAGTGAATTGATTGAACTTTTAACAAAAGGCATGTTTGAAAGGTCTTTGTATCATTCCATCTGCAAGTTGAAATACACTTGTACAATTTGGGGTGATGACTCTTCATCCACTCTCGTAATTCTCTATTGATATGCACACTCCACCAATCTATAAGCTAGATCATTTCCTAATTTACTGGAAAAGCCTTCAGCTCAATTTGTGCAAGTAGGTAGGATTTGAGAATCTTGTCTACAAATTCTTTGCAAGTAGTTAAGGTAGACCAATGGTTGTAGCTGTAAGAAACGTTCCACCTTGTTATCTCGCACTCTGCTCTCCTTCCTTTTAACTTAAGCAATGATTTCGTCGTTGATCCTTGAAAAATACTTGGAAAAGAAGACAGCGGCCCTCTGCTGCAGAATTAGACACTATGAGAGTAATTTGGCGCTTATCCTCTGCTCCATGTACTTTTACATGTTTTGATCCCTTTGTCTTCCAAGTTCGTGATCCCTATGTAGGTACCAAGTGAATTCCTGTTGGGTCAGAGTTCACAACTAATTCTTTAGGAATGTTGAGAACCTTGATCAAATACGCATAACGTTGCGCCATTGCTCTGCCTTGTTCTACAAAATCTTTTGGTAATTTCCATGCAGTTGTTGAATCATACTCCGTAACTCCAGTTTAGCTCTGGCTTAACAAAATAATTGGTCCATTCATAAGAGACTCGAAAAGCTGTAGAGTATGTACCTTCAAGAAGTTGAGGAGCTTTTTTGAGGATCATTGCTCTGATCAGCGGTTGGATGCAGACTGCATAAATTGGTTGTTCGGCTTGCCTCATCTTCTTCAAGACTGTGCAGATTTCCTCTTTCAAGGCAGGATAAGACTTCGACACCGGCCAATGTTGAGCAGGCTTTGCAAAGTAAGTTCCAAATTCAATGCATCTCTTGTAAATATCTTTGAGCTTCCCGTTTCGGTGGAACCAATCTCTCATAGAATTCTTGGATAGACCGTCTTAGACACTACTAGAGAGATCTCCTGGACCTTTTCTATAAATTGCCCTCAAAAAACCTTAAAGTTCCTGAAATGCATCTACACTATCTCATCGCATTGAAAATTGGTGGCCAAAGGACTGGTGTAAACTAGTCAGTGTAGGAACCTCTAACCTTTCCTATTCGCTTCATCTTCTCCACTTTTGGCTTCAACAACACCATCTCCGCCTTCTTTGGTCTGACCAGTGGTTGTTTCAAAACCTCCTTGCCCGGCCTTGAGCGCTCCTCCTCTAACCACGTCTGGTCCAAATTTGTAAATTCCTTTTCAATCTCCACTACCATCTCTTTTCTTATAATGGGTGTAAAAGCACAGTTGACCATTTGTTGCTTGGGAGCCATCACTACTCTCTCTCTTGTACACTTACACACTACAAAAACAAAATACATACAACTTTGCAAATGGAAAAGACAGACATGATACAAGGGAAGTGAAGGGACTTAGGTTAAGCACAATTAGGACATAGGTTTCGACAAGTTTAACCGCCATAAGTGGATTGAAATGTCAATTTTTACAAGGAAAATTAAAAAAACATCCCAATATATTCACCCTCATGTGGACAAACTGCAGATGAACGAACTGCTATGGTGTTATGGTACAGGGGCGCTTATGGGTACATGGACGCTTATGGATACAAGGACGCTTATGGGTGCAAGGACGCTTATGAGTACAGGACGCTTATGGGTGTTGTTACCTCAGAGTTGCCAATCCAAGCTACATACACACTACAGACTGCAGAAGGTGAGTGCAGCGGTGAATGATGATGTCGCGTATGAAGAAAACATAAGAACTGGAGTCCACAGTTGCCACCAAACAAATGAAACATTCAGCTACAAGGGCGACTTTCACAGACTATAAGCAGTAGAAAAGCACAGCAAGTTTTGGCCACATGTTGCAATCTGGTGGTTTGCAGGACAATGCACTGGCCCCATTTTCCTTTGAAAAGGAGCAGCTTATACACAGCCAACTCACTCCATTTCTGTCATCAGTTGTTGGCACGGCATCCAAAAGAATACAGTATATAACATGCACACCCTGTTACAACTTAGTAACATCTCATGCTCTCACTCTACTGCAAGGTGAAGCTCTCTCTGTGCTCCCATTTCAGCAGCTTCTTCAGAAACTTAGTCCTTGGTGTGTGTGTGTGTGTTAAATTTTGCTGGAAAAACTGCAACGTATGGTAACTTAATTGCTTTTGGATATAAGCAAAGCGTTCACAGGTTGGCCAGCCTTCTATGTACAGAGATTATGTGTTTTGAGTTGTTTTCTTTAGTTGGTTGTAACAGAAGAATGCTTAAGTTTTAGTGATTTTTTTGCTGTGCATGTGTTCTGATGCTTGCCCCACAATGCTGAAAATCAGCCTCATCGTGTGTGTATGGTAACCATTTGGGTGTAATTCTACCGCAGAAGAGTCACATAGAATTTATCACAAAGGTAAAGTGACGGGAATAGATCAACCGACATTCAACATTAACTGCTGTAGAATCTGCACAATGTGTGCCATGTTATCCATTCAAAATAATTGGCACACAAGTGACCTTTGTTACTAATCATTGCAACACTGCAATGAGATTCACTTTCTTGTGCGCCAGAAGAGAAAAGTTAAAGAAATAATTGCCCCATCTGAGCCTTCACTACGTTGTCTAAGCAAGAATGGATGTCGCAAGTTCAAATCTGGTCCAACACCTGCCACATCCATGCTCCTGAGATTTGATGTTAGATGACCTTGTGAGTGTGTGTGTCCTCGTGAGACAGAGGGCTGACACTCCTGCAATTTGTGACTTATCTTTTTTCTGATTCATCACTCGTTGGTTTTGAGATTTTGATCAGGAGCTAGCTAGGTGCAGGTCCGAGGAATTGTTCGGTATTTTATCATGGCTATGAACGTGGGAAACCTTTCAGCACACAGGCTACAGTGCTCATTCAGACCTGGGGCAGCGCTTAATTCTTATCCACTCCCTCAGATCATGTCAGTGTCACCTTTCGCCGAGAATCGGATTCATCTAGTGCCGAATTCTACCGGAAGATTTCTGAGCGCTAAGTCCCTACTGCTGGGGTTTAAGAACTCCAGTTCATTCAAAGTTTCAAAGTTCATCGTTGCAGTTCACGCCAAGACCAACGGCAGGACACCTTCACAGGACACTGGCAACATCGCCTTGATTAATCCAGAGACGGTCTCAACTCCCGCAAGCATCTCACAGGTGACACCAGACTCAGGAAAAAATGAAAACATGGTGAAGAAATCGGTTCCACTGCACCAATTGCGCCAGGGTGAATTTCTGGAGAATCACTTGCTCTACAGGCAGAAATTTGTGATTCGCTCCTATGAAGTGGGTGCCGACAAGGCGACGTCCATCACCACAATTTTCAGCTTCTTCCAAGTGAGTATCTGCTCTTAAGCTGTGTATTTCTAGTTTCTGTTAACCTTCAGGTTGAGAATGTTTTTTAAGAATTTTTGTGAATTTAAATGTTAATTGTTAAGGTTGAGAATCATATGGCTGCTAACAGAAGTGCACAGATAAAAAATGCAATTATGAGTTTGACGTGAAGGTTTTTTGCAATTGGCAGGAAGTCTCGTTGTGCCATGTCCATTTAATGGGAATTGCTGGAGATGGATTTGGAGCAACTAAGGCTATGAACCTTCTTGGACTAATCTGGGTCGTGGCCAAGATGCATGTGGAAGTGGAGGAATTTCCTAAATGGTAATTATAACTCTGGCCTTACACCTACAAGCTTTCTTTAAAACACAAGCAGTGAAAGCCTTGTCAATCAGGAAGTTGTGCTAGTTTGATGGTCAGCTCCTAGCTACATGCACTTGCAGACTCGTAGGGATGTTATATGTTTAATAATTTGTTTAATGATTTGCTATCAGTTGATAAGAATTGCGACAATGATCCAAGTGCCTGAACAATTAGCATAGAATCTGCACTTCACTTCTAACTGATGGACACTTAACCACGATGATGCAGGCCGGACGTTATTGAGATTGATTCCTGGATTGCTCGAGCTGGCAAGAATGGCATGAGACGGGACTGGGTTGTGCGGCGTTATGAAACAAATGAAGTGCTTATCCGGGCAACAAGGTAATATACTTAATCATAGTAAATTTCTTTACCAATTTGTCAGGACAGCTGAAGTTAAAACTTTGCAATGAATTGACCTAAATTATGTTAATCTCTTGGTTAATTGGATTGTGCAGCACTTGGTGTATGATGGACTCCAACACACGGCGAGTGTGCAAGATGCCTGATGCAGCTAGAGCAGAGCTGGACCCATTCTTTCTGGATGACCGATTTGTTTTCCAACAAAAGGATATTCTTTCCAACCGAATCCCCAAATTGGATAATGTCACGGCTAAGTACTTTAGCCCCCCTCTCAAGGTAACATACCACGGTATACAAAACTTAGAAACATATATTTCTCTTTAAGAAACGTTAATTCTGGTGTTGGAACAGTTTTTTTCTCTTTGAAGTAATTTGAAACATTTGGCATGTTTTGTTGCCTTCAGTCTTCCAGGGCGGACCTCGACGTGAACCAACACGTGAGCAACCTCAAGTACATAAGCTGGACTCTTCAGGTATAAATTATTCAACCGATGTGATATTTCCCCCAGATCATTTAAGTGCATACTTTACACAATCTAAAACTACTTTTCTTAATTAATTCTGGATTTAAACCTCTATTGCTGGTTGCAGAGTGTGCCAGAAGAGCACTTGGAGACGCACGATTTGACAAGCATAACCATCGAGTACAGGCGAGAGTGCCAGAGTAAGAATGTTGTGGAGTCCATCACAAGCTCAAAGAAAATGCTGGAAGAATGTGCCGCTTCGGTGCCTGCAGAGGGCTTCTGGAGCTTCTTTGTCGATTCTGGCCTCCCCTGCAGCGAGTTCACCCATCTTCTTCGAACTCAAGACTCGGCGCAGCATGAAATTGTTCGTGCTAGGACATCTTGGCGACCAAAACCAAGTAGTGCATCTTCGAGAATGGCCGAGCACAAAATTTAGATCCATTAGTCCATAGGTGTAACTGCAGTTTTTGTTTTATGCACAGTTGAATAAGAGACTGTTGTAAATAGACATAACATAGTGGTTCTTAGTTATATAGGTACTGTTGGATTCTGCTTTTTTGTAAAGAATTTAATGCACTGAAAAATATTTTATAACATGTCTACCCGTTGCCCACGTATGAATCATTCTGTGACAGCACGGATTGTCTTTACAAATTGATGAATATCGAGTTTAGCAATTTGACCTTTGAAACCATCTTGGGATTTGAATATTATGGGCAGTTGAAAAGCAGGCTATGGAATGGCTTGCGTGGAATGCACATGTTTTGTGAGCCAGAAAAGATGTGCTCGGCATGCACTCTTTTCCAAGTATCTGATTCACACAGGTCAAGTTCGAATAGAAACATCTACGCTGCAATAAATCCTGAGAGCTGCATCTGAAAGTCTGGCCAGTAGTCATGGCGTGGGTCAGTAAGCTTCTATGTTCGGTGGAAATGACACGAAAGAGAAAACGATGTCATTGAAGTTGTTGAGAACGTTTCACTTTAGTAGTTGAATTTATAGCTGAACTGTGGATGTTGAGAGGTCGCTGTGGAGTGAGTTTACCGAAAGAATAGGGTGACTCAAAATGATGAAAACTGAGAGTACGTTAGACACACGCATTCGGACCCTTTCGGTAAGCACCGAAAATAATGACAACCACCAAGACAGAGACTAAGTTGGAATGTGAGCAGGAATGGAAGAAGAAGAACAACTACTCCGGTCAAAACGAGTAGCGTGAATCAAGAGTTTGTGTGGGGTGGAGGCCACCAAGACCTAGATAGTGCAATTCACACTTGGATACAGTTCTGCATTCGGATGGAACAATTTCTCAGAGGTTGTGAAGATTTGGATTCCAATTTTTGAAGTGATTTCTTTGGGAGACGTTGGTGAATGATCACCGTTTTCCAGGCAGAGCAGGGGAGATGTTTGTGAGTTGCCCAACTTCAAGCTGCCAGTTCTGTTGCAGTGAGTTCAATTGGTCTTTCAATACCAGTGCCCTGCTTTGAAGTTCCTGATGCATCAGCCAACATGTAAGGATGTGCTTTCA
This sequence comes from Ceratodon purpureus, assembly GCA_014871385.1. NCBI lineage: Eukaryota > Viridiplantae > Streptophyta > Bryopsida > Pseudoditrichales > Ditrichaceae > Ceratodon > Ceratodon purpureus. The sequence goes on from CM026423.1 coordinate 7,024,529, forward strand.
ATTGCAAAAAACACATATGCTCACACTCTGCAATAAGTCATTCGGGAGAAGGTGAGTAAAAACGTGAGCACTCACGATTCTTAGTCTCTCTACGTCTGCATTGTGAACATTGTTGAGGCCTTCAATTTCCTGCACCAAACGAGTTGATATTGACTTATGTGAACACAGAGATTAACCTAGGATTACTACTCAAAAAATTGAGCAAAAAGAGAAAACAGTATGCATGCATTATTTTCTTGCATCATTTGAAAAAGAGGTTCAAAGTGAAACCATGGAGAGTATGACAGGATCAATATTTCAGTGTCTGAACTCACAAGGAAAAAGCAAGTGCTTTGACTGTTATAGAACAATGTGTACCAGATCCTAAAGTTTCATGCCCACACTGTTAGCTTTTATTATTGATTTCTCTTAGTAATGCAGAACATCAGTGATCAGTCAACCTGCTCACAGGAGTTCACAAGGCTATCCATGTCTCCTTGCCAATCCTAGATAACAGCAAAGATTTGTGTTAGAAATCACTTGCCGTATTCATGTACACTGCAATTTTTTCAGCACTTTTTAAGAATTATTCACTCGTTGATTTTCGGTTGGAAATGGTCAGTATAAGCTGAGTGACCAGATCCACCTCTTTTAATTTCTGCACTCTGTTTAGAAGTTCTCCCTGTGAGTCTTTCAATCTCTGTAACACACCTTCCTGCACCAAGGACAATGCAATAATGCAATTGACGAATCAGATGATCAACCATTAATCTAGCCATATTAGGGTTTCCTCTATAGCATCGTCATTTACAGGACTACTTTTCCCATGCTTGCAATTTTAATGCTGGTTATGATATAAATACAAACTCTACATTTGATTTGAGACATTAATTGATGACACGGAATTGCAAAAGGTAGCGTACCGCTCGGTCCCAAGCGTCTGTAATTAGGGTTTCCAGAGAGCTCTCGTCCACGTTAGAATCCTGCTTTGAGAAATATTATAAAAAATATATAAATATATAAATAAATATAAATAAATAAATAAAGAAACCACAAAACCAACCCAATTACAAATGACGAGTCAGGGGAATCTCCGGATTTTGATATTCATGTAAAGCACCAAGACCTCCAAGTAAGAAATACTCATCTCTTCATTACAAGAGCTTATTTAGCTTAAGGTCCATTTCACAACAGCTTGTGACACAATGATTCGGAACAAACCGAATTACTTGATGATGGAGCACATGAAGGGCCTGGTTTCGCCATCAAATCTAGCTCCAGAGGTCAAACATGCTAATCTCAGATAACTGCACATTACATATTTTACAATCTCTGGTAAACACACTCTGAGTAAGAATTGCCTAACCCAAGCATCACCTACTTTCTTAGAGGTCCTTTACTGTGGAGCAACCAAATTGCTTAGGAGAGCAACTTAGTCAATCCGGTGGAAGGACATGAATCTAATGAAATCCGTTTTGAGGATACAGTATTACAGTGCTATGAGCGGTGATTTGTATGGCGTTCTCCGAGATTCTATATGATGTAAGAATGTACCATCTCGAAGTTTAGTGACAATCCTCGGACAGTGGTGACTATTGAGTAATGTGCAATGCCGGTTAGATAGATGCTTGCCCACTATAGTAATTGTCTGCTCATGCTCATCAGCCTCATTTCACCTCCCATAATTTAATATGTCAGTTAGGGATATGGTGTACACCCTCATTTCCACTGGCGTATGCAAACGGGATATGCATCACAGAACTTGTGAAACATCATGAGTTCCGGTTTGGCGAACATGAAGAATTGTCACAATCCCTGAGACACTTCTTAAAACTCGTTCATGTCAACCACTGCTAATCAATGAAGCAATTCATCTTTTTGAATGATGGGATTCAGAGTATTATTAGCTGCTGCTGCTAGTGCTGCTCTTGCAGTTGAAAGCTCTCCTGGCAAGCACAGGTTGAACACACAATGTTAAACCGAAAATTGAAGCGAATCTGGAATTGCATCGAATTAAACGTGATTCCGAAGACACGGCGAAGTGATCTGCTGGTTCACGAGTCGAGTTTGGACGGCATTCTTATGACATGACTCCGTCTGGACCCCATGCACCATCCTGAAAAACGATAGTAGGGGTTGATTCCTGCCTTGCAGTTGGAATTGGCATGTCGGAGCATGATTCATTCAACCCTTGCTGTTGCGTGAAAACTGAGTTGTCCGATTTGAGCTCCGGAGGCCCTCTGTCTGTGCCCGAGATGGAGATGGAGCTGGATCCGGTGAACTTCTAATGCGAATAGTGGCAGGATTGTTTTGCAACTTCTGTGCATAGTATTCCGGGATTAGGCTGGAGGCCTTAAGTCGCTCAATCATTTGGCAATCGAACGAGAACAACAAATGCTTCGACAGACAATTGATTGATGCTGCCTACAGGCTTCGAAATAGGATTTCAAAAGGAGTGGTAAATTCTGAAAACAGACCCATGGCAAAACAAAATTGCTTCAATTATTCTAACTACGTATTTGCAATTGTGCAGCTCTCTCGGCAACACGGAGAGTCAAAATACGACACGACGGTTTTCTTACATCAATTAAGGTGTGAACTCGGAAAGGTAAGGGAAAATGAGGAAATGTCATTATGCTTAACTCAGACTGATTAGAACTTGGGTTCCGACCGAGGCTTGAGTTTCTGATCCGAATACTGTGCTGAGAAGGAGAAGAAAAAAATTATTTCTACAGAACTACGGTGGTCCACATGTATGCTACTCTGAAAAACAATAGTTTCCTATAACTTAATGCATTGTTCGGACAAAAGATGTCGGGTTGTAGTAGTTGTCCTGCTTCTTCTTCCACAGCATAAATCCCCCGATCAGGAGCCCTGCCACTATAAGAACTCCAAATACAGCTCCAACTACTGCTCCTGTTTTGCTCTTCTTTCCGGATGACCCTGGAGTTACCGTCTGCAATTCAAGGGAAATGTCAATCATTGGATTAGTGTTGAATTGTGCACGAGAAAACACTGAGAATTTCTAAGCAATCTATAACTTAGCAGAGCCTGAGCATAAACAAGCATCTACTAAAGTAGCAACCGAACCAACCATCCAAGAAACCGATACAGTATGAGAATCGGAAACGTACAGTAGGTCTCTGTAATGGTTGTAGCGTAAGGAACTGGCTGTTTTCGATTCTTCCTTTTGGCTGCAAAGAAAATTCAGTCGACGTTAAAAACTTAGTAAATTAGCAAATTATTATTCTACTACCAAGAACACCGTACCTATCACAACTATCATAAAATGCATGCGCACATATACCAACTAACCAACCGAACACAGGAATCGCTTCAATGAACCCCCATTTGCTATACTGTCTTGTTCGTAATTTTTGTCGAAACAGAAACTCAAGAATTAGAACTATGGTTCTACACAAATTCATGGAAATATAAAAGTAAATCAGATACGCACCTCCCAATCAAGCTGAGCAAAGGAAACAAGGTCGTAAACAGGGGGCTGAACAACGGTATTTCGGCTGCCGGTGAGTGGGTCGATAGCAACCCATCCAGTGCAACCACGAAACGCTGGAATGCCACCCTTCAAAGTGTTCCAAACGTTCAAGGCTGTAATATTTGTATTAGCTCTCCAGAGGATATCGCAGGCCTGGAAATACAATTTAACCGCATCGAGAAGGTAAGGGGTATATGACCGAGACTGAGCCATCCCTTGTGCAGGTAGGCCTGGGTATTCTGCTGCCTTCCAGTAGTCCCAGTAATTCTGACATGCGGAATCATTGGAGTAATCACCACCTACAAGCACATTGCACAGGAATGCATTTGAGGAGGTAAAGTAGGTTTATGTTGAAGCAAATGTGAACTCGGCTAGCATGTCAAGCCGTAATCAACAGCGTAAATTTCGACTGTGATTTAAACTTTTGGGGGCAAAATATTTTGGGAAGAAATTATTTGACTTCGATTCACGAAATGTAGAGGCAAACTGCAACTGAAGCTTACCAAAAGGTGCAACTCCAATCTCTCCTATAAGCTTAGTCACGATGGCAGGATCTGTGGAAAAACAGCCACTAGAGGCATTAGAACAGCTTTGAGTACACTGAAGTAATCCTTAAATTCACAAATCATATGCAAATGCCGTTGTATCAGAAGCAAATCGGATTCGCAACAAATGAGTTGCCTCGCAATTAAGCTTGTAGGTCTTGGTATGAACTACATGCCAAACTCAAAAAAGAATTACAGTACTTCCTCATACAAAGGTACAGAGGGGAGTCAGAAACTGCAATTGGAGGAAGAATCAACAACGTTGCTCAACAAAAACAACAAGAGCAGGATGCCGCATTAAGTTACCTTCATCTTCAGGATCAAGAGCTGTAACTCCATCCGTGCCAAAGTACCACCAGGGAGTGTCCAGCCTCCCCTACACATGAGAAAAAATTGCAGATAGTTAACGTAGCTGGAAGTTAAAATATTTGAAACGAAAAGTGCACTAATATTATTTGTCTGGAGAAAACAGAATATTAGGTACCTGCGCGTTGAGATAGCCAAAGGCATCGTGTGCTCCCTGAGGGTGCAAACACAGGATGACAAAATTGTTTGGATCAAGCCCATCCATGACAGTCTGAAGTTGCACGAAGTCTATTGTGGAGTTCTCTGAGTTTTCGAGCATCACAACGTTCACTGGGATTGCCCCGTTGACAGACTGCATGGCCAACAGTAGAATTGAGAACTTTTCAAAAACACTCCACCAACAGACCAGGTAGACAGAGAAAGAGCAGTAAAGCAAACTACCACATTATATCCAGTACGGCCAAAAGCAGTCATTACTACGGTATGAGAATTAAGTACTAACCTCGTTGATGTTTTGCGCAAGGTTCATTGAGTAGTATTGTTTGGTATGTAAAATAGTGACAGCAGTCATGTTTAATTTAGCGATCTGTATTCACCATTCCCAACAATAAGTTAGACAGCTCATCCTAGCTGCAACAAGACTGTTTCTCAGACTAGCTACTAAGGTATGCCAAGAATCTAAAGACGGCTAGGATCACTATAGAACACAGTATCTAACGTGTGCTACAGCAGTGTTCTTTGAAGAGAAGCTAAACTCGGATCCGACAAGAAGTGTAAGCTTGAATTCGCAACATTATTGCACTTACACTAGCAGCAATAGCCTGTCCTTGGTACTTGTCGCTGTACCTGTTATCAATATAAGACGACAATCGCAAACACATAATCTTCAGTTAATCCTGGAGATTTCACATATGCCCACTAAAGCTGTACACATGACACAACTAGATCAAGTGAAACATAAAGGTGCTCAAAAAGAGACGCGGGCGCCAAAACTACGAATTCCCTCTGACAAAAAATGCTCAGGGGCAGGCGCCAAACTTCACAGAAAAAAGCAAGTCGAACTCAAATACGAATTGTGACCCCGGGACATACACTGTGCGGAACAAGTTGTCGAACCACTCTCTGTCGGCAGAGATCGGTTCAGCAGTGGCAGCAAAAGAAACCATGGAGATGTTTTTGGTCTTCACAACCGAGGACGAGGACATGGCTGCACCGCTGCATGCAGGTCCCACAACTCCAATGACTGGAGCGTAGGTTTGAGGGTCCAGCTTCGCGATTACATCAGCTCCATGGTAAGCTTGTTGCCAATCACAATCACTTTCTTGCTCGAATGGAGACAATCTATAAGGACGGCCAGGAATTGCATTCTCTACCTCCACAGCAACTTTGAAAGCCGATTCCCTGCGATGTATAGAATCTTTTAATCAGCATTCACCTAAAGCCGATATCAGATTTTCCGCATTTAAGAGATTGATTGTCCGGTCCTAAGTCTAAATACACAATTCACAAGACTCACTGGGTAAGTCCAAATGACCACTTACCATTCTACAGCAAGTCTCGTGGGAATCTCAGAAGCAGCTGCAGGGCCTAGGAAAGCCAAAGTGTATTCAGGCTTCCCTTGTGCTCTAATAATGTCGAATTGGCTGGTGAGGCTCAATATCCCTACCAAGAACAGAACCACCCAGGAGGTCGCCATTGTGTCCACTGTTTCTGATCTAACCTTGGGAAAGACTGCTTCAAATTGTTAATCTTCGCTGATCACTCTCAGTGGAAACTTGAGATCTGCATCTCCAACTTCAGGATCCTGCAAAAATTCTTATGTCAAGATCACAATGTAGGTCTAGAATCGTGATTGAACGACCAAATAACTAGATCAAGCAAAGCAAGTCGAAATCTGAAGAGAAGAAAATAGCAGTTGCACTACAACCAGAGTACGATGTACTCCAAGACATGGGAGAACGGGAGATCATGTGGCATAGCTCCGAAGTGATGTTGGAGAGGTGAAGCAACAATGAAAGAACTCAACGATCTCAGAGCAAGAGTACGATTAAGGCGAAGGGCTCAGGGAAGAAAATAAAAAGGTTATCAGAAACTCAAGATCCCGAGTAACAAGTGATCCCACAAAGATTCACACCCAAAACCCTCAACCCTGTATGAGAGGAGCGCAAACCAAATTGGCCACCCCAGTACGCATGTCGGATCCCTTTGGTTGTGGCAAGCGCAGGACTGCCTACCAAGAACAAAATAAATCCAGTCTAACAGCTCTGTCTGAAAACGTCACCTCGCCATTTCTTTCGAAAAGACAGATCCATTCCATGCCAATTTCAAACATTCAACAAACGCATCATTCGGCCCATCCCCAGAAGCGAACACCGTAACACGAGTTCTCACATGAAGGTCCCAGTACAGCTATACCATCCGCACCTACACTAAAAAACCTCACTTCGAACACCCGAAATGCTGCTGAAAATGGCTGCCACTTTACTCTCACTGCACCTCTACAGCATCCCTCCAGGTGCATAAGCTCCCATTCCCAAGTCCAGAAGTAATCGGGCCAGAAACAAGTGGTAGCACCGAGACACAAACGTGCATTCAAATTTGAAAAGTGCAAAGACCATACGATCAAGTGAACACGAGCTACCACAGGCACTAACAAAATCTACATCAAAACACCGAAAACTCCGCCAAAACCAACGTCTTCGTTCCCACTTCAAATTCCACCTAAAAAACTCACCCGCACCCGACTGATCAAAACGAATGAGACGAGCAGGCCACCTCTAGAACCTCACCAAACGCACACCTCCAGGCTCACAAACTCACACCAGTGACCACTCCACCTTCAACAGCACCCAAACTACACCACAACAGCGCCCAACACTACCCGCGATCCAACACAGGTACGAAACACTACCAATGAGGGCACCTTCCAACCTCGCACCTGAAGCAGCAACAAACATAATCAAACGACAAAACCAGGAAAAGCCAGTACCTTGGAGGGAAGCAAACTTGCCAGCTAGCCAGGCATCAGCGCGCATGGACAGCAGGAACCAAACTGAGCTTGCTCAAGTGTCAATCGAGGTGCTACCACCCTGATCCATCTCCCAAACTCCCTCCTTTCCTGCTATCCCAGCTCAATAAATGCCGAGATGGTGGCTCCACCATAGCCAGCTGAGATAGAAGCAGCGAAACTGTGCACATGAGGCAAACTTAAGTTACCTCAGGTCACTGAAATGGTGGAAAAAAGGTGTGAGAATTGCGGTTTGAAATAGTATATTAAAATGTGGGCGAGTGAGTGCACGCCCAATGCGAACGGTGCATATGGCGATCATCTGAGATGAGATGAGATGAGATGCGGTGCGATGCGATGAGGTGGGAGATGGCGTCGGGGCTCGGCTGCGAGTGGAGCGAGGCGGGCAAGTCCACGCCCAAGCAAGCGCCAGATTTGATGGCGTTTTCCGTTTCTGGGCGACTCTTGTTCGTCTTCCCAATGTCCGGGGAGTTTTCAGAAAATCAATCATTATTCTATTATTTCTGTGAACAACCTGTTATGCAACACAAGAAAACGCAAGAATTGCATTGGCCATAGGAAAAGTGAGAATCAATTGAAAACATTAGAGGAACATGGGAACTTTTGGGAACAGACTGGAACTGCAAATGAAAGGCATGGATGTAATATTTTGATGATTTTGTGACATGGTATTGTGACAGATAACAGGTAGGGTAATGACATGATATTGTGACAATGTTTTTTTAGTAAGATAGATTTTCTGTAAACAACAAGTCTCGATTACCAATTCATCCAATTATTGTTGGAATGTTGTGTAAGTATCACCCAAATATCACATGATTTATTTTAGTTTTTTGCAGAAAGCTTTGATTATCAACTGATATTTTGTGAAATCAGTTGGCCAACCTGTAACTAGCTGCCGGTTTTCTCCATTCATTGTGTCTTCATTGGCTTTGATTTTGAGGATTTTTTTTTTTAAAATTCTTGTGAATTTTGTTTTTGGTTAGGTTGTGTCTTCTATTTTGAGATCAAGTGAGGGCTTTTCTTAGCTTCTTAGAGGCTAAACGAGTTGTTTGTGAAAAGTTGTGAGGTATTTAAGTTAGATACCATTAGTTTTTTATTAGGCCATTATTTGGACACTTTGTGTAGTTAATATTTATGGAAAAACTTGGTGGTCACTAAATCTATAAAAGATTATATTTCAATAATTAAATGATGGCAAAATTGGTTTTCCTTGAATTCAGAAATCACTAAGCTCTTAGATACTGAATATTGTGAGACTACCAAGCTCTTCTATGCCTCCAGCTATATGAAATAAAAATAAAAAACAGTAAAACAAAACTCATGGTATTTTAAAAAAATTGAAGAGAATTTTATTATGACTTTGGTGCTTTAGAATTAGGTTTGTTGAGAATTTGTAGAATTAAAAAGCTTTATTTTGAAGTTGTCAAGGTTTTGTTATAGTGCTTTTAACACTTTCTTTGGCTATATGACAAACATTAATAGTTTTGGGAATTGGTGAATTATTATATAAAGAAGATTTTATTTCTTTGGCAATCTCAAAGGTAAATATGTTATAAATTAGTACAAATACAATATAGATTAAATAATGGATGTAGCAAAAAAAATAGCTGACTAATGTTGAGTGAAAACCGCTTTAGGTGAAAATCTCAAGAATAAATAATCATATTTCCATGAAGCTGTAACTATCTTTCTTTCTCTTCATAAAAATTCAAAAGTTCACAATTAATATATGTTATTCAAAAATATTTATAATCTGCTAAAAGACGATGTACTTTCAAGAATTAACTTTTTGGCCCCAATTTTAATATTTGTTTATACACTTTTAATGTTATGAATACATTGTATTATTTGAGATTATTCACAATTCTAAATCTTCCTTGTATTGGCATCATTTATACTTATCTTTTATATTTACTTTCTCTTCATTTCATTATTTAAATTTAACAATGTTGTTTCTTTAAGTTCTATTTCTTAAATAACACCAAGAAAAATAAGTGATCAAAATTAAATAACATTATAATGTGGGTAACATCAAAACCTATTTAAGAACTACCAGCAAAATGTATACAAGATATGAGGGTGTTGCAAAGATGAGGTATAAAAGATGGAATATATACTACATCAAAAGAATGGCATCAAAATGAACATAGACGCCGCCAGACTTTGAAATTGGACTTAGAAGCGCTAATCAAATTAAGAGAGCTTATAGTGCCAAGGGTCTCCCACATTTCTCTTGGTTCTCCTTTGTTTGATCAAGCACCACATTAATAGTTTGGTCCGATAAACTTAGAGAAAGATTGTATTTGCTACAATTAATTGTATACACATATATTTTTTATTACTCTCACATGGTCTCTCAAGTTCTATGGTACTCTCTCATTATTCTATACATCCAATGCATTATCAATTTATATTTTTCAAAACTCTAAATCAAGTCTTAGCCAATGTAGATAAGGTTGTAGGCCAAGCGATCTCCAAAATCAACTTTTTTTATGAAGAGTATTTTGTATTGTAGATTACCTACAATGTCACTACAAGTATTGTCATCACATGTTGTTACACCCGTTTAAGTTTGGCATCTTCGATTTTGTTTAATAAATATATCACTTTTGTACTAATTTTTTCATAGCCTCCATCCTTAAACATTTCTTTAAACAACCAATTCATACAATTATTCGTTTGTTCAGGTTATAGTAGTTTTATATATTAAAGTACAAAGGTTGAACACAATTTTTTACCTTCACTACGTCCAACCTTTTATGTATCACTTATTTGATTTTATGATCAAGAATATTATCTTCTAAGCAGTAAATGGTGAGTGGTATTTTTTTGAAATGATTTGAATTTCTTAAAAAATAGTTTGCAAAATTCAACAACATAGAAGATGTAGGTCCTATTACTGTGTTATAAAATTACAGGTTTTGAAAAAGTGTGAAAAGATTATGGGTGCTTAGATGATTGTGGTAGCATGCATTTAGAGGATTCCAAGAATTTGTGCTCGGAGAGTACCTAGTATGGCATTTTACCACTTGCGACCAAGTACTCGTCGACTGTGAATTCCAGCATAGCATGCGGCCCCGAGTGGTCATTTCGTGAAGCATATCAGCTATCGGGGAGATTTTGGACTCAACCCAGCTAATATCCTCTCTTCTCTTAACTCATTTTGTTAAGGGAGATGATACATGGATGATAATTTGACAATATATGGGTGACACTTGTCTGATACTCATATAATACATGGATGATTTTTAGTTTTTTCAACTGGAAATTTGCCTAAGACATTCAAGTTCAACCGGCTGAACCTCAATTCTGGTCAGCTTATCTGTAACTAGCTGCCGGTTCTCCCCATGCATTGAAGCATATGTCACAAGCTAGACAATGATCTCAAAATGCAGCAATTGACGGATCCTATCTTTGTGAGAGCATCTATATGTGCTTCTCTAACTAACCTTATTGTCAGGTATGATCAATTTGTTGCACACTGAATATGATAAAGTCTGATATTCTAAAACTTTGACCCTAATGACAGATCTATTTGAGGTTTTAGATCAAGTTAAATTCCGAGATAAGAGAGTAACATGGCCACATTGATTATACAGTCTGATTGCAAGTTCTTGGAGACTAAGAGCATCCCCAATCGTACACTAAAAAGCCTCCCTCTAAACCAAATCTATCTTTTGACTAACCTAAAATTAGACACTAAAATTACCATCATTAGAAGCGCATTAAAATAAACGTGAGATATTTCTCAAGAAAAAAAAATTGTAAAAATTTGTAAATGTGGTTTTTTCAATGGGACATTTCACCTTTGTCAAATTTTTAGAGATTATTTTTTGAACTACCTAACTACTTTTTGCACTTTAATTAATTATTAGGCAAGTTAGGCAAGTTGCTAGTAACTTACATTATATTGATATTGACTTGATCATTCAATCGTTCCTACCAAATCATAAATACTTGTCCAAACGGCATAATCTTATTTAAACATATACTTATTCTGTGATAATATGCAATTTGATCCTTGAATGCTTAAAAGTGTTTATCAAATTTAATGTATTTGAAACCATTATGACATATTACATTAAAAAAAACCTTAGACATGATGTACATATGAAAATTGCACCTTAAGGTTTAAATCTATCCAATAGAGTTAAACTCAATATTATTATTACCAATGTTTTATTCTAATGTTTAAATATTATAATCAAAATTATTTTTATTTTTTTGTTTTCTTGATAGAATAGATTTTTAGGGAGATTCTTTTAACAAAATAATTTATTTTTTAAAATTGTTTCTTAAATTTATGCATTTATTTTATTATATACCATTTTTTAACTAAAGTTCAAGCAAATTTGTTTTGGTCAAAGTTTCACATACTTCAACATTTTGATTTTTTTGAAAAACATATTCAAACGATACCAAATTTTTTTATGAATAATAAAATGACTCAAATAAATATCCAATCAAAATTTTTGGTAGTAAGGGTTTTATAAAAAGACAAATTCGAAAAAGAAAGAGTTTCCAAAAATTTGATTTTAATTTTTTTTAATTTAAATAAAATTTATACAAGTATTTCAAAATACAAGTATATTTATGTAAATAAATAAATTCATATTTATTATAAAAAAATTACAAGAAAATTGATTTTTTTTTAATTCACAAAAACTTTAAATTTAATATATTTTTGAAAATAAACATTAAATAAGGTTTTAATTTAAGTTTTTATGCAAAATTATTTTTAAAAAAATCAATCAATAGTGTTTTTACTAATATAGTTTTATTGATGCGTAATGTCTATACTATAAAAAGTTTCCTTTAGTCCGTGTGTGGTTTATTGTCATAAATCCATTCCTCAAAAAAACTTACCTAAAATTTAATTTATGTATCTTTCCAAAACATGCAACCTATTTTATTACTTGAAGGGTTATTTGTATGATATTTGAAATTCTTTCAACATATTTTTTAACAAAATCTTCTTATTACTTGCTTTTGTATAACTTTATACAATGCACAATATTAATGCATTTATAATTTTTCTTAAATCTTAAAAATTTTAAAACTAAAAAAAAATATCTAAATTTTTTTTAGATCTTTGAATGAAAATTTTGAATATAAAATCAATAGTCAATGTTATTTTTCCACAATGCACTTAAGAATGCAATGAGTTTGTGGTTGATTGTGCACGTGGAGAAATCAATTATTGCCAACATTTCACTACCAATATGTTTAGAATTTCACTGCGCACATTGTTATTGGGTTGTCGGGCCCTATCCAAGCTGGTCCACGGAATGATGATGGTTGGTTTGCCGGCAATTTTGCGTTTGCGCATTTGCTGTATACATGAATTGTAGATAAGCAATGTTGGTTGAAAAAGTATTGACTTATTGGAGGAGGTAGAAGCGTGGGGACCCTACCTATGGGGTCATCCCATAGAAGAGAGGACGGTTGTCTTTTCCAAAGAGGATTCAAAATTCTACACTGTTTGAAGCTCCCAAGATCCAGTTGATGGTTCCAAAGGAAATATCATACAGTTGATGTTTCCAGAGGAAACTTCATATGGTTGATGGTTCCAGAGGAAACTTCATACAGTTGATGTTTCTAGAGGAAAATTCATATAGTTGATGGTTCTAGAGGAAACTCCAGGAGATGACAACTTTTATAGAAGTTAAGGATCGATTACTCCTTTGATAACATTTCACTACCAATATGTTTAGAATTTCAAATTGCAATGCTTAGTTGATAAAAGCTTATACGTGAGACGTTTGGGTTGTATGAAGCCCTCGCCAAATGTTAAAGTATTTTTATCTTTGATATATCACGTGTAGACGGTAAAAACAATCATGTGCAAAAATTAAAGAATATGAAGTGTGCATTGAGGTTTTGAAGGACTTGAATTGGTATATGTGTACAAGATTAAGTGGCAATGCCAACTAGGACAAAAGAATGGTTGAATGCTTTAAAGAAAAAATACACTTATAAAAAAGAATTTTGGAACTACATGGACGTATAATGACTGTCAAAAGTTCATATGTAGGTAGTGGAATACAAAAACCTTAGCAATGCGGGTGAAGACACCAATATTATTATCAAAAGTTATTGCAAGTGGCTAAAGGTGTTTTTGAAGTTAAAAAGGAGTAAGATATTGATAGGCAAATGTTTGGATTGGTCTATTTGGATTTTAATAAAAGAATTATTGTCAAACAAGTATTTAAACTTCTTTTTAAAGATAAAAACTTCTTTCTAGACAATTTGGTTCTATAGACAAACCGTTGTGGATTCACAACCACATCAGTTTAAATGAGTGCATTGACAACCACCTATTGCTTCTATTTTTTGTCCAAAAAGAACTTTTTAGTGTCCAAAAACAAGATTTTTGGTGATCCAAGGTGAGTTTGAGGTTTCGGTGGCTGTTCTTGTGGGCAAGTGGGAATTAAAGAAAGAGAATGGGGTGAAGGAGGGAAATTTTGTGTTGGTTAGGGGTTTGGAATGATGTCATGTGGGTTGATGTTAATGTTTGGTTGCTTAGAATGGTTGTTAGTGGTGGAATAAAATTGTCCAAAAAGAAGTTTGGTTTTTTTTAGTCACAATTATCCAAATGGAGGATGTAGTTGTCACTGCACTCATTCAAGCTTAGAGAATCCTCAACATATATGTGACTTTGCCTACAATTCCCAAGGACTTAGTTTTTGTAATATCTCAAACTCAACGTCATATGCAATACATTGTATGTAATCCTAGGAGGGAAATGAGTTTTTGTAATTATGTACTTGCACATAGCAATAACTTATCCAAACATTAGTGAAGGTTTTGCAAATGCTCCATTTTAAAATAGCAATGAGACTAATGCAAGGTTTGGAGGCATTATCTTAGCATGGTTTGAGGGAAAATTTAATTGTTGCTCAGGTATGCAAAGGTACAACCAATTCTTATTAGTGTGAATTGCCAATTCTTACAACCCCGGAGTTTCTTACTTCAACAAATAAAATGGATAAGCCAACCGTTGACATGCTAGCTAAAAATGCAAGGATTAAAATTTAATATTTTCAACAAAGTTGAAACAATGAATGATGATGTTGCAATTAATTGTTGATATCATTACCTCAATAGAACTCATTTTGAAGAAGAAATTACAGACAACAATTAGACATATATATCTTACTGTGGAATCTTAGCACTTAATAAAGTAAAAGATGGGAGCAATATAAAGTTGGCCAAGGTCAAAGATTTTTTTTAAAGTGGCCGCAAGAGCATAATAGGTGCGTATGCCTTTGTAATGACTATTGATTTAGAGTACTTGAGAGGCAACACTTATGTCTTTGATGTATTAAAGTAAAGAAATAGCACAAATAATGTGTATTTAGCAACATATGTACCATTTGTGTAAAGTAGTGTCAATACGCTTTGAAGCAAATATTCATAAAGTTTCTTATTTGTTTTTTGCACTCCAATATTTCAATGTATAAAAAAGATTGAATTTATTATTCTTTGGTCTGTAAAATTACACAATGTGGCATTGACTATAAAGCATGAAAAAGTGGGTGTTCTCATGATAAAACACGGAATTCCTCTACAATGTGTAACTCCAAATAATGTCACATCTCTTTGACCTCTTAAGAAATAAAAAACGACTCTACATGTTATATTTTATGTATTTATATCTATATTTGTGTAATTTTATAGAAATTATATTTTATAATATATTGCAAGTGTATATGATGCAAAAATACATTGATAGAATGTATTTCTTAATGTTTTACTATATAGATTACAATGACTTACAAAATTGATATCCTACCACCTAATCTACTAATAATATTACAATATAAATATTAATAATTAAATTGAAATTAAAAATCTGAATATTTTGTTAAATTTGAAATCAAATTCTTTTATTTAGATTTTTTTTCAAAATATATAATTTGAGATTTATGAAAATATTATTTAAATTCTAAAAATAAACATTAAATATAAGGTGCAAATTATGTTCAATATTTTTAAGACACTATAATTATGGTTATTTTGATTAAAAAACATAACATATTTTAGAACAAAAATATATTTGTCTTAATTTTTTCATATATGATAGAATAGACATTTAATTTTTGACACAATATAATCAATTTCAAATAATTTCATACATAAATTCATCAAAAATTCAGATAGATGTTTTAAATCAACACCAAGTGGTGCTTTACTCCTTGTCATCCAAAAGTATTGAAATTTTCAAGCATTAAAATCAGATTCTACATTTTAATGAATATATAGTTCTAAAAGTGAACTCACTTTGGAATATGTAATACATTTATAGGACAACATTCAAAGCCTTAGAAGGTCTAGAAGGATCCACTTCCACGACACCCTTTAACCCCTAAAAATCCATGGTGTTTTTGGAGCTCTAAAACCTCAAAACTGCGATTTTCTACCTCTATGCACTCCCGGGAGTATGTACCAAATTTTTTTATTTATTTAAAACTTTCAACCGTAAGATCCTCTACATAAGCCTATTTCAAGTTACCTTCCAAAAAATCAACCGTTGGATGTTTATCATTTGCATGATCGTAACATCCAAAGTTTGTTCAAAAGTTTTTTTAGGCCTTGCTCAAGAGGCATTGTCTTCATGGTGCAAAGGAGGAGTTGAAGATTTTTACATCAAACATCATGGTCATATTTTTTTCAAGCTAATCAAGTTGGGTACCTCCATGAAAAATTTGAGAGACTCATTCATCTTTTTATACCTTCATAAAAATCATTTTCTATAAGCAGATCTGAAAACAACGATATAGTAAAACATGCATGACGTTACATATATTTGGTTTTAGAAAAATCTAAACGGTGGTAAGGTCCCTTTATGGGTTTGTGATTTTTGAAAGAAATTATTTTTGAAAAATTCCAAAATCTCAAATTTTGACGAATTTTGAAAGAATTTATTCAAAAATTTTGAAGCTTATTATCGTAATTTTTGGAGGCTGCCCTTGTAAAAATGGTAAACTTTTTCATGGGGGTCTCTTTGGAATTTGAGTAGTGCTTTGGTTATGAACATGTTTCAAGAAAAAAATCTTAAAAAAACCTAATTTCAAACTGCCCGCCCGAAACTTTAAACCTAAAATTTCTAGATGAAGGTATTAAAATTGGAATCTGGCTTTGCAAATTTTACCACATACACTTTGCAGTATAATGAGTCTCTATTAAAAATCTTAGGCGAAAATATTAATTTAAACCCCTTCATCTAAGCTGCCCGAAATAGCAAAAAGCCATTTTGGTGGCCGTGGTCGTTTAGGGGTTAACTTTCAGAGAACCAAAATCCTTTTACCTCAACTTTTCCTTTCCATTTCCAAATGTAGATACTAGATTTGTTCACCCTGGAACATATATTTAATTCTTTTGAAAAAACACAGTTCATCTCTCTAAAATTTAATTTTCCAATTTTTGTTTATTCAAAAAAAATCACTAAAATAACTTTAGAAGATAAAACAAAGATAAATATCAAATAAAATAATTTCTCATATTTTGATTTTTCCATCCTTAAAAATTTCCATTTTTCTTTAAATTTTATTTTTTTAGAATTATTTATGAACAAACCTGCTATCGACATATGATATGCAGAATCCAACATATACATAAATCAATTGGCTCTCAACCCACATGAACACAGTAATTTGCAAGATGTATGCCTTGGATGATTATGAGCGCTCCTTGCGCGATGCAGACTTTGTTGTTCTTTAGGCATATCTTCTCATACCTTCTTAGATACAAAGAAGGAGGAGGAGGCATATGTCATGGGCTAAGCCTAGTTAGAGCATCCCCAGTAAGCCTATAAACCTGTAAGCCTGTAATCATGAGAATGTCGTTCTCCCAAATTTGAGTGTCTTTCCGAAGCAAAACATTCCAAAACTGATTACAGGTTTGCCCCTAAAAAACCTTCCAAAACCAGGTTTGAACCTGTAAATTACAGGTTTACAGGCTTGATTCCCATGCTGGCCTGAACCGCAAGTCACGTCTTTCCACATCTTTCCGTTTACAGGTTTACGGTTCAGGCCTTACTGGGGAAAGTTCTATCTTTCAATTTTTTTTTAAATTGAAAGATAGAACTTAAAGTAAAAGAGCTTTTACTTTTAGTGAGTTAAAGTAAAAGCCAAACAAAGTTTACTATATAAGTAAACACTGATTCATTGTAAACTTAATTTCTGATCGATCCACCCCCACCCGTCGTCGCCCTCCGTCCCCACCTCGTCCACACCATCGCCGCCGCCCGCCGCCGCCCGTCGCCACCTACCATCGTCGGAGCCCGTCGACGACCTGGAAAGTCCGTCGCCGCACACGGAAGTCCGTCGACTCCACCATCCTCAAAGTCCGTCGACGTCCTAGAAATTCCGTCGGCGCAGGGCCACCACGGCCTAGACAGCGGCGACGCCACGCGCGCGGTCACGGAGACGACGCCGCGACGGCTCGCTCACTCGCATCGCATCGCATCAACGCAGCACCTCACCACCTTCACCATCGCCTCGCGCCACCCACAGTAACTACTACTACTGCACAACCACACTAGCCGCATCCCCGGACCCGGCACCAAAGCCAAGGCAGGCATTCAACGGGAACCTGCGCTCCTCTTTTCCTCAAACCCGGCGACTGCACCCAAGTGCCGAGTCCTAGCATCCTCGATTCCCCAACTAGACTGGTACGCATCTCCCCCGCTTCCACCTGATCGATACATATGTCACTCCTTGCGTCATATGTCCCATTCCCATGCACCTAGTTTTGCTTGCATCTCTCGTACGGAGTTTCGGTTCGTAGCTGACCTTTCAAGCTTCCAGGTTGATGTATTTTTGATGTTGTTTGTCATGTTGGTGTTGCTTGTGGGCGAAGTTTGTCTAGGTTGTTGTTTGGGGGTTTGGGATGGCTCTAGATGTGTAGTGTTATGTTGTGAGGTTTGGGAGTGATGCAGGGAGTGGTTGGCGGGGCTGGTGTTGTGTTGAATTGTGGTGGTTTGCGGGAGATTGGGAGTTTTGCTGAGAGGTTGGTGTTTGGTGGTTCGTTTTGCAGAGTTTCGGGATTCGGTGTTCAGGTGGGGAATTTGAGTAGGAGGTGTGGTGTAGTGGTTGGATTGGGAGGAGAGATGGCGCCGGCAGCTGCGATGGCGGATCAGGCGTCGCCGGAATCTTTTGCGGTGTCGATGTTTCCTGTGCATCGGAGCAAGGTGATTCATATCGTGCGACATGGGCAGGGGTTTCATAATGTGGCGGGGGAGGTGGACCATGCCAGTTACACGTCGTGGGATTATGCCGATGCGTCGTTGACTGATTTGGGGTGGCAGCAATCGGAGGCTCTGCATAAGCATCTGGATGTGACGGGGATTAAGGCGCAAGTGGAGCTCGTGGTGGTCTCGCCGCTCTTGCGGACGTTGCAGACTGCTGCTGGTGTCTGGGGCGGGGCCACATTGGCTGAGGGAGGAGTGTCTGGAGGGGAGGAGGTGTTGATGGTGGGCGGATTGGGGAAAGCCCCGCACGCCGCCATTGCTGCGCCGAAGGGGTTGAAGTTTGTGGCGAACGAATTCTGCCGGGAGCAGAACGGAGTGCACCCGTGCGACCGCCGCTCCAGCGTGAGCTCCTACAAGAAGAGCTTCCCGTGTGTAGATTTTTCTGAGGTTGGGACCGATGAGGATACCTGGTGGAGCGAGACCGAGCGGGAGAGCGCGCAGCAGCTTTTCACGCGCGCGAGGACGTTCGTGAGATGGCTACTGAACCGCCCGGAGTCTAGAATCGCAGTCGTTTCGCACAGCAGTTTCATCTTCCACATGTGCCATCTGTTTGGGGCCGATTGCTCCGATGTCGTGCGGAAGGAGATTCAGCAGGGGTTCCGGAACTGTGAGATGCGGTCCGTAGTGATCTCGGATCGGTTAGCCACTGGCCCTGCCAAGGTTGCGAGCACGGATTTCAAAGGTGGGTTGCATTATAATGATGTGTCCAAGACGGACGACCTCCCGGCGCGACAGATCGCGGCGGAGGACAAGAGCGTCCCGCATGCGGACAGTCTTGCGACGCAAGAGCAAGCAGGGCCGTCGTTCAACGAGCAAGGTGAAGAGATCGAAACCCATCCTTCGGCAAAATCACAGCAGGTTTCAAATGGAAAGCTCTAGAATCATGGTCATCATTTGGGTGCACACGATCGACGATTTGGTCGCCTCCGGGATTGTTTTTTGTTTACTTCATTTGTGCCATTCATGAATCATGGCCGTCGACGGCAAATAACAATCATTGTGGATAATTAATATCCTTTTACTGCTAGCCTGCAGATTTTTCTGATTAGAATTTGGTCCATGACCTCTGGTCATACGCTTATTTTCAAAAGATTGTTACTCTGGAAAGTGTGAACTTACCGTATTATCATTGTTAGAGTTGAGCTTGCTACATTGAAAATGTTGATAATAATAAAGTGTCTTAAAAGTAGTGCTCAATTTTGAGTGCAAACTATTTCTCATTTTGCAACGACTCTTTCAGATACTTCCTTTATATGAGCCTGGTTTTAAGTTTGATTGATCACTTCTCAGGAGGTGGCTCTGTTAAATTCGTCTGAGCTAGACGTTTGCTCCATAACTTCTAGTTCGTGATTGAGATACTGGTAGTGGCTTTCGTCATGTGATTGTTATAACGACCTATCAGTTGTATTGCATTGTACTGCTCAACTTCCAACAGCAAGCCTGCATCATTTGTGTGAGCTTGGTTCGAGGTTACGCTTTCTTTTCCCAGTCAAGTCTATGGTTGACGGGTCAAGGAGAATTGGAAAAGGAAGGGACTCTCTGACAATAATTGACAAAAGAGTTCTCACCTGTTACGTGAGCGAGAGTATATGTAGTTCACGAAGTGAAAGCTTGAGTTTGCATACTATTCTTAATAGAAACCGCTTCGTGACCTTTAGGCTCACGTTTTTCCTTTCTTGACCGGAGTCACATGTTTATTTATTTGGATTGTCCTGGAAGTACATGTTGATGATAGTCTATTACCATTGTTGAAAATGCGCTTACTACCGTTGATGCTCATTTTGCAACAACTCCCCTCATTTGTGTGCGGTTTCTGGCTTAGTTAGAATTCTCTCGGTCTCTATGTTAAAACTTGCCTTTCTCAGCTAGCTTTTTAATCAAGAAATTTGCGCTCCACACTTTTATTCAATGAAAAGGTTCATGTATACGTGAATAGAAATAGTAAGGCAGACTCATCCACAACAGGCGAGCGTAACAATCAATCAATGTATAGCAACAAAATGTAACGTAAGAGAAAACATGGATCAACAGTTGAACACCACAATTAATCAATAGGACGGAGTTGTTACGTAAGAGAAAAAACACGGATTCGTTCGAAAGAGAAGACATGGATTGAGGTGAGAGAGAGAGAGAACGTGGATTGATATGAGGGAGACGACATGGATTGGTCAAAAAGTCTTCCATAACGGTTCAGCGTGACAATCAATCAACGAAAAAAGAGTTGAAACGTACGAGAGAAACATGGATCGTTTAAAAAAATTACATCGATGTTACACTGGATTTGCCAATTACACACCTTAGTACTAGGCTACCAACGAGGGATTATGGATCTACTTCCTGGAGACGTAAGCGTAGTACTGGGCCATGGGCACCACGAAAGCAATGACAAGCAAGCCACCAACAACGAGGGAGAACTGCCCTCGCTTCGACTCTGTCTCTTCCTTGCTCTTGAAGTTGGACTCCCGCTTGTTCTCCTTGAACGTCGGTCCACCGGTATCTTCTTGGCCATCAATGGCCGCCACCAGACGCTTGGCAGTGCTGTAGATTGCTTCATTGTACTTCTCGTCCGTGGCCAAGACGGGCAGATTCTCGGCAGTCACAGCCTCCAGGATCTTGTCACCCACTGCCTTGGTGAAGGCGGGCCCTCCCGTCACGGCTCCCTCCTTCTGGGTCGTCACGAGTAGGACAACGCCCTTGTTGTTACCCTCTTCTAGAGTTGGGTACCACTTCTCGAGGATCTGCGAATACGGTTGGGTCACAGATGTTAAGCTCGTCACTAACATTGCTCATGACATATCTCTAAGATGGGAGAAGAAAAGGGAAGACATGGCTTACCGTATCGGCAAATTCGAAGGAGTCAGCTTTGGTGGTGATCTTCCGGAGGGTGATGACGTTGATGTGGTAACCCTTCCTCTCCTCCAAGTCACGCAGCAAGCGCTTCAGGTCGGACCTGGTGACACGGTTCAACACATTGGCATCGTCCACCACATAGCTCTCGGAAGGAGGGCCCTCGTTCAAGACGGAGAACTCGCTGGCGTCGGAGATGGGCACTGCGGGGCCGAGGCTCAAGGCAGCAGAGAGCGCCAGGGCGGACAGTCCTGTGCCCACGGTGGCCTTAGCCTTGTTCAGGGCGTCGCCGAGGCTCGCCTTGGGTGCTGTCACTGCCAAGCTGCATTGGGGTCTGCTCTTCCGTGATCCGGTGGATAGCGAGGGCAACGCGGTACCTGGCCATGCACATCATTTCCCTCGTAAATTTTAAAATGTGTAACGCATTAAGAATCCCTTGAAGTAATCCACATATTTAGTCTGATCAACTTCCCCTAATTCTCTGTTTTGCCATATGACCTAGAATGTGAGATAAAACCATGTGCCATCAAATCAGACCCTGTCAAACACATGAGCTGCTCACAGCATCGAAACCAAACACTAATTCCATTGAATCCATAGCCGAGCGAGCGACCAGTAGTCCATTTCCTATGGGACTATCAGAGCGAATCACAATGCTGTACTAGAACGACTAAAGCAAATAACCGTCTTTAAATCATGTTAGGATCTCTGAAATTCATTTGCAGATTGCATGTATAGTATCATCTAATGCCGAAATTAGGCAAAGTGACGACACGATTGTAGTAAATCATGGTCATTTCAGTGACGCTTTATCTTAAAAGAATGTCCACAAAGCTCACAACACAGAAATGGACACGAAACTGCTGCTCAAAATGGAGCTCTCGGTTCAGTCCTTTCAATCCTAAGAAAGTCAGCCTATCTCCCATTGCATTGCAATCCTCAACAGTTCTTGTACACCATTGCCCACCAACAGCCCAAATTCAAAAACCAGCGCATTAATGACGCAACACTTGAAACTAACACCAAATTCAAATTATCTCTGAAAGCTTCCAAGCAACTCGAAGCCAAAGGTCTATCCTTCTCCTAGACATTTGATTGCGAAAAGAGTCTTACCAAGGAAGGGCGTGGTCTTCGTGGTTGGCACCACCACAGCAGGCGAGGCAGAACCCAGCAATGTGGAGCTCCCACGAGCCATCACCTCCGCCATCATGGCCACAGCCTGGAGTTGAGTGATAGCAGCCCAACACACGACGTTGCAAATCAGCTGCTGCTGGGAGTGGAAAGCCTCGCCCTTGGGAATGCGTTGCCTAGATTTCCCTGTGCTGCTGCAGTCCTTCTGTTGCTCTCACCCCTCCGAGGCGATGGCCGTGTCTGGTGTGGGGGTGTAGTTGATGATAGTGGATAGAAGAGAAGCTAATGGGTGGTCGCCACGTGTGAGGTTCCCATCCTGGGCCTTCTCCTCCTTTTCTTTCCAAAGGACCAAGCAGGGCTTTGGAAACAGGCCCACAGTAATTTTCAATGAGTATCTTGCTCAGTTTGTAATTGGTGCACCGTAATGCAGTCTCCTGCTTTGAGTCCAGAGCTAGGAGTTTGCGAAAGAGGGTTGAGCTAATCCGTGGTATCAATACGGATATGTAACACTAGACTGAGAAGCAAGGGTATAGGAGTATACCCACTGGGACTCTGGGAGTATCGAGAAAGAATATTAGAAGATGACACCGGTTGTTGACTAAACATTCCTGCACATCATTGGATTGAACTTCACTATGACTACATGCATGGATTTAGTCATGTTTCTAACTCCTGTTTCATTCCAAATGGACGGTTCATAGATGGGGTTACTCCTGAAGTTTCGACGTTTAGATCCTGCAGTGTAGAAAAGATGGGTAAAGTGTGAGGAATGTGATAGATAAGATATTGGCGAGAGTCAGGTAGTTAATTATAGTTCGTTGATTGGTTTGCCATTTTCGAATAGGAGATGGTCAAACGCGTGTGTAGAACACGAGCACAAGCTCCAGCAAATTCAGTCGTTTTCCAAGACGAATCAAGCGAGTGTACATCCACCCAGACATGGATACTCAACCGTTGGACCTGCCTGGCTGCAACAAGACACTGGAACCCAGCTACATTATGAAAAGATTGGATTAAACCAGCATACACAGCTGCCTCTCACTTGAGCCTACCTTTCAAGGCTTATTCATATCTACATGCAAGAAAATGCTATGACCATGCTATGGATGGGTGACAGTCCCTCAACAAACCTATTCTGCACTTTGGCCTGCAATTGCTGTGTTCTTGGCCTCCTCAGCTCGGGCTGCATTTCTCTCCTGAACCTTCCAGCTAATCTCGTACACAATACCTGGAACGGATGAAAAAAAAAAGGCAATTATTATACCTCTGACAAAGAATTTTATATCTGAAGTTTGAACTCCAATAAACGCCATCTTGGACACTAAGCATGACCTTCCGGGCGTAAAGGGGAATATTGTAAAAGCAATCTTCCCTCAAAGACAGGAGAGCTTGCATACAGCTACACAGCTCTGGAACCTAGAACTTACAGTGCCAAACCTCCAGAAAGATATGGATACTTCATGAAATTTAGCAAAACGGATACTTCATCTTACCGGCTGCAACAGTGATGACAAGAACGTCTCCAAATCGTTTAATAGCCGAAACAGTGTCCTTCACTGAGTGGTACTTGCTGAGAGCTGGGTCCTTTTCAAGCAACTGCAGAGACACAAAACTAGGGTTAAATCCTCCAATCATAAACGCATCCGAGGAAACTAGCTAACATGTTAACATCGTCTGCTGCTCTAAGATTTCACAAGGAATGATCGTACACAAAACAGGAGAGTGAAACATAGAGGGAATGACAACAGAAACAAGGAAGAACAAGATAAATTACTGGATCCACCAATGTACTTAAACTAAACATAATGTAATCCTACATGGGCAGTTCGAGTTCTCATATACCCTGAAATTCTTTCTCTATTTCACTCAAATCATGCAACTAATGAAACATCTTAATCACTCCCATCACGATCAGTTCCTGGACTAAAGAATTAGGGTTTACAGAGAAAAACAACAAACACCCTCAACCAACACAGCAAAAGTAGAAAAAACACCCCAACACCAATCCTCCCCTAATCTCACATTCCCAGCAAAAAAAAAATCACCCACTCACCCCACCAACAAAACACAAATTTAGAAAACTAACCCAACACCAACCAAAATTCACAAAAACACAAATCATCAAAAACCGACTGAAACAGAGGAGTAAAATCCAGGAACCCAAGCACGTCATAATCACACAAAACAAGACAATCCATCCACTACCCACCCCACCCCTTTCCCCACCCATACCCCCAACAGAAACCCAAAAAAACCCAGAACCAAAATCCTCAAAAATTCTGATTAGAATTCGAATAAAGAAAGAAACTGACCATTTCCTCCCGGGCGCCGGAGCGTGTGGCCATGGCGCGCGTCTGCGGGGCGACCAGGCGCCTGGCGATCGAGGTACGCAACGCCTGCATGGTGGCTGACGAAGAAGATGGGATGCACCAGAGATATAACGTAGCTATGATTGTGATGCAATTGTGGAGCGATTGAGAGATGCAAATGTGCAATTGGGGAGTGGGGTGGGAGTGGTTAAACGCAGTGTGGGAGATGTCTCTCTCGGGGGGAGATGGGAGTGTGGGAGATGCACCGTTTTGGGTCGATCTTCCGGGGCTGCGTTGGGTCGCTCTCTCCTGCTCTTCCCCGCGACGAATGTGAGCTAGTTTTTGGGCTCTGCGATGAAGTTTTAGGGTTTTCCATGACTCATGCCGTCACTCACTGCCTCACTGCCAGGTGCCACATGAATAATTCTAGAATTATTTCCCTAAACCCAAATATATTTCTTAAAATATAAATTTTGAATCTTAAAAAATTGAAGACAAAAAACTAAATATATGGTATTTTTAAGGTAATATTCTGTTATTTTTAAGTCATTCAATATCATTTTTAGTGTTTCTTTTTACTAAAAAACAAAATCTAGAAATTCAATTTTTAAAGTTGAACCAAATTTTATTAAATAAAAAACGAAAGATGCTTGTGCCCTAGGTTGCAAACCTTGATATGGTGTTGTGGTGATGATAGGATATTGGTTTGGATTTATTAAGGATTTTAATCATGTATTGACTTCTCATGAATTGGGAAAATCTGAGAGGATTTGGATGTGTTGTGACATGTGATTTTTTGGTAGATTACATGAAATTTGTTTTTAAAAAGGAAATTGAACCATGGTGGTTAGGAATTACCTTGAAGTTTTGGCATTTTTTCTAAATGTTATTGTAGTGGTTTGTTCTTAGGAATTTATGAAGTTTCCAATTTATATTTTCATTAGTACTTGATTCGATTGTGATTTATTAATATTATGAGCTGGATGATGAAAAAAAGCATGCCAAACATGATATTTAGAGTGGAATTGGTTTCTTCAAAGGGTAAGTTTTCTAACACTAAATTTTTTTGAATAGGCCTATTTGCAACCGCAAATCATTGGCGACTATGGCACCAAAACACAATTGTTTCTAAAAACCATTATAACTCAAAAAGTAAAAACAATTCTACATTTGGTCGCACAAGGTATTTTTGCATCAATGGATTAGTTATAGCTTCCAAGAATAATAGTTATTCTTGTATTTCTATGCAATGTTTGAGTCATTTGAGGATATTTGTAGTGATTTTATCAAAAATAAATTAATCAATAAAAATAAAATCGTTTCTTTAAAGACAAATCATGTTTTTTTTTCTAAATAAAATAATTTTTTCTAAGAGGGTAATAAACTTAATTTGATTCTCTAATAAAAATATAAAGTTGTTCTTTATTGAATCTAATACATTATATGATAAATAAAATATACAAGTGCATGTCAAAATTCATATTTTGTAAAAAATATATACTCAAATATATCTATTATACAAGTGAGCATGGATGTCTCACTCGACGGTTCCACGCCGGAATCCGTCGAGGAGACAACTCACACCTTTAGCATGTGCCTCGGGGACCGCTACGGCAGTGGTGGCGCGCAGGGTGCAATTGCGAACGGTTTGATGGAGAAAGAAGGCGACACATTCTTGCAGTGCTACCTGATCCGCCTCCACGCTACGACTTTCCATGCACATGCAGCGTGCTTTGGGGCAATTTCGATGAGCTCTAAGGAACCCCGCTCAGATAGGAGGCGCCGTTAGTTGCTGGTTTGTGAACTCTCTGCGAATTGCATCGTGGACATCGTGGACGTCGTGGACCGAAGTGCAGCTCGCCTGCGGTTCTATCCGCCTCGCCAAGGCGCTAGGTTGGCCCAGACTGCACCCAGATTGTGCTCAGATTGCACTCCAGAAGCGCTGCCTCATCCTTGGTGAGCTCTCTCCCGACCCATGTTTACTTTAGGCAATCAAAGTTGCTAGCTTGGTGGAGTCGTGGACTGTGTCTGCCTGGACTTTGTGGTGTTCGTTGGTTCAGTTGCACCGCTTAAGCTTTTTCGTTTGCACTTGTGGACTCAGCTTCACTGCTCTCGTGTCGTCGCTTGACCAAATTCATTGCGAGTTTTTCGCTTTATGTAAGTCTTTGGTTCCGGTTTGGTTTGGTTTGGTCTTTGAAGGATTTACTTCGGGTGGAAGTGGATACTTGTTGCTGGTTTTTTTCAGGGAGGGTGGTGGAGGTGACTAAGTTTTTCGAGGTGCTCTTCTATTCGTGAATTAGTTGTTTTTTTGAGGAGTTTTGTGGAATGGTTGTTGTTGTAGAAGCTGTGTTAGTTTTGTTTGGGTTGCTGTGAATGCTGCTGTTTTCGTGGTTGGGTGATGCTTGAGTTTTTAGTTTCAGTGAACTTCAGGTGTTTGTTTGCTTTTTTCTGTGTTTGGATATTGTTGTGTGTTTTCGTGGGTTGAGACATTCGGAATGTGAGCAATGGTGGCTCTCATTTTGCGTACTCTTTTTCTGATAAGGTGTAGCGCTTGTGAGTGCGTGTGTGATGGCGTTCTATTTTAGAGCTCCAGGTTGTGTGTTTCGTGAGACAGCTTGCATGCAATAGTTTTGGTTGCTGTCTATGGTTGTGGACATTCCGGTTTGTGTATTGCAGTAATTGAGTGTTCTCGGAGTTTGTTGTGTTGATTTTTGTTCCTAGGTGGTTTTTCCGGTTGTGTTGTTGTGGAGTTTTGCCTTGGTTGGGGAGCCCTGGATATGTCTGGGAGAGGCTTGAGTGGGTTTTTGGAAGTAGGAAGATCTGAAGGTTTAGCGTGGACTTGCAGCGTGGACAAATATTGGACAAGTCGCATCATCCGCGCACACCCGATGTGAGGCTGAGGATATTCAAGTTGTCACCTTGCTTTGTACCAAACGGGGCTGAGGTACATAATCACAACAATAGCAGCTGTGTGGTTCCAGTGTAAATCCTAGGATTTATGGTTTGGTGCTAGGGTGGCCACAAAGAATACATTGGGAGCGAATTTTTGGCTTCATCAAAAAAAATTATGGAGAAGCCCTCTGGCAATCCCTGTTTTTTTTCCCACTAATTTCGGGTATTATGTAGTTTTATGTCATTGAACACCTTAAAAAGTGCAATTTGTTGGAGGAATGAGGGCTCTACCCAAGTTACACGTTGAGTAATTTTTGGCTTCGACCAATCAATGATTTTAGGACTTTATAGCCAAATATAGAAAATTTCTATTTTTATTTCGCCATTAGGCTCTATTTCGCCAGTAAAAGAAACACTGGTGTGGTTCTAATCCTTTTGACTCTGAGAAACCATGAATATTCGAAACAGTTTCACTTTTACAATATATCCTCATACTTTCGGAAAGTACCGGTCTCAGCAAAGTTTGGTTTGGTTTTTGGAGCAGGTTGCTTGTTTGTAGTGTCTATGAAACGCTTATGTCTGATCTGAAATTCAATCGCAGGAAGTTGGACGGCAATTTTATTTCTGGGACATTGAATCTGCAACCGCTGCAGACCACTTCTGGGTTACAGCTGATTTCACTGGTGAACAATAACATCACAGATGTTATATTTCCAGCTACTATAACTTTGCAGTCTGCTTCTAATCTGACTACTTTGAGTAATCTCTTGTAAGTATCTGCGAAATCTACCTATGGCTTCTTGTTGCTGCTTATTTCTACCTTCCAGTGAGTTTCAGTACAGTCATCAAGTTTAGAGTCACAAACCTACCAGATGAGCGTGAGCTTGCTTCAGCGTCCGAGAGTATAATTCAAGTGACTGATGCAAGCAACCTTGGTGGAGATCCTGTTTGCAGTCTTGGTGCAAATCCCTACTGTAGTGATCCTCAGGCAGACCTGCTGCTGCAAGTCTGTCGCTCAAATCCGTTCCAGGTTTTGACAAAACGTCAGTAAATAATTCTCAATCTAATTGCCTGGATGTTTTTTGCTAATAACTGTTTATCTAGGGAGTTTAGGGGAAATTTGAGCCACTGAGCTTAGCACTAAAAATTCATATTCCAGTTGTGTGCAAGTTTGTGGCATACACACATCTTGAAGTTTGGTAGCAGTCCTTCTCTGTCAGCTCAACATTGATAAGATAGAAAGTCTTGTGGTAGTCACTAACCCGATCACTATTTGCCTGCAATAGGAACCTTCTTTAAGAAGAACCACAATGTGACCATAATTATACCAGTGGTGGCTACTGCTATTATTGTGTTGCTGGCGTCTATCGTCTCTTTGGTTATAATCCGGAGATTGTTCAAAAGGATCCGTGTCCTTCGTGATATCCAGCGAGGTATGTCCACTATCTTTCCTTTTTCAAATCAATCCAACAGGACTTGAGCAGTTGTGGAAGTTGATAAGCCCTCCTGGATCTGCTACTCATTGAACTGACCGGATTTTGAAGTACGAGTTGTTGTGTGGACAGGTACGAGTTGAACATGCGGAGGAATATATTTCGGCTTCGTGGTTTCGTTTTAGTGCTTCCATCGTGAGCCTCCGGTTCGTGTTTAGAGCGGACTTCTTGGGTTTAAGTGCTAGGATTTTGCGCCAATTGAGTGTTCATTTGTACACAGAGGTATTACTCTATCTCAGAGAGGCATTGAAATATTTGTAATTGGATTGCTTTTCAAGGAAGGAAAGAACATCATTTTATAAAATATAAATATTTCAATCAGAGTTAAAGCTCAGTTAAATGTGCGTGTTCCAGACTGTGCGTGTTCCAGAATCTGATGAAGAAGATATTACTGTTTGACGTTGTAGTTTGAAAAGACTTTTACATGTTTATTTCCTTCTGTTTATTATATAGTATAGCGTTTGTTTTAAATTAAATATTGTTGTTTTTTGCTATAAATTATTAGACTATCAACTCAATATTCTATTGCAAGGTTTTTTGGAATTTGTGTCTTTTGAATCTCAATGATGAAAATGATTTTTGAAATTGTTGTTTTGAATGTTAGAAGTGAAAATTATGTATGCCTTTAATTATATTGTTTTTGAGCTCAATGTATACATATTATAAGCATCACATTTTCTTTGAACTTCAAAGAACCTTGAAGAATTAATGATAATAAAGATTTTGATATTCAATAACATTTATCCAAATATCTTGAAAAGTATCTGTATCTCACATTCCTCATTTTTTTTCTAATGTTTAGATGTATTTTAAGATTTTTTATTTTAAACTTATATTAAAAAAATATATTTGATACCTTTAGCTCATATTATTTATTATTACATTTGACATGATGCAGGTGATTATGTGATATATATATATATATATTTTGTCCATGAAAAATGGACAATTCATTGGTAGAAGAAGAGACTTTGCCTTACAGCCATAGAGCTGGAGGTGTTGCCGAGGTGCAAAGTCAAAGTATGTATGAACAGTTATTGAGGCGACGTGCAGCACGAAGAACTAGCAGAGCCAGAGAGGATGGCGGTGCACATGAAGTACGCTTGGAGAGGTCACGATTAGGAAGACGTGGGCGGATGGATTTGACTCCTCATTATTTGGGTCGCATGGATCGAGTTTGTACTTACTGTCGTGGACTACATTGGAGTGATGAAAGATTGACAACCTCAAGTAATCTAAATCCACAATTTGGATCTTGTTGTCTAAAAGGCAAGGTGAGCCTTCCTTTATTGCGAGATCCTCCACAACGGTTGCGCCAGTTATTTGAAGGTGACGACGAACAAGCTAAAGAATTTTGTACAAATATCCGGAGATACAATGCTGCCTTTGCGTTTACTTCTGTTGGGACTTCAAGTTCCAATACATACGTTGCAGGAAATGGTCCCTATGTTTTTAAATTCCAAGGAGAATTAATACATCTGAGTGGATCGTTGTTGCCTACTGTTGGTGAAACACCCAAATATGCTCAACTTTATTTTATTGATACTACTGAGGCAACTAACATTCGAATGGAGCGTAATCCAGAGTGTACTCAAACTACTATGCTGGAGATTCAAGAATTATTACAAACTCATCATGCGTTTCATAGACACTACAAACAAGCATATGAAATCATGATGGAGTTCAAACAACAACAAGAACAACAACAACAACAACAACGACAATGTGGTAGAAGAATTCCAAATGTTGTTGCGCATTTGCATTTTGAAGGTCAAATGGATCGAAGACGCTACAATCTTCCGGCAGGCAGTGAGATAGCTGTTTTAATACCTGGAGAGGAAGATCGACCACAAGGAACACGAGATATTGTGCTTCGACTAAGAGGGGAAGGTCATTTTTTGGAGCGTATTCATGAGTGTCATCCTGCTTATTTGCCATTGCACTATGTGCTGTTAGTTCCATTTGGGGAGCTTGGATGGCATGAAGGTCTAACCCATTCTAATGCTGAAGGTCGGCTGACCCAAAAAGAATACTTTGCTTTTCGGTTATTCCCACAGAATTCAGAATTTTCTACCATTCTTTGTGGTGGGAAGTTATTTCAACAATTCATTGTCGATCCTTGGGCTCCGACCGAACAAAATAGATTGAACTATATCCGAATGAATCAATCGGATTTGCGTGCCGATCTGTATCAAGGCCTTGCTGATGCACTACAAGATGATGGAGAAAGAAACATGAATCTTGAAAACTTGGGGCATCGTATTATTCATCCATCAAGTCACATTGGTAGTGCTCGGAACATGTTTGAATTGTTTCAGGATTCCATGGCCATAACCAGATTTTTTCAACATCCAGATGTTTTTGGAACCATGACGGCAAATCCCAATTGGCGTGAGATACAAGAAGCACTTTTGCCTATACAAACTGCAGCAGATCGGCCTGATACCGTAGCGCGCGTATTTGAACTTAAGCGCAATGCACTCATGGCTGATATCAGAAAGATGCATTTTTTTGGAAAATCTGTTGCCCACGTTTTTGTCGTTGAGTTCCAAAAGCGGACTTTGCTTCATATGCACTTTTTGATCTTTCTTGCTAATGAAGACAAGATAAGAGAACCTTGCCAAGTTGATAGAATAGTATGTGCAGAGTTCCCTGATGAACAAGAGGATCCTGAACTTTTTGGTATGGTCCTAAAGCACATGGTCCATGGACCATGTACTCGTGATCGGTGTCTCGACGTGACTGGAAAATGCACAAAACGCTTTCCTAAATCTTTCCAAGATCAAACTGCAATGGACCAAGATGGTTACCCTCTTTATCGTCGACGCAATGATGGACGCTATTTTGAAAAACACGGATTTTTCTTCAACAACAGCCATATTGTTCCCTATAACCCTGATTTGATATAAAAGTATTACTGCCATATTAACATTGAAGTTTGTGCATCTGTTCAAGCAGTTAAATATATCCATAAATACATCTATAAAGGTCATGATAGGGCTACTTCGAGGATTGGGGAGGAACAAGATGAGATCAAACAATACCTAGATGCACGTTACATTGGAGCATCGGAGGCTGTGCGACGTTTATTCAAAATGACGATGCACGATGAAGATCCCAATGTTGTTAGGCTACATTTACATTTGCCAGGGATGCATCGTGTGATTTTTAATACTCGCGATGATCCTCTCACTGTTTTGAATCGTGGCCAAGTTCAAAGAACCAGATTGACAGAGTTCTTTAGCATGTGTGCTACAGATTAAAATGCCCGTCGGTTGACATATCAAGAGTTTCCCCAACATTATGTTTGGAAACAACATGAGAGTACATGGAAGATTCGTGAAAGAGGCTTTGCTATCGGTAGGTTGTATTTTGCAAGACCAGCTGAAGGCGAACGTTTCTATCTGCGACTTCTACTAACAACTATTGTTGGGCCTCGCTCATTTGAAGATCTACGAACGGTGAATGGAGTAGTACATGGAACCTTCAAAGATGCCTGTAATGCTCTAGGCTTATTACAAGACGATGGAGAGTGGATTCAGTGCTTAGAAGAAGCATCTATTATGCGTACCGGTGCATCATTGCGCAATTTGTTTGTGGTTATACTCTCCGAATGCAACCCTTCTCATCCTGAGTTATTATGGCAGCGATTTCGTCCTCATCTGTGTGATGACTTGCGTCATCGTCTTCGCCAAAACTATGGATTATCTGAACCGAGTGAAGAAGAAGTATACGATTTTGGCCTTTTTCTCATTGATGAGATATTGCGTGAGCAGTCAAACAAAAACCTTTCTTTGTTTCCCCCAATGCCAATACCAACTCTAAATTGGTCCCATCATCGTGATAATCGATTCATCAATGAACAGCTACAATGGAATCGTGACGACCTCGAACTTTATGTTCAAGAGCATGAACCACAACTCAATGGAGAGCAACGGTATTGTTATGATGCCATACTCAGTTCCATTGAAGACCAGTCTGGTGTTGTATTTTTTGTTAATGGTCCTGCTGGTACAAGGAAGACATTCTTCTACAACATCGTGACTGCAAATGTACAAAGCAGAGGAAAAATTGTTATATGTGTTGCTTCTTCTGGAATTGCTGCTCTCCTTCTTCATGGAGGCCGCACTGCTCATTCAACTTTCAAAATTCCTTTTGAAGTTGATGAATATTCCATGTGCACTATTAACAAAAACTCTGAATATGCGGATGTGTTTCGTGAGGCTTCTTTGATTATTTGGGATGAAGTTCCTATGCAACACCGACATTGTGCAGAAGCAGTGGATCGATCACTGCGAGACATTCGTGATTCAAATTCTCCTTTTGGAGGTGTTACCGTTGTGTTTGGAGGTGACTTTCGACAGATCCTGCCGGTTATTCCAAGAGGTTCCAGACCTCAAATTGTTGGAGCGTGTCTTCGCCGATGTACAATATGGCAACATGTTAGAATCTTGAACCTTTCCATCAATATGCGTTTGCAAAACGCATCTCTTGCAAATAGGGAATTTGCTCAATGGCTATTACAAGTAGGCGATGGCTCTAATTTTGATGACGCAAGCAGCAATATGATTCAATTGCATAATTGGATTAACATTGTTTCCTCTATTCGATGTCTTACCGACAACATCTACAACAACATTGACGACATGTCTTTACATGAAGATCAGTATTTTCGAGATCGAACAATATTAAGTGCTCGCAATACAGATGTTGATTTAATCAAAAAGGAGATTTTGCAATCTTTTCCTGGCAATCTCGAAACTTTTAGGAGCGCTGATTCGAATACTGTCGAAGCTGGTGCTGACAATCATGCTGCATATCCATCTGAGTATTTGAACTCATTGGATTTGTCTGGCATTCCATTGTCAAAACTTGATTTGAAAATTGGATGTCCTATCATTTTATTGCGAAACCTTGCTCCAAAACAAGGACTTTGCAATGGAGCTAGAATGGTTCTCACACGGTTTTTGCACCGTGTTTTAGAAGCACGTTTACTTTTCGGTCCGCATGCAGGCGAGCATGTTTTTATACCACGGATTTCTTTGACTCCTTCTTCTACCGCATTGCCATTCCATTTCAGTAGGCGGCAGTTTCCAGTGCGATTGGCATTTGCTATGACAATTAACAAGTTCCAAGGCCAATCTGTAAAGTATGTAGGATTAGATATTAGAGTCCTAGTTTTTAGTCATGGACAGTTATATGTTGCGCTTTCAAGAGCAACTTCTCCAAATCATATTTCAGCATTGCTTCCACAAAACAGTACGGTGTCCAACATTGTTAATGTTGTTTACCCAGAAGTTCTGTTGCAATAAAAATTCCAAATTTTATTTTTTTTTCAAAATTTCAATTGTTTGTTTCTTTTTTTCCATTTACTATTCCAAAAATATATACTATTCAATATATTATTGCAAATTACTACTCAATAACAAATATATTAAAAAACATGTATTAATATGAAATTAATTTTTAGTATTTATAAATTTCAAAAAAAAAATTTGATATTACTAAATTACATAGAGTGCTACTATAAATTTTTAGTAATTTCTATTAGAGTTATCTTAAAATTGTAGATGGATTAATACAAATTTATTTACACACTTAAAAGAAGGTTCTTGTATGCCTAAACCATATAATATGTTGACTGTGATATAGAATATGCTGACTGTAATCACAAGACGTGCATAGACAAAGAAAGCAGAACATGAGATTTCAATGGCAGAGCATATATTCACGAGTACTGTAAGTTTGATGTTAGAAATTCTCCAGGAAGTGGTCCACTCAATTGATTGTTGCTAACATCGTTGTTGACAGAAAAAATGTTTGTGAATTTGAATCTGCCTGTTGTCAACAAAGTGGCCCATTGAAGCTGATATTCTCCAAATAGTGTATGGGAGCTTCTTTGTTGCTAGCTTGAAAACCTAGATTTTCATCATGTTGAGATTTGAGGAAACAGCCATCAGAGGAAGTAGAAACTCACAATCTGTTTAAAGAGGGCATGTATACAATAGTGCCATTAAAAGGAGTGTTCCAGTGTAGTTTGCAAACTTCATGTTGGACATGTTGAGGGTCTCTGTCCAACAATGCCTAAAAAAGCTAGACATGATAAAACTTTAGTTAGTATGTCCTGCACCGAAAGCATATTTATGTCTTTATAAAAAAGTAAAAAGATTAAAAGTAAATTGAAATAAAAAGTAAAAATATTAAAAGTAGATTGTACATCTTTTGGAAAAGGAACTAAAGTTAGAAAGTAAAATCACTTATTCTGTGATTTATTATCTACTGTTGGGTGGTGAGCCTTAGATCGTTTTTTTATTTTTTGTTTTGATTATTATATTTTATTTATTATTATATTTTGATTATTATTTTGTAAGTTAGTGGAAAATTTGTGGGAGGTTTGTTCTTGTTCACAATGGCAACAATAGAGTCGAGCACTACAAGTGGGTTCAGTGATAGCATTCGAATTGATGTTGGACCTAACAATGTCGATGTGCAAAAATCTAAAAAAACAAAAAGACGTACTGGAAGCCGTGGTGTTGGGCGTAGAAAAAAAGATGATAAGTTTTTCTCTAAGGAGTGTCTTACTCAAATTCGTAAGAGTATAGTAAATTGGTTTAAAGGGTGTCCTAAGGGACGTTTACATCGTCTCTTTTTGAGTAGTAATGTCCAAGGGGTTGAAGATTATAAAACCCATATAGAAAAAATATTGCTATCGGAAATTTTTGATGATAAATTCAAACAGGAGAAAGACAAGTTGTCTGAATTGAGATTTCAGAATCTGCTTACCGAGTTGGTTAGAAGTGCAACCGGGCATTTAAAAAATTGGAATACTGAAATTCTAAGTCCCGTTGATGACGGTTCTGATGATTTACTCGATAAAGTAACTTGGTTTGATAGTGAGTTAAGTAAATTACTAGTTGAACCTCGAAAATTAGTACATGGTATAAACAAAGATATGTTAAATGGATCTTTGTTGCATTTTCTTCCACCCAAAGCTGAAGTTATCTTTAGGGATGGAAAGAAGGCGTTTGCTAAAGGTAGCTCTGGTATCATTTACAAATGTGACATTGTGGGTGTTGATTTTATACCAAGGCATGAAGAATATGCTTGTAAAGCATTTATTACAACTTTGGTTGAAAGAAACGCTATTACAACAATGAATATGGAAGCAATGAGTTGCCCCCATCTTCATCCTTTATTTATTAAGTTGTTTGCTATCCATCCTACTGATATATGCGATGGTGGAATGCCGGAACTTTGAGAAGTATGGTGCAAAAGTGTAATAAAAAATTATCTACAGCGCCAGGAGAGGACAAAGAGAATGTGGAGCTGTTTCAACGACTACGACTCAGATTGTCTTGGCACTTTTTACATGGTATGCTCTTTTTGTATAAAAATGGTAGCATACATTGTGATTTGTCTCCTGGTAACATTTTGTTTCATAGAGAAGGGGACAATATGTACATAGGTGTTTGTAATTGGGGACTTGTCTGTAGGATAGACTTTCCTCACCAATCTAATTATCTATATCAAACACAAAAAGATTTGGACGATGATAAGATTAGACGGCCTTGGGTGGATCCTTCTTTAATTAGCCTTACTGGATCAGAAGTAGCTAAATTTAGTTTAGCCACTGATGTGTATGCTACGTCAAAGTTAGATCTTTGGATTCTAGGTTCTTTTACGGCAAAACTTGAAATTTTACACAAGGATTATGATACGTACTATAACGGCCTACAACTAATAGGTAGTACTGCAGATGATCGCTATGATAGATTTCTAAAAAGAATAGAGACATTTCAAAAGTCAATAGACAAGTTGAGGATTGATCCGTCAGAATGTCATCGAACAATAAAATAAAGCCAACTTTGAGGCTTGCAATGTATATTTTATTTCATTAAATAAATCAATAT
The DNA here is from genome assembly GCA_014871385.1 of Ceratodon purpureus. Classification (NCBI taxonomy): domain Eukaryota; kingdom Viridiplantae; phylum Streptophyta; class Bryopsida; order Pseudoditrichales; family Ditrichaceae; genus Ceratodon; species Ceratodon purpureus. Next base: position 7,061,722 of record CM026423.1, read on the forward strand.
TCATGTTGATGATTCATGCAATAGAACCTTATCAAAAAATGAAATAAAATAAAGACAATGTTTGAGGATTTTAAAGTATATTTTATTTTATTGAACTAGCTTGGAACCAAGTGTAGCCAGACACTTAGAGACTAAAATTCGGTAACCTAAGTTACTGGTCATGATTGAAAAGAATTTGGGGGAAATGTGGGCACAATTGACTCAGTTGGAGAAAAGAAGGAAGCCTCTTCATTCTAGAGGTAAGTCAATTGTGCTTGCACACACTTCTGGTGACCTAAAGTAAAACGATTTGTTAGACTGCTAACTGAACACAGTCTTGTAAGCCAACATTATAGACATGAACTTGTAATTAAGTTCACTAGGGCATATACACCATGCAGTATATGTTCATGGGATTCAACAAAGACAACCACGTAAAATAAACCAGTATTGTTGACGTGAATTCAAAATCCATCACAGAGGAATGGATATAATATACTTCATATTTAATTTAAAATTTTTTTTAATAAATTATTTGAAGTTTCTAAAAGTCCTTAATATTAATCTAATGACAACATGCTCAACGCCACGGGTCCCACTAGTAATAAATAAATAAACAATTCAATTTTAAAAATTCATTCAAAATGGTATTACAAACTATTTTCATCTAAAAAAGCTTTAAAGATACATATTACTTGATAAAATATGCTAATTAATTGTTTTCTATGAATCCATTTTTCTTAATGCCACCCTTCATGTACAAAATTCAAAGGGATCTTTGTCCTTTTCCAGCCACCTACAAGTTTCAGCCCCGTTTCCGATTCAACGTAGTCTGAACATGGTTTAGAAAGTGAAAGTGGCTTTCTGGCTAACTACCTGTCCTTTTTAGACGTTGCAGAGGGGCAAACTTGTTTCCAAGTGCAGACGCGTAGCAGCTTCATTTATTTCGAGGAAGAACTCATCAGGAATTGAAGATAGCTATGAGAATAAAAGTATATTAGATTATCATTTTTAGCTTTTAAAAACAAAGTAAATTGATATGTCTTTACTAGTCACCACATAATACCAATAGAAATCTATAATATTTGATTATTAAGGCACACATATATCAAAATAATTAATAAATAAGTCAGTTTTCTTAAATAGCATGTGCTATCCATAGTGTAGTTTTTTTAAAATAGATGGATTTTATAAAATATCAGTTTTCTCATAAGTTGTGTAATATCTTGCAGGTGCTATATTTAATAAAAGTGACATATTGTTATGTGATTTTATGTGCCACGAAATTTTAGAATCAATGTAAAAATAACATTTTAAGGATTTTACAAATTTGTATTTATGCGTAGTAATACAATTTTTTGCTACAAAGTCGTACCCATTATGTATCTTATTGAAATAAATTAGTTATTTGAGACGGCAACATGTTCTCTTCTATGATATATTTTGATAATTTCTTATTTACTTGATGTAAAAAATTCAAAGATCATTTAGAAATAATTGTCTAGGTGGTATATCAAAAAAATTAATTTTTTGTTCTAAAAAATATGTGCAAAGATAAGAATATTAGATACTTCATCCATCTAATTTAATACAACAATGTGGAGAATACTATAATTTATCATTGATAAAAGATATTGCATTTACATTTCAATTTGAATGAGTTATATTTTATGTTACAAAATATATAAAATAAAAAATTTAATAAATAATCAAAAATAAATAAAAACATATATTTTAATATTATGAAGTCAACAAGTGGAAATGTTGATTTTTATATGAATAATAAATAAATGTCACATATTAGATGATTCATGAATCATATTAATATAAAGCTATTATATAAGATATATTCAAATATTTAAAAACATAATAATGTTATATTTAAAATGATATATTTTTAAATTTAATAATAAGAATATACGAAGATAAAAGATATGAGTGATCTTTTTATCATTTGTGATACATAAATAATTAAAGTGATCTTTTAAAATATTGTAAACTTTGTAAATGGCACCCATAACCTTTAAATGGATGAGACATATTATTCATATCATCGTTTGTTATACAAAATATTTGTTTTTAAAAATGCAATTGCTGCACATCATTAATACATGGTAAATCAATTTTGTATCTATTTATTGAGTCATTAAAAAATCACCACATTCATAAATCCATGCAATATTCTCCAAACAATTCCAAAAGTTCTTTTACTATCCTTTCAAGTTGGAATTTTTTCACATGCTCCGGATTGGTCTCCCCATAGACATTCTTCTCGATCATAGTCGTGCTATTCATTTTAAAGCACTAGACATCATTGTCAACGATTTCCGGCCATCTATCTGCTTCGTCGGTCAGCAGCGTTGGAAACAAGCTCTGCATAAGGAAGTCGGACACGATCCACCCGAACTCCGCCATACTTTGTGAGATCGACATGGTAAGTTAGTTATGTTTAGTGGCGAATACAAGCATCGCGCTAGCAATTCGGGTGCCATACTTGTGTTTGCCACTAAACCTGACTAACCATAAATAAATGTGAATTAAAAATTAAAAAAAAAAAAAAACAATATAGTTCATTTTTACACAAATAAAGGAAGGTAAAATGACTATATAAATTTTAATAACCAATTTTGAAACTCGAATTTGCCATTTCAAAAGTATTGATTTATTTAATTTTACATTTTTAATATGAATATACAGTTTTAACTTTCAAATATGATGTATGACCTTACCTACTTTGCTACTTTAATAATTAATTATAGAAAAAAATTAAAATTGAATTCTAGAAAGGAAGCATGTGATTGTACATGAAATGTAATAATTACATAAGGATGGCATTCTCTAGTGAGACCTCAAACCTTCAATGTCTTCATTAAATTATAAGTATAGGACTATGAAGTAAATTTTTATTATGAAGCATTTGAATATGTCTCTGACAACCAGAGTGTCGTTGATAAAGCAAGTTATGAGTGTTTGTTGGAATTGTTGAGACTAAATTTTGGAGAGCCCCTGAAATATTGCTTGAATCAAAAAATTGTCTTGTTATGCCATGCTTGGTTTGAAGAAGTGTTGTATCAAGTGATATATATTTATAGCAAAAAATTGGATGTTCATGATCATGCAGTAATTTGCTATGAAGTCTTAATGAAGAAGGAATTTTTGAAGAATGTGCATGGTTTTATTCATAATTTCTTTTTAAGGTGCAAAACCTAAGTTACTATTTTGCACATATCAATCCATGCATGCAATTTTTTTTGAATTTGATTTGTTTTACTAATTATTCAACACATTTAAAAATACTTATTATTAATCATAAAAAAATATTTTTTGTTATTTGAAATAAAAAAAATTATTTGATTCATTAAAACTATGCCATGTAGTGTCTTATTGGACACTAAAAATCATCAGTGTTTACAATGCTAAAACATATTTTTTCGAGGTAGTAATAAATTTGTGTATATTTTTTAAAAATACACGTATACTTTGTTAACATATTTTTGATTTAAATAGTGGTTAGATTCCATTTAAATTATATCATAATATAATTATAAATTTGACTTCATTTTAAAAAAATTAAAACAAATCTGATAATAAGTTTTAATATATTTAAAATTTATATTTTTTGAAATAATAATTAAAAATATAATTATTCATTATGATGATATGCTAAAATAGATTTGCATTGTCTATTAGTGTTGGATTAAAAATTTAAATTTTAAAAATTATATAATTTAAAGTGGTTTAAAATTTATATTTTGATAATTTAAAAGAAACTATAAATGCATTTTTAAGGTGCATTGTGTGAGAATACACAAAGAAAATTTTAAATGTATATTGTGCTTAAGCATGCAAAGAAAATATTTGTAAAAATTCAAGTGACACATAAACAACAGTTCATATAGTAGAAAATATTTCACGTGCTTTTGATTTATTAAAAGTCTTTTTTTCTTGATTATTAACATACATATAGTTGAATTATATGAATTTTCATTATATGTCTTTTCTTTTAGCCACCAATTCTATGTAAAAATACCATCATTTTTTATATATCAATTTATTACTTCCCATTGGCACATATTTTAAACAAAAAAATATCCATGCATAATCCTATATGATGAATTGATAACATTTATATATATATAACCAAAACTTTCACATGACTTTTTAGTAACTAACTAAATTTCTATTATAACATTTTTAATTATATTTAAATGAATAATAATCTTGAAATGTCTATTCTTTGGAATTGAATTTTTTCTAATTAAATGAAATCCTTGGAAAATGAATTCTATTAGCTTCCAAGTCATATCATGTATATAATAAAATGAAATAAGAAATATCGTCCTACTAAAAAGAAAATATTATGTAAAAATAATTCAAGTAATGATGAAAAGTGCCACTTATAAATTCATAATTCATTACATCCTTTTTAAAGAATAATAACAAGAATCAATATCAATACTAATCAGTTTAATCTGAAACTCCCTTTGTTGTACAATATCAAGGGTACAAATTGATTATGGCGACCAAACTTTGCCTCCCTCGTATTAAGACAAGGATTCTTAGAAAGGGCAGGAGACCAAATACTAATAAGTAGAATTGTCTGGCAAAAACCATCATTTGACTCTTTAGTCAGAAACCATCAATCTACTCATATCTGATTTGACTTTTTAATGTCTAGTTCTTCACAGGGAAGCAATCCATCAATGGCTTAGCCATCAGTTGACTCATGTTTGATTTGACTCTCTAATGTCACATCTTTCACACATGTCTGATTTGACTCTCTAATGTCACATCTTTCACACATGTCTGATTTGACTCTCTACTGACACATTCTTCACATGAAAACAATCCACCAATAGCTTTCAAGTATTGAGAATTCTTGAAAGAATACTAATAATTCCTGAAAGAATATCAGTAATCAATCAAGGTACTGACTTGAGTGAAAATTCGTACAATATCTGTTTTGACTCGAAGAAGCCTCTCGATTAAAGATGGACTCCAGAATCTTTTTTACTTTCAAAAATTGTACAAATATAAATACTGGGAAACAAATCATGCAAATATTTACATTCTCCACAAAAACTAACTTCCAATTCTTAAAAAATACAGCTAGTTCCAACGTACATAGAAAAATACCTTAAGTAATGTGATTAAATTCACGCTAGCTCCGTCAAAGGATTGGAGTTTCTATCTATCTAATATGATTAAGGTACCTCTTCCTTAATATGGCAGATGAAATAAGATTCACAAAGACTCTCCCAAGCCCCATTACAAAAAAGGTAAAGGAAAAAAAACACTATTCAATCATATCATGCAACAATAAAACAAAAAATCAAAAGAAGTCCCACCGAGATTATAAACCAAGACCAGAACCCCTCTCCCGCAAAGCCCACACTCCCACACGAGAAATGTACCCAGCTCGTACATTCTAGCACACCAAACCCCAAACTCACTCCCACTTTACCAGTCTTTCACTTTCTCTTTTCGCAGCGCTCTCTCTCTGACGCTCCGCCATCGCACCCCCCTCGAGCTCGTGCTTCAATTCCTCGCACCGGTGGAGCAATTTCTCGAAACCCATCGCCTACGGGGTTGCAAAGCTTGTGCTGTGTCTGTTGCGACTCTCGCTTCTTGGATGGTGGTGGGGGATTTCTTGGGGTTTTTAGTTTCTTGATCATGGTGGCCACGGAGGTGGAGGCCGACGTGGACCAGGTGCCGGCGTCGTCCGCCATCAATGTGTTCGTTACGGGGCAGCCGGGGGTGGGGAAGACGTCGCTGGTGCTGAACGCGGTGAAGAAGCTGCCGCAGGAGGCTGTGGCGGGGTTTTATACGTTGGAGGCGCGGAATCCGAAGACAGGGGAGAAGATAGGGCTGGACGTGGAGACGTTCGGGGGGGAGAGGGCGCCGCTGTCGCGCCTGCGGCGCGGATGCGGGCCGAAGGTCGGGAAGTATTACTTTGCATTGGAGGCGTTTGAGAAGACGGTGCTGCCATTGTTGACGCCGAGTAAGGCGATCAAGTTGCATGTGGTTGATGAGGTCGGGCGGATGGAGCTCCAGAGTGATCAGTTTAAGGAGTCGTTGATGGCGTTGCTGGCGTCGCCGCAGGTGGCGGTGTTTGGGAGTCTTCCTGCGTGTAGGTTTGGCCATGATTTGCCGTTTGTGGAGGCGATCAAGCGGCGTCCGGATACGGCCATTTTAACCCTAACGAAGTCGAACCGGGACGCGGCCGCGTTGCAAGTGGAGGATTTGTTGAAGAATATCGTCGGGAGTGCGGCGAGCGCTGCGTCGATTCTGGACCTGCAGGCGGGGAGCACGGGGTCGTCCGAGTCGCTGCGGAAGTTGTCCAATTGCGGGACTATACCTACAGATATCTTCTCCTCTTCGGATGCTGCTCCGGGGTATGATGTGGGAGGGGAGGAGCCGGCTGAGAAGCGGAGGAAATTGTCGTCGGAATTGCTGCTGTGACGAGTAGCCTCAGTCACGGTGTCCGCGTTTTTGACAACGCTCTGGAGCGAGTGATACTATTGCCATAAATCTGGATGAGGATCTGCTTGGGCTGTTAATCCATGCTAGTTGGTTGGTTGTCTGTCTATGACGATTGATGCCTAGCGGATGAAAGACTTGTTGGAGTTGCAGCTGCAGAGTTACCATGCAAGTGATAAGATCCTCCCTCTACCACCGTTGTTTCTTTCATGCTCGTCTTTGCAGCGCCACAACGGTGATGATAGTCTGGTACATCGTAGCTAAATTAGGGTTTAGGGGATTATCCATTAGGTGCATGTCTGTTGATCCGAGCTTGCTCTGTGTTGCTATCCAGGCTCGTTGGAATTGTTACATGTCGTAGAATCACTGCCATTTGTTAATATCATGATGCTGGTGTGGTTGCAGAGGTTACTGGGAGGCTCTCGAGGAGGTACTAGCTGGTGTGAGTGATTCCTCGTGTCTTCCATGTACGGCATATCGACACCATGCATCGCTACGGATTTCATGCCATACCAATCCTGAGAATTTTTTCCTCATGTACGCGTAAAGAAACATTGTACACTATGTACCTCCATGCCAAACATTACATTCGCTCTCTTTTAAATTTTAATGACAGTCTGACTTTTACACTTCAAAGCAGTAGATCATTCTCTTCAATTCATTGCTACCCATCTTGCATGAAATGTGTGCATATGTGTGTTTCTTGTTGTTTTTGCATCACCTTGTTTGTGTTTTCTGAGTTTGTCATGAATCCACTATTGTACTTTGGTGTGAGCTTCTCCATTCTTGTCCACTGTAATCTTATTTCATCGTAAGCAAAGTGCATATAATTGCTTTCTCTTTGCTGACTCGACATATCTAGATCTTTATGAAGTTGTTGTTGTTGCAGATGTGACTCTAGTAGTTCACAGTTGTAGCAATTAATTTGGATATTGGAATGAGGATGTTGGTGCTGCTTCCCACCATATCCAGTTTGTTCCAAGTTGGTAGAACTTCGCCGTGCTTACTCAGCGTGGGAAGATGCAGCCCACAGTTCTTGACCAGTTGCTATGTACCATTTGTCAGAGTTGCTGCATTGGAATAGTGCTTTTCAGTTGCCATTGTCTGCTTGCCTACTACAGTACAGTGCTGCAGACTGGTTGTGGTGTCACATGAGAATGTTGAGGTGGGTGACGATTCAAATCTGTTGCCCATAGAATCTATGCATGATAAGCCAGTATATTTACCGGTAGTTTCAGGATTATAAGGAGTACCTTATTAATGCCACTTGACCCACCATTAGTGCAAGCCACATAAATGCATGTGCTCACTGAGAAGACATTCAGTTGCCAACTTGCCACTAAATTCAAGTCTAAAACCTATCGAAGCCTTGAAAGATTTTTGTATAACTCTGAATATGAAATTGGAACCTTGGTTCACTTTGTAATGTAAAATATACATTTAGCTTGACAACATTGACCAGTAGACGCTTCACTCACTTGAGTTATCCTGCAAGTTTAGGAATTACAAGGTGGAAGTTGTGGATCTAACTTAAATTAAGGGAGACACCTAAATGTGTCAAAATAAGAAGTTTTTCATGTCAAAAACTGTCAATTTTTTTTGCATTGTTTTTCCTTACCATGTATGGGAAGGCCACAAAATTTTGACAATTTTTGGAGTGAAATGTTGTCATTCCTACAAAGATATTCTTTGATAATTTAATGACAAATACTTGATTGATTTGTATAATAAATCTCTAAAGCAGTAAAGTTGTAGAACAAATTTTGTGACTTGCTAAACATCAAGAAAAAAATTAAAATTGGATAGCATGACTTATTAATGAAGTTGCAATGGAGTATATATTGTATACTTACAAATTTACCACCTTCTTGCCTTTGCATATAAAATCTTAGAAATTCATGATGAAAATTACGATTGTATTACCATGTCCAAATTCTCCAAAAACTAGTTTCACAATATACGAAATTTAGAGATTAAATCTTATATGTGGTTCAAATTTTAAGATTTAAGATTTTGTTTGAATTTCTCTAAGTTCCAAGTTTGAAACTTGGAACTTTATACAGTATATTTTGGCAAATATACTGTTGTTAAATCTAAATTTTGGTCATTTAAATGATTTATTTAACACGATTTTTTAATGATTTTTTTTTAATGTTTTAGATGGTTTTTTTTTTTTTTTTTTTTCCTCAGATTTTCATTTCTTGGTATTACTAAAACTCTGATTAGCCAAAGCTTCCAAATAAAACTATTAAGCAATTCCAAAAATACTTTTTCAGCCACCTAAGATAATGAACAGTGGATATCACTTAATATAATTGGATACATTTTATACAGTAATACTATAGTTGAAAATCTATTATTCCAACTTTTCTATAAAAAACTTTTATGCACTTAATTAATTATGCTATATGAATTTTCAAAGCATTGATTATAGGCATGCATACAAACATTTTTAAAACTTGATGTTTTTACAACATATGTGTAAATTACATCAGATTTTATAACAAGCAAACCAAGCCATTCAAATACTTGATAAAAACTTTGCACCATCTGAATTCCGATGCAGAGTATTTTCGACCTCACAGTAGATGACACACGACACAATTCATGAGAGAAGTGGCGAAGAATAAATTGTGGCATATCTATTCTATTAAAAAAACATTGTCACAATACCATGTCACAAAATTATCCAAATATTACATCCATACTTTTCTTCCACAATTCATTTCCCAAAAGTTTCCATGTTTTTTTCATGTTTTCAATTAATTCTCACTTTCCCAATGGCCTATGCAATTCTTGTACTTTCTTCCGTTACATTGCAACACGTTGATTGCTAGTATGACATATTTAAAAAGCACTAGTGAGACCCGTGCCGTTGAGCACATTGACTGCAGCTCGGTTTGTCTCCTCGACGGATTCCATTGTGGAACCGTCGAGTGAGACAAACATGCTCAATTGCAAGATAGATGTCCGGAGCAATAACACTCTGGGCTTGCAACGAAAAAAAAACCCACCAAGGAATTTGAGACATCACACACCAATTCTCAGTCCACACCACTACAATTACTCAAGTGGACTCACACGTTTCAGTAAGTTTTTGTGGGTTTTTGTGGGTTTCTGGCCTCAGATCTAATCCTCCACAATCACAACCACACTCTCCACCCAACAATCAATACCCAATTCCTCATACCTCTGCAAACTTTCTCACACAATTCTGGAATGATGGAGCTGATGGGGAGCTGAGAATTTTGTTGGGTTTTCGCACCACCACTTGAATTGATGGCACACTTGGTGAAAGAGTTCACATGGGTGAGGTGAAGGATGAGGCTTTGAAGCTTTCAGTAGCTTGGAGATTCTCCCCTAATTTTCTTCTGCAGGATTGGTGAGTGGGTGGTTTTATGAAAGCTAGGGTGAGTTGATTATTTTGGTGCTGGATGAGGAGAAGTGGTGGGAGTATGAAGGAGCTCTTCTTCAAGCTCATGGTAATTGCTCAAACTTTCATGTCCCATGTTGGTTGCATTTTTCTGTGATTGTTTCTACTTGAATTCTTGATGTATTGCGAGTTTATCATGCTCTGTTGGAGTTTGGGTTTGGTTATGTCTGAATTTTACAGACTGGGAGCAGTGTAGGATTTTTCTGAACCGAGAATGCGAGAACCCTAAATGATATCAATTGAGGATTGCCTGTTCAGATGTGCATTGTGAGCTGTGGGATTTAGTTTTTTTCATCAATCTTCTCAGCTCACTTCACAGCGTATGAATGATCAAAGTCGTTTAAGGAGATGTATCCCATATGTTTCAGACCCTTGGAACTCCAGGGTTTTTTTTGATACAGAAGCTGTAGTGAGTGATTTGAGTCTGTAGTTGAAATTTTTGGAAGGAGGTAGTGACGTTTGTATTTCAGCTCCAGCTTCGAAATGCAGGTTTTGAAGAAAGTGAAGTTGTGCATTCGAAGATGCTCTTATGGGAGTACACAGAGACACCAATGCAGTATTCGAAGCTTCTCCACGAAGTCCAAGTATCAGACAGCCAAAGTGTTGCAGAGACATACCAGTCCTCATCGGAAGATGCCATCACTTTGTTGTAAGATTCTGTTGAACGAACCGTGTCTTTAATTTTCATTTTCTTACCCCTTGATGATTCCTGGATGGAGTGATGCTGATGCACACTTTGTTATCCTTGCAGGGATGCTGCATTCAATGAGTGCCGAGCCCTAAAGACCCAAGGCATATATGAATTTTGCAGAACAGCCTGGGATCAGAGGCCATCATGGATGCGAACGGTGTACTCTGGTAAAGAAGGTGAGCCACTCCGAACTATTTATTTATCTCAAGCTGTGTAAGGAAAACATTAATCCCTAGACTGTTGTTTTTGCACGCTATTTTAAGAGTCTTGACAGTTCTTTTCTTTGGCAACAGGAGACCACACTTTAGTGGAAACTGCCGTCAATGTTGCGACGTCCGTTCCTTTCGTCCTTGTCGGCCTTCAAGTCCCACGGTATGTTTTGAGGTTTTATCCATTTATTTCAGATTCGTAGATATCTACATTGTGTCTCAATGTACTGTGTCCTGCGAGTTCTCATATGAGCTTAGTACGATATTTACAGAAGTTGGATTTCTTAAGATTGGCGAGGAAGTCAGTCTTCAAGGCTGAAGAAACTTTTGGGCAGAGTTTTGCGTCGTGGTGGTGCCTTGTAGATGGTTTGAGTGTTGTTTATTCTTGGTCTTTCAAGTGGTGAATCTTTGTGGTTTGTTGCAGGAATAATTTTTCGACTTCAATGTATGCCAATTCGTTGATCGGTGTAGGCATGGCTTCTACCTTATATCACACGTCCCGAGGAGAGGTCCGGAAATGTACAAGATGGGGTGATTATGCGATGATTGCAACTTCAACTTTGGTAAATCTCTATTTACACTGCTATGAGAAGCTGCTGCCTACCGGTATTTGAACAATGTGTTTGCTTTTGGTACGAATATAGTCACTGAAACAGTGGAGGTTGAGATCCAAGACTCCTTCATGCAAGTACTGATGTGAATAATTTTTATGCTGGCAGTGCATGTCATCGGCAGTAGTACTAAATAAGGACAATAAGCAATCGAAGGCTTTAATTCTTGCTTCAATCGCTATGCTCCCGTTTCAGCCTTTGCTTGTCGCAGCAATTCACACTAGTATTGTAGAGGTATGTTAACATCTCCTGGAACTCCAATGTGTAAATCCCTGCTTAGATTTGACTCTCTTCTGTTTGACTAGCATGGACCTTTAATAACCTACTGGGATACCTGTTGGGAATTAGATTTCCGTGCTCTTGAAACTCATGCTAATTCTCAGGCACAAAAATCTTCTGTTGATACTAATTGACCAAAAGAGTGTAGCGTCTGAAAGGCTCTTATTTGTTTCGGCTACTCTTGTTGCATCATAATATCATAGAGGGTAGGGGCATTATGCAAAGTGACTATAATGTGATGATTTTCTGTTTATATGATTATCTTCTCTACATTGCACATTGTGACCGATCCCCATGGTTGTGTGTAGGCCGAGTTTGCAAGAAAGGCATTTGAAAATCCAAAACTTCGAGGGGCACATGCTGTACATACGGCGACCTCTCTGATTGGAGGTGCACTTTTTGTAGCAGATGACATCTTCCCAGACACACCTTTCATTCACGCTGCCTGGCATTGTGCAGCAGCTGTAGGTGTGATGACTATCAACTCCCTCATCGAGTGAAATTTCCGGTATGTCGGATATTTGGGTGCTAGGTCAGTGATTTCTCGGCAGCCTGCCCTTGTACATATTATGTTGGAAATTGGGCTCATTGTTTCCATTAATTCAATACCGGTAGCAACTTCTTGAAAGTTCTGGCAAATTCGCCTTAACCTCATGTAAACTGTTCAGCTTCAGAAGTGCAAACGGTGTAATTTACCTATTTTTTATTCGAGAGAATACTAAAAATACTGATGGCAATTTTATCTAAGCCTTTTGACGGGCGCGAAATTTGTCAGAAGCTAAACATTTTAGCTTTGTTCCTTGAATTTACAATATTGATGAAAACCCTGTGCGATTGTGGACAAGTTATGTCAAGCGATTGTTTTGTCAAACGCTGTCAAGGACGGCTGCCATTCTTCAGGTGAACGTGTGCATTTTTTAGAACACTATTGCGAGTCTTTTACAACAATGTTTAAAACTCTTCTCCCAGAGTATGATCTGGATCCATTTTCATACATTCACGTACTATACTGAAAGACTTATCTGAAACTTTTGTCCCTAGGGCAATAAGCGACGATACACATACTCGTTTATTTCACCCAGCTTGAACATTTTTATTTGTGAACTGGATAGACGTTTCAAGCTTGAAATTGTCAACACATAGGTTCTAATAGCTTCGACATAATTTTCCATTGGCACAAAGTCTTTGCACCCGGCTCTGACGAAAGGAAAAGGAACTTCGAAGTCCTTCGTAGTGTTTCCTATGGACCCTCAAATCGTCCAAACTTGTCATTTTATGTTGCAGACTTGCAGTGACATTCAAGCTAGTTCTTTATTCTCCAACCAATGCGAGGGATTGAAGATTATCAATCCGGTTGGACATCATAGTATGCACGAACTGCATGAACATCTCTAAGACTGGTCCTTCTGCACGGCTGCATAAGAAAAACAAAGAGGTCAAGATCCCAAGGTTGCCATTGATCCAAGTAATCAGGGATCGTACTCATTCCCGAGTGAGATGTAATTGTCCTCATTGTAGAAAGTTCCGAAATTCATATACCTTCAACGAAGAGCCTGCTAGTCAAAGAATCGGGTTATTATAACATTTACTTCGCAGCTGCAAAGACACAGCAGAGGACTTGACGGTTGAACAATACTGTTGCCAATGCACGACAGAAACGGTAATTTTCTCTGTTCGCATCCATTAATCCGCATGTTCATGTGTACATCCTTCACAGAGTAGCTCAAGATTTACGTTACTTGATCATGCACAAGTCACGAGAGTGGCATGGGTTGAACAATATGTATATGAATTGTGGACGTCAGTAAGAGCCATGCTTATTAAGCTATTAAGATGTGACTAACAACAGCTCAGAGAAAGGTTTTGTATATCAATCAGTTGGTGAGACGTAATCCAGTGATATTATAACTCCACATTAAACACAGGCAGACCGGGAGGGACCGTTACCCTGGGGTGTGTTTCTGGAGAATGGACTGTCCAAATACCTCCTCACCTGCTGGTAGAAGTCAACAGGATACTTGGGGAAACCTTATACTCCTGCCATGAAGTTATCATGGCAATTGAATCAAAATTGTATTCCTTGCGTGAGGTCCGCCAAAATACAAGGGTAAACTTGTACAAGATCTCGTGCACGAACCGCAAGGTAAACTTGGGAAGAACTCATCAGAAGAACACGCAACCAGCCCTATTTTTTATGTCATGTTGTTTTCCGCCCGGAAAATATTGTCGTTACCTGACGGATGATAGAAACGCTCAAAAGTATTCAAACTGTGATGATTCTTATATCCAAAAATTTATGCTGCTTTATGCTCCACTTCAGTTGAATTCTGCACTCAGCTAAATCGACAGCTGTCCGCACATCCATAGTACTGTAAAAAGTGTTGAGATGGAACAGCTAGTAAACTGGGACTGTTCGTTTCTTCAGGAACGACATGAGGCAACCAGCTGCTACTCACGTATTACTTAGCACACTGCACGTAGAAAATCCTTTCTTGGGCAATTTTTTACAAGAACTCGGCAGCGGTCTCCTCCACGAACAGGACCTGGTGTTCTTCAGGGATGAGAAAGTCCTCGTACATGATGTCAATTAGCACTTCTGTGAACAAAGCCATGAGTCCAATATTGCCCACTTCAATGAAAAGAAACTGCACATATTTGCCACGTCTCATCGTTTTGGAAGCCACACAGCATACCAAATCGCCATCTCTGTATAAATAAGTCCTGCAGCTATGCATACCTTTAATTCACTCAGTCGCCTCTGCAAATGCCGGGAAGCTTTTCTAGTCAAAATCATTTTTAGGAAAGTCCGCTCAGGCTCAATGTAGGCCAATCAACTTCTCCACGGGCACTCTTAAAATACCAACCGAGTGTTTGCTGGCAGAAGTGGATTGTAGAAGCTTCGCATCAAGTTGCTGTCCCACTTCTTCAGACTATCTATTCTTCTGTCTGAACATGAAGAAGATTGTTGACTCACGGCGCCGGGATTCATGAGTCCCATGGCACTGAACTACTACTCTGATCTAAAATGCATCTGAAAAAGTTCCCGAACTACCACTGTATGAGTGTAAAGCTCACCGATGAGTCTCAGTGATACATATCGATGAGACGACACCTGGTTTCACATTGTTTTCCGAGTCAGCCAGTTCGAAGCTGTTGACAGCTTTCAAGTTAATTCTATTCTTGCGCGCAACTTAAAAACACAGCGCTTCACAGCCGTTCAAGCAACATAGTATTAAACTCCCAGCACCTAGAATTAGAGAGCACCGTGCCCCGTTCAGCTCTTGCTGTAGATCCCAGACAGACAAATCCTCTAGCTTTGAGTTATAACAGACTGACAAATTATGTAGCTTTGAGTTGTAGTAGCATTACCACAACAGACTCTTGATTCAGGGTGGTCATTTTGATGAGAGATTACCTTCTTAGATTCGGGTTCCATTTCTAGAACCGTTTGTATTATAGCTAGTTTTCAATTTTACGGTGAGATTTATTATCATATTGAAGGATGAGGATGCTCAGTTCTACTCGCTTGCTAATCCCAAGACTTATCATATTCATCGTAGAATTGTTGGTGTTGACGGTTCGCTTCGTTGATGCAGCGCCTCTGGGGACATGGAACCTTCTTGTAGAGAATGCAGGAATCTCCTCCATGCACACAGCCGTGACGCACTACGATACCGTGATACTTCTAGACAGGACCAATATTGGCGCATCGAGGATAAATTTCACAAACGGATACTGCCGCGACAATCCAGATGACCGGGTGCTGAAGCATGACTGCAGTGCGCACTCGGTGATGTTCGACCCTCTCACTAATAGCCTTCGGCCATTGACGGTCTTCACAGACACATGGTGCAGCTCGGGGCAGATAGTTGCGAATGGCTCCATGGTGCAAACAGGGGGAGACTACGAGGGCCTGTACAAGGTCCGGCTGCTGGACGCTTGCCCAGCAGGGGGTTCATGCGACTGGGTCGAATCGGAGTCCGAGGCTCTTGTGGATCCTCGGTGGTACGCCAGCAATCAGGTGCTGCCTGATGGGCGCCAGATTGTTGTCGGGGGAAGGTATACATATTCCTACGAGTTTGTGCCGAAGACAAGCTCAGGGGAAGGATCCTTCAGCTTGAGTTTCTTACACGATGTGCAAGACAATCAGAATGACAACATGTATCCCTTCGTGCATCTGCTGCCCGATGGCAACCTGTTTATCTTCGCAAACCGGGATTCAATTCTGCTGGATTATGTCAACAACCGGGTTCTGAAGACCTACCCGACCATTCCTGGCGAGCCCAGGAACTATCCTTCAGCAGGCTCCTCCGTGATGTTACCATTGGATCACACAAACAATTTCACGGTGGCGGAGATCCTGGTATGCGGGGGCGCGCAGTACGGGGCGTTCCGAAGCAGCACAGGGAACACATGGCCAGCGTCGGACACCTGCGGGAGAATCGTTGCGACTGACTCCAACCCCAAGTGGAGCATGGAGACGATGCCCATCCGGCGCACCATGGGCGACACGGTCATCCTCCCAACTGCAGACATCCTGCTCATCAACGGCGCCAGGAATGGATGTCAAGGGTGGGGGAAAGCCACCAACCCGGCACTCAACCCCGTCAACTACGCCACATACAACGCTGCATCGAGGTTCCAAGTCCTCGCCCCGACCACCATCCCGAGGCTGTACCACTCCACCGCAAACCTCCTCACTGACGGTCGCATCCTCCTCGCAGGCAGCAACACTCACCAATACTACACCTTCTCAGGCGACTACCCCACCGAGCTCCGCATCGATGCTTTCGCACCACCATATCTAGATTCAAGGTAACACCCTCTTCCTAAAAAACCAAGCAATGAAATTTCAACTGCATGCTGTGAACGCAATACTCGAAACTAGATGGCGTGCTTTAGTTCATTACAAAGCTGATAACAACACGCTTCCAGTAAACCATTCCTTCAAACATATACTCCATCCTTGAATTCAGAGTGCCAATCTGAAACCTGTAGGTTTTGATCACTCTTCCTTAAACCCTAAACCCTGAACCTTAAATCCTGATTGCAAGTCACAACCCAAAAGGTTAGGAGTTCCATGACAAGATCAGCATTGAGTTAGACTGTAAGCTGTAAACATAAGATGAATCTCACTAATCTAGAACCATCAAACCTTACTGCAGATGTCATTTTATCCTCTGAATCCTGTGTTGGGACCATCGAGCTCTAATATGCTGGAGATATATCCACATGTACTTTCAGGATAACATTAGTATATATATTCTCAGCGCATTGTGTGATATGCTTGGTGTTTGTTCTGACGATCATGTGATGGTTGCAGTTACGATACGCACCGGCCAGCGATCTTCAGGCTGTCGACGACATCGATCAGATACGGGTCGATGTTCCAGGTGGTGTACACAGTGGGGGAGAAGGAGGGCGAGTTCGAGGTGAATCTGCTGAGCTCGCCGTTCACGACGCACTCGTACTCGCAGGGGCAGCGCATGCTGCGCCTGGCGACGACGGAGCCTGTGCCGACGATTCTGGGCAGGGCGTTCTCCGCCATGGCGACTGCTCCGGGAAGCGCCGTGGTGGCTCCGCCGGGGTATTACATGCTGTTGGCTTTGCAGGGCGGCATCCCCAGCAAGGGCCTCTGGGTTCGCCTCACCAGCTAACGGGGCCCGGTATCACTAAACTTGTCTAAGGTGAGAGAAAATCCAACACCAACGTTATCCGCAAAGAGCAACGGCTATGTAATTATTTTTTCTTGAATGTTTTTTTAAAATGAAATTTCTATTATTATTGTTTTATTGTTTCTTTTCTTTGTAACTTTTTTTTTTGATAAAAATTTCCTTTTCTTTGTAATTTAAAAATTCATGTTTGATATGTTTGGACTTTAGGTTGTTTTTCTTAGGGGTGTTGTTTCAGGGTAAAGTCATTTGCCTTTGGTAGGGTGATGGATTGAGTTTAGTAGTTTGAGAATTTGTAAGAAACTGGTTGTATTGTGAAGTGATGGAGGTTGTAATCCACTTTTGTGTGTGTTTGCTTTCAGATTGAATTTGCAATTGGAGCACCTTCTTTTTGCTTCACAGCTTATTTTTATATTTTTGGGAGTTGAGTGTATGTGTAGGTTTTGTTTGGGTTGATTCTCATTATCCAAATATTTTCAGATTTGGAAAAAGCCATGATTATTGGAAGTTGGAAGTATTTACGATGCATTTTTTGATTTCTAGACAGCAGAAAAAGAGTATGGTTGGAATGGGTGATCAACCTTAATCCCTTCCTTTTTATAAAAGTAAATGAAATCATCTGTTTTTAAAAATTGTGCAATCCATGGCCTGGTTAGCTTACCAACCACTCAAAACATTTGTTATATTTCCCTCTTGTCCAATTGTTGCTGGTTTTCTACACAGTCCGAGTACATGGTGGTTTTTCATTGCCCTTGTTAGTTTTTAGATGCCTTATCAAAAATTCGTTAACTCAGAGTTGTATTCACAACTCTATATTCAAAGTGGGCAAATTTGACTGGAATTCTCCTATAAGGTATTTGCTGATTATATTGTAATAGAGTTAGACTTAACAGCATGACCTGGATCCAATATGGTTGGATCTTGTAAGTCAGAAAGCTGTAAATTTGCATGGGTCACAAGGGCTGTTTTTGACCAAACAATTTGGGCTCCAACCGAGAGACACTAAGTGGTACCTTGTTCTTGGTTGAAAGCGTTGTAAGTCGGGTATAATTCTTGAAATAATATTATTCAATAATTCAATAACTTATGACTCTCTTATTCCATATCCTTAAAAAACCAAATTACGAAAATATTGGTTGTATAATTTTTTTTAATACTTTGTTTTTAGATTTCAAAAATTCTAAGGCTTAGATTTTTGGTTGGGCTTAAAGGTGAGCACCCTCCATGAGATTACTACATTGAATGGATTCAAGCCCAAAAAAAACATGGTCCACTTTTTCCATGTAAGATTTCACTTAAATTTCTCATCCATAAAAAAACATAGACTTCATAAAAAAACATAGGCTTCAAAAAGGTCAAAATCGTGATTGATCAATTACTTATACTATCCACTAATTAATGCTCCCGGGGGGGCTCGAACCCACGACCTTCGGCTCATAAGACCGATGCTCTAACCAGCTGAGCTACGGGGGCAGTCACTTTTGCGCATTTCGAGATGGTTGATGTCTAGCTGAAATCATTACACATATTTAAAGAAAATACTTCCTACTTTTACATGAAACCAAATGAGAACCGAAGATCTTGACTCAATACTTTGTCTGTACAGCCAGCGTACTAACAACACAGACCCAGTTCTAGGGTTTGGCGCTCACGCTCCTCCCCCAACGCTTTGAATTCGTCTCCCTCTTGAGTAGCCTCTGTTACCAGTCGATCATCTGCAGCTCCCGGATTGTTATTCCTGAGAGTAGTTTCTGCCATGGCAGGTGTGGATACAGAGATGGCGACGGGACCGACCGGCGAAGGCTCAAGCGCAGGTCCGAGCTCCAGTGCGGTCTCCAAGCGTCCGAAGCGGTTTGAGATCAAGAAGTGGAATGCTGTGGCACTCTGGGCGTGGGGTACGTGAGCTGTGTTTCCATCTATTGAGTCGATGAGTTTTGTTTCCCGAGAAGCGTAATTCGGGGATTTTTGGTTCGGACAGTTATTGGATAATTCGGGTACCGACTAGGGTTACGGTTTAGAGGTTTTTTGATGTAGGGATTGGGGTTTATTGACATGATCTGATTGATGTGTTTGGGCGTTTGTTGATGGTGGAGTCGTTGTTTATGGTGTTTCGTTGGTTTTGCAGGTTGTTTTGTTGTTGGGTTTTTGTTTTTGGATTGAGGATTTATGGTTTGGTGTGGGGTGATTTTGGTTTGCAGATATTGTGGTGGACAACTGTGCGATTTGTCGTAATCATATCATGGATCTGTGTATTGAGTGCCAAGCTAATCAAGCTAGTGCGACGAGCGAGGAGTGCACCGTGGCATGGGGTATGTTTCCCTGTTCTTGCTCTGGTCTGTCTTGTGGCGTACCTTCCTAGTTTGACTGTTTGCGTGATTTTTTTAAAAAGAATATTATTTCTGTGGGGTCGGGAAATGTTGCATATACTGACGTTGTTTTCGTTTTGGAATTCATCAGGTGTTTGCAACCACGCATTTCATTTCCATTGCATCAGCAGATGGTTGAAGACGCGACAAGTGTGTCCTCTGGATAACAGCGAGTGGGAGTTTCAGAAATATGGACGTTGAGTGCACCGTTTTCTGGTTTCAGGTGGCGGGGGAGCCTGGACATCGGAGAATGTCTGCGCTGATCATGGAGATATTATGTTAATACTGGTGCATTTTGCAGGAGTTAGAGAGAATGTGCTTACTGATAGCTCTTTGTGTTTTGTACTCTGGAACTCGCCTGTAACTCTCTGCCGATCCAATTAAGCGGTCCGGATTCCTGTGTTGCTACCCTGCAATGCCTGGCACTAGACTTAGCGAAGGAGTAGAATGGGACAAGAGGATTCTCTTTCTGGTACTCGTAATCTGTAATTTTTGTAAGGGGAGTTCATTCACTAGTTTGAATGACAGTGATGAAGTTGGATCGCTTTCTTCCTTAATGTACATATCATTTGCTTCACCTTCCTATCCGAATTTTATATTTGGAGGACATGAATGACATACGTTAGTTCTACAGAGGGGATTTGTTCACCTTTTATACCATAATGTGTTGTTGGCTTGTGAGCTATCAGTCAGGTGTTCAATAGTTGATTTTCTTGAGATAATTGGATTCTGCCACTCCCTACAGGATCTTAATTCATTCCTACAGTTTTGACTAACAATGATTGAAGCTTCTGACACGGAACCTTTAAGGTATGTGGTTATTTTGAATTAAGAATGGATTCCTTGTTTTACATCTTCTGGTTTGTACAAACGTCTCAGAAACGTTTTTATAGCTGTCAACTTAATTTCTTAAATCTTGTAAAAGGTGTGTAATCAGTAAACGAATATTGTGAGATCAACACAATTGAATTGTCCTTGTGGACGATGAAAAAAACACTCAGCACGTCGGTGTGCTGGATCTGATTGAGCATGGCATTGTAAGCTAATCACAAACTATGAATCCCTTCAATGATCTAGCCATGAAGTGCATTACCTGCAGCACACGCACTAAGCTAAGTTGGTCGCGACCCATCAAGTTGACAAGCGGCTTTGTCGTATGCAGGTGGACTAATGTTTGAACAAGCCTATGCAAAAACGACACCAGCGTGATGGTACTCTAATCAGAACGTTTTCTCTATATTACATTAATGATCACAACAACACTTTCTTAACTGCTACGGACAACTGCAGCCGCGATCCGCAATCCAAACTTGCTAGCAACTGCAAAGAGACGTCAAAATATCAGATTGTTGTTTGGATCGGCGTTGAACATCCGTTCTGGTGTGGACGATCCACTGGAGCGGGGTGGCGGATTGGCATTTTTGATGCATGTTGGGACATGAGTAATTCGTGGATATGCTGGTGTGTCAGGGCTAATTCGGAGAACGCGACCAACTACTCTTGGCAAGTGAGTCGAAGCCGGCAAATCTTGAAGAAACGGATGCACGTAGTGATTAATCTTGTCTTTCCAGGCTTCAGCTTCCTCACGATCCTCTAAGTCGTTATACAAATGGTACAAATGCTCACACAACGAAGCTTTTGCACGTTCCCGGTAGCCCATGCGGGCCGTGCCTATCTCAGGAAGTAAAGCCTGACACTGCTCTGGAAAGTCCCCTGTCGCCACCTCCTCAAGCACCTCGGCGTCCTCCAGCATCCCGTCCTGATCACGAAGCGCACAACTCCATTCCCATGTAGCCATCCTCACCTGTAACTCCACGGCTAAATAAGCTGCCCCTGTGAAGGCACAGACAAAACCCCCGAGCCAAGGGCCAGGAACTACAGTCTCCATAACCTTTTGAACGATGCGCAATAACCTACAGAATCAGAGTTCAAACCAGTCAGAGAAGGTATGTTAGTGGAGGGAGATTTCATGAAGTGCTGCGAGGTTTTGCACCAAGGATCGAGAGAATGTCTTGCTAAAAGAAGGGTACATTTCACTACTCCTGCATTCAAAATACTGTCTCATGGCCATCGAGCCATGTCTGGGTAGAATGCTGAAAATGATGAGGAAATTAAATAGCACAAAACAAGTGCAACTGTGGACACCACCACCATGCTTGATAGAGCAAGCAAAGTATGCGGGAAAGGATAGCTTGAAGACACTCACCAGATGGAATGCTCGTAGTCCTTGAGCTGCGTGTGGTAGGTCAGTGCGTAAGGAAGAGCAGCCCATATGAACAGCATTTGGTAGGAATGACGCAAATAGCTACCAGGCTGAGGCATATCACACCGATTCACAAGTGCCTCCAGAAAATTTCGATATTGGAAATAAGCCACATGCCAGAAATTGTAGGACTCCGCGAGCACGGCCAAGGTTGCAGACTCCCGTAATTTTTCAAGCTGTATATCAGAATTTTCGAGCTGCACAACAAAGTCATCCGGCAGCTCAGGGGCAAGCGCTGCAGAAAATAATCTGCCACCAAATCCTGTTCGCACATGAGCAAACGCTTTAGTAATCACTGTATCAGCAAATTTTGCTTGACCAGTTGGGATGTCGAAGTACAAATCTATTATATGTTCTTGTGAACTTGAAGCGTTTACGGTCGCGTTGCTTGTCACCAAGAACATGTTTCTGATCACATTATTGACAGTGTCATAGAAGTTGTCAGTGCAGCTCATAGGATACGATACCACCTTCATAAACCTCTTGAATTCAACTCCATTGCCTCGCGGATACACTCCTTGACAGACTGAGATTAAGGTCTTTTCATAATCGGCTCGATCTGAAATCACAGCCCGCTCGGAGCCCTGGAGAGCCAGGTGCCACCGACATTGCCACCAGGCATTATCCACATGTAACACTCGTCTCAGGTGCACATTGTCCAACTCTGCATCAACGATCTTCTGCTTAATCATGAGGAGCGCCTGGGAAGCCTTCAAATAATCATCCATGTCGCAGAGAAGATAAACATCGCCCAAAACAATTTCTACTTGGGCATCCAGAGATAATCTGTTGAGCTCCACCCATTTCCGCAGCTCCGATCGCCATTTCGCTGCCGTTTCATACTGCCCAAACTTGCGGTGCTGGTTGCCAAGCAGGTGACACAGCGTGGCCTCCGCATGAAACTCATCATGGAGAAACCAGCGGGGTCGAAAGTCCCGAACAGCACTGTCCGCGAGAACCTGCCCCAGGCCTTCTTGGCCGCGGCCTATCAACATGTAGCTCGTCTCCCAATCTATGATTCTGAGGTGTTGGTCTATACTTGCATAAGCAGTCATCGGGAGTCTTCCATTAATCTCATCGTCCCGTGATGCTCGAAGCGTTGCAAAGACGCTCCGAGCTATGCCGTACTTCCCAAGCTTGGTTTGGGAGTACAAAGCCATCGGTATGCCTGCCCAGGCTTCTACCCACAAGTAACACCCATAGTTCGGAAACGACCGTGTCCCAGAGTACTCGTCAAACCCGGGAAGTACTTTTAGAAATTTATTGTACTCTTGGAACGCGGACTCCCAATCTCTTTCCTCCTCTGCTTTAAGGGCCTTCCTAGCATGAGTCTGCAGTTCCGAAACCTCGGTATCTAGGCTGGAATGCATCCGATTTACACGCGCCACCAGCATTGCTAACGGTGGTTGTTCCATGCAACCTTTGTGATAGTCTAGACAGTAGGTTCTACTCTTCGGATCGTCGGACTCATCCCTCAACCAAAGTTCCTGGGCCATACTAACCGACAACACTCCTCTCGACTGATTGCTAACAGGGATCCGATAACCCACCCCAACTCACCCAACTGGTTATCTCCTAGATAATCTATCGAAACCAGAAGCTTTTCCAACGACAACTACTGACAAACTTGGGAAATAGCAGGTGGAACATGATATCACCTGGTCTGCAACCAAATTGTCCTCAAGGTCGATGTGAGGATCCTCAGATCACCCAAATGTAAGCGGTCCCTCTGGCAGTCTCTGAAGGCTTGGAAAAGAACGGTATACTCATATTCAACTGATGGATTCTTCAGCGTCATTGCAAGGCTTCGCTCGAGTTGGATAAAACAAGTCTAGGTAATTGAGATTACCGGATGCGAGTCTGCAGGTGTGTGAACAGTGTCGGTATAGAAACCGCCAACTTGGCAAGTTGGCTTGATGGTAGTAGCTAACTATCAGCAGGGTTTTAGTGGAGTGCTTGAGTCTGTGCCAAGCAACTTACACTGGGCGGCGGGGTTTGAGGGTGTCATGAGTTATATGCACACTGGGTTTAGGTTTAGGGTGAAGGTGTGGTGAGCCTATTTCCCATGTGTGAGATGGTACAGTGTTTTTGTTTTTATTTTCATATATTTTTTTGCAACAACAAGACGACATGGCCGCTTGCGAGTGACTCTTTTTTCTCTCATGGGCATACCCTGTGTTGCAGCTGGCGATGTGGATGAGTTGTTAGATAGCAGAGCTAGCCTAACTTGTGTTGGTTGATTTTGTCTGATTTTGGAAGCATGTTGCGGAGAAAGCACTCGGTTTAGTGCGAGGCTTTTTTCAGGGATTGTGATTCATGGCTAGTTCGGAGTCCCAAGAGCAGGGAGCGAGTCCGTGAAAGCTAGCAATGGCTACAAACATCCAGGACGCAAGGTGGTCTGCTCCTCCACCAGTGTTTAGCATCGTCCATTGCAGTTTCTCGAAGTTCAGAACACGTTTAGGATATGATACTGATACCAAATACATTTGATCCTGTGTACAGGGGCTCGCTGCTGGAACCCAAACACAAGATATTCCTGAGTCATAGCGGGGCACAGAAGGGCTTCGTGGAGGAGTTATGTGTTCAGTTGGAGGCCATCCATCGCTTCCCGTTTTTCGATAAGCGTACCGACAGTTTACCATGGGGTGAGAGCTTTCCGGATGCGATCTTCCGAGCTGCGAAGCAATGTCAGGTGGCAGTAGTAGTATTGTCAGACGAGTTTTTTATGTCAAAATGGCCCATGCTCGAGCTGGTTGCTTTCATGGAAGCACGAAAGTCTGGTGCAAACGAAGGGTTGAAGATATTGCCTCTTTTTTTCAAGATTTCACTGAAAGACTTGAAGGATGCCACAAGGCGGGAAAGATGGTTCTCATCCTGGGAAGATATTGCACGAAAGGATGGAAGGATCAAGCTCCGCGACTGGAAGGATGCATTAGAGCAGTTGCCACGGTTTAATGGTTTTGAATATGTCAAGCAGGGTGAAAGTTTGTATGAAGAGGAGTCCTCTTTGAAAGCTTATCGCGACAAAGTTGTGGACGCTTTGTGCAAGATGGTTCAACCTGATGTTTTGCGGGGCAATCCAAACGACATTCAGGGGAGGTTGCGAATATGTCAGGTATGAAAGCTCACTAAAATGTAATTGTATCGATTCAATTGTTAACCACTTGAGCAGGTCTTTTGGACATGGCTATGGCCGGGATCATTGTCGTGATCATGGTGATGAATCTCATTTGATGCTTTCATGATTGCTGGGCAACGATGATGAATATTCGATTTTTCTTGATCAACAGAGGATACTCGCAAAACTTGAAGGAACATCTCCTGGTGTGCACAACCGAACATTGGTGAAACCTGTAATGGGACGCGTGATGGGCTTGTATGGTACGGGCGGAATTGGCAAGACAACATTCTGTAAGGTATTACTCGATGAGCTAGAGACTAGGTTCGCTGGCAAGGTGTGTCATGTGGAAGTTGGCAGCCAGCGGACACAACACGAGTTGTTGCAGGTCGTAATAAGATCCCTAACAGACACGGATTATAAACGGGGGTTCGAGCTATGGAACATTGAAGAGGTAGTTACCGAACCAGCTTCTTAGTAATTCAGCGTATGTTACAGTTAATGCAAATGGCTTTGTCTCGTTATGGCAACGTGGAGAAGTGTGTCAGATAAATTGCTTTGAAGATTAACCTCTACATCTATGTGTAACTTCGAATGTTAAAGAATGTAATTATCTTGAATGTTTAAGATGATTCAAGGACCAGGATTCTCTTGTTGATTGTTCTGCCATCCATTACATTGTCCGTCACATTCTGACGCTCGGAATGGGTGATGCAGTGCCAAACTTATCTGCAAAGGGAACTGATGAAGAAGGCATCGTTTCTGGCTCTAGACAACGTGTCCCCTGAAACTGTTAGGGAAGCCAAGGTCTATCTTGAGTTTGGGTTTCATAAGAATAGTATGGTGCTGGTGACTGCACGTACCCTCAACATACTCACATCGCACCTTGGGATCGATGAAAGAGACTGTATGGAGATGCCAGATCTTGAGAAAGAGGAGGCAACACGACTATTTCTCAGGCATGCGGCCCTTGATGACAATCCTGATAGGTGGAAAGGTCATGACCACGTTATTCAAGCATGTCTTAGGGAATGCCATTACAGCAAGGGTTTGGATACAAAGGGCTATAGCAAAGGTCATCACTATCACCCACTAGCACTGCTGGTGTTGGGTGCGCAACTGCAAAGCGAAGACGACCTGTCAAAATGGCAGGACATCCTAGCAGAAGAGCCCAACATGAAATTCAATCTCTTAGGGGAAACGCCACACCCTGTCTTCCATGTTTTTGAAAGAAGTTATAAGAGCTTGCGCTATATCGATGCTGAACTGCCGCTTTTATTTATGGATGTAGCTCTCTTTACACCGGAAAGGTACCGCAGTTTTGGGATACCTGGAAACATCTTCACCTGGCTAAGCATGGTTCATGAATTGAGTGAGAACCGGGTTCGCCTACGGGTAAGGCTGGCTTTTCGCAAGTTTACTTTGTGTACAGATTACAATTGTATTTCTTCTGATTGATAAAGCCAGAACTTGACCGTGCTCATGACCTGGCTTTCATGACAAATGATATGTTGGCTTTCATGCTGTTATGATATGTTGACTTGTGCTGCTTGTTGTTGGCACCAGTTGGAGCTTTTACAAACAAGAGGGATGTTGGAAGACTTGGGTGATGGCTCTCGCAGTATCGGCATGCACGATTTATTCCGCGAGTTTGCGAAGAGGGAAGCGAAAGCAATCAACCTTGACACTCAGAATTGTGTGTACGTGACTGACAAGATTGCTGAGCTCCGGAAAAGAAGAAGAAACTGCTGTCAAGAGCTGGCTAGGATTGCTTTGGGGGAATTGGAACGCTTTGATGGAATTCAATGGTATTATTTCTCGAATATTGTTGTTCTGAAGCTTGTCGGGTGCGGCGATGTCCTCTGCAACGAGCACTTGAACTTGAGTGGGTTGACACTTCTAAAATCTTTGGAGGCTTACGGATGTGGAAGCCTCACCCAACTTCATGGGCTGCAAGATCTGAAAGACCTTACTTATTTGAGATTGGTTTCTGTCGAAATATACAAAAAGACTCTGAATCAACTGCCTGTCTCACTCGAGTATCTGCACTTGCAAGGTCATATGGATCTTCGGGAACCACTAATCCTTGACCATTGTACCAATCTACTCGAGCTCACTCTGCAGAACTGTAGCGGAAGCCTGTCGAAGTTTCCAGATCTAAGCAAGCTATGTTCCATTAGAAAGGTTTACTTCTCTGGCGGTTTCAAAGCACGCACAGTCCGGGGTTTGAGCTCATGTTTGTCTGTTTTAAAATCCTTAAAGGTTGTTGGACACGAGATTCAGCCTGTGGATTGCCCAGGTCTGAGTGAGTTGGTTGGCTTGGAAGAACTACAACTTCTTCATACTGCCATATCGGACCTTCCTGACTTCCGGAAGTGGACAAACCTGAAGCAGATAGAGATATTGGGCAACAAGCTTACGATGTTGTCAGGGCTTGAAAGCCTTCCCAAGCTAGAACAGATCATCCTCAAGGGATGCAGGAATCTGAGGACCTTGGAGAATCTTCGGAAGCTACCTGCCTTGCAACTTCTCCATGTTGGAGGATGTTGCAATTTGACATCTCTCAAGGTTTACGACTGTGTCAATTTAACCATGTGTTTGGGGTTGAGTGACTTGACTGCCCTGGAGGAACTCCATCTGTGTAACGTGGGTGTTCAAACAGTCCCGGACTCAAAAGAACTGTATCTGCGAAATGTTGGTCTTCCACTACATTGGGGCCCGGAAGCTGAGCCGAACTTTGCCAGGCTGAAGATCCTCAACCTCCACGGGTGCTCTGAACTGAAGGAGTTCGTCGAAATGGGAGCTTTACCTGCACTGCAACAACTTGATTTGTCAGGCTGCAGCAACTTGGAACAACTGCCAGACTTGAGCAAATCCAGTAAACTTGAACTGCTTGAATTCTCCGACTCTTCGGTGCAACAGCTTCTCCGATACAAAGATGTCTACACATTGGCTTCCATGCCCCTACTAAAGCCTGTAACCATCGTGAAGGAGGACTCGGCAGAGGCGGATCAGAAAAGGAAGCAAAGAAGACTTTCATGGGAGCCCAAGTTTTTTGGAATGGATTATAAATCCTTCTATGACACAAATACTCACTTCATGCTTAAGAGAAGCTACGATCATTCGAAGTTGGAGGGAATTTATGGTGAGTCCATGCTGAGGAGAATAGTTCAAGAAAAAAACAACCGAGACTTTGCAGAAGACTATGCGCACCTGCAAAACCTGACCTCAACCTCACAGTGATTTGCAGAAGCTAGTCAGTGCTTGAGGAGTGCTGCCTCAGTTCCTTTTTCATTTTGTTTTGGGGAAACAATTGATAAGAAATTCCATTGCTAATTAACAATACAATGTCAGCTCACAGAGACCTGACTTGAGGAGCTGGCTCAGTTTAGAGGCATGTGTTTAAGTTCATAGTGTTCTTCCTGGTTTTGTTTTCATGTTTTTGTTACAAAAGAATGTGAAGAGTCTGA
This sequence comes from Ceratodon purpureus, assembly GCA_014871385.1. Lineage (NCBI taxonomy): Eukaryota > Viridiplantae > Streptophyta > Bryopsida > Pseudoditrichales > Ditrichaceae > Ceratodon > Ceratodon purpureus. Next base: position 7,090,293 of record CM026423.1, read on the forward strand.
ACAATTCAAGATAGTTGAATTTGAAGTCCACCTATCAATCACTTTGTTGTGGCCAACAGACTCTATATACCCTCAGTAAAATACAATATCACAGATTCTGATCGAATTGGCTTTGTATATTGTGGATAGATGGTCCTAAACATGGTGCTTTTTTGAGTATAAGTTATAAAATACCTTTCAAGAAGCAAAGGCCTTTCTTTGATGCATATACTAGTGGGGACCATTTGATTGCATATGCATTACCCATGCCGGCATGGTGCTTACCACCATAGTCCACCCAAATATGGTGAGGTCTTGAGATCTCGTTGTATGGATATCCAAAAATTCCTTTAGGAGGATTACATGTTAGGCGTCTCTAAGGTACTTAATATAAAAAAGTGTTTACCTTTGAAAAAAGGAAGTAATTCTAGATCCATTATTTTTTATCCAGTGGCCGTCGGATTAGTGATTTGAAACAAACAAACACTTTTTCAATACTAGCCTCTCCTAAGTCCAAAACTTCTTCTTTTTTGCAAAGTACATTCTTAGTGAATTAAAATCTTTGAAACTTTGTATTTGACAAACTTAAACATCAAACGATGGTCCAATGCACTATTTCTAATTTCTAATTTCTAATCCAAAGTTCAGAAGAAAAAAAAATTAAAAATTTAAGAAAAATAAAATATTATGATATTATTTTTATAGATTTTGACCAAGGATTTTGTGATTTTATGATTTATAATTCTTCTCCAAGGCATTCAGTATCTGATTCAGATACCATAATTTCTGATTTGCTCACTTTAACCCTTAAACGTCATTTTAGGGCCTGGGGGGGCAGCCCGCAGAGAATCTTTAGCACTGTAGCACTGCGGTCTGCGGCACTGTAGCACTGTTTAGCACTATAGCACCTGCGGCACTGCTCAACTTTAGCTGCCCCAACCTCAAAGCTTGTTCAACTTGATAACTTTGATTGCTTACCAACGATTCCACAATCTCTCAAATGAAGCGAAAATTTGGAATTTAGATCGCTTTTTCAGTAGCTTTCAAACGCAACAAGTCTCGCTTGATTTGGTTGAGAAATGAATCTTCTGTCTCCAATGAGTCCTTTAAACCCAGCCCGACGGGCTGGGTCTGACGTTTAAGGGTTAAATACCAAAGTGACATGAAAATAGTGCTATGATCTCTCCTACTATGGTGCTTCCTAAACCAATAAATTAGAAATCCAAGGCTCCAACCCTCAACACCTTCCGATCATCATGTCATCCCCTAAGCCGCCATATTCATCAGGAAAGTCTGCCTTGTAAAATTTTATATAAATTTCATATTAAATTGACTAAAAAATAATCAATGTGAACTTGACATTGATTTACTGTTTTTTGGTGGTTCCTGTCACATAGAATTTACGTAATTTTTTTTAATATGAAAACTGTATTAACTCTTGAACATACATTTTATATAAAATTTATAACATCCATTACATACTATGAAATTCATAACTAAAAAATTGGATATTAATTCTTTGTTGAAAAAAAAACATATGAATTTCATAGTGATACAATACTTGATAATAATTTCATAGAAAGTTAACGAAAAATATTTTATATGAAACTTATATGCTCTTATTATTAATATGATATAAATTTTATATCAAATCTTGATGAACATAATGAATCATCTAAATATTGAAAAAATTGTACATGTATGACTTGGTAACCAACAATCCATTGTAGTGAGAAGCTGGGCACATATCATGGCCATTTCTAGTGAATTTAAAACTTGAATTTATTAACAAAATATTCATCATTTGTTACAAAGTTAGGAATCACTTGTACAGCCTGTATAATGGAAGAAGTTTCAACTACCCTAAAAGACGTTCTTCCTGCTTCTTCCCATTTCAATTTGAGACAATCACATACATTGTTCACACCTACAAAGGAGTACATTTTTATCAGAGCAAACTCTTTGTGTGTCCGTACCATGTTGTTGTCCCAAACAGGGCACTTGAATAAAACTCTTAGTTGCCCAAACGATGTAGTATCTTCATCTCTTATGTTCTCTGATCTTAAAGAAACACTGCTGAACCAACTCTTACCATGATGTTCTGGAGTAGCTCTTGCATACATAGGTGCCTCTCCATATTCAGAGTCCCAAAATGGTGGTAGAGCAAGAGTTGTATGAATAAGAAGGCTCTATAAAAACACCATATTCATAGTTGGTAATTTATGTGAACAAAAAATATTAGAAATTATATTTTAAATAAAATTCATAAAAAAAATTGTGATGTACATTTACTTACCTCATGTGCTGGCATATTATTGGAATTTGAATATGCATCCAAACTCTCGATCAGGTATGAACCAATCTCAGGCTGATTTCGCAGAATTTGTTGTAATTTTGTTAAATCATTAGTTCCCAGAGGACCATTTGCGACATCATTTTGGCGATTCAGTTCTTGTCTTTTAATAGTCACGATGTAACCACTCATCACATGTTCTCCTGTTTCCATTGCCTATTTCATACATTACATAATAACATTGAATAATGAACATATACACACAAAAAAAACACTATGGTTGAAATCAAAGTCATAAATGCATAACAATAGTAAACACATATTCATTAAACACCTCAGTTATTCTTAAATTATGAAAAATAAAATTAACTTTAATTTTATAATCATTTAAAAAACTCATCTTTATTTGAGATGTTTTAATTAAAGATGTTGGCATTACATACCTCATTCAAAGGGGAATTGATTTTCTTGGGCTTCTCAAATCCGTCCATTCCCTGAACATTTGTCCGAAGTGCTTGTAATCTTCTGTTGTACTTTATAATAAACTTTTGGAAGTCCCTTTTATTACTTGCCCTATATGCCCTTTTCATCAGGGCTATATGCAGGTTTTCATACAAGTTTGAACTGAATTCAAAAGGAGAACCCGATCGAATAATAACAGTACGGTAATGAGACATGTCATGAATCTTGATAAGTTGAAATTCAGAACGTTGCCAATCTGATAATACCCTCACAAAAGTATTCACTGCACTGCAAATCAGAACAACATATAATTACTTTTTAGTTCGAGACTTATTAAAATTTTGTGTTTAATCAAAAATTTCAAAGGAAAAAGGCAGCATTCACTTTCATCATATAGTTAATCATAACATGAAATATACAAGTGAATACCAAAACAACTAAATAAGACACTTACTCTCTCATTAAATCATTCAGCCTTGTAAGTGACTCATTATTATACTCCTTCTTTCGGCATGCCATTTGATACCATTTCAAAAATTTAACAATGGCACTTATAACATCTTCTTCATATAGACCAAACAAGCAGAAGACAATAACCTGTCGAAAACGTTAATTGATGCGATGTTAATATTCATAATAATTAAATCATCTATAACTATTTCATCACCAGCAAATGATATCGCCAAATAATAAATATAATGTCCATTTTACATAACATTTAAAAATTAACATATAATATTTTAATTGAAATTGATACACACCATTCAGAATATACACACAGTGCAAGGTAATAAATATACAATGACAACTTCATGATAATACAAGAAAGGACTAACCTGCATAACTGAACGATGTTCAAAAGCAGCATAATTTGCTTGCGATAAAAAATACCCACTTGAAAGATTACCGGGCACCCGAAATTTGTAAAACCTTGCGTCCTCTTTGATTACGGATAGCCTTTTCAGCTAAAGTTCTACCTCCATTGGGATGGCTTTGGGCTATCATTTGTACGATGTCAATCAATGTCTTGAACACCCCAAGATCAGCTTGATGTAACATATCAACATTCAAAGCAAGATACGGATTTCCAAAATCTGTATCTCCTCCGGCAAATCCCCATAGGGCACACTAGAGATAATCCACAAACATTATGTGATTATTCAAATGTAGTTTTGATGTCTTAATTTACTACCTATTTTAAGAATGAAAATAATAAATCAAATGTAAAAACCATATTGCGTCATTTACTTTTGTTAAAAAAAATATTCCGGTTTAAAGAAAAAACGTACATTCACTGGATGTAGAGAATATTCCTTTGAGATTCGTTCAGCCTCCGAGGCACTAGGTGCACTCAAAATGTCGTTCACAACTTGCTTCATTGTTGCTTCGGTCCTGAGAATATGATTAACATGAACGTCTCTTAATTCACGAGCAGGACACATGCAAATGCTACATGGATGTTGACATCTTCCAGAATCATAGGTACATGTGACCTGCACATAACATTTACACGTTCCTCTTCAAGCAAAAGCAATCACTATTCAAGACATAACAATTAAATAAAAAACCATATGAAAAAGTAGAAGCAAATAATTTAAAACCTTATATTTTTGAATACTTTTAGATAACTTTTTTCTGTGAAGAAACGAAATGAAACAATTTTACCTTACATCCTTCGGGATGATCAGCCACATAAGCATACAGTCTTGGATATATTACTCTTTGAATGCAAAACTGATCTTCACAGTGAATTCCCCTGATTATAAATTACACTTCTTATGAATTAAGAATAAGTTGAAAAATAAATCTAACCTTAACATCGGTGATACAATATAACTTTTATAAATTTGCCATTTGGTTTTTTTAACAACTTCAATGTTTAATTTCAAAAACCGAATTCAGAAAACGTTGTGAAGATTATCTTTGGATACTTACTCAAAACTTGCGTCTTTTAATGGTTTCAAAACCACTTCAAGACATTCTTGAAAAACACGAAGTCGTTCAACGGATGATGAAGCATTTGTTTGAGGAATGGGTAATGTTGCAATCATACTATGACCTTCATCACGATAACGATTCTCGCATGCAATATTACCAATGCTGAGCACTAATGGATGTCCAATAGTTCTTCTGTTTTTGGAGAGTGCTGTTTGGTCACTATATAAGATCAAAGGTACGACTATACCTCCAACACAATCTTTTTCAACATGCTCCTGCATAATCAATAAATAGGAACATTTTTAAAAATCATACATCAAAAACTAGATATCATTAAAATAAGGGTAATATAAATAAATTAAATAAATAATGAAATAAGGACAATAAATAAAAATTTAAAAATAAAATAAAAATATGATTCAGAGATCTTTTTAAAATAAAAAATTGAGTTATATTATATAATAATAGATACGTAAAGAGAAAAGAATCAAGAAACCATTGGTGTAAACAACCACATAGAAGTGGTTTTAGAAATACACATAGAACTATAGAATCATAATTCAAACATGCAAATGTACTTCCAGGAGAGACGTAGTTCAAAGTACTTACTTGCATCTTACGCCACCAAGTACCAGTTGCTGGTGTGGAATAAGGTTCTCCAGGATTTGCAGGTCCCAGCATGAATCCCTCATTCATTTCTTTACAAGAAAATAATAATTTCACTGCTTCTAGTGAATCCTTGTACCTCAAAACGTGACCTCAAACAGAGCACTCCTTCCATCCATCTGATTCGCTGAATAAAGATTGTTCATATTTTTCCATACCAGCAGCCGATCTATAAGATAAGCCTTGTAGATTAAACTGAGGGTTGAACAACAGTTCCTTAAACAAAACATCTACTACGTTATTTGACAAACTAGAACCATTGTTACTTGTCCTAGCCCAATGAAGGAATGCTTTGTTATAGTCAAAAGGAATTGAGGGTCTTGGTGGCTCATCTGATGTAACTGGTGGAATTGGTTCCATCAGATGTGGATCATTCACATTTCCATGTTCTTGATGTTCAGTGGATCCACATCCTGGTGGAGGCAATACATTATGAACGGCAGGAGGCAATACATTAGGCAGAGTAAGAGGCACTTGCGATGGTCCATCCAAGTGATGACTTCGTCGATGTGATGCATAACCAGCGCCACTCCTATAAGGACCACCTCCACAGATGTTGCAATGTCTACTATACCCCGTCATAATGTTTGATTGATACCTTGAAAACATACATTATTTCCATTAGTTCTCAATTGTACACATAAAGAAAATAATACAAGTCTTTGTTAAAATTTCAGTCTATTTAAATTAAGCATGAAACAAGAAACAAACTTACAAGTGTAGAAGATAATTTCAATGCTATCAATTTGCAGAAAGGTATGTAAGATTAGGAATATGTATGTAACAAACCTTCCAACCAGTTGGCCACCAACTCTCCACCAACTTCAATAATAAAGACAATTGAGAGATAAAAACTATATAAACTACAAAGATCAAAATATATAATGTGGGGCTCACCACCCAACTATAAAGAAGTGAACACAGAAGAAGTGTCTCACCTTCTCGCCCCCAATCCTTTATATACTAGTTTCAATCTAAGATGAACTAGAGTCTATCTCAAACTGTGTCCCATAGTCTAGCCTATTCATAGATCATTCTATTTCCTTTACTCCTATATCTGGAGTAAAGATAATCCACAAATCCTTCTAGGCTCTTCTATCTCTCCAACTCAAAGACTGTACTTGATCTATCTATCTTCTTTACTCCTATATTTGGAGTGAAGATATCCATAGATCATTCTAGATCCTTCTCTCCCTTTAACTCATAGTCTCCTCTAGATCTTTTATCTTTTTACTCCTATATATGGAGTAAAGATAATTAATTACCATCAGTAGTCTAATTATAGTGTACCTCATCTTGAGTTGTCAAACCCTTGTACACACGTTTCACTGTGGTAAGAATCTACTACGTATATTAATTTCAGATATGGAAAGTATCCCCTAGGTAGATTTGGCGGTTTCTGAACTCTTGTTGATTACTGGTTCTCCATTTACATGCAGTACAGATTTAGGTAAGTAGAAGTGTGGAATTTGCACATTTCTTCTAGAGCAAATAACATTTTATTTTTTTATTATTTATTTTACTTTTAAACCTTTTTTATTCAACCCTTTTCAAATTTTGAAGACATACCAATTAATAATTATAAATTAAATTTGGAATAATGATTTCAGTGTTGTGTGCGGATAAAAATTACAGGTAGTGAATTTTTAATGATATATATGCTTTTATTAATCAACAATTTCTAACACCAATAAAAATACATATCTTTTGAGCCTCAGATTCCATCTGATGTCTATTTTTCTTTTAGAATCCAATATTCTCATTTTTCAGAACATTAATGCCAGCATAACAATAATTTTGTAACTATCAACCAAGTCATGCTCCGAACACCATCTACACGGTTTACAAGAGTTTAGTTAACTCTAATCACAGAATTTGCCATAATCCAAACCTAGAGGGGAGGGGAGTGTGATGGGGAGTGGAAGTGGGCGGAGGTTGAGGAGCGCGGAGGTGGAGGAGCGCTGCGTGAGTGCGGGCGGGAGGTGGAGGAGCCGTGCGTCCCTCACTTTGCATGTATGTGCGGCCTAGGTTTTGGGGGAACTCTGAGTTCACTGGCAGTGAAGCGCTGGCCATGGCGTCGTCTCCAACGTCGTCATCATCTTCTTCGTTTGAGTTCGTTTGGGAGGAGTCTTTGCGATGTTGTTTTGGTGTGATCTGACCAGGTGTTGAAGTTTTTTCGTGAAGTTTTGGTTTGGATGGTGTTGGAGTACCGCTTTATGGTGGTGGAGTACTTGCTTTATCGAGGGATATGTCTTTGTTTTCTGTAGTTTGGATTGGGTTTTTTCAGTTCTTGGATTTCATTTTGGTGAGGTTGAGTTTTTAGGCTATAGGTTCAGTTGAGAGGTTGTTGGGAATTCGGGCTCGCAGCCCAGAATGTTGGGTTCGGTGTAATTTTTTGGCTTCGTTTGCTGCGTGTTTCAATATATTTCCAATTCTGCTTGTGAAGGGTTGGCAATTGAGAAAACTGCAACAGTGGTCTGTGATCTCCCATGCGTGATCGTGGTGGATCAATTCATGGGAGTTCCTGTGAGTGGATGGAGGGTGAGAAGCCGAGTGTCATGACGGACTCCGAGCTCACCCGGGAGGAGGTGAGAACACGGGTTTGCTGAATTGCTGGGGTGGGGTTTGAGGTCTAGGGTTAAGGGTTCGTGGGATGTGGATCGGAGGGGAATGATTGGGGTCGTGGTCGGGGAAGGGGGGGTTTTGGAGCGATCTGGGGTAGGGTTGAGGGATTGATGGGGTTGGAGCTTGGGGGTTGGCTTTGCATCTTCATTTCTTATTTCGCTTGTAATAAAGTAGAAGAAAATAGTTATATCGAAGTTCTTTCATACAGGTTTTGACTTTAGATGTCTATTTTCCACCATTATAACAATCCATAATTAGGCCGTGGCGGGATGTTGAATTTTTTTAATCATACAGTAGAATATGAAATTATTTCTGCTCACTTTAGGCAATGGTTTTTGTAGGAGGGGTTTGTGTCCAAAGTATAGAGCATCCAGGCTGTGTCTGGGACGTGGCCTTTCTGCGAAATGGAGATTTAGTGACGGCATGCTCAGATGGTGTGGCTCGTGTGTGGACTCGTGAGAAAAAGCTCTATGCTCCAGCTGAAGAGATGGAAGCGTTGGTTTCTCTCGTATCAATTTGCAAAACTGCAGCGTTGGTTTCCCTCCTTGTTCTTGTGCTTTGTGTGTTTTGATGAGTTTTTGTTTAAGTTTCTTTGCACTGCTCATTTGTAGTGATACTTTTATGTATTTTTTGGATTGGTGCAATTGATATGTTAATTCTGTAGGATCAACCAGCAGAATGGGACTGAGATGAAATTGATATCTTAGTCTGAATTGTGAGTTTTTAACATTTGTACACGACTTGCAAGGTCTCATTGCGGTACTTCTTCAAAGGGCATTGCTGTTCTACGCATTTAGAGGCCTTGTCGATGTGGATGGATCAAACATCAATTTATGCATTCAAATTTCCCTTACTTAGCGTGTTAATGATTTTATTTTTTCAGGCAAACAGTAGGCGGTGTGAAGGTGGAAGACTTGCCCGGCGTTGAAGCTCTGGAGGAACCTGGTTGGTCACCACGATCTTATTTTTGCTTACCTGTAAATGTTGATCTGAAGAATTTCATGGTCATTTAAGCTATTTATTTGCCCTTTATTCCAGTGTTGGTGATGCTAATGGGGCCTTATGTCTTTTGCCTTCTGTATGTCTTTATCTGAAGTAGCAGTTGTGCCTCGGAGTAGGAGTATTTCATCAGAAATGCATGGTTTATAAATTCCTTGCATTTGGAATATTGTGGCCTTATTATATTTCTTTGCAGAAATGCGTTTTTTGGCGAAGCTTATAAATGTTCTCTCAAATCTCATGGCACTGGTTTCGGTGAATGAACAGGCACAAAAAATGGTCAAACGCGGATCGTAAGGGAGGGCACTAGTGGTGTCGCTTACTCTTGAAACCTGAATGAGTATAAGTGGGAAAAGGTGCTTTTGCTAATGTTTCTCAACCATTCATTTGTTTGCAGTACGTGAGCTTCAGGTATTTGTGTTGTTCAGCTTCTGTAGACATTGAAGGGTTTAGAATTCAATGAAGATTTCGAATTTGTGCAGAATATTAAGTCTCCCGTTGTTGCTACTCTGGTATTAATTGTGACAGGTCGGAGAAGTGGTAGATGGGCCAGGAAATAGTGCTGAGGCGAAGACCCTGCATGGCATTACGTATGATTATGGTGTGTTACTCGTCTCAACTGCCTCCTAGTGCTGATTGCCTTACATGATGCACTGTATTTCTAAGACATATTTTACGGGGAGTGATGAAGTGATCGTATGTGGTGGTTGCAGTGTTTGATGTAGACATCGGAGATGGCTTACCAACGCGAAAGCTACCTTACAATGTTGGAGGTCAGTTTGATACACATGATGACTAGGTTGCAGTAGATAGCTGCATGTTTCTGTTTGACATACATTGATTGTTATCCTTTTTGTTTGTATATTCGTCCATATTGGTTAGGTTGTATTTTCAGACTTGATGTTCTTTCTGAAGACGTATGTTTGGCGTGTTGTTAAAAATCTGTTGCAGACAATCCTTATGATATTGCGGACAAGTGGTTAGAAGATGAAGGGTTGTCACCTGGATACAGGCAGCAAGTGGTTGAGTTTATCCTCCAGAATACAGGCAATGCTGCTGCAACTACAGGATTCGACCCTAATTATGTCGACCCATACACTGGAGGTAAGTCATGTGCAGACAAGAGACATTCAATATTTACATACTCCATGATCAGTGGCTTCTAAAAGAGTCTTTCAAAATGGGACTTATTTTTTTATAGCCATTGATTTTACGACTGTGTTGAATACGCAGCAAATGCATACGTACCTGGTCAGCAAGCACGTCAGCCTCGAACTTCCAGTAAGTCTTTTCAGAATCATAATTTGCAAGCCCAGTGATGGTGTTGGCTTTTTTCACGATCTTTTGCTAGCTCTACTTTGTTAGTCAAGTTTTGTTTTGGGGACGTCTGCTAGTGACGGCAGTGCTGGATTCATCGGGATTTGTAGGCTGTCAGTTGGCAAGCTTATCGCATTACAGAAAATCGTTGATGTCATATGTAGGTTTTATATGACACCAACATGTATTTAATTTAACTTTCTGGGTCCTTGCTTGCTGAGTCATGCGTGATTTCTTTTAGGAAGTGTCGTGACACTCTTAAAATGGTTTTATTACGCACTGACAGGATCTGCAGCCCGTACACCTGTTACTTCAACACCTAGTACACCGGTTTACAAGCATGTTCCAATGGTTCGTGTTATGACACTTCAATTTTCAACAGTTTCCTGTACTCCAGAGCATTTCCTAGTTTTGATCTCCATGTTATGTCTTCAATCCGACATCGCGGATTCATGGTTGATCTTGTTGAAGAGTTCATGTCAAATAGCAAGTTTAGTTACAGCAGATTTCAGTTTCTTTTCGCTTAAGGGTGCAATTTATATAAACCAATGTGATGCCTGTTCGTGTTGCAGCTGCTATATGAGGCAACGCTGTGCATATGGCTTCTATCGTTTCACGATGGTGCCGTGGAAGCGTTTTCAACAGCGAGAGTGGTACCACGTCTTGTGGACGTTGTGAAGAGCTCTACTAAAGAAAAGGTAATCAGTGGATGCAATCTATAGAATTTTTTAATTTTAGGTGAAGGTCTCCAGATTATATTATTCTGCTGTAGATTGTTGAACTGGAACTTAATATTGTTGTGTAGCTTCATTGTTGTGTAGCTTTACAATCCGTCTGTGCAGGCGCATATAGCCGCAGCAAGGGCACAAAGGACCCGATTTGAAGAATCCTGCTCATTTAGATATAACTTCTCCTTATTAGCATGTACTTTTTACCTTTTAAATGTATGCAATTGTTACATTTGATCTATTATACATCTGCGTCATTGTTACATTGCATGAATATGGAATGTACACTTATATGTGTTTTATGGGCAGAAAATCTACCATATGTTTACACTTCACTGATTCTAAATCTACCATATTCTCTCATGTCTCCAACTCTAAATCTACCCTGTAGCTACATGAGCATTCAGTCCGAAATCTACAAATATTAAATATTCCACCTCCAAAATTTAACAGAGAAGTGGATTCATGTGCAATTTTAAGAATTATTTCATGCAAATTTTATATGCAATTTATATAAGTTTTATATAAATTTTACATTCAAAATTGTACTTATAATTAATATTATTTTTATGGTACACAAGATACTAGTTAAATTGACAAAAGATTTACAATTATTTTATATAAATGGCTAGCTTGTTATATTCAACATTAATTTTTTACAGAATTTATATAAAATTTACTCCATCAGACTTTCCTGATGTTAATTACCAAAGGACAGCGTGGCTCGCATACGCTACCCCTGCGAACTTGTCTCCCCCGTCACCTGCTTCATACCCGCCCACCACAGTATCACCCCAACACCAACACCATTATGACCACAATATCGCCACAGTATCACCGCAATATCAAATCAACTATCACCACAATTAAACCCTAGTATCAAAGCAGCATCAACATAGTCTTACCCGTGCATGTCCATCCGCCAGCCGGCGCTTCATTCCGAACACCGAGACACGACGATGGCAGACGTGAGCATGGCATCTTCCCAGAAGGTTTTGTGCCTCCCAAAGCGCGGATCAGACTGTTAGCGCATTGCACAGAATCACTGCATCACGTTTGAATTCTTCAAGTTTCCTCATCACGCTGCCGTTCTCCACGTCTGATATGATAGATTATAGCAGCAGCATGGCACCATCACAGCATCAGCATCGGTTGTAGCATCACTCTCGCCTACTCCCTCTTTGACGCCCCTGGCACGCTTTCATGGCTCAATTGGATGGCCTGCCGCTAGTTTGCATGACATAACCGAGGTAACACACCATGACTCAATCCTGTTACCATGTCACCTTCCACCTCCCATGAGTCGTTGCCTTCATGCTGCCGTTTCGTCACCCCTCCTCTTTGGGTTACATACCTTTGGTTTAATCTATGTTGGTGTAGCTTTCCTCTCACTGCTAGGATCTGCATTCCAGTTTCGTCTCCCATGTGAGAGATTGTCATTGAGGAGGAGTTTTCTGAGGAGTGAGTTTCGTGAATTAGGTTGAACTTTTGGCAATTGGGTTCGTTGTGGTGGTGGCAGCGCCAGGAGGAGGAGGAGGAGCTTGACGGGTATGTTGTTACGGTTTTGAGGTTTTGGTTGGATTTGATTTGTGATTTTTGAAAAAGAAAAAGAAAAAGAAAAATTTGAGTTTTGAATTCAAGTGTTGTGGTTGCTGGATTTTTGGATTTAGCCCTAAATTGGGTTATGTTGAGATGGGTTGGATCGTGGAGTGGGAGTTGGAGGTCGGTGAATTGGGCTTGACGTTCAACGCGGCATTGGTTGAAGGGATGAGTGGTTTTGGGGGAGTGGGTTGTAGATGATCTGAGTGGATGATCTGAGTGGTGAGTGGGTTGAGTGATCTTGTGGGATGTGAGGATTGTGATCGTCTGGAGTAGAGATTGCAGGTTTTGCTCTCTGGTTGAGATCAGAGCAGAGCGTTTTGTTAGTTTATTTGTGAAGGGTAGGTGGTTTTCTGAAACGGAGTGGGATTATGTCGTTATAGGGCGGGAGAGTTGCTACGGATTTGATGAATTGTGGATTGGGGGCCCATGATTTGAAATTTTGAACGGATTGGTCCCATACGGGGCCCTTAGGGTTGAGTATTTCAACGGGTTTGGTGTTGAGGTTTTATGATTTTATAGCTTTTTTTTCTCTTTTTATTCTGAAGGTTTTCTGTGCAACGATGGGGTAGACTCGGAAGGTGTTGTGTGTAACCTGAGGGTTGAGTAGGATCATGCGGTTTTATTGCATTTTTTCACTTTGAGGGGTTTGGTCTGTGTGGGCAGGTATCAGGCATCTTTGCAAGCACGATACTTTTGCATTGACTGTGAGAAAAGTTGCACAGTTAGATGGTCGAGACAGGTGGCCTTCTTGCAGTTTAGGACTTGTTAGCAAATAGGATGGGATTGATCATGTGGCTTGGAAGGGCAATGAGGATCGAGAAATCGAGGAAATTTTAAAGAATTCAAGTAATTTATCACTCTAGCTGAGCAGTGCAGCGATATATTAGTCTTTTTTAGTTTTGATAGGAATATAGATCGTGTTACTCACGTTGTAGTCACTGCGTCGCTTCTTCGTTGCATCGAGTCTTGGTGGGCGAATAAATTAGGCTAGTGTAAGACATCAGCAGAAGGTATTGCAGGATGGTGACAAATGATCTTGTACGATGGGGCCTTCATGAGCTTGAGGGGAGCGGGTATTTGACAAATGATGCAGGAAGCAGTGTCGCAAAACCAGTTTACGAAGTCAAATACAATGTCGAAAGTGGAAGCACTGGCATCAAACCAGTTAACGAAGTAACTCAACCCGGAGTTGTAAAAAGGGCCGAATTCAGAACCAGTGACATCAACCCTGTGAATGCGGTAGCCCAACCTAGTGTTCTGGAAACCAGACGCAGTGGCATCGAACCAGTGGACGAGATAGCTCTACCCGTTGTGGAAATTAGGAGCAGCGACATCATTCCAGTAAACGACAGAGGTGAACCCATAGTTCAAAGAGTACATGTCCCTTTTCCATACTCAGAACAACCATTGCAATCACCACCTAATACTGTTAACGACGCCTTGATCGCTCAAGCGCTGCATGAGGAATTTGAAAAATTAGCCGCTGCCGAAGCTGCTGGTCAGGCTTCCGCTCAAGAGAAGGTGTGATTGGTTTGTCGTTCTTGTAATCGTCATCGCATTTATTATGGTCCAGCAGGAAATAGGAGACGAAGTTACCCTTGTTATGGTTAAATTACTTGTGTTTTGAGAGCTCCAAATCCTTACACTGAGGAAGGTGGTATTGCTGGGAAATCAAGTTTTGTGCTGTTTTACTGAGGTCATATGCATCAACATGGTGAATTCTTTATGCTGATTTTGGTTTGTCGTTCCACTGCATCAGGAATCCGTTCTTGTGCAGACTTGGGTTGAAAAACAAGGAGATTCAGTTGCTGACAGCAGTTCTGGGGAAGGTAGCTTAGATCATAGTGAAGGAGCTGCGCAAGGAGCTACTTCAGCTTTAGTAGGGGATAATTATGGGCATGTGACTGTTTATAACTGGGAGGGCTCCAACGAAGAAATGGAAAAACGAAAAGGAGGTTCATTGTCGACAGTGTCAACCACTTCAAGCTCCCAAGACCCTTATAGCCTCGATGAGGATGATAGACAAGTTGCGTTAGCACTCTCTGAAGAGTATCAACACGTGGATAGAGAAGTAGCGAATCGGCTAACAAAGTTGGAATCTATGAAGGTGTGTTCTTTCGTATTGCATAACAAAGTCTCAAGGTTGAGTCGAGATGTACACGATTTGAATGTTCTGAATACCGGTAGAATTCTCTAAAGGACCTTTTCCGCTTCTGATTACATTTTTCTTATTCTTGTTTCTCCAGCATGTTCCTCGTACAAATCAATCATTTCCAACTTATGAGGACGCGTCAGCCGACCACCTACGGCTTGCGAATAGGTGAATATTTCGTTCATCTTGAGTGCATCGGAATAAGAAAAGAGTCCACTCTCAGGGGCATGTGCTTTGAGTGGTGTGGATCGATTTAGTCAAAGTGAGGAGGGAATGACTATAATCATGTGGCATGTTGCATGCTCACAGGCTGCAATTGTATGGATTGACAGAGCAAAAGATCAAAGGCGATGGAAATTGCCAGGTACTTCTTCTCTGGTCACTGAATACTGGTACCTATGCTTCAATAGAACTGTCGGATTCAGTTGACTCGTTAATGCCTCATATAGCTTCGACATCTTGCTCTTTGAAGTGGAAGGGGATGCTCTTGTGAAGTCTTCTTTCAAATTTTGGATTGTGCCCCGGCCTGACTATTTTGTGTTTCCTGGCTGTGACAGTTCCGTGCTCTTTCTGATCAATTATATCGCACTCCAGAACATCACAAATATGTGAGGAAGCAGGTCGTGAAGCAGGTTTGTTGTTCGTTACCACCTGGCTCGCTTATCTCACAACGAGCATTGGGGAAAAAGTGTTGCTGCTAGTTCGAGTAGTTTTGTTGTCTATTTTTCGGGGTCGTCGTCTTGAAATAGTTTAAGCGATTGAAGTTGTGGTTTTTTCTACAATCGACAGTGTCTTCCAATGCAAGGAGCGCTAAGTATTCTTAACTAGTGTGGGATGTGAACAGCTGAAGGCATGTCCGCAGGTGTATCAAAACTACGTGCCCATGAAATATTCAGACTATTTGAAGAACATGGCCAAGTAGGTCTCCTGTTTCTTATGGTTCTGGACAATGGTCGCACACATTGTGAGTTACTGACTTTATGGAAGAAGCATACTAACTTTTTTGTATGTGATATTGCAGGAACGGTGAGTGGGGTGACCATGTTACTTTGCAAGCAGCGTCTGATCATGTACTCATTTCACCCCTATTCTTATTTACTTTGCCGTTGTCTCGTCAACATTTTATAAAGAGCAGCTTTTGCAAAGTGGGTCAATGGAGTTCTATGTCCTGATTTCGGAAATGGGTAGCAGTGGCGCGCTCCTACCTTTCGAAATGGACTACTCAAATTACAGATGGGGGTTGGGTGCAGTTTGGCGTAAGGATATCTCTAATCACGTCTTTTAGGGACACCTGCTTCGTTGAGATTATACCTGCGGAACAGAAGTCTAAAAGAGGTCTATTTTCTTACTATACAGCCCTACACAGCGTGCTTTCTTTCTTAGCTAAGCCGTAATTCTAAAGTCTGTTTTGGTTGAGGCCAGACAACCATGCCTTCTCTAACTAGATCTATTATTTGTTTGGTCATGTATGCAGAGATCTATCTAAGCTTCTGGGCTGAGGTTCACTACAACTCAATCTATCCTATAGGAGGTGAGTTATAACATTATTATATCCTCTCTTATATGAATATCCTTTTCGCTTCAACTTATTCAGATCCGATGACAGAGTCAAGTTTTTCCTCATGGGGAGACCTAGCTGTGAGGATCTGCGAATTATTTTTATTTGTATTGAGCCTATGGAACTCTTTTGAGTTCTTGATGGATCCTTGGGAATGGGCAAAATTGGCAGTAATCTTTGTTTTACCTCGCATAGTTGCGTACTACATATTGATTGCTTTATCGGTATGTTAGATAGCTCATTCAATGGGCTAAACTTGGGCAGAAAATTAGGTAGATGTTGGTACGATCAAGACGTTTGTAGATCATTCTGGTACAATATTTTGACACTCGTAAAGATTGCAAGTTGCTAGCTGACGTTGTCAATAGAAAAAGAATTGTTAGAGAGGTTTTTCCCGATTTCAATATTCATGCTCTATTTTTCGTTCGTAGCCTCTTGTTAGCTTGAGGGATTTTTGAACGCAATGTCCTCCAATTTCAATCGCTAAGGTTAGCTTTTACAGTATGTCTGATTCTCACAGTTCACCTGTTCCATACTGTCAGATATCTACTCACATGGTTATGCACATCAACAACAACAACAAAGCAAGAAGAGACACTGGATAGAGAGACTGTTCTAGACACTGTTAAGTAGCACGTGGTCGGGGAATTTCTGTTGTTCCGCGATCCATTTACCACAATAGGAATTTTTTCTCGTCATTGCAAATTTTAAGTTTGACTTAGTGAAGTCAGGGCTTTATGTGATCGACCATTTTCTCTTGTATATGAGAGAGATTCTAGTGTTGGCCTTTTCAGTATTGTCCTTGAATATGGTTGTGTTGTTTTGACATTTACATTCATTCCTGCAAAGGGGTTGTCAGAATAACAACTTTGTGCATTGATTAGTTACTCTCTTCTCAAACCCTGCTTGGTTTAACTTGCTGCATTGTCTTCGTGGGCGGGTCGGTTGTTTGTTCCCTCCTTCCCAGAGCTTCCCCATTACAAGGAGGATGAGTATGCATTGGATTCTCCTGTGGATTTCTAGTGAGTATTTTTTTTGTCCTGGCTATCTCAACTCTTGGTCTTTTGGTCAAGTTCGTATCATTTTTTTTGTGTGGCTTCAGAGTTAGCCTTTTGGAGGTTAAAGGAATCTGCCCTTTTGATATTGTAATGCTAATATTAAGGCTGCCACACATGTGAATCATGATTGCATGCTCAGTTGCTTAAGGGTTGTCAAGTAATTTGCTTTGTTTGATTTGGGGCACAGTACAAACTCACCAGAGGATGAAGCTGTTTCGTTGAATAGTAGATACAATGTGAACTTCTGCTACTAAAAGTCATGGGAATGTTGGTATATTTCTTGATGCAATCACCTGGGATTACCTTGGAAATTGGCTTTATCTGGAAGTTTTGGCATTCAAACTTCATGACAACATTTGCTATTATGTTTGTTCTTCTTTGATTATTCTTTTATTTTTTTATTCTACATGTGTTCTGGCATTTGTTACATGCTATACTATACTGCATGATGTTCAAGATTTGTCTTGTTGAGCTCAGTGGATTTGCGGAGCATGAGAGCCCAAAGACCAAAGAAGTCTACTGCTGCACGGAGCAGCAAGAATCGTTCCAAAACTATTCCTTCTTCAATAGGAAAAAGTTGCAAGCTCCTCAAACCTTGCAAACCAAAGAAGCGAGTCAGAACTGGCGTCAAGCTGTGCGAACATAAACCAGTCAAAAGATACAAACTTATCAAGTCATGTGAATTGAAGAAGCAAATGAACATGTGTAACAAACCAGGTAGACCACCAAAAACACCAAACCTGAAGCTCAAAGGCTCCAGGAGTATGACCAAACCCCTAAAAAATCACAAAGAACTAAAGCGCCTCAAAACACACAAGTTCAGGCAAAGAAAGGCGTACAAAAAACCATTACGGATCAAATTTCAAACTCAGAAACTTGGTAGAAGACCAAAAATGTCCATGATGGATGTTGATGACCCCGAAGAGTGCCCTTCATCAGATTCCTCATCTTTAAACTTGTCTGATCCGGTGATTGTACCGAGAAAAACATCCAACAAGAGACCGATGGGTTTTAGAGCCCTCTTATGCAGATTGTTTGGTCTGGGCACCAAAAGGAGGCCAAGACCGCAACCATTTCAGTTTTAGTTGAAACTTCAGTGAGATTTTCAAAAGTACAGCTTTGATCAGATTACAATTTAGGACCCAATTGTGTCCCTAAAATCTGCAGAAGTGCTTACCATGCAGGGACTGTTTAAATTTTTTTGTGTATGAGGTCAAGTTTATTTATTGAAATTATTTATTTTTTGAGTGATTTCAGTGTATGTACACATGTATATTGAAAGATGCTCATTATGTTGTAAGCTGGTAGGACAGAATCATGGAACAAAGGACGGGCATTTGGTCTGGACAAACTCAATTTTTTTGTTTAATATTGTCCACATTCTGTGCTGTGTGTACCAATACTGAGCATTTATGAGCATGCAAAGCTTCACAGGGTACAATAATCAATTTGGTGAGAATTCATATTCCTGTGATGATATTGGCTCACCTGCTCAATGTTAAAGCATTCAAATAGCCCATGAGCATAGATATGAGGTGTAAAAGGGGCATCCAAGGGCCAGTTTATACTTGGGGTTGTATTGAGGGCCAGCCCAAACTCTTCAAATTTCAATCAATAGGATCGTTCAATTTTATCGAATTGGGCCCAAGGGCTTTCCACTATGGCCGGACCGGAACTTCAATTCATCCTATATGGCATTCTACATGGCACTGTTTTGGCGCCAAAGTATTTGGGCCGGTTTGATGCAATTGGGACAAGGTTTTCCTCGATCCAAACTTAGGGCCAAATTGGAGGTTGAAAAAATATTCAATCCGGCCCACCTATCGGTCAAACCGAGAGTGTATAAAGTGGGCCTTAGGTAGTAGACCCAAAGCCATGACTTTGAGCAATATTGCACATTTCAAATCAAGTTTGGAACTCAACATGCTTACCAGGTCTCGTTTTTTCTTGCATGCCTTCATTCATTGTTATATTTGAACATGGATTGTTTACAAATTCTTGAAGTGTGGAAAATCATTGTTTCAAAACAAATATTAGACTTGTTTAAAACAAAGGTCAAGTTAAAGTTTGTGATAATTTGTAATAGTTGAAGATATTAGTTTGGATGTTTCATTTCTTTTTGGAAAGGAAGGTCATTTTTTCTCTTTCCCCAAATCACTGGTTGTTGTTATTCATAATGATTTATTCATTTTTTTAAGAAGTGTTGACTATTTCTTTGTTAGCATATACGTGTTGCTTCTCTTTGGTGCCATTTACTTCACTTTGATAAGATGATTTCAATATTGTTAAAGAGGTTTAAAATTCATTCAAATATAATTTCTTTCAAAAATCCTTAAATGGGAAGATTACTTTAGAATGTTTTGAAAATGATTATAGATTGTATATATAAGCCTCATTTCACTACCTCTGAAGTCCTCTTGGATCTATATTGGATTTATAAAAACCTTTCAAAATTCTTTTTATTGTAGACCTCTTCTTATACATAATTTACTAAAATTCGTATAAATGAAATATGTGAAATTTTGATCAAGCAAAATTTGTATTGAATTTAGTTGACAGGGGATCTTCCAAAACAAAGTCATAAATTGAAGAAACACAAAAAAAAAATTCAAAAATCTCCACCTTAAAACTCTCTCGTTCCTAGTTCCCATTCCAATAAATATTATGGAAAAAACATCAAAATTTTGAACATGATTAATTTGGAATGAATTTAAAAATGTGAGTTCCAAAATTTACGATTATTTATTGGTCATTACTGAATCCAACCATATGGGTAGAACCTCATATTGAAAGTCTACAATTTGTATTCTATATCAGCTCTAGAAATTCCCTCAAAGTATTAGTCATGACCTGTAACGGTTCTATTTTCAATCCATTCTTTTGGTTCCAGAGGCCTACTCAGGGGTTAAAATCATTTTGTCTGAATGAAGAGCCCACCAGTCGAAAGAAAACTTGAATGTCTTTGTCCTGATGCACAGCAACTGCCCCGTACACATCAAAAAAAATAAAATTGTAGGGGGACCAAACATTGAATCTAAGGTTACACAGTAGTAGTCATGTTGTCAAACGCACATTCAATCAGGCCCTGATCAGGAAGTGCTTTGTTCTTGCAGAGCCTGTCCGCCAAAAAAAAATTTGAATCTTATACTAGGATTGTCCTTAGCGCTAAATAAAATTTCAAATCATTCCCTACATTGGGCACAGGGATAGGCAAGATATGAATTGATACAAAGAGCCCGTGGGCCACTCAATAGTATTAGAAAAAAACAGCAACAATATTTTAGTGTGAAAAAAAGGAAACATTACCTCATGATGCGCAATTTTTTTTTCATCACAATATGATAGAGCCCACCCGGAAAGGGCAGAGCCCAATGAACTACTGAATGGATGTGGTACTACACCAGCAATCAAGCAATCAATTCAGCAAACCGATGAACTATAAACTTCCCCGCACTCAAAATATTCAATGTAAGTTAGCCTTCTCACCCGTTCTGGCAGTGTCATTGCAGCCATGTCTGTCCATATTCATCACAGGGCTGCGATCGTAACGTACAAGCTGATGGTGGTTGCGTAAAGCGAGTCAACTCAACCAAGTGGTGGTACTATACATGTACTTAGGCTCAATCAATTGATTGTTGTTTTGCCCAAAGCCCCATGCCCGTTTACATTAGAATTCCTGCTTACTTTTAGTATAAGAAAAAAATGCACATGGGGTCGGTCAGACTGTAATTTATGATATTTTTTTGGTGTGGGCAGTGGGAAGTCTTCCTGGGGGCTTTGTCCATTGGAGGATGCATTTTGTACTCTCGCATACCTCGAGAGAAGCACATCCAAAAATCTTAAAAGAGTTGAGGAATAGTGAAAATGGAATCATCTGAAGAATTGAGCGAGGTTTTAATGAGGTAGGGAATGTGGGAAGCAAAGGGTACAAAGGGTATCAGGCATTAAATGACATACAGTGGAAAATTTGTAAACTCAGAACTACAAAGGACTATAGGACTAAATTTTGCCCCAAATGTTGTAGAATGTTCCTCTTTCACCCTTTGGGTAATCTTTTTAATTTCGTTTTTATATATATTTTTAAATTATTTCTCATTACTCAATAAGTGAGAGTAAATTTCATTGCCAAAAATGATACAAACTTCCTCACGGGTTGAAGTTTTCCTTTGCTAGGAACTGTTCAAATAATGATGTGATGTCCAAATGATACTTGTTTGAATACTACTGGTAATGAATTGCAAAGCATGGTTACGGAAGATATTTTCTCCGATGAGTTTTGCTAACGTTGACATGATTCACATAAGCAAAGCACTTTTGCATGATTACCAACATCAATATTGATGACAATTTTGCAACGTCACGGAACTCTGCACAAAGTTCATTGGCGCCACCCAGTCACCAACCATCTCACCTGCAATTCATTCTTGCCCACCTAGTAATTTCAGCCCTACCCTACTGATAAATTTGATGTCTAACACTTCAACTGAAGCAGGGCCTATGTGTTCATATTGAACTAGACACACACCATTATGAGGACCCTCTTCTTCTTTTTTTTGACACAAACGAGAACATTTTATTACTCGTTGCAAAGAATCAATACAAATGCCAAACAGTAAGCTGCTGGTCAGAAAGAATGGTAATTATGAACACCCTTCAATCCCTAAATGCCCAAGGATGTCTTTCAAATAGAAGGTTTCAAAAAAAATATCGTAGAGTGTTACTTTGAAGAGTATCAAAGAAATGATGCACAAATGAAAGTTGTAGACTTTGAATTTCAAATCTAACCGTACACTCAGGGGTGTTTCAATTACAACCCAAGGCCCGAACTTTGTTGAAGACCAAACTATGTCGAAGGATCAAGTTTTGGAGTTTTAGAAAAATATTAAAATAATGAATTGATGATTTTCTAAATACTTTGATGAAGAGGAATTCAGCCCTTCAGCAAGGGTTTGGAATTTTATTCTCATTTGATCCAAACTCTCCTCAAGGGGCCAAAGTCTTGACAAACTCTCAAAAAGTATTCCTATGTAGGCATTTTTAAGGCCTTTGGCTCTTGGCACTTGACCCCCTAGTGTGAAGCCCACGAGCTGATTTTCAGCTGTAGATCAATGAAATTGTTGGAATTGGTCAACCTTTGGCCTTTGATCTCCGGTCTAGAACTCCCTTTAGATACAATAATACAATTACCAATGGTTATTTTACATTGTACTAAAAACTCTAAATAACAATCGAAATATACTTCTAAATTGGTTTATTAAATAATACTAAATATTACAAATAGATATTGAAATGGATATAGAAAGATGTATTCATAATGTAATAATATTCTAAATTTTGTCAATTTCTTTAATTAATGATGTCATTATTTAAGACCATTTTTTAACCCCTAAGGGACAATCAACCAGATTTGGGCTTTTTTGGAATTTGGGCATGTACCTAGGAATGCAATTTATATCAGGATTTTCTGAAATTTTTATTGAAGGTGGGCCGTTCGGAGATCTTCGTGTGGGTATTTTTATTTTTCAATTCCGTCATCGGGATCAAAAGTTATGAAGGTTTAAGTGTCAAACGCTGCTCATTGGCCAGCTGCTGAATTTTTCTAAGCCACTGTGAATGTAGCAAATTCTGCCCAAAACTGCCAAAATCTGCCAAAATCTGCCAAAATCTGCCCAAAGACGAAACTTTGAAATTCCACCAAAAATTGAGATTTTGATATTTTTCAAAATTAAAAATTTTTATGTATAGAGAAGGCAGTAGAGCATGTTCCCACCGTTCGGATTTTTAATCCATTTTTTTTTCATATGCTATTTTTATTGTCCAAAAACGGCCTTTGTTTGTGAATTTCAGTATACCCCCTAGCGGAAAATGATTTTTTTGGCAACTTTCCACAAATTTTTTGAATATAATTTTCTTAGTACAATTAGCTAACTCAGTCTTCTTTGACGTGCATCTAAACCCTCAAAATCCATAATGCAAAAAAATGGTTTTTTGGGCCTTCAAAACTCTGCTGTTCCCTTTTTGCGCAGGGAAAAAAACTTGTTTTTCAACCTTTGAACGTTACAACCTTGCAATTGGTGAGGAATGAGTGTGTAAGATTTGGTGGGCATGTAGACATAGAAGTTAGCTACAAGATCTTACAGTTAGATGTACTAAAAAAGACCCCAAGTTTGCAAAAGGAGCATACTAACTAATACCCATCGAACTCTCGGAGAACCCTTTTTTAGCATGTAGAACATTGTTCATGTTCTACATGTAGAACCCTGAAATTACAAATGCGGGGTTCTACAGTCTTTTGATACCAAGGAAAAGAAGCATAGTGAGTGGAATGAAAGAAACAACAAACAACAAATTGTGATTGATATTTATTATATCAATTTAAATGTTTAAAGTATTTGTTCTAGCATATGTAATTAGAAATTTACTTCCTTTAAGTAAGTCTCCTTATATAGTATATATTACAAAAATAGATATAGTCATAACTTCAGTTATTCATGCCCTAGTTCCAAATAAATTTATTTTCTCATTTTTGTGAATAGATTTTGAATACAATTGTTTTGAATAGGTTTTGAATACAATTAAATGATCGTTTATGTTAATTATCAAAATGCATAGTGAGGGATTAGTCCCTCACTGTGCTTAACCCCTAAACGGCCAAGGGTTGTTTTCCATCAAAACTGCCTGAAAACAGCCCCTCTTCAAAGCATGGTGGATTTTGCAAATTTGGGATCTTAATTAGTACATCTAACCGTAAGATCTTGTAGCTAACTTCTATGTCTACATTTCCACCAAATCTTCCACACTCGTTCTTCACCAATTGCAAGATCGTAGCGTTCAAAGTAGAAAAACAAGTTTTTTTTCCCTGCTCAAAAAGGGAACAACAGAGTTTTGAAGGCCCAAAAAACCATTTTTTTGCATTATGGATTTTGAGGGTTTAGATGCATGTCAAAGAAGACTGAGTTAGCTAATTGTACTAAGAAAATTATATTCAAAAAATTTGTGGAAAGTTGCCAAAAAAATCATTTTCCGCTAGGGGGTATACTGAAATTCACAAACAAAGGCCGTTTTTGGACAATAAAAATAGCATATGAAAAAAAAATGGATTAAAAATCCGAACGGTGGGAACATGCTCTACTGCCTTCTCTATACATAAAAATTTTTAATTTTGAAAAATATCAAAATCTCAATTTTTGGTGGAATTTCAAAGTTTCGTCTTTGGGCAGATTTGGGCAGATTTGGGCAGTTTTGGGCAGAAATTGCTGCATTCACAGTGGCTGAGAGCCTGCCCGTGGAAGGGCGTTTTATGCTCAGAGGAGCATAACTTTTTCTCACTTCATCCAAAAAAAATAAAAAAAACATCCCCATAAACCTCTTGAAAAAACCTTTTTCCACAAAAAAATTCAAAAAATTTCAAGTAAATTTGAATTTTTAGGAACCTGCCCAAATTTCAAAAAAGCCCATTCCAGGACAATGGCCGTTTAGGGGTTAAATAGCTTACGGATTTAATTATCAAAATACACACTGAGGGATTAGTTCCTCACTGTGCTTAAATAGTTTACAGATTTGGCCACCAGTTGGGCTAACTGTTGGCCCTGTCATTCAGCCGCCTTGCAGCCGCCACTAATTGTTAACCGTTTCTAACATGTTCACACCATGTCGTTTACTAATATCCTTAACCCTATTCCTATTATTGTTGTTTCTAACAACAATGATCACATAGATACACAGATTTTTATTCCTAACAACAATGATCACATAAAAACATAGATTTTTATTCTTTTGTTAGCTGTTGAAGACCACTTCATATATGAGCATTCAAAAGCACTCATCTCATAAATCCATTAGACTCCACGCCAAATAAACTTAATAAGAGACTTAATAAAATTGACAAATAATAAGCTATGGATGATTGAAGCCTAATGGAGTCAAGATTGTATATATTAGTTCGGACGCTGTGAATTGGATACAATTGATTTTGCACTATGGTACTTGGAATTGTTTATTTGATATGGTTCATATATGTACTCCATTTTGTAATTCATATTTTACTACATTGTATCATTTCAAGAGAGATTTCAAATCTATATGCATTGTTGACTTGACTCAATCATTGAGAATGTTATTATGCAATAAGTGGATATTAGAATAACAAATTAAATGAGAATAATTTATTTGAAGAATAAAAGTAACTTTGTCAAATTGACCCGCCACTCACACAACAAAAAATAAGTCACTTTAAAGAATTAGAAAAGGAATCAATCATAGAGCCTTGATGAATATTCAATTTTGAATGATTATGGACTTGTTAATCAAGGCAAAAATACTTCAATGACATTCAATTTATTCTTCTCAATAGAACACTATTGTAATTGAGGTCTTTAAAGGATGATCAATCCTCAAATCATACATTCATTTTTTTTTTATAATCATTTATTCTTAAAGGGTAGAATTTGATGTAATTCAATCAATTAATTTTATCACTCAACTAACTAGCTACTTTAGTGAAATGATATTCTATTTTATTATACAACTATAATTTTGATAATAGGATTACAAAACCCTACCCACCTCCAACCGACACCTCTTCAACCGTTGCTCTATTGCGATCCAGAACCACAAATTGGTCGTTGAGGATTGTTGATATTGCGGTACTTCATCATAATTTACATGTGTAATATAAATTGAAGTGTAATATAAATTGAAGTGTATGTTTCTCTCAATTTGTTTCTATGCACCGGCGGTTTTTTTTTGGCCTTATTTAATTTGTTATTTTAAAGAAATATTAGAAGTATTGAATATAATTTTTTGGTGTACATGACAACTTAATAAGAGAGTTGTTATTGAATTAATTTTACTCTCAATATGCTTCATTATGAGAGAAAACTAGGTCTAAAACATTATATTCAATAATATGTCTATAATTAAATAATTTTGTCGAACAACATTCAGTTTCATTTAAGTTGGGCTATGATTATATAATAATAGTCTATAGTTTCTAGAGCAATGAAAAAAATGACAATGAAATGGGAGTAAGTGTTTGAATTGGATAAATCTTGCTTGCATTTCATGAAAATAATAATTTATTCAAATTCAAATTTAAATTAAATTAAATCTAAAGATCAAACTATGTTGTATATGTAGTTAGCCGCCCATATTTAAAGATCAAACTATGTTGGCATATTACTCAATTAAATATCATTTTTCCTTTAAACTTAGCCATTTATAATTGCTAAATTAATAAAAATGACTTAGGATTGTATTAAGTTGATTTTCCAGCTTACACTTCATCTCCATTGAGAAGTTTAAATATTGGGCTCTAATTTTAGGATATTAGACATAAAGATAATGAACACTCTACTCATCACAAACTGTAACCATCTATTAATTAGAATGCAGAGAGAGGGATTATTCCCTCATTGTTTTTAAATACTTACAAATTGTGGCCAACAGTTGGTCATGTGTTGGACGTGCGAGGCGACTGCATGCGCCACTAATGGTCTGCGTGTTCACACTATGTTGTTTCATTAAATCCGTAACCCTATTCATACTATTTGTCTTCTTAACATAGGATTGGAAGAAACTGCCTTCAACCAAATCTACCATAATGTAGAATGATTTATGGTTTCAAAAAATTATCAATCATAATACAAATTTATCTGCTTTCATATAAAAATTGTTAAATTAAAAATAAAAATAAAATGTTAGAACAGAACATTCATATTAATGTGTTTTGAAAACTACCATCAGTTGTGTAGTATTTCTTATATATATATTAGCAATGCATCCTTCTAAATATATGATAAAGTTTGACTTACATCCAATACATCTACAAAATCCATTGATTCAATCTCATTTTGTGTTATTTAAGTTATTGTGTAATTATTCAATTTTATGTGAGATTTGACAACTAAATCCAAATGCAAAGCGCTTCGGAGAGTCACGGCTTTTTAAAAGGTCACGTTTTAGCATATTGATGGACCATTATTGAAAATTCATTATTAAGTAAAATACATCAATAAAATAAAAATAAAAATATAATAAAATTACAAAAAAATTGTGGACAACAAATTTAATTTTGAAAAACCAATTGGCTAAATTTTGTGACTTGTAGAATCAGTTAGCTTATTGGAATGGATAAATCAGTGTTAAAAGAATTATTTGAAATGGATAAATCATTGCAAAAAGAACTATTTGCAAGTTAGATTCCAATAAGTTTAAAAAGGGGATATGAATGGTCAATAGTACAATTGGTTCTAATTGAGTGTCATTTTTCTTATTACAAGGGGACAAACTTTGAAGTCATTTTGCAGTCCTCGTGAAGAAGGCTCCTTCCCGGTTGTGGAAGTTTGGTTGTGGAAGGTTTGTGTATGTTAGCCGATTGGAATTTAGCGGATTAGGATAATATTTAATATATAGTGAAAGAGAGTTGAAGACTGTATACCGTGGAAGATTGAGAATAATATAATATAATATTAAATATTAATGTGGTGACAATTTGGTAATGTTGATGTAAGGATGAGTGTGATAATTGTGATTAATTAATTAAATTGTAAATTGGCTATTGTTTAATCTAAAATGAGAGAGTAAGAGAGAGAGTGGAAGGAACTGTGAAAAATTTGAGATTGATGTGTGAACTATAAGTGGAAAAAGCCAATTAAAATTTAATGGTTGATGTAGAAAAAATTCAAATTGCGATGAATTGAAGCTAATATAAAAAGGAATTTAATTCAGATTATTTACTGGAAGTTGGATTATAAGAGATGAGTTTCTCAACTTTATAAAATAAGTTTAGAGTCATAACTAGGTGTATGTAGGAAGTACAAGGATCCATCATCATTTTCTTATTGGGTAACCAATTATTAATGTTGACAACTTAATAATGAACCTACTAATAGCCTCCCCAGTGAACTAACTTAGATTTATTTAAATTATTTTAATTGAACAAATATACTAATTCTATAAAATTGCATTAAATTTCATTGTTATAAGCCTTGAAATGATATTTATTATTATTAAACTATTATATTTTTGAATTTGTATTAAAATAATGATAAACATTTAAAATTATTTAATAAAAACCATTTTTTAATATTCATACATTTTATTCTTATATTAATATTGGATCAATAAAAAAATTGGGAAGGATGTTTTTTGTGATGATGATTTGGTTTAAGAAAATATGTAGTTGTAGAACATCCATTAGTTTGATAAATTCAGAACTTTCCAATGATATTATGTTACCTTGGAATAAAATTGGAATCCAAAGGTTTGACGCCAAAGTAGAGCTTTGATACATGGAAGTTAAATCAAGAGTGTTATGGATATTGGAATACAAATGCAAAAGTTGTATCCAGTTAAATTGCTCTGAATATTTTTGCAAGAGCAAACAAATATACAAATGCACTTCATGTACATTTGTTGTTTTTAATGATAAAAATGAAAGTAGAAAGTAGACTTCATTGACTCATGAAAAAATAAACATCATCAAAGTAATGCAAGGTATATATATTTCAACCTACAAAAGATCCAAATCCTCTCCATATTTTAAATATTGTTTCTTGATAATAGGTGTTTTCTAGGTTAATCTTTTAAAAACAAAATAGGGATGTTGTTAAGATCTGCTCAAAGATTCAATTAGAAGGTGTAAATTAAATATGACTAAGAAATGAAAGTTGTAGATAATGAATTTTATGATTGCTATCACCAATATTTGGTTCAAATTTTGAAATCTAAGATTCAATGCATAAAATTTTGAATACATATAAGATATTGACAATCTATGAATGAAATTCATTGTGATTGACTAAAATTTGACAGTCCTAGTATGATGTTTTTTTTGATAATTTTGAATTGTCTGTTTTTATAAGCTAACATATTCATTAGAACTTTTGATTGTGATATCAAATTTCTTGTTCAATCACTTCAACACCAAAAGTATATAATAATAATAATAAATCAATCAATCTGAATCTCTACATAATTTAAAAATATTTTCTCTTGTTCCAAAAAGTGTCATGTAAATGAATTTATTGCAAAATTAATTTTTTTTGACATTCAACTTTTAGACAAGGAAAGAATAGGTGGTTAAATTGTTCTCCTCTAAATATTCAATTGATGACTTCCAATTTAACAAAACGCATGTATTGGGATGAGGGGAAAAAGGATGACTAATTGCTAAAGAATGGTGCGTACCTTCAAGTGTAGATATTCTACATTTAAATATCTAAATGGGTGGAAACGGGGACATCTACGTTATACAATATGATGGAGGAGGGGAATCTGCTTACAGCCATACTAGAGTGGAAGTTCAACGAGAGGGACCCCACCGCATTGACAGCGCTTTGCATTGATATTCTACCAACAGCAGCAGCCATGTGCAGAGTACCCATTCTCCCAAAACTATGCTCTCATTGTTTCAGTTGCAGGCCACAAGTTCCGCTACGCTCTTTTGCGATTTTTGTGCATTTTGAGGCCGACGCTCCTGCCAGTACTGTATGTCTGGCTCCTTTGTTTTTTGCGTTGGCCCGGTTCGCTGGCACGTTCAATTCATCCCGTGCTGCTGGAGTGACGAAATTTCCCGGGCTTCTGTACCCTTATGATAGTGACCGCTGCAAGTCCTGCATGCCACGGAGATGATACATGCTCATTTGAGTGCAAACAGGCAGAAACTAGAATAATTTCAAGCTGGAGTCCTCGGCAAGTGTCTTGTTGCTTTACCAAAAAGTTGGAATGCTGCCCTATCACAACTTGTATTCTATAGATTTTTAATACTTGATAGAGCCCGAAGAGAATAATTGCAGGAAGGAAAATACATACTCCATAAACCTTTGATTACCAATGGCCTCTTTGGACCTGTAAACTAATTTTTGTAAATTGTAACAACTGGGTTCATGTCAAATTGGGGTCTAGTTGCACTAGTGGGAGGGGAGTCCTTCCCCTGGAAAATAAAATGGAGGAATCGGTAACATTTGGAGGAACTGTTACCGATTCCTCCATTTATTTTCGAGGGGAAGGACTCCCCTCCCACTAGTGTTGATGTCAAAGTCAAAGAATCACTTCAATGTACAATGAAGCGTAAGAAAACCACAACTCATTTTGTCAAACATGAAATGAGATTCATTGTGGGATGTTAAAATATTTAAAATTTAATGTATGAGGACTTCAAAGAGAAATAAGATAAGTGTAGTTTATTAAAAAATGTGTTGGATAATAAGACCTTATGTTTTGACTTAATACTTAGCATTACTGTGTGTGTGTATTTTCCGCTTTTTATTTCTGTTTTTGTGAGTCAATTGAGTATAGCCACTTAGAAACAGAGGCAAAGATCAAGACTTGGAAACATATTCATTAATGAAATAAAACATACAATTTCTTCAGTTTTTCATTTTTAATGGGCTATAAACTCAAATAATATTTTCATAAATGAAAATAGCACGAAGTTGTTTTCCTTTGTCTGTGTGGTGTAAAATTGCAACATGAGCTCAGTGCACACACATATATGTGGAGTATTTACTCTTTACGGTGCATGTATGGAGGCGAAGATTCAAATAAACCAAGGACATGCTTCATGAACCTTTCTGGTGAAATTTCTTTTGGGAAGCTCCCAAGCGAGCATGTTATCCGAAGGGCTACTTTAAACTCCACAAACAGGTCTAAGTGACGGGAATACCGCTTTTCATGACAAGGTTGCATGAGTCTTCCTCATGTGCAAATGAACATAGCTGAGGGCAGAATTGAAGTGTCAAGTGGCTGATGGATGGAAGGAAGTCAGCCATGAGTAAGGTAGACAAAGTTTTCTGCAGTTGCTAGTAACGTCTTAATATCATGAGCCATCATGTTGGAGTGTGGTCGGGTAGAAAAAGGCAGCACGGTGATGTTCATTGTATCTCCACAGTCACCCAGATGGAGGTTGAGAATGCAATGACTAATTAATTTCTTTGCAACAAATCCATTATATGAGTATTGCCCAATATGGAGGCCATATATGGCGCAAGCCATATATCTTTACTTCTGAGTGCACTTCACTAGTTGTGATATGCATTCACTCTGCGCAAAATGCATTATCTGTAATTTATATTAATTTTACACAAATTTAATCTTAGAAAATTTGTTGTAAAATTAATATTCTTTAAAGAACAATCTGTATCTTGTAGTTTCTCATGTGTATCTTTATCTGTAAATTATATCTTTAAATCTGTATATTTAAAGATACACATGAGAAACTACAAGATCAGCAACAATTTTGGAATTTAAATATATATAATTGATGATATTTATGAATAAGAACACATAAATTAAATTGAATAAGAACACATAAATTAACTAAATTTAAAACATCATAGCCCTAAAAAATTTATGCTCTTAATTTTTTTTTACCAAAAATGTAACAAAATAAGTATGTATGACCAAAATACACCTTAATCTTAACTTTTGTTACCAGAATTATAAGCTTCAAAAACCACACTATTCACAGCAACTTGCAAGAAAGGCAGCTATAATAAAAGAAAGGCAGCTATAATAATTTTGAACCGACATAGTTCACTATGCCCCCAACAATACATGGTGATTTTAGA
Organism: Ceratodon purpureus; assembly: GCA_014871385.1. Classification (NCBI taxonomy): domain Eukaryota; kingdom Viridiplantae; phylum Streptophyta; class Bryopsida; order Pseudoditrichales; family Ditrichaceae; genus Ceratodon; species Ceratodon purpureus. Next base: position 7,122,240 of record CM026423.1, read on the forward strand.
GTAATATCACTAATCATTGAATGTGTTATCTATTAGGTGTTGACATGAACGATGACTAGTAGGCACTAGATAATGTATTGAGTTGTAGCCTACGTACTCTAATTACAATGGACAATATTATTTATGTATTGAATTTTCCATTTTGGTTGAAGTAGAGTCTTCTTTATTTTATTAATTCCAGGAATGTTGATATTGCTTGCCCAATTTATTTTCTCAAAGTGTGTCAAAAATACACTCTAAATGGTCTTTTCTAGAAATGTTCACTATTGATCCACACCTAAATCAATGATCCCAGAGATCCTGCAGATGTAAGTTAGTCAAATGAAAATGACAAATCACCAATTTGATTTTGGAGGTTTAGAATTTTTTCCAATTGAAAATTTAAATCTCACCCTAATTATCACATGAGTATCACCCAAACATCACATAAGTATCACTCACAAATTTCTCAATAATCTCATTGAAAAGAGGATACGGTAACAGCTCAATGACCTCTGAAACTTCCCCAACCTTGAGGTAAATTGAACAGCAATGGACTAACAACCAGTACAAAAATTGCAACCATGTTGTGTTTGGGAGCTGATTATGTGAATAGAACCTTCACTTGAAGTCTTCCCAGTTGGTAGTACCCAGTAGTACTTGTAGCTTGCAAGTCTCCAGAGTCCGGAGCCACAGGTGTCCAATCTCCAGCTTTCACGTGTTGCATGCTTGCGTTCTTGACAACAATGGCAGTGGGCAGTTGCAGTCAATGGTAGCTAATTCCCGAAGGGATGTTCAAGCTTGAATTTTAGCGTGATAAACACGGGAGTCTTGACAGATATACATACTCAGCACCATGCAAGGCTAGCTGTGAGAGCTTATCTTGTCAGTGCAGGACTTACATAGTTTTGTCCCATAATTGGTATATTATAATTATTTTCCATACCTGCTGCAATGAGAGCTAGGCTTAAGACCCAGCCACCTGAAAGCTGGATGCAATTGTGGTGATGTCAGACCCACTTGAAGTACAATACCATCGTAGCCAGAAGTTGAGTAGCTGGGCTTTCAGCTTAATCGCCTTCAAACCTTTTCCTCAACCTACCGTTTGCAAGCGACATGCAATCACAGAAAAACAGCTCTACAACTGGGTCCCCAAATATTAGTCTTGAGAGCATATTCTTCTTTTTGCTGAACACTAAAAAACTTGCAGGAGAAGGCAACTTTGATGCAAAAATGACATCACTGTCCCTTGCTCTAGGTACATGCAAAGTTCTCTGTAGCTTTTGTGACTTGTCGAGGAAAAGTATGGAAGCAGGGAAGCAGGGAAGCAGTTCTATGAGCACCTCTTCAGCTCTTCTGGATTTACAAGTGCAACTTATGCATAGCTTTGAAACATGCATTTCTCTAAGGAAATCAAGTCAAAACTGCGCAATTCATTGCAATAGTGAAGCTTGTTGCATGGACGTTGTCACAGAAATAATGATCAAGCATAGTAATCTATGGAGCATCCAGCCTCTGGAAAAAATCTGAATTCTAATGTGACATAAAATTGTGCTTGCCTAGTGCATATGATATGACAATACATCACTAACTTGCAACACCTGAGGAAGACTAAATTCGACATTACAAAGTACAGCCGACCATGAAGATGTTCATCTACATTTGCAAATTTGCAAGTCTACACGAGTTGTAAAAAAGGCTCAAGCAGTGGATTAAGCAGAGCTTATTTTTTTAAGAGTACATAAAAGTTCAAGTGATTCCACTAAGCTTAAGCCGGAATATCACATTCAGAGCCCTTCTCAAATCAGTAATAAGTTACAAACATGGACCCAATCTGATGAGTCCATTTATTCTTGTTCATAGAATCTATAGCTGGTGTGTAAACATAGCTCCTTGCTGTAGACTGCGAAGAATAGATAATTTATTCTTGATCTGATGTTGCATGATCATTTTGGATACTCCATTGAGCATCGGCAAAATGACTTTGCAACAGCAGCATCTGACCTCTCTAATATATGTGCAAAGATGTAAAAAAAATCAGTATCCGGCGGCACAAGGGACGTAATTAATCTGAATATTCATGTCAATCGGGTTCCCGAAAACCCCGTCTCTCTCTCTCGCACCTTGAATATCATCAAGGCCAATCCCACCAAGGCAGAGCCCTCTCCTCGTCCAGCTGGGTCAATATGTAATTACATGACGATTCATCCTGAAATGAGCCGTCCTCCAGCTTCACCGAAATTCGTTGGCAAGCTTGAGGGGACAGCATCGGGTCGCAGAGATGGTCACTCATGTGAAGGATGCTGGAGTCCACCGGAATCTCTGCAGAAATAGCTGAAATGTGTGGATAAACACTGATCTTGTCAAGTGGAGCGCTGTCCATGGTGCGAGGGCTGTCTGCGTCCAGAATTTCGCTGGAAATGCTGTCCGAGCATGTGTCCCTGGACCCTACTTCCTCAGGCTTGCTGACGTTCGGTGCTGATTCCGCAGGCGGCATCCTTTCTGACTTCACAGTCGCCTCAGAGGCCTTCGAAGGTGGAAGTACCGGAGACACTGGGGCTGCTTTCGCTCGAGTCTTAGCCGGTGCTGGTTTCTCAAGAGGGGTAGTTGTATCCACTGGACCAGTTTGTGGTGAAGCTTGCAACTTTTCAGTCAGACAATCGATCTGTAAAAGAAATTCACCAACAGTTTCGTCAGTATGACAGAACTGGGTTACGGTTGATCTAAGCGAGAATGAATAGTTAAGAGTGTTCGAAAGCCAAGACAATGCAGGTTGAAAACTCAAGCCCGGAGACAGAGATTCCATCTCAGAGGTCGATAAATCTGATGGTTTCTCATTCGACTGACTGGACCTACGTCATGGCCCATCTGACTTGGTTACAAGAGACCATCAACGTTGTGACCCTCACCTCGCCCTGAAGCTCCTCCTTCTCCTGCATCACAGCGTCATAGTCACTCTTGAGGCGGTTGTAATCCAAGGTGAGGACCTCATAGTCCCGCTCCAACTGCTTGGTCTTCCACCGAGCACGACGATTCTGGAACCACACCGCCACTTGCCTAGGCTGAAGCCCGAGCTCCTTGGCAAGCAGCATCTTGCGCTCCGGCTCCAGCTTGTTCTCAACCTCGAAGTTGCGCTCCAGAGACCGCACCTGATCAAAGCTCAGCCGCCTCTTCTTCTCCACATTGTGCGCCCCCGTGCAGTCATCTCCAAGATCCTCATCCCCGCCCAGATCCTCCCCTTGGGAGCCTTCAAACGTGGGATAGTACGCCCGCTTCTGACCGCAACTCACGACAGCGTCCAGCTCCATCCCTACTCCTCCTCTTTGCACTGCACACAATGCAGTACCAGATTAAAAAAAAACACACACACACACCTTCACAAACCAATGTTGGTCCAGTGTCACCCAAAAGTACTGTTGCTTAATATCAAGATGAGAGTTCTGGTTCTGATCATCTAGCGTTAAGAAAAAGGTTAAGTACGTAGTCTCGATCTAGTTAGAAAGGCGCTACTAACACTGGGACCCGCTGCCAATTCAACCACGCAAAGATTGCTAACCTTGGAGGCCCACAGGAGGGCAGGAGGCAAGCATGGCGACCAAGGCGTCCGTGGGGCTCTCGTTGCGGACGAGCGCCATGACATTGGAGCCACCGAAGACTCTGGCGCCGTTGCTAGCCATCTCCGCCCAGGTGGGGTTGCTATATAACCCTTGCAAGGCCCCTGGCACCGCCTGCTGCCTAAATGCTGCAGTACTAGTACTGGAATAGCTTTGGCTGTCCCAACATTGCCGCTCGCCCACGTCCCCGCATTGATCCTGTGTTTCCAGCGAAACCTCTTCTCCTCCCCACTCACTCAGATCTCACCCCCACCCGTGATCCCTTCACCACCTCACAAAACACCGAAAACCAAATTATCTCAACCACAGTACTACTTCTCCACCACAACAAACCGGCTAGTTCTAGAAGACCACTCTCCCACGTCTGTACTAACTGCAACAAGAGATGAATCTTCCGGCCACCACTCACCACTCCGGCTAGTCTGATCTCTGAGTACTCCAGCCCAGAGATGCACGCATGACGTACGCAGACAGACAGCCAATTCTGCAGGTCTCTGGAACACACACTGGAACGTCACCGCTCTGCTCAGACTGGCAAAGGGATGAGAATACCACCAGTACCCACGTTGTTGATGAGCTAGCTAGCCTTTGGGAGAAGTGAGGGGAGGCTCTATATAACCATCATCGCTCGCTGCAGCTGTGCTCGATCACCACTGAGCAGCAGCAACGTCAACAACCACCTTGATCACTGCAGCAGCTGCTGCAGAACAGAAAAAGCCAAACGCAACCCTTGCCTGGTCCCCACCCCGGGCTGCAATTTAATTTCCGGGGGTGCTTTTAATTGATTTATTGCGAGCGTTGCATGGCCGGGTTGAGTAGTAGTCACAACTGTACTAAATACTTTTTGCTCTTGCTAGTAATATGTATAACCTGCAGGAGGTGCAGTGCATGCCAGGGCAATCTGGGCGTGTCTGATCCACCGACACCTCCTTCAATTGGGTTTGCCATGTAGCTTAGACCGCCTGGTTTAGTAGATCTTGGACCACTCTGTTGAGTTACTGCAGGAATTAAGTTACCCCTGAGCTTGTTGTTGCCAGGCTCCAGGAAGATGGTGATCGCCCCATGCTTGTTGCATTTTGGGCTGCAGTCTTGCAGGCTGGTGTTTGAGATGCAGGGAAAAGAAACTGGGCACTTTGGGTGTCCTTTGTAGACGTCTGCCGTAGCAGGGTAGCTGGTTCGTGCACCTCCAAATAAATACTTTTGTTTTTTTCAAAAATCAGGATCGATTCTGAAAAAATAAAATGAAGTTGGTGGTTTTTTCATGTATATAATCACTGAAAATAGCTTCATAGCCTCATATTTCTTTGAATAGTTAAATACCACTTACTTTGATATTTTGATATTTTTGTTTTTCTATTCTAAGGTCCTTTTTATTTTTTAACTTTAGAATTATTTTTGGAAAAAATAACTATGCTAAGGTAGAAGAAGTGTTGCAGAAACAAGAAAATTGATCTACCACTGTTAAATACAAGAAGATATGAAGCATAAGTACAAACAAGCTTTGATAATGCAAAAACCAACAATTAATTGAAATACAGTGTCCAATTGTTTATTGATTAAAGCAATAACTTACTGAACATTAATTTGTCACAAGTGCAGAAAAATGACTTGTGATATGTCAAATGCAACTTTTTAATACAAATGAATGTATGACAAAGATTGAAATAAATATTCTTTAGCAGCACTGTGAATGAATTTCAAATAAAACAAGTGGTTAATTATTGTGTAGAATATTAGATATCAATAACTTAAAATATGTGTTACAACCATCTCAACTCACCATTTTGATGCTCATAATTATGATATCTGTGTAGTGGGGTCCAGAAATAATACGAATTTATTTTTTCAGTGAGAAAAATTTCAGTATTGCCTACTTTGAAAGCCTCCCGAGAGCTCGGATATTGGTATTTCACCACGAAATTTTTAGAAAAGAATCATCTTTAAGTTAATTATATGTATGTCATTTTTCAAGGCCAAAAAATTTACCAAAAAAACGTTATTCAAAGTCTACCACCAAGGACATGTTTCACTGCTGCCAACTTTGACAGCCTCCCAAAGATTGATTTTTTATTTTTTGGCCATGAAATTCTTGGAACAAAGTCCCCTTTATGTTAATAACATATGATAAAAAGTTCAAAGCCAAAACTTGACAAACACCAAAAAAGATATCAACAATCTACCAAAATGTGTAGTTGTCTGAAACAATGGACGTCCTCTTCATTTTGGCGACATCTCATGATGTATTTGAAAACCATGCTCAAAATGAGCACAACCTTCCATCCAAAAATGGACAGACAAATAAAGAGAGTCAACCAAGTGTTCAACATGTACTTGCGCGACTACGTTGGAGTAGACCAAAGACATTGAACTAATTGGCTTCCCTTGGTTGAATTTTGCTACAACTGTTATAAACACTCAGCAACCAAACAAAGTCAATTCTATGTGGCTTAGGGTTTGGAGCCACTTACCACCACCGAATTAGTACTAGAATTGAAGAACAAAAAATAGTCTTCACATCTCCAATCGGGGGAGGATCCTTCAATACCTCGCGGTAGAGAAAACAATCTTTGAACAATGGCAATGTTTGATGTGAACACCTAAAAGTATTTCTCAAAAAGAGAACTAAGATTAATGAATGATAGGATAAGCTTGGAATTGGCCCAAAAAGGTTGTCAAAAATGGCGAATTGGGATTAAAGGGATGTGAAGTATCTAGTGGGAACCAAAGTGTAGTTGGCAACTAAGATTTTGCCGACATCCGAAGGATTAACATATAAGTGGAGGTCCAAGTGGATAGGTCCATTTGAAATAAAGATGGAAGTGTACAAAAATGCGTACCATCTCAATATTCCCTTGAAATATAAACTTTACCCAATCATTCATGTCTCAATGTTGAAGCCATTCGGAGACCAAGATCCTAGACTTGAGAAAGTTAAGCCACCAAGTGATTTTGAAGTCTTTTATAAAATTATTGGTCAAATTGTTGACATTGGTGGTCAAAGGATGAATAAATGCTACGGCGAAGAGTTTAAAGGGGGAAGCACAATAAAGTGGACCACCAAGTGCAATATGTGATCACTAGGAAGTGAATATGAAGTGTGCTGTTTTTTATAGCTCAAAGCTGATTTTGAGCATTTTGGTGTAGTTTTTGAGCATTCTAGTCACTTTTTAGGGTGTCATAAGGTATTTTACATGTATCTCCATTAAAAAAACATCTTCAATTGAAACTTAATTTGACCGCTAGTTCTAAATCATGAAAATGAACTTTTCGAAAGTCTTAATTTCTTCATTTGGGGCCATCTATTGTCTTTAGAGGATGTTTTTTCCAATTTAAAAAACAATGTTCAGTGGAAAAACCCTCACAAAAAGTTTCACCAAAAACAGTGTTTTAAAAACGTCCTAGAAATACTTCTCGCCAATCTAGGATTCCAAACACGGCCACCCTGATCATTTCTACAAGCGTAATGTACAAACGATGGGCCCCGCGAAGTCAAAAGTGATTTTTGTCAAAACTACAATGTAATACGGTCACTTTTCCAAATGACAGCATTCACTTTGTTCAACTTTGTGGTGTTCATAGAGGTGTCTCAACTCAACAACTACGAACGCAAATTTCGGAAGTTGTAGAACATCAAGTCTACTTTCCGTATCCCAAACTTAATTTCCCATCAAGAAGTTTTAGATGCCACTTTCTCCCGTGTTTACACAACGGGCTGAAATTGACAATGAGCTAAGTACTTTTGTGGTCCACTTTATTGTGCTTCCCCCCTTAAGGTAGTCTAGCTATGAAGGCTATTTGGCGGAGAAAGATCAATGGGTGTAAAGAAGGTTTTGTGAACAGCGTAGCGGCTTGATTGACAAGTATTGCATTGCCAAGGAGCGACTTGATTGACAAGTATTGCGACGCCAAAATGCCTTATAAGGACGGTGACCAACACGAGATGGAGTGCATTGTATCCAAGAGCAAAGCAAAAGTAGGTTGCGCTTTCGTAAGCAAAGGCACCTCTAGTTGCACCCAGAGTTATCACCTTGGTGCAAGCCATAGGAATTAGACTTAATGAGTTTTAGGATGTATTCGTAAGCCTTACTAAAAGTTAAAATACTAACATAAGTGTTCGTTCGTCGGTTTTGCAAGTTAGGAAGTGACAACGCAAGGAGTTCCGCACTCTCTCACTAAGAGGGCTTAAGTTTGTATTGGTACAAGAAAACTAGATTTTGTTTGAGTTTATTGGGCGACCTCTAAGAATATCCTATTAGCTACTTGTGTACCAAATTTAGACGTAATAAAGAGACATAGCGAAAAAACTATACATTCTCTAAAGTTGATTTTCAAAAACTACTTTAAATAGCAAAATTGATTATTCTAATATCCAATGATTTTTCTCCTAAAAATACTTATATTTCCACAAATTTCAATACCTTCCCGTATCTCCACAACATATCTCAAAAACTCAACCAAAACTGACACTGTGGAAGGCTACCCAAACTCTCAATAAGACAGGCTTTTCCCGGGTTAAAATTGTCGATTTTCAACACCTTTCAACCTTTTTCCTGAAACCAGTTTCCTTCGCTTCAAAACACCCATTGTTGCAGCCTCCGAATTGTTGTCCGGAGCAGTTCTCCAGCCCCACCATGCGCAGTGTAAACCCTCCCCAGGCTCTCCGAAAAGGCACAGCGCCATGGATAGGAACAACATTTAGAGGTGTTGGTTGGCACTTCAATGCCCTCATTGCCCTCGGAGACTCAGTCGCTCCATGGGGCATTCTCACACGCCATCTCTCCCCCGGCCCATCAATATCTGCACCAATTCCTGCACTATCATAGTATAGCTGTTGCCCTGCGGTTAATTCCTCTGCACGGTAATTCATTGCATCACTCACCCAGATGCACCGGAGAGACGTAAAGCTCTCTGGCACTTGTGTATACCAGTACCTGGAGCTGCATTCATCAGGAATTGAAATGCCGCAGTACACCAAATCCACAATCAATGGTAGATTATCATCGGTGATTAGCAAGATTTGTCCTTCCTTTGGCCGGATGGTGTTGCTCTTTATTGTCACAACCACTGTAGCTTTGTCAAGGCCAGCCCTTCTCTTTGGGCTCAAATAAAATGAGTCTAGTGTTAACACTCCATTTTGTTGTGTTGATTGGAATCAAATTGCACTCTAACTTGCATGCATTGACAAGAATTTTATTTTATTTTTGAAAATTTGACATAATTGAATACTCTATTTTGGTGCAAGATCTTGGGATGTTCAATATTCAAGAATAGAATAAATAGGAGTTTCTTCCAAGATTTTAAGGTATAGAGCTCCAAAAATTTTATTGATGGATTATATTGATATGATGTATTTGGATTTATACCAAGAGGAATGTGGAAATGGGTTACAAACTTAACATTGTTTTTCTACAGCTAAAATACCTATTTAAAATTCTACACAGTAGACATGGTTAGTGTTTTCTCAAAGAATACAAGTGTGGTCAAAAAGTATATAATTTATAAAAAAAAAAATTATATATTTAATTCTTGAAAACACATAATTTCTTACTAATGGTATAATATAATTCTTCTTTTTCTCCTTCCAACATTTTAGGTTAACCCCTAAATTTCCTTGTGTTTTTGAGAGCTTCAATCCTCAAAACTGCGATTTTTTACTACTATGCCCTCCCGAGGATATGAAACAATTTTTTTTATCTTTTTTTGGAAATTCAACCGTAAGATCTTGTACCTAACCCTACTTGGAAGAACTGATTCAAATTTCAACCGTTGGATGTTTTTCATTAGTGAGATCGTAGCGTTCAAAGTTTCAGCAGATATTTTTTGGGGCCTTGGCCGAGAGGCATGGTGCAAATGGGCCAAAGGGAGACTTGATGATTATTACTTCAAACAATTTGGTCACATTTTTTTCCATGTAGCTAACTAGGTTAGGTATGCTCATGCAAAAATTTAGGCCAAAAAAACGCTTTTTAGACCTTCATAAAAATTATTTTCTATAAGAAGGTATATAATTGACAAAATAGTAAAACATGCATGACAAAAACAATTTGTGAGCTAAAGAAAAATTGAACGGTGAGTAGGTACCTTTATAAATTTGTGATTTTCAGAAGAAAACAAAATTCAAAAATTCAAAAATCTCGAATTTTGACAAATTTTTAAAGGAAAAATTCAAAAAATTACTAAAAACTTTGAAGCTTGTCTTTGTAAGTTTTGGAGGCTGCCCTTGTAAAATCGGTAAACTTTTTTACTTAGGTCACTATGGAATTTGAATAGTGATTTGGTTATGAACATATTTCAATTTTTTTTTTTGTAAAAATACCTAATTTTAGACTGCCCGTTTTGGACTTGAAACCTAAAATTTCTAGATGAAGCTTCTAAAATTGGAATTTGGCTTCAAAATTTTTACTACATAGACCTTACCCTAAAAGGGAGCATCCAGCAAAAATCTTGAAAAAAAAAATTACTTTTAACCCTTCCATCTGGGCTGCCCGAAAGTGCAAAAACCCATTTTGGGTTTTAAGGATAGTTAGGGGTTAATGCAACATTTGAACAATAACTACATCAAATTACATTTCCAATCATAAAAACACCTACCTTCATAATTATTTTTCTTCATTTATTAAGTTGCTTAGAATTTTTAAGTATATCCTCCTACAACCTTTAGAAGTTGATAGAAAAGAAATTCACATTATCTTTTCAATGCTAGTCAAAAAATATTTTTTGCTACACCAATACTTTATCAAGCGTTAATTTCAACTAATGTAGATTTATGTATGGATTGCCTACAAAAATTTACATCAAGTACATGTGCCTCAATTTTCAAGTGGCCATATACTTTCAAGCACTTGTGTATTTTAAGGTATGTAAATTTTCAATGTGTAGAAATTTGGAATTTTTGGGATAATCTGTTATTTAAGACCATAATGTTATACAAAAATTTCAATTTGAAGGAATTAAAGCATTCTCACCAAATTAAGCAAATTAAAAATATTTAGATCTTTGAAGCTTGAGATTGTATGAAATTAGTGAATTCAAAAAACTTGTGTTTGTGTAATATAATGTTTTTGATCGTTATTCTATTTCAATAAAAAAAATTATGAACTTGCTACATATGTCTAAAATTTGATACACACTTCAAATGTGCATGATTTTCTCAAGATGTTTAAAATTAAAATTTGATAGTTCCCCATTTTTCATTCTATGAAAAATTAGATGTATAAATCTTAAATTAAAGTCTACATAAGCTTTTCTTACTTACTTTAAATCCTACAATCTTTCACTCTACATGTAATAGATTTTATCAAAAAAACTCTACAAATCTACTTTCGTTAAGTTCAAAATATTATGATTAAAGGTATCCAAAAAATAATAGCAACATCTAAAAAAATAAATCTACAATGTTCTGTTATTTTTCTTTTTTCATATTATATCTTCAATTTTGACTTAAAAGGTTTATATTTAAGCCGGTTAAGTTTATATTGTTAATAACTTATCAATATATCAAAAAAATCAAAAAAATTTACAATAAATCAATGGGCACTTGTATATAGTCTATAAACCTTATAGATAGTGTATAACCAAAATCTATAAATCTAATAGATAGTAAATCGAGTCAACATTGAATCTTGATATAGAAGACCACACTGCCTCATAATTTTATTAAGCTTCAAAATTATCCATAAACTATCTATAATCTCATTATTGGATTGAGTGTTTGATTGTGCATTGATGATATTGATTAGTTCTGAATGATCAAATTACATAACATTCTAGATAATTCTAGACACCCAATTCAGTTGAGTTGAACTTAGAGAGTTCAGATTTTCAACTCTCCGTTGAAAATTCCCAACTGAACTGTAGGCTGCACAAGCAGCTCAGTTTAGTCTCTTCAGTTGAAAATTTCCAACCCAAGTTTGAATAAAGTTTGAATATTTTTCAACTGTACGTCTCACACAATAACCAACTGAAAATACAACTGAAAATACAGAGATGGATGAGAATTCATTTACACTAAACTTTGACGGTGAAACTCACATTGTATTTGCAACTCACCAGTCTCTCACCAAGTAGTAGCCCCTAAGCTTTAACCTTTACAGAGACAGCTAGTGACTCTGAAATCAGACAACATTCAAATATCCTCCCACCGAGGTAGACTAGGCTCATTATTCATTATTCCCCCTCCCACACTCAAGTTGCAATTTTTCTGTTGCCAAATACTTTACCGGTATACATACATACAGCTTAAGAATTGGAGCACACAGCAAAGGCTTCCTGCACTGCATGGCCTGACAGGGAAAAAGGACATTCAACCAGAAAGTCGAAACACTTGAATACTTTATCACTAATCATCCCTCAAAACTATGATTCTTCTGTCAGGTGCCGGGCATTGCCATGTGAACTACCCTTATGTTTCTTTTGGTAGAAATAACATCATCAATTGGGGGAAAATGAGGAGTTTTGTGTATAAAAGGCTGGTGTGCCTTTTGAGGGTTTAATTTCCTATGATAAAAGAAGATGGAGTCTTGGAGGGATGAAGTGATTTCATACTTAAATGCCATGCAGAATTTTTGTGGTACTTTTTGAAAGTGGATTGTTTATTGAGCGTCTTTGTGGCTCATCTTAAATCAATACTAGGGAAAATCAAAATTTGTTATGTAATTTAATGGATCATTCTATCGGAAATTGGGCATATTCTAGAGCCAAATGGGAGGCTACAATTACTTTTTAAACAAAAATACCAGGTAATGACATCTATTTGTTTTAAATATCATTTATAAAAAAATTAGAGGGTCAATATTTTTTATGGTAAATTTGCTTTAAAATATGACCACCCATCCCTTCACTGAAGGTGTTGAATTCTCTGCATCTAAAAGAATACATATTAAATTAAGTTCCATAAAGTGCATTTGTCCTTTCCTACCTATAAACCAAATCATGAATGTTGCAAGTAAGATTTTATTTATCAAGTCACTTTTTATAATCCTCCTTATCCCAAAAAATCATGGCAAAGTAGATTAGTATAAAAGTAAGTTTTGAGGAAAGGCGACTCTTTGTGAATTATCTTTATTTCATTTGTAGTAAAAGAGTTTCACCATAAAATTCACAACTTTCATTTCAAATGTTTTTGAAAATGTCAATTTGTAAATCTAGCAATCAAATATTTTTAATATCATTATATTTTGATCTTACAACAAAAGAATGTTCTCAAATTTTAATACACAATACGATACCTACACTAAAGATGATTAGTAATACCAATTGGTATCACTAACAAAACATATTTTACGTGGCAATCTTCATATGTTATCACAAAATACCTCTCAAATCAATCAACATGTTATATGCGTTTCATATTGACAACACTACCTGTACGATTTACAATTGGTATAGATGATATTCTATATTTATTTGTACTAGTTATTATTTTTATTTGTACTAGTTATTATTTTTATTTTGACGTAGTACTTCAACACTTCAACAACTTATAAGGTAAGAAATTTTGGATAAATTTAGCTATTGTAATGAACTTTTAACACATATAAAATGAACCAAAAGTAAATTCTATCCCAAACATTTGATAAATCCAAAATAATGGATCAATTCAAAATGAATGGTGAATCCAAAATATGGGGTTAAACCAAAATACGGGATGATTCCAAAATATGGAGTTAATCCAAAATAATGGGTTAAAGAAAAGTTACTTAGGGCAACTCTATTCGTAGGTAAAAATAAGCTTGAATATTCATGTGTTTGAAAGAGAGCTCCAAGAGAGGTAAAAAGCCGTCACATGATTAGGGTTAAAATGACTCATGCTCATCCCTACTTTATATTCCCGTTCCCCAAAAGAAATAGGGAATTCCAAATAATGGGTCAACCCAAAATACGGGGTAAATTGAAAACATGGGGTGAAAGTAGAACTATACGGCTCCGAAAGAATATAAAAAATCACCGGCCAAGCACTTTCTGAACACACACAGAAGGGGGGGTGCTCACTGCTCACTGCTCAGTGCTGGGCAGATTTTGGCAAAGTCCAAGCCCTGACGCTCACACGTGGTTATACCCGTACAAAGGGTGAACTTATCCCTTGTCCAAGAATCTCTTAAAAAATCAACATATGGTGCAGGCGTGCACCGTGGACACACATAGCTTTGCAGGCCAGGTCCACAACTAGGTTGACTCACCTCTCTAGTTTAAAATTTTAACATGAAATCTTAAAAAATGTTTCACATTCTGTGCCGCATTTTTACTGGAATTCTGAAATTCTGGTGCAGGCTGTTGGAATGGCATGTAGTGTATGGGCTTTTGTGGGTAACCAAGCATGCAACGGCTGCAGTACCAGTGTATGGGGAGTTTTATGAGAAACCAGATGTTGTCCTATATTTTCTGTTAACAATTGGCCTACACTACTGATCCATTCGGTTATTGTATGAGTATTTGGTTATATGTTTTACACATGAGGTAGTGGGACCAATTCCCAACTGAATTTCAGGTTTGCATACTTTGACTTGTGAAAGAAAAAAATTATAATTTTTGGATGCTCTGCAAATCTATTGCAAAGGCATCCCCCAAAACAAACATTTTTGAACATTTCTATAATTTTCTATGATTTATTAAGTCTGGACGCTTAGAGTGACCATAAACCGTTCATAGAGTCATGGTTTTCATGAGAGGTTGGATTCTGAAAATATAGCTCTTCTATACCAATCAGAAGCTCTTGATTTTCCCAAGCATGGACAGAATTAGAACACTCTTGGACACTTTTTGAAACTAGGTTGACTAGTTTCTAACACCCATCCCCCAACCACTGTGGGTAGGAAATACAACCCAGTTGGAAATACAACCCGGTCGGAAATACAACCCGGTCGGAAATATGACCCTCTACCTTATCACCCGAGTATCACATATTTTATTTCAGTATTTAGTTGCCCACCAATTTTTTGTGAAATCCGTTGGCTGATTTGTAATTAGGTGCAAGTTTCTCCCCATTCAGCAATGAATACGAATTTCTGTGAATATTTATGAATAGAGAGTGAGGTTTGGAGACCATTCAGATTGAACACGTTATTTGAGATATATTTTTGAATTGGTGGTGAATTTTGTAAGGTGTTTTGGCATAAGAATCAAAAATTGTCCACTAGCTAGTTTTTTTGCAAATCATAAACACCAAGAAGTAATCATCGCCTAGTGCATGTGTAGTCAATGCAATGCCACTAAAAAGAGTTTAAACTTTTCAAATTTCATTCATGAAGGCCAATGATGATTTTGGACCGAACACTCCCTTTCAACACATCTTTGTAAAGTAAGCTAATTTTTTTTGTTTCATGACATTCTTTGACAATTTTTAACCCTAGAAATTTATAGCAACTTATTGAGACATTTTTTTCCAAAAATTTAAAGGTGGTAACAAAATCGAGTGCAAGATCATAATGTTTAAAGTTCAAAACAAGTTCTTTTCAATCCTTCAAAAAGCTTGAAATTTTATTTTCAATGAATAACTAAAAATATGCTTTATAATTTTAGAATGACCAACTTCATAATTTATTAAAAAAATGACTTAAGCCCTGACTTTCCTTGTGATTTTGGAAGCTTAAAACCCCAAAATTGCGATTTTTTACCTCTAAGCACTTCCAAGGGCGTAAACAATTTTTAAAAACTTTTTAAAGACTTCCAATTGTAAGATCTTGAATCTAAGCCTATTTGTAGTTCTAGTTCCAAAAATTGACCGTTGGATGATTATCATTTTCAAGATGGTAACATTCAAAGTTTGTGCAAAAGCTTTTTTGGGCATTGCTCAAGATGCATTGTTTCCACGGTGCGAAGGGAGACTTGAAGATTGTTACCTCAAACATTTTGGTCATATTTTTTTCCATGTAGCTAACTACGTTAGGTATGCTCATGCAAAATTTTAGGGACTTCAAAATGCTTTTTAGACCTTCATGCAAATTAGTTTCTATAAGAAGGTATAAAATTGACAAAATATTAAAACATGCATTACAAAAACAATTTGTGAGCTAAGGAAAAAGTGAATAGTGAGTAGGCACCTTTATAAATGTTTAATTTTCAGAAGAAAAAAAAACTTTAAAATCCAAAAATCTTGAATTTTGACAAATTTTTAAAGGAAAAGCTAAAAACTTACTAAAATCTTTGAAGCTTCTCTTTGTAAGTTTTAGAGGCTACCCTTTTAAAATTGGTAAACTTTTTGACTTGGATCATTATGGAATTTGAGTTATGATATGGTTATGAACATATTTCAATTTTATTTTTTTTAAAAATACCTACTTTGAGACTGCCCGTTTTGGACTTGAAACCTAAAATTTCTAGATGAAGGTTCTAAAATTGGAATTTGGCTTAAAAAATTTACTACATAGACCTTATTGTAAAGGGAGCACCAAGTAAAAATCTTGAAAAAAATATTACTTTTAACCTCCCCATCTAGGCTGCCCGAAATTGCAAAAAGCCATTTTGGGTTTTAAGGATAGTAAGGGATTAAGAATTTACGAAGAAAATAAATTCTAAAGATGAAATCTTGATTTTCATCTTCAAAAGATATATAAATTAGAATAAGTTGTAGAATAAGAAGGAAATTAAATTGTTAATTACATACACATAAAAGAGGATGATGTCAATTTCAACATCAAGAATGATGAAATAATGATATTAGAAACTTTTGCAATTATTAGTTATAGAAATTTGTTAAAATGTGATTCGAAATGTATTGCTAAAGTTTTTTTTTATGAAGAATTGACCAAATTGTTTATATAATATGACTTCTCTTGTCTTTTATCTCATTTATTGGAATGGACTAATTCAAACCTTTTTATGTAAATTTGAATTAGTCCATAAAAAGGTTTGAATTAGTCCATTCCAATAAGAAGGGAAGAAGGGGGGGGGGGGGGGGGGGGGGGGACCGGTCATTTGAAATTTGAAGTGTTTTCCGGTTAAGATTGATTTTAATCGGAGGCTGCATAAGAAAGCTTAGTTGAATTTGGAGATAAATATCCAATTGTAGCCCCTCCATGAGAATTTTTTTTCTATTGTGGTTCCCCATACCACATTTGAAACTACACTACAAAATTCAACGGTGCTCCCCTATCGTTTAATGAAGTTTATTTCTTACACAAATTTGGATAATTTTTTTCATGTGCTCATAGTAAATATTTCCCCTGTTTTCCATAATCCAAATATTTTTTATGTTCCGTAATCTAATTTATTTTTATTTATAAATATCTGCACAATATTGCAATTACTGAAATTGACTACTAGCTATTTGTATGAAGTACAAGTATAAATACAAAATATTTTCAATTAATTTATTTTTAGTAAGGTGCACATAAGGTGATATAAGGTTTAGGTATATATATATTATTTATATGTTGTAGATTTTATGTTCTAAAGACAATTAATTGTTAGATGAAGTGTAGCCACAAAGTGCTAGATAACTGCGGTAACAACCATAGTGGTTCTTTATGTTAACGCAACTTAGTAAATTTATTCTTAGGATAAGTTACAAGTTGAAATTGAGATTGTAAAATGATAATTACAAAAAAATGGAAAAGTTTGCACCTATTCTGTTTTTATCATAAATAACATTTCCTTGGATTTTTACAATTTTGTGTTAAAAAAGGTCAACATGACGCATATATAGAATATTTTTAATAAAATCTATTAATCATAAAATTGTATTCATTGATGAAAGAAAATAATTTGTTTCGCAATGAATTTATATCATTCAAACTATTTATTCAACCGCGTAGAAATTAAAAAATAAGATGGCATAGGTACATATATTAACTTGATAATTATTTTATGACATGGTGGGATCCGGCCTAAAATAGGTGGCAATTACATTTTGTTTACCTAGGCTTTTAGGGGTTATAAAAAACACACCATACTGTAAGCCTATTATGACTATGTGCCCAAAATTGCAAACCACTCAACATTCAATTAATTAATTAATGCTGGTTGCATGAGGAGGTGTGACGTGGAGGGGTCCACGTGGCATGGTGATGGTATGGCATGATGATGGATGGTGATGGATGGTGATGGCATGATGACGGCATGGTGGTGGCATGGTGATGGCATGGTGATGAAATTGGGGATTGTCCCATACTGTTTGGAGACGCACAGGAAATGAAGAACTATAAGAATGGGAGTTTAGGGCACAAAATCCAAATACTTTTTATTGTGAGTTTTTCAGTATTAAATTTTAAATGCCACGTAACACCCCCTCAAGGGGGTCCACGTGGCACCTCATGCCCCATTAATTAATTAATATCAAACCAGCAGCATTAAACAGCTATCCCCAACAGCATTAAACAACATATAATGGCATTATGACTTTATGGTTTGATTTGAAACGGCTGTAAAGTCACCTTTTACATCACTTCTGCTAAATTGAAATCCAAACCATTATTTTTTCACAATTTTTTTTATAAAAGATACCATGTAATTGGTAGAAGGGCCAACTTTTATAAGGTCGATTGTCCTAAAACCACCAACTTAAGGATTAGGTGATTATGGATTGATTTTTTCAATTTTTCAATTTATTTTGTTTCTAAACATGAATTAAATTTTCTTATCCTAAAGTATTTTCATTATAAGAAAAACAATAGAATTTGATATTATACTCTTGAAAAGATCAATTTGACTCATGATGCTCCAAGGAGAAAAATCAAAATCATAACAAAAGACAATTCTACTTGGATTTAAACATTTAGGTTAGACAAAGGAATAAATAACAACAATATTATTAGCTAAAACAAATAAATTTTTATAACCAAAGCTAGAAGGCGTAGTCACGATAAAATAATTGAAATAAATGGGAGAAATGATAGAATAGTACATCTTAGTTGTTTTAAGCAAGTTTGTCTTCTTAATCATATAAACAAGATAAAATATGTAAAAATTAAGGTTTCTACACACATCAAAAACAACTAATTTTTTTTAACATATATTTTGTTGAACTGAATGAACCTTTAAGAAAGATTATGATTTTTCCAAAGAAAAAAAAAGAAAAAAAATATTGATGATTACCTTTAAAGAAACTCATGTTATGGTTTTTTTTGGAAAACAAAAATTGATTATTTAATAGAAGCTAGAGACTATCTTGCTATACTTTATATAAATCCATAAGTATAAATTTAGAATGAAGTAAAAAATGTATAACATGAAATATAGATTTTTAATACATGGAACTTAAATATTATTTATTCCACCTTATAGTAACTAATGCACTAGATACATCAATAGAAATTACATGTGTATATTTATAAATTAAATTTGTCGATCTAATCAACAATTTGAAGTAGATAACAAGAAATGCAAGGTTTGAAGAATGAAATCGATCAACAAAAATGAGCTCTAATCCTTACAAATTTTGATGACAAGTTGCTATAGATTCATTATCCTTTGTCCTCTGGCCATCAGAAAATGAATAGAATGAACAAACACTATATTCACAATGGCCCTTTTGGAACCCGAGTTCTTCTTCTTCTTGATGATAAGAATAGAAACACTTATGAATGAAAAAATCAAGAAAATTGGTTTAGGTTGAGGGGCCATCCACAATGAAGCATTTGTTCATCCAACATCTTGTTTCAAATATGTCCATAAGACATAGACAAAGAAGACATAAATCTTGCCATCCCTACATGATATTAAAAAAATTTGAAAACACCTTGATTTGGAAAGAAATTGGCACAAATAATATGTGTATTTGATCCATTCTCCAACCTATGTCTTAGAGTATACAAAACATTATACAATAAACTAAAAGAAAGAGAAGATAAGGATGAAAAGAGAGTTCAATGTTATAAGTATGTGGTTTGTAGAGGGTTCGTGTCCAAGACATACACAAATGTGAAGAAAACAATTCATTAAACTGAACCAATTCATTAAACTGAATGTCTCTAAATAATTATTTGATTGTAGTCTTTGGAATTTTGAAAATCAATGGAGTTATCCTTAAAGTCACCTTGTGTTTTAAAAAATACCATGAGTTTTGCTTTATTGTATTTTTATTTAATTTTACTTCAAATAGTTGGGAGACATGGAAGAACTTTGTGGTTTCACTATATTCCGAGTGTAAGAGCTTGGTGGTCTTTAAACTCAAGGAAAACTAGTTTTCAAGGTTGGAATGACGGCAAAACTAGTTTTCCATGAGTTTAGAGACCACCAAGCTTTTACACACCATATGTAGTGAGACCACCAAGTTCTTTCATGCCTTCCAACTATTTGAAGTTAAAAAAAATAAAAAATAAATACAATAATGCAAAACTCATGGTATCTAAGTCAAATACCGGATACCTTTACAAACAACTCTAATGTAGAATAAAAGTAGACAAATTGAGAGACGCAGATTTAGTTGTAACAATCATCACAATTGTTGAATTAAGTTTCCTACTTTAGCTTGAAATATTGTTTATTCAAAATTGATGTTATTGGTTTCTATTAAAATGTTTTTTCTACAAAAATTTGTCATTACAATATGTAAATTCAATAAATCGTTTGAAGAAATTTGATTGTGAATGTTCTAAGGGTTGATTTTGATACGGGAGTCTGTAATTATCACACAAAATAACATATTAAAATCTGATATTGTAGTAACATTCTTTTGCATAAATGTTTTTTTTTCATCTCTTGCTCTTTTTTTAAAAAAAAAATTAAATATTCTTTCCTTTCAATTTTTGTACAACATCTTGTATTTCATGTAGGTGGATTGGGCCTCCATATAGAAACCCACTGTTAAAACTCTCCAAGAATATTCTCAAGTGTTACTCATGGTGCTACACGGGGAAAAGTGGGGACATGAACTGTATGAGAGCTTAACATACCCAACCTCAAAACCATTTTACATCCTCCTAGACAACGTTTGACAGTTTCATGAGTTCATAGAAGCCTAGTCTTAGCAAGGTCACATGTCAACCTTCAACTTGTATCATAATGCAGTCAAAAAGATCACCGAAGAGGTGAATTTTGTGCATAAACCAAATTGGTTCATTGACTTATTCAGCGCAACAGTAAATTTTGAGGTTATCTTTACTTTTGTAAATTCTAGTATAGTGTTTGAAAGTTCGAGACCTGTTGGGGTGAATCAGGCGTGATTCATGAGAACTTGAGGAGTAGTACTGCAATTGAGTTTTTCCCCAAGTTGCTTGAGTAAAGTGGTGCAACCAGTACTCCAATTATGTCATCATCATGGGCTTGTCCAACTTCGGATTCAACGATCCACTTTTCTTCAATGTGATATTTTAAAGGAAAACGAGTTGAAATTTACCACGTCACTACAAAACAAAATATGGCACTGATGCTATGACTGTGTCACCTTTACCAGCCTGACAGTAAGTAAATCATACAAACTATGTGTGTTATATTTCTTCACCTTCTTTGTTATCTTTTTAGCCTTTTAGGCAATGACATTAAGTTGAAAAATGATAGTTGTTCATGTATATACTCTATAGTAAAACATCTGGTCCAGACTTTTTAATTATTATTGTTTGTCTTTTGCACAAGAAGATTTTGGAAAAAATGTGATACTAATACAAATTATTTGTAGTATGTAGCATTTTTTTAATCTAGAAACAACTTTATCTGTGGCATGACTTCTAGTGGTCTTGTTTTTGTATCACAATTTTAAATTAGAAAAGTTAGAAAGCACTTATAAGTCTATAATATGAAATAACAGAAAGTAATCCACCATACTCATTCTAAATAAGGTTGAAACCATGATAAAATAATTTTAGATTTGAATTATGCTATTTTCATTTGCTATGAATGAAGTTCTTCATTTAATGAATTTCTTCCATATGTGCTAAAAAAAACTAAATCCTTTTCTAAAATCAACCTCCAACTTTATTTTTCTTGGTTGTAGCTTATCCAATAATGAGACATTCAATTAGAAGAGCTAACATCACATATAACTAAATTACAATAACACCGTACTTGTCATATTGGGAAAATTCCATGATTTGGATTGAGTGCACATTTAGCTGATCCAACTAAGTCTTCATTGTAAGTGCATTTTAGAGCTTAAGAGAAAGACACGTAATAAATTGGGAGGCTCATAATCCCTCAATATAATGAATATGACGTTCAATAAGTATATAAATAAGTAAATTGCATAGTCATTCATGACTTATTAAGACATATTTTACTTTAATATGGATCATAATGTAGCTCAAATAATAGGGAGTGATTGTAATCAATGTTAGATCGATTTAAGTAACATAGTTCTTAGGCTTGAAACAAAAATCTATTCAAAATTTAAATTTTTTTACTTCAAAATTATTCTCTAGATTAAAAATCTTTAACATCATAGAAATTCTTTCAAAATCTAGGATTACCAAATCTAAATTTGAATTAGTTAATAGTTTAGTTCTAGTGACAAAGAAAGCAAGCATCCCTCTGATTACTTGTGAATCACACGAATTATGTCAGGATACACAAGATTATGCTGGAAGGGATTACCAGTTGAGACTGCACAACTAATATTTGGCAGGAAAGGAAATCTTGTAATTAGCAGGGTCGTGTCATGTGAGCTAGTCTTTGTCTGTAGCCTTTATTCTAATTAGTCATTGATCCTCACAGTTTCTTGTCACAAACCAATCTTTGCTACTGTGCGCCGCATATGATGTCTCCGCATTGTTAGGAGGAACCCCTTTGCGGCGCCGACATGAATAAAAAGAGAGAACCCAACCCACATCGATAACATATATATTCCTCAATTCCATCAAGGTATTTGGAAGTATATTTCAGTTGGGTTCCACTGTGCTAGCTTATGTTTTCACCTGCTTGTTTCTTGGATTGAGCCACACGGATTGTCCATCCCAGGTCTGTCTATGTAAACAGTATGATAAAAAGAAAAAATCTTTGGAATGTTTCCTCTCCAGTGATTGTACCTGCATTGCTCAAGGCAAAACACAACACAAAGGTTTGAAATAATTGCATGCACTTCTGTTATCAATACCAAAAGACTACATGACATACTTGAAGCATGGTGGGGTTAACCTATTTGAAAGTGGGTCTGAAGGAAATATTTTTCCAAGATCCACTTTCTCTAAGAGTACATTTATTGTATAAATCTCAAACGGCTGTATCATTGGTAAGCATATTTAGATTCCATTTCCCCTTGTTGATGAAAAGGATATCTTCTCCATTGTTCTACTATGTTAAGTACAATGTCAATGTTTCCACAAACTCAAGTATTTTATCACCCATATGTACACCTATTTGTCTCATTTTGTCTTCTCCTATTTTGTATTTAAAATTAGAGTTCATACTTCAATGTGAAAATATTTCCAAATATATTTCATCTTCAAGAATCTTGAATCACTCATCTATATTTTAAAGAAAACATGGTGAGTTTAGAGACAACTTTGTTGATTAGGAATACTTTATGTTGATTCTTCATGCTTTGAGAACATCATACTAACATTACATGTGGGACTATTTAAAAAGAAAGAAAATGTTAGTATGAATAATTGAGCAAGAACTCCTCTAACCCATAAAATCGAAATGAGCCCTATCCGGGTTGATTTGACTAGTTATGCTCTTGGTTACTAAATATAGATTTTTTGAAGTTGATTTTTTGATTTTTTGATTTTTTTGGCAAATCGTGGATTTTTTCCATACTATTTGCAGCCAAAGTTTGAAAACAATATTGGGGCATGCTGAAATTTGCGCAAAATTGCAATGTATGCTCATTTGTCCTCAAAATTTGCCCAAAACTATTTAGACCACAAAAACTTCAAAAATTCACCAAAAATTTAGATTTTACTTTTATCCAATTTTTATTTTTTGAACATGTAAATAAAATTCGAAGGCATGATCTCATTGCTTGGATTTCCAATCCAATATTGCTCCATATGCCCTTTTTACTATCATTGACCGGCCTTTGTATTTGAATTTCAATATACCTCCATGTAAAATATCAAGCATTTCTTTAGGTTTTATAGATCCTATGAGGGTAAAAAGTGCATGAACATATGTCTAACCCACCTAGGAACAAGAATTTGAAGAGCCTCAAGTCAAATTTACTTCTGAAATTGATTTTTTTAGCTCACGAAACACTTCAAAGCAATTCTGCAACAAGGGAAAATTACTTTTTTTTTCCAACTTTGAACATTATGATCTCACAAAGAGTAAGGATTTTGAATCTAAGATTTGGAGTACATGTACATGTACAAGTAAGGTACTAGATCCTATGATTATTTTCCCCCGAAAATTCATCAAAACTTGAAAACTTACCCATTAGATTGAAAAAGGCTAGTTTTGAGGCCTTTCGACTTTAGAGGTTATGAGAAAGGAAAGAAGCAATAGATCTCTAATTCATTGTAACAAATTGGAGAGGTCATGAGAAAGGAACGAATCAAGGTGGAAAGAGCTATGGAGAAGGGACGGGTTGTAGATGAATGAAAAGATGACAAAACTACAAGATTAGAGATTAAAGGCAAGAATTCTTGAAAATAAGACAAATATGTAGAATTATTCTTGTTGTTACTCAAGAAAAGGTCATTGGAAAATCAACAAATTCTTGGAATGTCTTGGAATTTCATTGATTTACATTACAATGAACGTAGACTTGATGTGCTTATAAAAAGAAAAGTACTTGTAGTCAAATTGAGCCATATTACACACAACATTTTGAAGTTCATTGGTGTGCATGCGTAGGCCTTGAAGATCAATCCGATTGAGATAAGCACTTTGGACACTTTGCAAAGAGTGTATCTACTTTAAATGATCAAGTATTATAAAGATTTAGCTTTTACATACAAACATTGTTGGTCGCTCTTGAAGGATTTTTTAATACCAATGGAAAGGTAGTCAAGTTAGAAGCCATCTACACCAAACAAAATAAGACCTACATGTAAGGAACATTAGTTTGGAGGTAAAAATTGAAGAAATTAAGCAAATAATTCAATTTAGAATGGAGCAAGAAGGCATTGGAGGTGGAATTTTTAATGTCGAAAGGTGTAGGGAGAATGAAAGTACCTTTTCAGAGGAGGTCAAAAACTCTTGAGATTGCTAAAGACAACTACAATACATCTAAAATATTTTCATGTGTAATTGATATTTGAATTTACAAATTTAAAAAACAATTATACCAATTAAAACATAGTAGCTAGCATGTAAACTATATCAAGCTTGGACCATAATGGAAAGCTAAATAGAAAGAAGTAGGCAATGGATGAAATTTCAAAGAGGAAGAAGATGGTAACTTGGTGCCACTCTTTGTGAAATAAGCCTCATGGACTACATTACGTAAAGAACAGTTATCAATGACAGCAAACCAAGGTAGCCAATTCAACTCTTTGAAAGAACTAGAGATTTTGGGTGACGAACATTAAGGTTGAGTGTCCTAAAACCAACCCCTCAAGCAGTTTAGGGTATTTTGAGCAATGGTAAATTCTGAAAAAAAAACACGAGAAGCTTTGAAATAGGATTTCAGAAAAATTGTAAAAAACTGCACCAAGTAATATGCATTTCTTGTTTTTTTTTACAGAATTCCAAAGTGCAAAGTGACCTGTGACCCAAAACCAATCATATGTTCTAATGTACAACTGAGGTACATCTGTTCTTTCACAAACTAGAAATTAGGCCCGATTGGTTTTGGATCAGTGGTCGGTATTAGGACAACGAACCATACTAAATACTGGTAAAATTCGGCAAAGAAAATACTACACTTACATGTGGAGGATCAGCAAACCCCATGTCTTTTAGTTCATTTCGCAGACTTTGCCTGCACATCAGAGTCTATCCCTTGTGAGTGCCCAACTGCAACTACATGGTACAACTGTTATGTGCATTGTAAGGTAGATGATTTTGGCACCGTTTCAATTTGGCTGCTTGCAATAGGGTGTAATTTTCGCTTCATGCTTACTGGTATGAATTTTGTAGTATGTGAAGTTTTGCATTCTGCATGGTTCTACATTGATGTGTTCAGTACTTTAGAGCACCTGTATCATCTATGTGTGTAAGGTATGTAATGATAGTTACAGCATATATATATATCAACTGTCAAGAGTCCAGTGAACATTTGAAGCTTGCTGATTTGTCAAATGTGTTTGTCAATTTTTGGCCTCCAGAAACCAATCATTCAAGCCACTGTATGTTTCCAGCATTCCTTTGTGAACGGTAAGATTCACATGCCTAGCTGTAAGGTCCAGTTTCTATATCAAAGATAGAAACACCAACCCAAAAAGGGCCGGCGTGAATAAAGTGTCCGTTCGTAATGTCAATGACCCGGTGTCCACAGGACAGAGGGACATTGAGACAAAACTACTCTCCCCTTTCGAGAATGGACACTATAGTAACCAGGGAACAAGTAACCAGTCTTTTTAGTATGAGAGAATATTGGTATAGTTTGTATAGTTACAATTTTGAGGAGAGCATTGTCACCAAGTCATGGCATCAGTGGTTGGTTGGAGTGGGGTGTGGTATCTCATTTAATTGGTCCGGGTTCGAACCTTGCTGGGCTCGTTTGAGCGGTGATGTGATACACATGACTTGGTGCTGCTAGTGAGTGGTCATGGCAGGAAAGTTTGTGGCAACCAACCGGCCCCCTATCCCTTTGAGACAAGTTGAGCTAGTATGAAAAATAAAAAAATAAAAAATAAAAAGAGTGGCTAGCAGTGGTTGTTACCACTACTCTCACTTTTATAGAGTTTTGTTTTATTGTTAGGGTGTTAGATTTGTTCAGTTGGTAGTGGTTGGTTATTTTCTATTCGGCGTTTATGTAGTAGAATTGAGGCTGCATGTTGGATGGCAATGGTATTAATTGCTTTGAATGTATGTCTAATAGAGTTTTCACCGATTTTGAATGTTTTTTCGAGTTGTTGCATTGGGGGAATGTGTGTGGTGCCTCGGGCTCCGGCTGTGACAATTAGTATAGGGTCAACTTTCCATCCGTAGTTAGTGATGTCATTAATTAGAGGTAGGTATTTTATAATTTTTCTACCAATTGCTTCGGGTGAGAATCTGTCGTTTGTATAGGTGAATTCGATAAATTGTATGGTCAAGTTTTTGTCGGGGCGAAGTGGGGGTGGGCTTTGGTAGGGGAGGCCTTTGATGCATAGTAAATCTGGTTTGAGTCTAGCATTGCATTTGCATCTACGTTGATGGCACGTGCATGGTAGTAACCAAGGTGGTACTGTATTTTCTTGTGGGGTGTTGTTAAATGTTCCTGCATTCATAAGGGTGTAGCATCTTGATTTTTGGGAGGAGAGTATGAGTTTTCTTAATTCCCATACGGCTTTGTTGTGTCTCTTTATTCGAAGTGCATGAATGTGGTGATGTTGACATAATAATAGTACATGTAGCCAAGTATCTGCATCTTGTGTATTACATATGGAACAGGTTTTTGAGGGGAATCGTTGTATGCCAAAAATTAGTTGTTTCCGGGCGTTTCCCATGTATTGACCGGTTCTGAATTTGAGTATGCTTGTCTTCTGGGAGTCGGTTATTTCGGGATTTTTCCAAAAGTCATTAGATAGTGTTTTATCTATAATGGGATTTGATGTCCATTTGTTTATATTAGGAAATTTCAGGGCTAATTCTATGAGGTTATTGTCGCGGTCGTATTTTTTTATATATTCTTCTAAGTTGCGGATTGGTCCTTTATCTGGTCGTTTGTGTGGGCCGGGCCATGTGTCTTTATGAAAGTAATAAGGTGTTGTATGTGCAAATTCGTGTGGTTTTGCAGCTTTTTGATAGTTACGTTTCATAGTACCGGCTTTTGCTAGTCTATCTGCTTGTTCGTTGCCGTCAATTTTGGAGTGTGCTTTGACTTTGTATATTGTCGTGGGTTGTGTACGTTTTTTGAGCATCTCAACCATTTCTTGTAGGATGGTTTTGTCTGCATGGTTATTCTGTTGAGTGGGGTGCTGGAGTTGTGTGTTGAGAACATGAATGCAGTTGAGACAATCAGTAAAGATATGTGCGGGTTCGTTATGATATTTAGTTGTAAGTATTAAGAGTGTTTCATGTATAGCCATGAGTTCTGCACGAAAACATGTTTGGAGTCCAGGTAATCTTTTTGATATTTGTATGTCAGGTTTAGATGGGTTGTATATTCCGTAGCCTGCTTTTTCTTTTTTCCAGTGTCCGTCATCTGCTTTTTGCGGTGGTAGGAAGGAGCCATCTGTGTAGTAGCTGTGAAGTGGTAAGAATTTGAGTGTAGTAGGGATGTCATAGGTTGGTATGGGTGGTGTGTGATGATGTTGTGGATTTTGGTATGGAGGGTATAATGATGTGTTCCATTTTTTATTTTTGTTGACTTGTGTGTTGGATGGTGTTGGTGGTATAATTTGGGTGTGGTAGTGTGGGATGTGTAGGGTATTTAGGGTTGTATTTAGTGTATTGATTTGGTTTAGGTTAAGAAGGGTGTTGTTTTGGTGGTGAATGCACCAAATATGTATTGCTAAAGGTTCAGGTGTTGTTTTGTCGGGAAGTGGAGTGGGTTCGTCATATGTGATGGTGTCAGCGGCAAAGTGGATTAAGGCATGTGTATCTGGATAGGGGCCTGTGTATGGTGATAAATTTTGGTACCAGTTAGAGTCTGGGAGAGCTAAGATGGTGATGGTATTAGGGTCATGTTTTGCTGCTAATCGGGCCCAATGGATGGCGTGTTGTGCTGTTGCAGCATTGTGAGGGTGAGCATATCCAATGCCTTTCCATTTATATTCAAAGGCAGTGCCTAACGAGCCAAATATTTTATCTCGTGGGAATTGTGAGTAGAATTGGGTATGTGTAGTGGAGCATGTAATTGGTGAGGAGAAGTATGAGTGAGTTATTTGAAAGGTTGTAATGAGTGTGTCCAGAATTGGGGATGGAATGGAATGATGTGGCGTTTGTTTAGGGTTTGTTTTGCTGGTTTTGTGTGCGTATCTTTGATATAACCAAGCTACTTCTGTTTCAAAGTTTTGTATGGCAGGTATGATTCTGTGGTTTTTGTGTTTGTTAGTGTTATATTGTTGCCATAGCCAAGCTATCCTTGTAGTGGGGGTGGTGGTGAGATATTTTCCAGATTCGGTGTATATGTGGGTTATGTCGGTTTGTGTGTGGAGGGTACATTTTGTGGCCACGATGTCTCTTTCGGGGTTACATTCGATTGTGGAGGTTTTGATGTTAGAAGTGATAGTTGGCGGGGGGATGAATCTTGTGTCTCGGGGTTGAGCAGGTGTAAATAATGTGTTTATGATATGTTGGTAATGTTGATTTCTGTGTTGTGTGTAGTAATTGGTCAGGAGGTCTTGGTTGTGTTGGATTACTAGTGGTCGGTTTAGTGGGAACAATTGTCGTTGGGCGAGCCATTTTTTGTATATGATTTGGTTTGTATCAATCCATTGGCATAAGTAAGAGTTATATGTTTTGGAAATTTTATATTTGTCTGTTGTTGTGGTGGTTTTATGTTTTAGTATTGTGTAAATGGGGTATTTGATGGGGTCTTTTAGCATTTTTGGGGGAGGCTTTGGTGTAGGTATTTGAAGATTTATAGAGTTTTGTATTGGTTGGGCAGGTCTATGTGGTATTACTTGATGGTTGTCTAGTTTGTATTTGTCTTTTAATGTGTATGGGGGTGAGTGTGATTGGCAATTATCTGGGCAAAGGGCAGTGCATTTTTGTTTACAGAAGAGTTGTGCTGCTAGATTGAGAGCGCTTTTTTCTAGTCTTGTAGGTTTTTGGTAGTATATTGTAAAGTTATCTGGAGACATTAACTGTGTGCCATTTGGGAGGGTAAGATGTTTTATTGTATGTATGTTTAGGGCTAGAAGTTTATATAAGAGTTTGAGAGAGAGTTGGGGGTCTAAATGTGGGAGTTCAGAGGTAGTAATAGACGTCCATTCTAGTTCTAATTCGGTTTGATGCAGTGGAAAGGTTTCTTCTGTGCTTTTGAGATGCATACCACTTGCTGTTTTTGTAAGGTAAAGTGTGCGTGTAGTTGGAGACCGTACGCAATCTTGGGGTTTTATTCTTGGGATATCTTTGGCACCGCCAGCTTTGGCAAGTATGTGGTGAATTAATCCTTTATAGATTATTCCGAGGCGTCCTTTGTCGTTTAGTGCATTACGGAGTTGTTCACTAATGCATCTGAGGTATGCGTTTTTTAGGGAGAAGGCTTCCAAGCCAAAGAATTCATGGGGGAGTTGTGTGATTATGTTGGCCGTGCTTCTGGGGAGTCCGCATATTGTTTTTTGGATGGCAATAATTTTTTTGTCAAGTTTTTTGATGGTTGGTAGTGAGTATGGGACTGCAAAGAAACTATAGGCGATGCCAGCTCGGATGACTGTGTCAATCATGCTAATTCTTTGTTTTATTGAGGCTGGGCATTTGGTTAGTTGTTTGCATTGGTCAATGACTTTAGTAGTAGTAATATGTGTTTGAATTTTTCATTTAAGAGAGGGGACTAATTGTATGCCTAAGTAAGTATAGGGTTCGCTTTGATGAAGTACTGGGAGTAGTTGATTTCTATAGATGATTTGGTAGTTTTGTATGTGGGTTTTGAATTTGGTGGGTTGCATTTTGGTTTTGTTAGGGCAGCCAGTGACAGCACATTTTGTAACTCCGAGATCCATTCCTGCCCATTTGCAGAATCTGTCAATTTTGTTGAGTTGGGTTTGTAGAGAATTTAGAGTGTGTGTTAGGGCAGCAAGGTCATCTGCATAGGCTGCAGAGCTAATGCTGATTTTAGATGTTCCAAATGTGTAACCATGGTTCCCTTTTTGTAGCCAGCGAAGTAGTGGTTCCAGGAATATAAGAAAAAGATAGGGGCTGAGTGTGTCTCCTTGTATGGTGCCTCTTTGAATGGGTATTGGTTTTGTTTTACCAAAATGTTCACCGGTGATTATTGTGTGAGAGTGGGAGTATATGTTTCCAATTAGCATGATTGCGTCAGTTGGGTAACCGAGGTCTTTCATAACAGCAAGGAGTCTGGCATGGTCGAGGGAGCCAAATGCATTTTTAAAATCGATGTAGAGTAAGTATATATCTTGGTTGGTGAATTTTGCATCTTCTAGTGCGGCAATGAGAAGTTGTAACTGACGGGCTGTGCTTCGTTTGGCTCTGAAGCCTTCTTGGCTATCATGTAATATCTGATATTTTTCCCCATATGCTGATAAGATGTATGTTAAAGTACTTGTGAAAAATTTGTAAATTGTGTTTGCTAGGGCAATTGGTCTATGGTTAGGCAGTTGGGTAGGGTCTCCTTTTTTATAGAGTAGTATCGTAAGACTTGTTTTCCATGAGGTGGGAATTTGTTTTTGTTTATAGCAATGGGTAAAAAAGAGGAAGAGTAGTTCGTGGAAATTTTCTGGCATGTTTTTAAGAATTGAGTTTGGGATTTTGTCTGGGCCAGGGGTTTTGTTGCTAGATAAGTTTTTAAGACATGTTTCAAATATTTCTTTAGTAAAATGTTTGTGTAGCGGGATATGGGGGTTTCCGCGTTTTTCTAAGACAAAGCCATCTAGGTCGTGCCAGGGGTATTGTCTAACTCCACAGTTGCATTGTGGGGGGTGTTTAGGTTGAAAATAGCATGTAGGTACTGTGGGTCGGTTACTAATGGATTGTTGAGTGTGTATTTCAATTGCGATATCTTCTGGGTTGGTGAGAATGTTGTTATTACGGTCTAGAATGCAATCCAATGGGGGTGTGTCTTGGTTTTTGAAGACCTGTTTGTTTATCTTTTTTGGGCTTTTGTCGTATAGTTGTCTGTATTTGAATATTGCTTTTTTGACACATTGTTGGGTATGTTTAGTAGTGATTTTTCGAGTGTGGAGTTTTGATTGTTTGGCTATGTCAGCTATGGTTTGGATCCAAGCTTGTTGAAGGGCTTCGTTAGTTGGAAGTGGTGGGATTATGGTATTCGTGTGGTTATTTAATTCTTCTATTATGGGGTGTGTTTGCCAGTTTGGTGAATTTTTTGTTATATAGATAGTTTTACGGATGAGGTGGTATGTAGCTAGATGTTTTTTCCATGTTTTTTGTAGTTTTCGGGGGAGGAACCCTCCTTGTGAGGATGTATGGGCTGTTAGTATTGGAAGGGGAGGTGCACTACAAGTTTCTTGGATTTTGTCAGATATGTTGTGGATTAATTGGTCTAATTGCGTGCAAGAAGTTTGCCATTGCTTGTCTGTAAGATGTTCTGTGGAAAGTAGTGTAGTGAGTTCATTTATAAGCAGGGCATTTTCCTCAAAGTATTCTAGTTTGAATTTGTCCATATTCTCTTGTGGGATTGGGTTGAGTAGTCTTGGAGTTTGGTTTATTGGGAGACTAGGTTTTGCTAGTAGTATGTTCGGTGGGATGTGTAACGTGACGGGAGAGTGGTCGGAGTTGAGGTTATGGTTGTTGTCTGTAGTGGAAGTAAATATTGTGTTGTTTGTGGTTTTTATGTAGAAGCCGTCTATGAGGCTGGTGTGAGTATAGTTATTTCCTCCTTGTCTTGTAAATGGGCAATTTGTGGGGATGTATTGGAGTTGGAGGCTATCTGTAAAGGTTCGCCATTCTAAATCTTCTGATTGTGGGGGTGTGATGTTGTGTTCAGTTTGCCTTCCACAAAGAGCAATATCGCGATTGAAATCGCCGCAGAGGATGTGGGTAAAAGTTGGGTGTGTATTGAGTTGTTGTGTGATGTGTTGTTGTATGATTGGTATGTATTGTATGTCTTCTACGTGGGATGGCATGTATATATGTAGTATGAGCAGTGTTTGTAGTGGTTTGTTAGTAATTTGTATTATTTGTAGATAGGGAGATATTTCTTTTGGGGTGGGGATTTTTGTGATGTTGCCTGGGTATGCATATTTCTTGTTGATCATTGTGAGAAGACCGCCTCTTGTCGGTGTGTATGGCATCCGTTGTTGTATGCAGCGTGTCAGGGCATGTGTGTTATTAAAGAATAGTTTATAATTTGGAAATAAGCGTTGTATATATTTTGTGGATTTTGTAGCAGTGAGTTTGGTTTCTTGTATTGTTATGATGGCAGGTTCGTCTGTTGTGTTGGTGATTAATTCTTGTAAGTTTGGAAGGGCTGTATTGAGGGATGCGGCGTTCCATGTAGTGAATTTTGTAGTATGCGCAGTTGTGGGGGTTTGTTGTGGT
Organism: Ceratodon purpureus; assembly: GCA_014871385.1. NCBI lineage: Eukaryota > Viridiplantae > Streptophyta > Bryopsida > Pseudoditrichales > Ditrichaceae > Ceratodon > Ceratodon purpureus. The sequence goes on from CM026423.1 coordinate 7,154,918, forward strand.
AAGACGTGGGGTATGTTCGGTAATGGTGGGGGGTGTGTGTATTCTGGCATGGGTTCGTATATTCGAAGTATTTCTTCTAATAGTGTATTTGGGAGGAACGGGAATTTTTCTGTTAACTGTTGAAGGTTTATTGAATCATGGTGTTGATGTACAAAGTTGTATACGTCGGTATGTATGGTGTCTGGTGGTTTTATTAGTGGAAGATTGTTTTGTGTGAATTCTATGTAAGGGTGTTTGTTGAGAATGTGGCGTTCTGGAGGGTTGGGTAAATTGGACATTTTTTCCAGAAGAAGGGATGTCCAGTCTGGGTTGGGAGTCTGGCTGAGTAGCTGGTCGCATGTTTTGAGTGATGAGCTAAGAGTGGTGATGAGTGCGTATAAGATTCTAGGTGATGGGTGATGTTGTATTTGTAAAATGTAGTGTGAAAGGTGGGGGTAGTCAATATTAGCTGTGTTATGATCTGGGTGCGTTGTATTGAGGAGGGGTGAGAAGCGGTTTGCAAGGTGTTGATTTTCTGGTTGGAGTTTTATGGTACAGGGTAAGAAGTAGGTTTTACAGCGTCTTTTGTGTACAGGTGGGTGGTTTTTAAGGAGATTCGGCATAGGTCCTGGGTTCGTCTCAATATCGCCACTTAGTATGAGTTTCTGGTGTAATGGGTTTCTTTTTAGAGGGTTTTTAGAGATAGGGTGATATGTGTGATGTTTATATAGATAAGGGGTGTGTGAAAATGGTGGTTTAGTATTTTGTATATTGTGATTTTGTTTTTTAGAGAGATTATTGGTTTGAAGATGTGGGATTGGAGGTTGTGGGATAGAGAGAGAGTGTATGGGGGGAGGAAGGTGCCAACGGGGAGATAAAGATAGGTAGGAGGGGGAACAATAAGTGGAGTTACGGAAAGAGAGAGAGGAGAGGGTGAGAAAATATAGGATTAGGTAATAGAAAGTATGAAAATATAAGAAAAGTATAAGAGAAAATGTAAATAAGGGAGAATAGAGATAAGAAAGATTTTTGAAAAGGAAAAAGAGAGAGGTGGGAAGAAATGTTAATAAGGGATAGAGAGGATAAGAAGTGTGTAGAAAGATCAGTGGTGTAGATAGTGTTTCTATAATTTCTAGTTTTTTATTTATATTTTGGTGTTGTTGAAGTATACCTGATTTTGATAAGTGGTATCGGGAGTTTAAACATAGAGAGGGATTTATAGGATGGAGTGTAGTAGATGTGTATCTAAATTGTTTTAGGAGTTTTAATGTTTTATGGTTTTTGTCGGAGTGTGGTTTGGCGGGTGGGGGTGTTTGTGATTTTTTTAGATTTAAAGAAATGGGAGTGGGTGTGTTCAATTGTTGTAGGAGGGTGAGGAATTTTGGAAATGGTGTGGTCTGAATTTGTCCATATTTAGTTATCGTGTTCCGTATTAGTTTATATGTTGTTTGGTATTTTTGTTTTGTATTATGGCGAGGCCGGTAGGCCGAGGCCATTTTATGGTTGTGTTGTAGTATTTGGAAGTGGTGATTTGTATTAAGGTTGTGGTTATGTGGGGTGTAGAGTTTTATTTTTGAGTAGAGAGTAATTGTTGAATGAAGTATGAATTTCGAAAAGAGTTTAACATTTGTAGGAAATCTGAGATTTGAGGGGAAGCTGATTTTTGGATGGAATCTGGGTTTTGGATGAAATCTGGGTTTTGGATGGAATCTGGGTTTTGGATGAAATCTGGGTTTTGGATGAAATCTGGATTTTGGATGAAATCTGGATTTTAGATGGAATCTGGATTTTGGATGGAATCTGAATTTTGGATGAAATTTGAATTTTGGATGAAATCTGGGTTTTGGATGAAATCTGGATTTGGGATGAAATGTGGGTTTTGGATGAAATCTGGCTTTTGAATGAAGTCTAAATTTTGGATGAGATCTAAATTTTGGATGGGAGCTAATTTTTGGATGAGATATAAACTTTGGATGAAATGTTGAATTTGGATGAGAACTAAGTTTTAGATGAAATGTAGATTTTGGATGAACTTGTAAGGTTGGTTGAAAATGGAGTTTTGAATGACTATTTGATTGGTAATTACATTTACACAAGTGTAAAATATAATAATTGTAATTGTATTTCAAATCGTATTCAAAATACGGTAAAAACAAATATTTTCTACTATAGGAAAAAATAATTACCTCATGGTAAGAACTAAGTAAAGTACTATGCGAATGCACTAATAAGTATTTCAGTAAATACTGTTGACCTCGGCGATTTGTGGTCAATCCACATTTGACTTGTCTTGTAGTAAAAGTCCCCCGGTAAATTGTTGCATGCCGGTAAGTGCCAAGGTAAGAGTAGTTTGGATGTCTTAACATCTGCTTCTTCAATTTCTCGTTAATATCATCCACATAATGGTGGGCCTCCTTGATGATGTCCTTCTTTAACTCAGTCATTTCCTTGTGTAACTCCACCTTCAACTTCTTGTTACCTTCCTCAATTGCCTCCTTCATAATGGTAAAAACCTCACCTTTAGTAGCACTTGCTTCTCCTTTGTGTTGGTTTTGAATGGCTTCCACAGTATTAACCAAACACACGTTAGGGTCAGTAAAATCAAATTTTTCTAACACTTCCTTGGAGGGTTTTTCAATTCCCTCAAGGCTTCTACGGTGGGGGGTAATTTCCACGTGGTAAACTCCGATTTTTACCTCTTTGCCCACCCATTTTTTATAAACAAATGGGCTAAGGCATTCCACATTAGCACTACCATTATGCTTAGTGCCATCTTGTTTGTGGAACCAAATGCTTACCACATTTTTGGTTCCAAAAACATTGTAAATTTCAAGTGATGTAGCATCAATACTCATAAGAATTGGAAGATTGTAGAGGGTGAGAGTGAGGGCTTCTTTCCTTTGCTTTTGCTCCAAGGTAAGTGATGGATCCTTCTTCATTTGCCCTACTAGCACCTCATGATGAGTGGTCACTTGGTTCTCTTTAATTCTCATGGCTTGAAGAGGGGTGGGTGCAACTATATAGGCATAGTTAAGAGGGGTACTCTTTTGCACATCCACCACCTCAAAATCGAGGCCTCTTCTAAAACTGCTCTCCAACACATCAAAGAAGAGGGCATATGGAGACACATTCACCAAATTCTCACTTGTAATTTTAACGGATAAATTATTATTTCTTGCAATGGCATGGTAAGACTTACATACCTTTCCCAAGGTGCCCACGTTTGATGAAGGGTCAAGTAACAAGATAAATGGTCTTAAGCCTTTCAAAAGAGCAATACCATCAATTTCGGAGTGGAGGAGATGTAGCTTGACTATACCAGCCCACACCCCCTTCTCTCCACCCCGTTTTACACTCATACACATAACTGAGATGGGTTCAATAAGCTTAGTACCAAGAGGAATATTCATAAATTCCAATCTCTTTTTTACAAGTTCTTTGACATTGTTGTGGAAAAGGGGAGTATTAGGGAGTTCAAAATGGATTGAAATTTGAAAATCCAAAGAGAGAGAAGAGATGGGGTCAATGGGTATGTCACATGGTACCTGCGTAAGATTGAAGTGCTGTCCTGCAGTACCATCTCCTCTGGTACTAGGATACAGCAGCTGTGGGACTCGTGGAAAAGAAATGCTTACCTCTTCCATTTCGGCAGCTTCTGCCGGGAGCATGCCTCGCGTTATTCTGTCTGCCGTCGTTTCATCGGTGAAGAGGGGCTCGCAGCCACGCTCCAAGGCCAGCTTCTCCATATTCTTAAATCCTAGCCACAGATGGCGCTGGATGGCCTGAGACGGCACACTGACATGAAGAGGAGGCGTCGGGGAGGTGAGCGATGTCGAGGCTGAAGCATCTTTCTCTCTGGGTCGTTTACTAGCGCTGTTTGCTCCAGTGCCGCCTGCTCCAGAGCCATTTGTTCCAGCGCTGCTTACTCCAACGCCGTTTACTCCAGTGCTTGCAGTATTCTGCTTTGCCTTTGCCGCTGATCGCTTGTTCAGACTCTGAGCAGGAGTGTCAATCTCCATGCACTCCTCCTCTGGCCCAAAACAAGACAGAAAAGCAGCCGAATTCGCCATCGGCAAGGGTCGAGAGTTTGGCGGCGGTGTAGAGGACTTCGGCTTAGCAAGCTTGGGGCTTTGCAGCTGGTCCGTATGCTGGGAGCAGACGGTAAACCCTCTGGAGATTTTTGGGCACCGGCCGAGCAGCTTCCCACGGCGTTGAAGGAGCGGAGGTGGCGCCTGCAGCAGGTGTATATTCTCCTTGCTGCTTGGGTCTGTGCGGCTACTGCTGCTAAGAGGAAGTAGCTTCTTCCTGGCCCAGTCCCACAAGCAAACATGGACTACAACGACACGAACACAAGGCAGGTATGCGAAATGGTAGCTTAAGCAGTCGTACGAGGAAGTGCTGAAAATTAGCCGTAGGAGGGTTTGGTTGTTTTTTAAAGAATTTGCATACGATGGTGGGTTAGGGTTTATAGAATGGGTTTTATCACTACAAGGAAAATGGGCTGCGAATCAACTAAAAACCAAGTGATCTGTGTTGGTTCCAACAGGGGGCCGTGCTGTTAGTTGATTTGCAGCCCATAATCAAGATAGCCGATTTTCCGAGTCAGGGAGCAAGTAAAATGTGTTGATGCGGAGGTTGGGGGGAATTCCCGCTGATGACGTGGTCATCTCCGTGGCCTGTGATAAGAGTGGAAATACCCGGGTTGATACTAGTGAGAGTATTTGAAGAAATGAAGACGACGGCACAAGGTACTAATCTTGTGGAGCCGTTTGTGTTTGCGTGGTTGGGGTTTAGGGTTTCATTCGGAGGCTCGCCATGACGAGCAGGTGGCTGCGATGGAGGCTTGACGGAGGCGGGCGATTGAGCAGAACCAGGCGGTGAAGATGGACATGGGTGAAATGTGGGGCATTATGTATGTCGGTGGTTGAAGTACGTGTGCAGGACGGGAGCTGTGTGTGCGATTGTGTGGTTTGAGTTTGCATTTTGCGTCTCCTTGAACAAGAGTTTCTCATTTTTCTGAAAAGTTTTTGCCTGGACGCACGCTTGGTCTTTAGGGTCGGGTCGTTAGTTCAGTAGGGGAGGACGAATCACTTGGTTGGGTTGTGTGAGACGTGGAGATGATGATGTCTCTGTGGGAAATTTCAATTGTGGTTTACAGTAGGTGGTTCAGTGTGGAGCTGCACGGAGATCGGTACTAAGTGTAGTTCGATTGTTGATGATATGAAGTGGTGAATTGCAGAATTAATACGTTTGTTTCTGATCAGCACGGAAGTTGGCGACCTACCTCTGGCATTTAGGGTGTGAAGGGCGAGTTCTATCTCTAGTTTCAGCAGGTTTTGTCTTTCGTTATTTAGAAAACTGTGAAGGGATCCGGTAGCGAACAGCTTTCTTCGACGATTTTAGGTTGGGTTTTGTCCCCAGCTCGTGGACGACATTTTGAGTTGAGGGAAGGGAGAAATGGTGTCAGTTGGAGTGACGGCGCCTTTCACTGCTGTACACTTGCACGCCGTAGCGCCCCAGGGTGTTAGCATGGAGCCCGGGGAGCTGCAGAGCCATGGCGTCCAGCACCGCGTCAGAGGGCGTGCAGCACAATAGCAGCCATGACCAGAGCGTGCCAAAATTGGAGCCGTTCAACCAAAGCCGCATCAGCCGTCTCATGCGTGAGCCTTCTCTTCTGGAGAAAGCTGAGCATGCGTGAAATAGTGATATAGTAATCTAGGCATGTTGTAGATTAGATGTACGCTAGGATATAGATTTATGGCATCGTGACAAAATGTTCATCGTACATTCATTATGAAATATAAAGACATTTTAACACCATATTGGTATTCCATTGAGATATTTCATTTGAACCTCATATCTATTAAATTGCGACATTTTGTCTAAAATATGTACATCTTGAAATCTAGATACATTCCAAAATATGTACATTCCAAAATTTGTACATATCTTGAAATCTACGTCCCAAGCTAATGCCACATCGGATTGGCTGGTCCATCGCAAATGCTGACTCATCATCCAGTCATCAGCTAGGATGCACACGTGGAGGACCTAGATTTCAAAGTTCTTGAAAATAACTAAAAGCTCTTCCCTGTGTCCGAATCAAGACGTCCAATTCAACATCACCGAACAACACTTTTCTCTTCCCCAGCAGTTGATTAGGGCCCAGTTTTTCCTGTAGTGTATGTTGGAGAAAAGCGAAGTAATTGGTTGTGTAGGGTTCGTTGTTTAGCTTATGCAGAAATTCATTGAGAGGTAGACTTACCTGTATTTTTGTTGGTGTCGATACAGCGCCGGGAGTGGAGAAGGTGGCAGCTTCGATGCTGAACTCTGGGCGTGTAGAGCAGCGCCTGCGATTGTCCTGCTCTCGCTGTGCTTTGCGCCAAAATGGGATACTGCGCGTGATGTCGCGAGGCCCGAAGGCATGCGTCTTCGACAGTTTTCTCTCAAAATCCGCTGCCCAGATTGTCGCAGCCGCCGCTGGTCCGAGGGCTTGGGATAGGTCGATGTTTTGTTCTGGCCGAGCTACAGCGTGCGTGCGCAGTGACGGCGTGAGCGGGCGTGTCACAGGCTGAGATGGCGCGTGCGCAGGGTTGAGGGTTTGAGGCGTTGCGACTGGCTTGTTTTTTCCCGCAGCTTGCACATCAGCTTGCTCGGGCTGATCGCCTTGGGGATCTTGTCGTGCGAGACTACACTGCTGGGAGAGTCTCGGATGGGAAGAGCGCTTCAATTGTCTCTTCGGAAGGATGTCCTTCTTCCTTCTATCTGAAACTGCTGAGGTGATGTTGACGGCAGGAACAGCTACAAGCAGAGGCGGCAGGCTCCGGCAGCTATGCGAAACTTGAGGAGGATCTTGGGACGTTTGAGGCAGGCAACCTAGCTGCTGCGGCGATTGGGCGATGTTGCAGCATGCTTGTCTTTGCAGCCGGGGCGTTCTCCTGCGAAGCTGCAGTCCTGGCCGTTGTCCTTCGAATGCTTGTCTTTGCAGCCGGGGCGTTCTCCTGCGAAGCTGCAGTCCTGGCCGTTGTCCTTCGAAGCTGTAGGTGCTAGATCTGGTACCAACCCAACCCCACTTGTATGTTTGCCGGTTGTTCGTTTTAGCTCGGTTAGGTGTGGAGTTACAACAGCAGTGATGTTTATATTGTATTATGGTTCTAGTGTTTTTTGTTTTTGGTTTAATAATGTGTATGACGTTAAGGATTGATATGCTGAAATTGAAAGAGCAAACAGTGGAATGTATATGCGGTGCGTCTAAGTTATGGGTTGTTAAGTTTACGTTTTTTAGACAATTGAGGTAATGTCTATCAATGCTGTGGAGTAACGGTTTGGAAAACTTACCTGAAACTTGGGACGGCGTTGGTGATGTTCGGGGCAGATCAGTTGACTCCACGCCTCCCTGCTGGCAGTGCTCCCTCGCAGGTTGTTGGTGTCGTCCACGGATGCTATTGGCAGGTGTTGACGACCGGAGCGAATGCCGGTCTGGCTCGTTCTTGGGTGCCGCTGCTAGCTTCGGAGCGCTTACTGTGGCGACGTAGGATCCATGCGGTGCTTCAGAGGGCCTCGGTCGGTGATGCTTAGGCGAGCTCCGGCTGGAGCTGGTGGGGATTGCGGTGCACTTGGGCAGATTTCTGTGCGGCCCTGTCTGCTGGTAAATGCTGGGGTGGAGTGCGTAGCTGCTCAAGTCAGAGTGTTGAGTACAGAGGGGTCCAGATCCGAAAAAATCGGATCTGCTTTGTGTGTAAATCTGAAACGCTACAAGCGAGCTCTCTCTCGGTGAAAGAAGTGGTGCAAAGGTATGCAAGTCTACTCTGGTTGTGATGTGTGCTAGTGAGAAGTGAGCTAATGAACATAGGATAACTAGAACCAAATGGGTGGAATACAACTTGTAGACATGAAGGAGCTGACAGAGCTCCAGGAGTGTTGTTGCAGCAATGGTGAGAGATGCGGTCGCCTGGGTCCGGCGTCGTGGGGATAGCGTGTGAGTCCGCTGAAGAGTGTGCACTATTACTACAGGAGGGTCGAAGCACTCACTGTGAGTTGGAGAAGGGAACAGAACACACCGTACCAACACGAGCCAGCGCCTCAGTCTATCTCTACGGTGATGCAGTTCGTTCACTAAACCTCACAGATCTGAGCAGCCCTCCTGCTGACCCTGTCCAACACGCTAATCATTCACTTTGCACTCAACGGACAACACACACAGAGGGCGTGGAGTGACAGGGGCCAAGGGATAGGGCCCAGCGCACCTATCCTCTGTTATCCTCTCTCTCTGCGGCTAATTCCCAGGAGCACCCTCACCAGAAAACTCGGAGCTACTTCAGCTGCTCATGGTTCCTCTGGGGGTCGAGTTCTATATCAAACATACGCATAGCAGAGGACACGTTTTAGTCCCTAAAATTTCTCGACCATGTATCATCAAAACATTCTGAAACTTTCATTATAAAGCAAAAACCCAAAAAATAAATAAATTTGCATCTCCAACATAAAATTACTTGAGGATTAAGCATAGAGAATTTCAGTGGATTTGACGGCACGGATTGGAAGATCATTGAATTTGAATCCGTACAATCAAAACAAAGGCTTATGTCTATTCTTGAAGTAAAAAAAAGGTAATTTTTTAAAAAAAAACAAAATCTCTATATTTTATTATGTTATAAAGAAAAATAAAATTGCATCTTGACAAAGAAAACTTAGACTCCTCATAGAATGAATTTTTTCCAAAATAAATGATTTTTAATTTTTAATTTATTTTTTGGATGGTATAAAAGGCAATCATATTATTTGCTTGAATAAAAAATCCCAAAGGTAGTTGAGGGTTGTTGCAAAATTTTGGAGCAGCCTACGAAGTTGAGAAAGCCAATTTAGATATTAGAAATATTTTTTCCACTATCTAGTGCAAAATCATATTATATTCCCACAAAACTCTTACGAACACTACATCTAATTTTTTTTCTCTCAAAAACCACATTTGAAATTGACATTATAGGAACCTGCCTTAGATCTCAGAAAGCCCATTGCAATTACTACACAACTTTCAAAGATGAGTTTCAAAAGAATTAATTAGTGGTTCTGGATTCTGGACCATGAAAATTTTCTGCTGAATCAACAGAAAATCAAAATATGTGAAGAATACTTAAAACATGAGGATTAGGTGAACTTGTAATTGTATGGTTGGACTTGATCATGTCTTAGACATGCAAATAAGTTGATCTTCAAAAGTATGACAGTGGGTTCATTTTCAATGCCTTGATAATTGACTAATAGTAAATTGCATTGTATATGAATTTTATTTTTTGGATATACATATTTCTTTCATATGGTTAAAACGACTATGTTTATTATGAGCGTTACGAGATGCATTCTAAACTGATGTTTGTGAATTTTTACGATAAATAAAATAATTTCACCTTCCATATGATCTTTTATGATTGGTTTAGAAAACATATTTAATTTTGATGTTTACAAAATATGATTTGTTAAAAATATACCCTAAATTGCCATTTTTGTCCTAAGAGCAAAAAAAAGAAGAAAAAATCACCTTCAACAAGAAGGCCTTAATTGAACTATTAAAAAGATCCACACCTTTTTTTTAGTTTTTTAATCACACAAATTTGAACATTGTTATATGTCTTTAATAACATCTATATAAAAATAAAAATAAATTGTCTTTCCATCAGAAGCCAATTCTACAAGAAATTTTACATAAAACCAAATTTTTGTGTCTTTCAAAAATGAACAACGTTTTTATCACATTTAGACTTATTTATATGATTCTTGAAATTCTTCAATTGATTTTAAAGTATCTTTCCAAAAATAATCATTTTAGTATATGCTTTTTTATATCTTCACAAAAGCACCTAATAAATGCATTCATGATTTTTATTAACAATCTTGAAAATAAACTAAAATATTAAACTTTTATAAATTTTTAAACTATAAAATTAATAATCTATATAAAAAGTATTTTGGCATATAGTGGACTATTTTATATTTATATGTATATTTCAAAATATGTAATACAAATTTATATTTATATGTATATTTCAAAATATGTAGTTACAACACATTGTTGGACAGAGAATCCTTTGCCTTGGAAAAATACTAGATTTTTGATTGTGGTTAATTTTGGCTTAAGACATGAAAACAATACTAATATAAGAAGTATTAATTCTTGAATATATCATGTATACGTGCTTATATGTATATCCTTTTCATACATATATATAGAGTATTCATATCCATATACGTAGATTATTTTACACATATATGTAGAGTATTGTAATATTTGTATTTCTTATGTATAACTACAATAGAACATAGTACATAAATACATGATTTATACATACAAGTATAATAATCTTATATATATATATATATATATATATATATATATATATATATATATATATATATATATAAAGTATAAATATGATATAACGAATACAAAATCGTATAAGTCTTTTACATACCTTCAAAATCTTGAATTTCCCTCTAAAATAATAGCCAAAATTCAAATAACCACCAAATTAACATAAACACTTTAAATCAAGTGTACTTTGGCATTTTGGAATGCTGTTAAAGTGCTTAACTGAGGGCAAGAGAGATTAAAACTCTACAAGGTACTGACAAGAATCTATAGCTCCTCAAAGTTTGTACTTCCAAATTCAGCATCAAATGCACTTCTCTTTGCTTTACATAGTATCCTGACTTCATACAAAGCTTTGCCAAAACTATGTGATAGCTTCTTAGAAAGCAAATAATATCACCTAAATTCTCTCTAAAATTCTTGTCTAGTATCTATATCAAACGTTTTCTATGCTCAATTGAAGTCGGTGCACTCTTTTACTCTTGAATTTAGCCGGTAGCTCAAGACCCTCTTACCTTGAAAGCCATAACTCTGTTTCAAATAATTGAAATGAAAAATTATGAAGCGCCATAAAGAACTAATACAATAACACTTCACTTGCCCAAATTCCACAAACAAAAATACTGTAAACAAATTTCTTCAAGCTTTTAAAGTCTCAGTCTTCTAAATTTTTTTGTAGCAAACAATGCCCTTCTTAAACAGTAATAGAAATTACATATGTAGCCAAATAGAGCGTGCTATATCAATATCAACCCAAAACAACAAGATGTACAAGCTCCCAAAATCTCATAGAAAATTCGTAGTACACATTGAGCTTTTCCTCTCCAAAAACTACACAGTGAAAACTAAACTCTGGTGAAGGGAGATGAGAACCTAACCCTATTGCCTTTTCCCAAAGTCAACATCAACCCATACCTAGGGGTCAAGGCCTCAATTAGTCATTGGCTAAACCCTTCAAGCTTATTTCAGCCTAATCTATCTCTTATCTTAGCCATAAGACATCAAAAGTCTACCAAATAATAAACTATTTTTACCTTTCATCTATCAATATTTTAACACAAAAGGTGAAGTTTGGAAACATAAAAAACTAAACAAATAACATCAAATATATGTCTAAAATAGCTTAAAAAAAATTCCAAGAAGAATATCATTCCATTTGCAAAAACTTGAAAATGCGTTGAAGAATAAGAGCAACAAAGTCAGCACAAGCAGCCTTGATCGATGGATTAACTGGAACTTCTAGCCAAGGTTGATGACGGCAACTTTCTTTGACATGTCAAAGACAACAAGAGTATTGATTATTATTTAAGACTTCAAAAATCCCTTCAAATGTTACATCTTGAGTACCAAATTCAACTCACACAACCTCTAACAAAATCACCAAGACACAAACATCTTGTTAAAGGTTGTCGTGTCACCGCTACTCAACATGAGGTTGTTTTGGTGGCCAAGAAGGCCAAGTTTTTTCTTGCGGACGTTTATGCAGTGGCGCACGACTAGGTGGCAGAAGAGTATGAATCGGCAGTTTAGATAAAAAAAAATCCAGCTCAAGCTCTCGGTTAAGCTCTTCATCTTGAGACTAAAAACAAACTCTTTAATTTGACATGTTCAAAAAAATTCAAAACAACTACATCAAACTGATGAAGCTCTCAATATCCTTCTTCTTACAGCACAAATACTTCTTAGCAAGAAGTCGTCACCTTGAAGCTTCTCCAAAAGATATAATCTAGTTCTCCCAATAAAATCCATTGAAATAAAATATAAAAAAATAAAAAATAAAACAACCGGTGGGATATAACTCCTTTCAGCATGCTCTGATAATCGCCAAGCTGCGGAAACTCGATTGGTAAGTGCTTCAAGCGCCATAGCACTGGTCGAATTTTGAAACCCTTTAGACCGGTATGAGCATGCGAATGGCCACGTGACTTGGCACTGCTAGTGAAAGCTAGGCAGGTAATTACCAGTTGGCGCCACCTACCCCTTTGAGCATGTGAGAAGATGTAGAGACTCCAAATTCTGTGGTTAAAACTATAGTCCTTTCCCTTCCCCATTCATACTTCTAATTTCCCCGCTGCCTTTTGTTTACTTTGAACACTGTCCTTCAACCATTTCACATTATATTTACATATTAAACCATTTCTTTGCACGACAACGCACTTGTGTTTATTTCTCAATCATAAAATTTTATACATAAAATAAATTGGAATTTAAAAAATTTATAAGTTTATCATAATGCAAATTCCTTGTAATATATAATTATCTTGTCAATGAAAAACACCTAAATAGAGTCATTATAAGTGTTAGAAAGGTTCTTAAAGGGTGCGATCTCGGAAGCATTGACATGTAACTCCCAGGTGTCTTAGACTGAAGTAGAGTAGAACAGTAAGTAAGTCACAGTTAATTCCTCTGTGTCATCGCCTTAAGGGCTTTGGAGTTAACGACCTTGAGGCAATAAATAAGAGCAGCCTAAGGAAGGCTACAATCTTTTCATTTTCATTTTTGCATTTGGTTTGAGCTCAATAACACGTTATCAGCACGTGTTGCTCTTGTTCATTATTTCCTCACTATTTGTTCTTGATTTTCTCAAGAGCTCACTTCTCTGATTTATTTGCTCACTGCTAGTTTGCTTCAAGTTCAAAGTTTTCCAAATGATCTTACTGGTTTTATGAATTCAACTTCCATAGAGAGTTGAACTCTGCACCTCTTTCTGCTAAGGATCAAGCCTGCCAACTAGCCAGGCATGCCATTGCTGATTGCTAAAAATTACAGTACCAAGTTGTAGAGTAGCTAAGAGGACCTTCTGCTAGTAGCAACTTCTTCAGCCGCGTTCATTTCAAGCGAACCTCATGTGCGCCTGGTCAGGAATCATACTCCTCGGTCATTTAGTTAACAGCCAATAGGTTTGCAATTTGAGTACCAGGGGTTTGAGGAATTAAACAGTTGCGCACCTCAGCCGAGAGTGACTTATTTCCCCTCATTCAGATTTTATTTCTAGTTTTGGTTTTTGAGTTTTGTTTTCAGGCGTTGGTTTTCATATCTTCCGCTAGGTAACATCGGAACTCACTAACCGTGCAACAAAGGTTTTTGTCACACAACAATTCGCCGTTCTTATTTCAATGTTGGAGCTGCCGACTGACACTACTCCGTGACACCGCCGATACTTATAGGCATCGAGCAGTTCGTGTGGCCGTGCCCCTCCCGGGAATTGAAAAGCTTCAGAGTGGGCCAGCTCTTGAGGAGCTCTTTCCTTTGTCATGGCTAAAACAGAAGCGAAGATTAAGACTCTCTTGTTCGACCCTTTGGCGGCTGATGATACTAATTTTTAGGAATGGTCTAATGAAATGACTACCTTCTTATGTGCTGAGGAATTGGATGGAGCTTTGAATGCCCAGACAACGGCTATGCTTCCAAAATCTTAGAAGTATCAAGCTTTGATGATCATTTGCCGTCACATTGATGCCTCATTGCGATTACAGTACATTCAAATCAACGACCCGGTGGAGCTATGGAAGCAATTGCAAACTTGTTTCCGACATGAGAAGACTCTCTTTTTGCCACAGACACGCATTGATTAGTATAGGTTGCGTGCGATTGATTTTCCAAACTTGAAAACTTATGATGCACAGATGCATCGCATTCTTGCACAACTCCGTCTATGTGGGGACGTGATCATTGAGGAGCAGCTTATTGAGAAGACACTCTGAACCTTTCCTCCTACTAATGTTGTTCATGCCTAACAATATGACAATATGAATTATAAGTGTCATTCTGACCTCATAACTCATTTGTATCAAGCTGAAAAAAAGCAATTAATTAGATTGAAGAATGCAAAGGAACGACCCGTCTAGGAGATTCATTCCACTCAGAAGCCCACAACTTTGTAACCGTCAATTGTTCTCGCCAACAAGGAGCCAAACCCTAAGACTCAACACTAAAGCAACCAAACGTCAACCCCGAGATACAAGAGGTCGTGGCTGAGGGCGTGATGGTCGATATTCCTCAAGAAGAGATGACCGCCGATATCAGTTCAATCAACGCTATCACAATGTCGGTCAAGACTATTCCATGTATCACAACAACCATAAATATCATCAGCACTATCAGAGTCAATCTAGTCAATCTCCTAGAACCAGTCCCATTATAAAATCATGTCACCGATGTGGAAGGCAGGGTCATTTTGCTAGAAGATGTCGTACCCCCGAGTACCTTGTTGAAATGTACAGAGAATTACAGAAAATGGAAGAGGATAAGAGAGAAGTGCACACTCTCGATGCACCCTCTTTCAATGACATCAAAAATTATATGGTCTATTTGACTAGCATAAATTCACGGTCTTACATAGCACTTCTAGATAGTGCATCTACTTATTCTATTTTTCGAGATTCTCAGTTCTTTGAGCCCAATTGCTTGGACGGACCCATGCAAGAGTGTAATATAATTACCATTGCCAAAGCCGAAACTTTAAGTTCTGGGAGGGCCGGGCAACAATTGTATTGCCCGGGGGATTCCCCCTCAAGTGTGAAATCCGGCCGCATCTTGTAGTCTGATCAGCTACCGGGACTTGCGTGCAAATGAGATCCTCGCCTTCATCCAAGGGGAACGCGATGATGAAAGGGTGCTAGAACTCCATAAAGGAGCACAATTGCTTGCCACGGTACAAGAAGGTGCCACTCGACTTTATGAAGTATTGATTTTGGATGTTGCAATCAACCCAACTCCCTAACTCGGGAAATTCAGCGGCCTCAAGCTTTGAAAAGCGTCTTTATGGACTTAAGCAAGCGAGAAGAGTGTGGTGTCATCACCTTTGACGCTTTCTCACATCTTACGGGTTTACTTGTCATACAACCCTTCCTTTCATCTTTGTACTTCGTAAGGATGCTGGTTATATTATCTTGCTAGTGTATGTAGATGACATTAACTTGGTTGGTATTCCCAAGCACTGTACGGAAGTTGAGCAATTGTTATCTACTCAATTCAAAATCAAACTCCTCGGTTGGACTAGCTTCTGTCTAGGTTTATAGATTCATCACCTCTCTGATGGGAGTATTCTTCTTCATCAGGAGATTTATGTGAAGAAATTATTGAAGCATTACAACATGGCAAATTCCAATCCTATCTCTGCACCAATGATTGGTCGAAGCAAGACTAGAGAGGATCCTTATTGACCTTGCAAGTAAGATGAGGAAGGAATTGCTAAGTAGCCTTACCTTGCCACGGTTGAAGTTTTGATTCACCTTGCCACTCATATAAGACCCGACATAGCATTTGACCAATTTTACAAGACATACTCTTTTCTCACCTAAGAGTTTTCCCTACTAGGGTTTTTCCTCAAAGGTGAGTTACTAATGAGGTTAAGGAGGAGTGCTAGAAATGTTCTAGAAAAGTGCAACCTCGAAAGCACCGACATGCAACTCCGTGGTGTCTTAAACTGAAGTAGAGTAGAATAGTAAATAAGTCACAGTTCATCCCTCTGTGTCATCGCCTTAAGGGGTTTTGAGTTAACGCCCTTTACCCCTAAAGGTCCAGGAGACCCAAATTGGGTTTTTGCTATTTCGGGCAGCCTAGTTGAAGAGGTTAAAAGTAATATTTTTTTCTAAGACTTTTATTGGATGCTCCCTTTACCGCAAGGTGTACGTGGTAAAATTTTCAAAGACAAATTTCAATTTTAGAACCTTCATCTAGAAATTTTAGGTTTCAAGTCCAAAACGGGCACTTTAAAATTAGGTTTTTTTTCAATTTAAAAAAAAAAGTATGTTCATAATCAAATCATTACTCAAAATTCAAAGTAACCCTAGCCAAAAAGTTTACAAATTTTACAAGGGCAGCCTCCAAAAATTACATGAACAAGCTTCAAAGTTTTCTGTAATTTTACAATTTTTCCTTTCAAAAATTGTCAAAGTTTGAGATTTAGGAATTTTTCAATTTTGTTTTCTCCCAAAATTTACAAACTCATAGATGTAACTTTTCACCGTTCGCTTTTTTTCCAAACCAAAAACATTTAATGTTATTTAAGTTTTACAATATTGACGATTTTGTACATGCTTTTGGAAAATAATTTGCATGAAGGCCAAAAAATCAAAATAAGTCTCCAAAATTTTGCATAGTGGTGCCTAACTTAGTTACCTACATGGAAAAAAATATGAGCAAAATTTTTGGAGTAACAATCGTCAAGTCTCCCTTGGCACCATTTGGACTATGCCTTTCAAGGAAAGCCAAAAAACAAAAATAGTAAAATTTGAACGTTAGAATCTCACAAATGGTAAAGATCCAACAGTTGAAATCTGACATGGTGTTAGTGCAAGTAGTTAGGTTGAAGATCTCATGGTTGGAAATACCAGAAAAAGAAATTTTATTAGAAACATACATCAATTTGCATACGGTGGTCAAAATCTGCTGTTTTCAGTTTTGGAAGTGCCAAAACACCTTGGACCTTTAGGGATTAAGGAAATAAATAAGAGCAGCGTGAGGAAGGCTACAATCTTTTCATTTTCATTTTGCCTTCAAATTGAGCTCTGTAATAATAAGCTTTTGTACTTGCAATATGATATAATGTTATTAAGAAATAAGTTTGTTTTGCAAAGGCCAAAAGGCCACTACATAATTTCATGTTTTCTGAATGATTACTAAAATTAACATTTTGAACACTTTTATAATTTAAAAAAATAAAAGAAATAAACCAAAACATATACATATTTTGAATAACAATGTTTCCATTTATCTCCTATTATAAATGCCTTAGATGGTTATAACGTTTCACACATTTCCCATTGAAATAAAGGTATAAAAACATTTTAAAAAATACAAAAATTCTTCTATACAATGAAGCCTGAACGTACGAGAGAGTCGGCCGGAGAAAGCACATTCTGGCTCCTAGCGCGGCCACAGAGGAGCTTGGTAGGGCGACCCTTTGATTGAGCTGGAAGCTGGAATGTCCTTCCCCCGGCCCACTCTCTGGCGTTAAATGAGGGGGGGGGGATATTCTGACCGTATTCCTATGTTTATGAATACAATATATGTTTTTGAAACGCAATTGCATGTTGTCGCGCTTTCTCCTCCTTTGGCTGTTGTATTTCCTCGTTTCTGTGTATGCACTGCTTGTGCATATTGATTCTTTGTAGTGCTTGTTGTTGATGTGCAATGGAGCTTGTTAGATGGATCGTATATTTCTTCTTCTGAGTATCCTCTATGATATAATACTACTAGTGCATGCGGATAAGAAGCCCTTGATTCATATGTATATGTGTTGAGATTGAGTCCACGAAATCATGTATGTCCAATTGAATTAGTGTCTGTTGAAAATATTATTGTCGTACTTGTTTTCTTATCTACCATCATATATGAATATGATTATGACCATATACAATCGGTTGAATACCTTCTTGTAGTGCTGCTGCATTTGATCATTGCTAAGTTGTTGTTTCAGTCTGAACTTGGAGCGATGAATGATGTTGCTACCAGTGAGTTTGCACCGTAAGATATTTTTGTATGGTGTTCGTAATGTGACGTAGTAGTATGAGAGCACCTCTGCTGGCTGTGACATCACTTTTGCTTGCTTTTGATCAGCTGCATTAATTGATTTTGTGTCTTTGTGCATGCATGCAGGAATGAATAGTGATATGTGTGGCAAAGTCGCGATCAAGACGTTTGTACTCAACGTTTTTCCATAGTGAATCACAGTTAGCTATATAAATGAAAGACTAGCTGTGCTATTGCATGACTGTTTATAAAATTGATTCAGAGCACCGACGGAGCACCGTGTTGCTCTGTCTGATGTTTTTAATGTTGTAATAGCGAGTGCATCACAGAATGAAGTGTTGAAGTCAGATTTTGATTTGCAAAAAGAAATGTCCAAGGTAGATTCTGCAGATCAATCATGTGCGGTGGTTGAAGTTGGAGTCACGGCTTCTTACGCTTCTTGTGCTCCTGTGGATCTCTCACGTTCGATACCATTGCTGGAAGAGCCTGTAGGACTCAGTGAATTTCCATGTCACGGATTTATAGATTTGGAAGACTTTGAGGATCCTACTTGGCTTTGTAACGCTCATCATGACAGTGCCAATACGTACAATGAGGGCGAAGATGTGTTTGCTCTTACTGACGAAGGAAATGGATCAGATCCAAGTACTAACCTTCCTCAACCTGAACCGGGTGATGACAATAAATTTGAGTGCCTCAAGCTAGGGTTTCGGCAACTGGAGAAAGAGGAAGTGGATCTGGTTGCGAAAGGTGGCCTTTGAAAGTCATTGTACATGGAACGATGGGCTCGTAATCGAAATGACGAATGGCAGAAGGTCGCTGGAGTTACTAACTAGAACACTATTGAAGTTTCTAGAAGTTCCTGGAAGCTCCTGGAAGTTCCTGGAAGCTCCTGGAAGTTCCTGGAAGCTCCTGGAAGCTCTTGGAAGTTCCTGGAAACTCCTGGAAGTTCCTAGAAGGTCTTAGAAGGTCTTAAGTTGTGGTAGGTTCAAGAGAACCTTCTTTTGAGCTAGTATAAATAGGAGTCGAGGCTGAGGGCAACCTCAGTCTCGACAACGCATCTCTTGGAGCTCTAGCTTACACCTCTTGGTGTTGTTGTGTACTCTTCTTGGTTAATCTAAGTCCTGTTCAAGCTATATCTAGAGTTCCTCTTCTAGTTCGACTCTTTCTTGTAGCTTGTCTTCTCGTGTCCCTGACAGTTTGTCGAGACTGCCTTACTTGCGAATATTAGAGCTAAGGTTTTCTTGCTAGAGCGTGGATTACCCCTCTTGCTTGAAGGACTGTTGGCGTCTTGAGAGTTGCGGATTACCCTCTCTCAAGCTGATATTTCGTTCAGCTTTGAATCTTCTCGTAAGTGTGCGGATTACCCCCTTCTTGGAGAATTCAAAGCTATTTTAGAGGGCGTGGATTACCCACCTCTAAATCGGCGCTCGACCTAGTTACCTGCTCAAATCATCTTATATATATAGCAATGACTGGAGGTCAACATATTAGTATGATCGAGACTTTTGAAACTAGGTTTGACGCCCTTATGAACGCTATAAACGCCTTATCCACGAGACTCATGGTCGTAGAGGGCGTTGCTCACAACAACTCAAGCTCTGGAGCAACGTCGACTACAGCTCATCACCCATTTACGTCTGTACCAGAGGAGGTTGTTCCACCTGTTATTCGGCAAGACACTCTACACATTCAACAACGTAAGGAGCCTCGAGTAAGCATGTCGGAGAAGTTTGATGGAACGCGATCCAAGTTCAGAGGATTCATCAATCAAGTCCAACTCATAACGATGCTGCAACCAGAGAGATATCCCACCGAAGAATCAAAAGTTGGATTAGTTGGAACCTTGCTGACAGGATTAGCTCTTTCTTGGTTTGCAGTTCATTTTGAACAAAGATCACCTATTTTGACCAATTTTGAGACATTTATCGCGGCATTAACAGAGGCGTTTGGAGAATATGACAAGGCTCGAGTGGCGTTAAACAAGATCTACGCCTTACAACAAGGGTCGCGCTCTGTATCTGTATATGCTTCTGAATACAGACAACTCGCTGTAGATATCAACTGGGACGAAGAAGCATTAATGGACCAATTTTATCGAGGTTTGAAGGATGACGTGAAGGACTTGTTGCTAAATTTTCCTGATCCCTGCACGCTTGATGAAGCTATCAGACAGGCCGTAAAATGTGATAATCGGCTCTTTCAGCGAAATCAAGATCGACGTTCTTCGAGTTCCTCAAGACAAAGCGCACTTACTGCCTTAACAAAGGTTCATGATTCATATCAAGGCGAGGAAGATATGCAGATCGACGCGACACGCTTCAAGCCATTGACACCGGAAGAGAAGAAACGAAGATTTGAAGAAAATCTATGTCTGAATTGTGGAGAACCTGGACATAAAGCCGGCAGCTGTCCAAAGAAGCGGAAATTACCCGTGACAAAGATTAGAAGCGCCACAATTTTGGAAAACAAGGATGGCCAGTCACAGTAGGGGCCGTGCGACTGGACCTCTGAACACCACCAAAACATCAAGGTCCTTACCTCTCTTCCCAACCCTCTCGATCTTTTACAATACCTATTTCTGTCGGACGTGAAAACATAAAGACTATTAGTTTATTGGACTGTGGAGCATCTGCTTGTTTCATGGATATGGCTTTTGCAAAACTTCATAAGATCACGCTTCAACAAAAGCCTAACCGTGTACAAGCAGAGGTGATAGACGGACGACCTATAGTTGTCGCTTATGAGACTATACCTTTAGACGTAGCAATGGAGGGTCATAGTAGTAGGATTATGTTTAACATAATCAATAGTCCCTCCCATCCTGTTGTTTTTGGGATATCTTGGCTGGAAACGTATAACCCGGACATAGATTGGTTTTCTCGTACTATATCATTCTCGAGAAAACCTCAGCAGCCGGAGGAATGCCAAAGGACTACGAGTAGTAAACCTTTGGTGGTTGGAGCAAAGGCCTTCATGAAGATGGCAAAGGAGGATACACCGTTTATTATCTATGCAACACCTATTCAAGAAGAAACACTGCCTACAACTATTCCAAAGCGATACAAGCAATTTCAAGACGTATTTGAAAAGAAGAATGCGAACATACTACCGGAGCATAGACCGTATGATTGCGCCATAGATCTTCAAGATGGAGCACAACCACCTTTCGGTCCAATATACAACTTGTCACAGAACGAGCTGACGACTTTGAGAGAGGATATTGACGAGAATCTTGCGAAGAATTTTATTCGACATTCCAAGTCTCCAGCAGGGGCACCTATACTCTTTGTAAAGAAGAAGGATGGCTCGTTACGATTGTCTGTGGATTATCGAGGTCTGAACAAGGTCACCGCGAAGAATCGTTATCCGTTGCCACTAATATTGGGACTTTTGGACCAACTCGGCCAAGCCAAGATCTATACAAAGATAGATCTCCGTGGAGCCTATAATCTTGTGCGGATAAAAGAAGGAGACGAGTGGAAGACTGCATTTCGCACAACGTATGGGCATTTTGAGTATAATGTCATGCCGTTTGGATTGACCAATGCGCCGGCCATTTTCCAGCATTTAATGAATGATGTTTTTCGAGAATATCTGGATAGATTCGTCGTTTGTTATTTAGACGACATTATGATCTACTCCAAGGATGTCGAAGAACATGAAGAGCACGTAAAGCTGGTATTACAAAAGCTGCGAGAAAAGGGCTTATATGCCAAGGCAGAGAAATGCGCATTCCACCAACCTAAGGTTGAATTTCTTGGATATATCATATCTAGCGAAGGCCTTATGATGGATCCAAAGAAAGTTCAAGCAGTGACAGACTGGGCGTCACCAAAAACAGTACGCGATGTGCAATTTTTCCTTGGTTTTGCTAACTTTTATCGGATATTCATCAAGAATTATTCACAAGTTGCGGCCCCCTTGACCCGGTTGACATGTAAGGACAAGTTGGAGTGGACACCTGCAGCACAGAAGGCATTTGAAGATTTGAAGGTTGCGTTTACTACAGCTCCAATCTTAGTACATCCTGACTTTACAAAGGCGTTTTATATGGAGACGGACGCCTCCGATTTTGCACTAGGAGCAGTGCTCTCGCAGATGGGAGAAGATGGAAAACTTCATCCTTATTCAAGGAAATTTTCGGCGGCCGAGATCAACTACGAGATTCATGATAAAGAACTTCTTGCTATAGTTGATTCCTTCCAAGAATGGCGTCATCTGTTAGAAGGAGCTGCTCATCCGGTTGTTGTGTATACCGACCACAAAAATCTGGAGTACTTTACATTCGCTCGGGTTTTAAATCGTCGCCAAGCTCGTTGGAATATGTCGTTATCCCGGTTTGATTTTACTATCACATATCGGCCAGGGAAGCAACAAGGATTGTCCGATGCATTATCAAGAAGGGCATATCTTGCACCAAAGGCAGGAGACGCGGCGTTTGATCAACAATGCACAACATTGTTGCAACCTGAACGATTCTGCCTCAATGCAATGTCAATGGCATTACCAATTGATGCCGACTTCTGTCGTGATATTCAGATTGCATCTAACCAAGACCCTTTGTTTTGTAGAACAAAACAACACCATGACAATGACAAGTTCAAGATTCAAGATAACTTGTTGTACTTTGAAGATCGTGTGTATATTCCGGAAGGGCCACTCCGACTCCGCGTGCTTCAGTCTCGCCACGACTTTCCTGCAGCGGGACATTTTGGCTTTAACAAGACATTGGAGCTTGTTTCTCGAGATTTTTGGTGGCCACAAATGTGGAAGGCCGTCAAAGACTTTGTATTATCTTGCGATACATGTTCAAGGTCAAAGAATCCTCGGCATCGACCTTATGGACTCTTGCAACCATTGCCGATTCCCCAACGGCCGTGGTCATCTGTTTCGATGGACTTCATCACAGATTTGCCGCCATCAGCTACTTTTGACGCCATTTGTGTTGTGGTAGACCGGTTGACGAAGATGGCGCACTTTATTCCATGTAGGAAGTCTATTTCTGGTGAAGAGACTGCAAAATTCTTTCTTGACAACATATATCGGTATCATGGCTTGCCAGATGATATTATTTCTGATCGGGGACCCCAATTTATATCTAGATTTTGGAGATCGCTATTTGAGATATTGAAGGTCGACATCAAGCTCTCTTCTGCTTTTCATCCTCAAACTGATGGCCAGACGGAACGCGTTAATCAAGTGTTGGAGCAATATCTACGATGTACAATCAATTATCAGCAAGACGATTGGACATCGTATTTATCACTGGCGGAGTTTGCTTACAACAATTCTATTCACGCGTCAACTCAGCAAACTCCGTTCTATGCCAATTATGGTTATCATCCAAAACTTGATATGTTGGCGTCCACCGGTGACCAGAATCCAGCAGCTGAAAATCTTGCCAAACATTTATCAGAAATTCAAGCTATTCTGAAGATGCAGTTACAACAAGCCCAAGATTTGTATAAGACTTCTGCAGACCGGCTTCGAAAGGAATCTCTTGTTTTTCATGTTGGTGATAAGGTGTGGCTTCTTCGGCGAAACATCAAGACTAGTCGGCCCTGCGACAAATTGGACTATAGGCGACTTGGTCCATTCAATATTCAAGAGAAAATCAACCGAGTTGCGTATAGGTTGGAGTTACCTGCTTCCATGAAGGTACATCCAGTTTTCCATGTCTCTCTTCTAGAATCATATAAAGAGTCTACTATCTCGGGACGATTACAACCATCTTTGCCCTCTGTTGAAGTAGAAAATCATGAAGAATATGAAGTGGAGGAGGTCCTTGATTCGCGGAGGAGAAGGGGAAAGTTACAATATCTTATCCATTGGAGAGGATATGACATTAGTGAACGAACGTGGGAGCCAGCCGCAAACTTGTCAAATGCGCCGCTAAAGGTACAAGAATTTCATCAACGATATCCTGAAAAGCCAAAACCACATCGTGGATGAAACTTCACGAAAACGCTTCTTGTATAGGTATAAAAGATAGAGTTTTAGTATGCAAAAAACACAACTACGTGTGCTGTTTGTTTGATTTCCTGTAACCATATCAAATTTACAAGTACTTCTAGACATGGAAAGCGAAGAAGTAGATACTACATAAGCTGTACTTTCTCAGCCTAGCGGATCACGTCGACGTCCTCGAGATGAAGAGCCAACCGAACCCAGAAGGCGTCGAAGGATACCAAGCAGCAGATCATTTGTATTGGTGTTAGAAGTTGAACCTGCCGGAGAAGGCCGTCCTGAGGGCGTATTTGCAGGACGTTTTCATAACAAAGCTACGGAGGTTCAGGCATGGTCACAAGTCAAAGGCGCTGGGCACTATCGATGGCTGCAAAGACCCATGAGTCATCTACCTCGAGCAAGACAGTTGGAATACATTGCAGAGACTATGCGCCAAGTGTTCGATTTCTTGCGATTTTGAAGGTGATCGTGTTTTAAGCTTCTCGGAGACCTCGAAGCTAAAGGGGAAGGTGATGTCACGGCCACGTACTCAGGAAACAACTTAGGAAGACTCTAGAAGGATCTAGAAGTTCCTAGAAACTCCTGGAAGTTTCTATAAGTTTCTGGAAGCTTCTAGAAGCTCCTGGAAGCTCCTAGAAGTTCCTGGAAGCTTCCGGAAGCTCCTGGAAGTTCCTGGAAGTTTCTAGAAGTTCCTGGAAGCTCCTGGAAGCTCTTGGAAGTTCCTGGAAACTCCTGGAAGTTCCTAGAAGGTCTTAGAAGGTCTTAAGTTGTGGTAGGTTCAAGAGAACCTTCTTTTGAGCTAGTATAAATAGGAGTCGAGGCTGAGGGCAACCTCAGTCTCGACAACGCATCTCTTGGAGCTCTAGCTTACACCTCTTGGTGTTGTTGTGTACTCTTCTTGGTTAATCTAAGTCCTGTTCAAGCTATATCTAGAGTTCCTCTTCTAGTTCGAGTCTTTCTTGTAGCTTGTCTTCTCGTGTCCCTGACATTCTACATGTTGGAGGATGTGCGCTTCAAGAAGACTTGCGTCTCATGTATTTTTGTTGCACAATGATCTGGTAGAGCTAGAATAGGTCGGAAGAAGAGAGTGATTGCCGGACTTACGCCTCAACAGGATGCAGCGATTCTGGCTCAACCATTCATGGGCCGAACTGATAGGAGAGGGTGTCAATTACGGCTGACTTTCTTCATCACGAGAAAATTTTGTGTGGCAGCAAAAGCTGAGTTGTATAATCTGTGTGCTATTGATTTTAGCATTGCTGAAGATAACATGGGAAGATGTTCGTTTTGACAAGCAATCATCTAAGAATCACAAAATTGATCTGAAGCACTGTCAGCCTGAGAAGTTGGGACGTCTGGTAATATTTTACCATGTAAGTTTTTTTTTTGAATTGCATTATTTTATAATGTTCTAAAGAAATAATTTTTTTTTGCAAAGGCCAAAAGGCCACTACATAATTTGACATTTTCTGAAAGATTATCAAAATTAAACATTTTGGGCATTTTTATAATTTTCATAATTTTAAAAAATAAAAAGAAGTAAACCTAAACATGCATATATTTTGAATAACAATGTTCTCATTTCTCTCATACTTTGAACGCCATAGAAGGTTATAACGTTTCACACATTTTCCATTAAAATCAAGGTATTAAAATTTTTTAATACACAAAAAATTCTTCCATGCAATAAATCCCTCCACGTCAGACATGCTGGATGACGTCGCACCAAAGTTGTGTTCCCCACCAGTGAACGGATGACTTCTGCGCCACATCCAGCGAGTGTGGCCAAGGTCGTTCATCCGCGAGGAACTCATGAGCCAGCAGGGAGTCGACAATGACAACCCGCATTCAAGCGCAGGCCGGTGTGGCTCCGCCTTCGAAGCACTGGGTCTGGCTCTGGCTTCGCAGCACTCACTTCCCCACTCCCCTTCCTCGCCCCAACTTACTTCATCTCAGCTCCAGGTTCACTCGCCCCGACGCCGGATGTGCGTGCCCGTGAGCTTCGATCTCCACACCTCCCACTCGCCACCGCGCTAAGCGACCTCTTCATGGCCATGCCGGACTCGGCCCTGCCTTCGCCTCCCCCGTCATCCAGGTACGCCAACCGCTCCTCCGATCCTCGCTCAATTTTGCATCTGCTCTGCCCGGCTCTCGCTCCGCATTCCGCCCTCTGCATCGCCCGCACGGGCACGGGCAGGGCGGGATTGCACCAGATCCCGTGCCGTGGATGAGGCAGCGCGCTCGTGCCGGCTCCTCATCGTTTCCGGGTGGTCGATCTCGCGGTTTTTCAGAATTTCTCCTGCACGCATTTTTAGGGCAGCGCGGTCACTGACCGGGGATGCGGTTCGCGCTGTGGAAGCGATCGAGTGGGATTGTGTTCCGGGGTTGTAGCGGGCGCGGTGTGCGATTCGAGCTGCGTTAGCTTTGGATTTAGGGTTTCCATGGGCGTGGGTGAGTGGTGTGTTGACTGGTTCCTGGTGTGGTGGTGCGATGGTGTGAGCAGGTAGGGCGGTTGTTGTGGACTGCGAGCAGCGGCTGAGATGGCCAATGCGGAGGTGTTCGACTCGTACTTCCGGCGGGCGGATCTCGACAAGGATGGGCGCATCAGCGGACAGGAGGCGGTGGGGTTCTTCCAGGGCGCCGGGCTCCCGCAGATGACTCTTGCCAAGGTTCGTGCTTCTGAATCCTGTTTTGTGACTTGGACGGTTTGGTTTCAATCGGATGAGCTGTTATCTGAATTGTTCTCCGTCGATTCGCGGACGACGGGAGTCCCGTGGGGTCATGATTGGGATGGTGGAAGCATTCGTGGATTCTTCGAGGGGGGTTGTTGTGGATCGGACGTGCATCTGAGAGCGAGGGATCACGGACCCGCACCAAGTCATGAACGATGTGATACACTTGCCATGAACGGGAATTATGGGCTTTGAGTCATGGACGGATGCCGATTCTGCGCTGGTCATGGTCGAGTCCTGCAGGGAATGGTGTCGACATTGGAGACGAGGTGACAGATGACAGAGATGATGCTACGGATGCAGAGAATCGTTTCAGTCCTATGGAATCGAGGGAGTGTCTCTCAATGCGTCGTGGTATTCATTCCAGCGCTCTCAGGAAAGTGTGCTGCTTGCGTTTGGTAGAGGCACCTTC
Organism: Ceratodon purpureus; assembly: GCA_014871385.1. Classification (NCBI taxonomy): domain Eukaryota; kingdom Viridiplantae; phylum Streptophyta; class Bryopsida; order Pseudoditrichales; family Ditrichaceae; genus Ceratodon; species Ceratodon purpureus. The sequence continues at coordinate 7,181,853 of CM026423.1, forward strand.
TGCAGGGCGTGCCGGTATCCCCTCGGGTTACAGTCTTGGAGTCGAGTGGGCCAATTTAGGGCATGAGGGACTGCAGGGGAAGGGCTTGGCGAAAGGGCATTTACTGCAACCCTGTAGCCATGCAGGTCATGTTGACGGATGATTCTCCAGAGAGGTAGTTATGGGACGTTCAAAAGTAGTCGGCACAGATGCCGGCACTGTGCTGATGTGCATGGTTCGAACCATGTTTAGTAGTTGATCTTCACCGGAGAGTCGCGAACTGGCACTCTGGTGACGGACCTGCGAAGCACTGAAAGGCTCGGTCATGTCTTTATCAGTGGGAGACTTCCAGAGTACGCAAAATCGGAGCTTCGAGGGTCGCAATTTGATAGGGGATCGCGACTTGGAAAGAGACCATGCGATTTGCGTGTAGAAAACAGTGCTACTCTCTCTGTTTGTCATGAGTGGAAGATGACGTTCGAGGACTTTCGGCACCGGGTGCCTTTCCGATTTGGGGACGGACCGAGGAAGAGTAATATGTATTGTTTTACTTCCCGGTAACTCAGGGTCATGTATGGTGCCGCCGTAGTCGAAGATGGCTGGGTCATTTGTTGTCGTAGTCGACCAATTTTCCGGTCATCCATTCCACCATTCTTCAATGCCACGCATATAACCTAACCGTTGGGCACCAGCATTTGACCCTTGCGGTCGGACTCTGGTTGGACGCTGGATTCCAGCTCTCGGGTAGAGCACTGGGTCTCGATCGGTGTTGGTATCCTTGTCGACTGACCCGTTGGACCATCTGACTCCATACGAGTGTTTTATTCGATAGGATTGCTGTCACGTTGACATGTCTTTCTGTTCAAAATTTTGGTAGCGTTGTTGAGGGCTTGCAGGGAACGTGTGGAACTAAGATGGTGCTTCTGTGGGCTGGTTCAGATATGGCAATTCGCCGATCAGGGACGGACCGGTTTTCTGTCTCGGGTGGAGTTCTACAATGCTTTGAAGCTGGTGACCGTTGCCCAAACAGGTCGGGAGATCACTCCGGAGCTGGTTCGGGCCGCGTTGACAGGTCCGGCCGCCGCACAGATTCCACCCCCTCGAATCAACACTCCTGGGGCCCAAGCTGGTGGAGGTCCTGGAGCACCTGGGCCGGTGGCGAGCTCGCAGGGGGCTGCTCCGGTGCGGGCCCCTGGGCCGGCGGCGTCTCAGGGGGTGGCGAACGGGCAGGAGTCACATGCGCGTAGCTTGCAGGGCAGCAATGGTGGCATGAACGTGAGGCAGGCGGGGGTGGTGGGCAATGGATTGGCAGGTTCGCAGGGAGCTCCGGCGAAGCAGTTCTCGCCTCATACGAACAGTGCGCCGAGTGCACCCATGCCACAGGGGGCGTTCGGAGGGGCGGCGAAGCAACTGGCTCCGCAGACGAACAGTCTGTCGGCCGGAGGTTCTGGAGTGCCGCAGCTGACGGCTCAGACGAGCAGCTTGTCGCGGTACCCTCCTTCTGGGGGGCAGGTTCAGGTGCCACCGACGGGGTTTGCACAACAGGGTTGGGCAAGGCCTCCTGCCGCTGGCGGACCGCCAGCGAGACCATCGTTGGGGAGCTTGTTCACGACAAACTCGACATGGCCACCGAAGGAGACGATTCCTGCGAGTGCAAGCCAAGGGTCGGGTTCTACGAGCGTGTCGAGTGGGCAAAGTGTGACGACGACCCCCAGCTCGGGTCAGTCCAGGCCCGTGACGCCTGCGTCGTCAGCGTCGACTGTTACGACTTCCCATGCGAGCGCTGGCACGACGACGGCGGGTCCGGGTCCGGTGTCAAGCTTGACGAAGAATGGGTCTGCGGGAGCAGGGTTCAATGCCGGGATCGATCTGTTCAGCAGCGGGTTCAAGGCCACACCTCCGAGTGAGACGGCCAGTAGTGTGGCGGGTTCCGGTCCGGGTGCGGGGAGTCAAGTTGCGAAGGCCGCATCCGTGACACCTCCTCCTCCACAGGCGAAGCAGGCTGTTGCGTTGCCGTTGGACGAGTCAATGTTCAGCGCCCCGAGTGTCCCAGCCGTGCAGATGCCAGGGCAAAGCGGTGGAAGAGGCCCCGTTGCTGGCGCGAACTTTCAGGGTGCACCGAGAGGTGGTGTGATGGAGATGGGCCCAGGATCGGGGCCGACGCCGCAGGGCGGTCCGGTGGCGGGGGGCTCGTGGCCTCAAATGTCTGAGAGCGATGTCCAGAGGTACACCCGAGTGTTTATGAAGGTGGACACGGACAAGGACGGGAAAATCACGGGAGAGCAAGCCCGGGAGCTGTTTCTGAGCTGGCAACTTCCAAGAGGTAGGGTGGGTTGAAATGTGGCGAGGGGTGAAGTGGCCATTGGTGGGGGGAGATGGTGGTTTGGAGATTGGTTGGGGGCGAGGTGAGCGAGTTCTGATGGAGCGTGGGTTTTGTGGTTGTTTCAGGGGTTTTGAAGCAAGTTTGGGATCTGTCGGATCAAGACAATGACAGCATGCTGTCTCTGCGCGAGTTCTGCACCGCACTGTACTTCATGGAGCGGTTCAGGGAAGGGCGGGCGCTCCCATCGACGCTGCCTGCAGGCATCCACCCGGACAGCTCGCAAGTCTCGGCGGGGGCGGTTCCTCAGGGCCCCGGCGGTCAGAGTGCTCCTGTTTGGCGACACGTACCAGGTCTTGAGCGTCCCGGAGTCTGTCGTGAAGGCGTGCTTGATTTGCTGAAGTGGCTTGGAGTTGCAGGATGGTGGGATTTAGGGGTTGGAATGTCGCTGAGAATGTCGTGTTCTGACGGTGTGGTTGATGCTGGCAATCAGGTCCTGCACAGACGGCGAGTGCTCCTACGGTGGCGGGCCCTAAAGCAGCCGCTGAAGCGGCCCCGGTCCCGGCCCCGACGATGCTACAGATGCCCGAGAGAGCCGTCCCTGCCCCAGGCCAAAGTGGCCCCGAGGCACCAGTTCAGGAGCCTTACAAGTCGAAAGTACCAGTTTTGGATGAGGATTCGGTGAACCAGCTGAGCCGCGATGAGCAAGAGATGCTGAAGACGAAGCATAAAGCTGCCGAAGAGGCAGACAAGAAGGTAGTGGGAGGAGGGGATGAATTGTGGGCAGTGTTGGAGGAGTCGTGGCATGGAGAGATGGTTGATCGCTTTTGTAGTGTGATGTGGTGCGGGGCGTCACGGTCTTTGTTTCCGGTTTTTGAGAACTAAAGATTGTGTCTATTTCGGATGTGTGTGAGCGCAGGTATTTGAGTTGGACAGGGAGATCCAGGATTACAAGGAGAAGATTGAGTTGTACCGGGCGAAGTTGCAGGAAATTGTGAGTGACTGCACTGGAAAACTGGCTGTTTGATTGAACGATTTGATGCAGGAACGCCATCTGTCGGGAGACTTTGATGTAAGAATGTGTGGTGTCTCGGGAAGCACCTTGTCGTCGATGGCGTGTCGTGGGTGCTAATGTAAAGAATGGGTTGGAATGTGGCAGATTCTGTTCAAGAGCAAGTGTGACAATCAGCTGAACGAGGTGAAGGAGAGCGTCGCTACAGAAATACGGGAGGTTTGTACACTGTTGGACCCATCTATGTTTGTGACACGAGATGGTTCACTGTGCACATTTGTGGGCCGTTGTGGTGGGTGAGGCTCAAGTTGGGCGAATGTGTGCGTGAAACAAGGGACGGTGAATGAGTGCATGAAGTAAGGGTTGACGTGGTTTGTGATTCAGATGGATGCGCTGGGCAAGAAGTACGACCAGCGGTTCAAGGCAGCGGGAGAAGTGAGTTCACGGTTGCAGGCGGAAGAGGCAGCCTTCCGAGATATCCAGGTCTGTCACTACTTGATCGAGCACTCGTGAGTCCTGCCGGACTGGTGGTAGCTTGGATGGGCGTGGACTCTGTTATCTGGTGATTGGTTAGATGTTAGGTGAAGCGTAGTCGGGTTCTTCCTGGGAAGTTGTTTGATACTGGCTGGGTTGGTGGTGTGCTTGCATGGGTTCATGGTGGAATGGATGTCGTGAGAGCGGCAGTGTGGGATTGAGACATTTGGGTCCTGTTTCTTGTCCGTGTGTTTTGAGCTTTAGGTGGAGGTCGCGCATTGTCTGGAGAAGCATTCTGTTGGGTTAGTGATGATCGTGATGGTGATTTGGTGCAAAAGTGGGGAGGTATTGACGGCTGTTTTGTGGGCGTGTGACAGGAAAAGAAGATGGAGTTGTACAATGCTATTGCGAAGCTTGATAAGGGTGGTGATGCTAATGAATCAGTTGAGGTAAGTTTCTGCCTATACGCGGTTCTGTTTTGCAGCGAGCTGTGTATGGAATTGTTTTGGGGCTTGGTGGGTATGGTAGCAATAGCTATTCTTATTCATTCTGTTAGTATGCCCTTGAGCGTGCTTGATAGAAGTGGGCTTTTCATTGAGGAGAGGATAGAGATCGGTTGAGACGCGTTTGCGTTGGAATCCATGAGTTGGTTGTCGACTCTGATTGAGGTGTTGGCTGGGGTATCAGAATCGTGCTAACCATCTTTCGGCAAGTCTGGACGATTTGAAGAAGTCCCTGTACGAACGAGGCAGAGCTCTTGGAGTAAAGCCAAAGTCAGCGGTTCCTATAGAGGTGTCCACCGGTACGGTTTGTCATTGGAGGTGGTTTTCTTTGGTTGTTTTACTTTGTGGTGCGGGATGGTGGTCAGGGTGTTTGGAGGTGTGTCGATTGGCATAGTAAACGCGGTGGTTTGTGGGGTTTATGCGGTCAGGTTTCGAAGGAGTTCCAGACAATGCCATGGAATGGGTGGAAGACTGGGACAAGTTTGACGACGAAGGTGCGTGTACATGTGGTTTTTTGCGTGCTTTGTGTATGGTTATGTCTGCCGGTCTTGTGTTATGGTTTTACCTGATCTGGGTGTGACTGGCATTGAGGGGGCATGCTTTGGATGGCATGTGTTGAGGCTTGAACACGCACTGGGCATGGCAGATATTGCAGTGACCTGGTTGATGGGTGTTCGTGTAACAATGACGTGTGAGCATTTAATGTGTGGTTGTGTGGCCCATTGCTGAGCGGTTGTCATCTTGGGCGGTCGCAGGATTCACAAACGTGCGTGACATCATGGACGATCTGGGTGACGACGTTCCATCGACGACGAAGTCCGCATACTCTGCACCATGGGGCAACGGTGAGAGCCTGTTCGATGATGGGTTTGACTTCTCATCGGAGCCGAATCTGCCGGGCGAGGATTTGAAGACAGGGCACGACGAGGAGCCCTTCTCAACATCGGAGAAGGGCAGAGCGTTCGAGGATAGTCCCGATCACGACGCATCGACATCTCATTCTCAGCAGAAAGATTATGCCTTCAACTCGAGTGTTCCGAGCGGAAGGTGAGTGGGAGGGTGATGTGGTTTGCATCCGTGATGGTGATGTTGTGAGCTGGATATATGTACATGAAGTGGTGACTGAGCAAGAGAGTGGTGCAGGTTCTCAAGTGCTATGGACTCCGACGGCGACGCTTTCCACGGCGAAGCGACGTTCGATTCTGTGAACGAAAGGTGCGGCTGTGTTGATTTTCCCTCCCATGACGCTCTTCCTGTGCCTGTCCGTCAGCCTTTGTGTGACGTTGGATCGAGAGGCACAATATAGGCGCTCCAAGCCTCCCTCCTTGATCATCGTCTTTGTCACGTCAGGTCGATTTCAGTGCTTGTGATCTGGGCCTTTCGTTTCTAGTGCCGGTTGTTATTCTCATGCTTTGGTTCGTCGTGTGGTGATCACAGCTTTGGGCAAGGGCAGAGTACTTTTGATTCTAGAGACCCGTTCGGTGACAGCGGGTCAGCGTGGGGTTTCCACGATGAAGATTCGAATGCAGATTTCCGTACTTCTTGGGGGCAGGCGGGCAGCAGCGTTCCTAGCACCCAGGTAGCTCTTGTTTGCGGATGGCGGTGTCGTGTTGGTTCCCTTACGTGTGGAGACGTTTTGAAACAATGAGTCGTGATTCAACAGTTGAATTGGACTCTTGATGATAGCATCGTGAAAGTTCACAGTTGGTGGAATTTTGGGGTTGGCTTTATGAATCGTGCGGGTGGTCCGTTTCTGGTGTTGTCAGGGAGATCGGCCTTGAGTGGACTACGTTGTTACCAGAGAGCGCTTTTGTGTGTTATGGGGTATTATTCTGAGTTTTCTGTACCAGAATCCGTCCATTGCGGATGATTCTTGGTCGTGCCTCTGTTGTGTGTTCTGAAGGATTTGCGGGGCTTTGTTGCAGACCTCATTGGATTTGGCTAGCTCACGAGGGCAGACACGGTTTGGGAGGGAACGAGGCTCTATTGCGGATTCTTTGGACATGGATTCCCTGAGGGTGTCGAGCCCAAGGGGGGCCCTGTTCGATGGATCGATTCGGATATCCAGTCCCGGAGGTTTCGACAGCTCGAGGCGGGAGTCGAGCCCAGGTGCGCGAGGGTTCGGTGGACTATCGAGTCCCGGGTGGAGCTTTGATCGGAATGGAAACGGGCACGAGGACTACAAGAGCGCGTTTGCGGCGTTCGATTCGCCCAAGTCAAATGCTTTCGGGTCCCCTAAGTCAAATGCGTTCGGATCCCCGAAGAACGCATTTGGGTCGCCGAAGAACGCGTTTGGGTCTCCTAAGAATTCTTCGTCGTATTTTGGCAACTCTAGTTTCGATGCGGCACCGTCGTTGTTCGGCGGGAGTCCGGGAGTTTCGAAGAGGGAGGATCCATTTGGTTCGGCTGGCGGAAGCTTCATGCGGTTCGACTCATTTGGGGGTCCTGGAAGTCCTGCAGCCGGAGGCAGAGGTTCAGGTTTGGCTTCTTCCCAGTGCTAGAAAGTATCGGTTTCCGATGTGCATGGGAAGAGATGGCTGATTTTGGAAGCAAGCGGTGCGAGCAGCTGCATTCATCATGTCCTGGACTGTCAATCTTACGTGTCGATTGTTTGATTGTGTGGAGCCCGGATGGGTGTGAGCTTCGACTAGGACGGCGGTAGTGCCGTTGGCGGATTTAAAGCTGAGCCAGTATTTGACTTGTGTTGTGGGTGAGCAGGAGGCGAGTTCGATCACAGTGGCATGGGGCACGATGGAGAGAAATCGATGCAGAGATTCGACTCGTCGAACAGCATGAGGCCCGACCGAGACCGCAGGCGTGGGTTCGGTTCGGACGACGACTCTGACCCGTTCGGGCCATTCGGCGGGTCAGGTCCCTTTGGTGGAGGGCCCCCAGCAGCAAAGCAGACTAATGTCTGGAGTGCATTTTAGAGTGTCGTTGTGCGCGCTGCCTTTGTATGTGGAATTATTTGTAGGAAGGTATGTTGTTGCATCCTACGTTATGAGATGCAGAGGGTGTGAGGTGGGTCTGTATCGCGCATTTTGTAAGGATTTTTTCAGCATGGAAGCGAGAAGCGAGTTAGTAGCTACGACGAGCGCTTTTTTCAGTGTATCTCCGTATTCATATACATTCTAAGTAGCAGTAGGGTAAATGTAGAGAAGGAAGGTGAGGGAACGATTCTGATTTGTACTAGCAATTGCAGTAATAATGGTGGGGTTTTGTGAGAAATTGATGACAAGCCATTCCACCTGGCTTGGCTGGTTTCTTTCTTGATGTTGGGGGTTTTCATCCGTCCGCATTCATCAATCGTGTTTCATAGTTTGGTTACATCCTGTTTTATATAAAGGGATTGATGTAGCGCTTAAACCGGAATCCCGGTTTAACGGGGGACGACTGCACCAGAAAGCGCTATTTTTGGAGTCTCAAAGGGCACAGTCGGTTTGTAAATATGAAAACATGGATCGGGAAACCATGGGAGAATACGAACCATAGAGAATATAGTTAATACAGAGTTTTCAAAGGTCTAAGAGTAATAGTTATATTTATGGGTTTTTGGATGCAAAAAGAATTGGTTTCCGTGTGCTCTCCTACTGCTGTTATCGTGTCACTTTTTTGCAGCCAGGGAGTTATGTTTATCTAGGAACGCTCTACAATCACGAGTTGAGGAGAAGGTATCTCGAATTTTGGAGGTTCAAGACTTGCCTCGGCTTCATGATAATATTCTAGTCCATGCAGAAGCAACTCAGAGAGACCGAGCTCATCACCTGTACAGCTACTCGACAAGCTCTATCAGTTTCAGCTCGGAGCTTCTGACGGTCCGGTCTCAATCTCCCGAGCACGAAATCGAAATCCGTTTGGAGCTGCGAGGACCTCCTTCAGGAAACCTGCAACCAATCACTAAAGCATGGTGGGATCAAAACGTCAGTTAATTTGTGTGGGAGCATCCTCAGAGCAGGAGTCACGTAACAGAGGTAGCGTCAGACCAGATTTAGAAGTCACAAGCGGATTCTCATTTGGTTTATCAGCCAGAGACCGGCCTTTGGACAACGTGAGTTCGTCCACTTCAAGACATAGTGTTGGGAACTCGGCCCATCCGAGCGGTGCTCCAGTTGGTGTGTCACCCTTCGCAGCGAGATGGCGTATCTGGATGTGAGGCAACCAGGCTCACCGGTAGGCTCCTTGCGCAACTTTGGAATGCGTTGTGAGAGGGATCATGGCTTCCCTTGCAATGAGGTCGAGAACGAGGAAGACGATTCAGAGGTTTCTCATCAGAGTGTTCATTCAAGAGTCACACACTTGGTTGAAGACGGGCAATTTCATTTGTTCGACAGGGATCTGGAATCAGAGGATCCATCTGGAAGCTGCAAACTCGGAGGAGCCCCTTGCATTCTCCCCGAGCTTACTCAGGCGATCCAACTCTTCAAACTATCAGCACTAGGAACAATTAGACTAAATTACCAACATTTTTAATCTCAGAATTGTTCATGCAGATCGTTCAGCGCGAGTGCTGGATGGATGCTAGAACACGACAAGTAATCCATTGAAACAGAACATTACTGCAGGTGCTAGAGCGCCAAGTTCAAAATCGATTGATTCAGAATATAGAATCAATGATCTTGTTACAATTATGTGAATATACAATTATGATCTGCAGGGTTTACAAATACACTTGTTGATCAAATACACTTGTTGATCTCTGAACAATTTATAAATTTTTGTGGCTTTCCATAGCCATGTACTTGAGAGAAATAGAAAGTGTGCTACCATACGTTGATTGTACCTGTAGAGCACACAATCGACTCTACAATAAAATCTTTTATCTGCGGGAATGTTTGTGTTAGCCATTTTACTCCGTTGCTCATTTCTAACCTTGCTCGAGGGATAATGTTCGTGAGGATCTTGGTACAACTGATTCTTTTTCCTTGATGAATCAACTGGGATTCAAGATACAATCGTGCGAATAGCTTCAATGTTTCTGATACTAAACCAGAACAAGAGCCTCAACATTCCAATTTCCGAACACCTCGATTTCCAGTCGACTACGATGCTGCCGACCTCGATTTACCCACCATAATATTAATAAAGATTGGACATGTCCAACACATTTCCCGAAAGATGCTGCCGACTAAGTGACTAGTTCCAAGAAATCTTGAAGGTGACATGATTGTGGACCTTGTCCGATGTTCTGTGGAATACGTCGAAACTGAGGACGAAATAAACCTGCCAAGTTGCAGCTCCACAGCCTTGGTTAATCCACAACATATCTTATTCAAGCAGGCAGGTACACCACAGTGTAAGCAAAGTCAGTTCTCGTGCGATGAATACTGTATCAATGTAAAATTATTACCTTCCCCAATGCACTGAGTTGAAAAGTCTCACACATGCAAACCATTATGTCTGTACACGGCAACTTGCAAATAGCAACACACGCAGGCACTGAACAGTAGATCACTGTAGTCAGCAAGCAGGGCAGTCGGAGGAGCTGACAACACAAGTTTCACCAAATCCTACTTAAGGAAACTCCAAGTAAAAGGCGTCAGAACTCAGGGAACCAGATCAGTTTGCGCCGGCACACAACCCTGTCAACTGATGGCCTCAGTCAATATCTGCATCTTGCATTAGATAAGTTCGATACAGCGTTAGTTTCCTTAGAACCACATTTTCGAGTCCTGCCATGGCGTTTCAGACGTGCTGGGATGCAGGGTAACAGAGACCGCGGGCGATGCCTGTGGTCGCTCGACACGAAAGACGTTCACCTCCTACTTCCAGATGGTTGGGGTCACGAGGACGGGAGGACGCTCAAGTGAAGGCCATGCGATTGAGGGAAACGGAGTAGTAGGCTGTGTACCACAATTTGACGCGTGTGAGATCAAGTCCTTGAAGAGGATAAGCTTACGGCAAGAGGTTAACTAACTCCATCTCGGCACCTCCTTCTCGTTTAGGAACACTGGTATTCCTGGAGCGGAGACACAATTAGAGCTGCATACTTACTTCGACATCCACATCTGGCACCTTAGCCGACCGCCATGAACGATTCCGAAGCGAGCTCGAGTGGTGCGGTCACAGAGTATTACGACGTGTTTCTGAACCACCGCGGGCCCGATGTGAAGGCCACGTTCGTTGCGCATCTGGAGGACGCACTCCGATGTGCTGGATTTCGTCCCTTCCTGGACGTTCGGTCGCTGATGAAGGGCAACCCCGCTCTCAAGTCCATCGACCAGGCTCTGGACATGGCCAAAGTACACATCGCAGTTGTGTCTAGAGGGTATGCCGAGTCCAAGTACTGCCTGAACGAGCTCGTGGCGATGATGAGAAGCGGCAAACCCGTTCTCCCTGTGTTCTACGACGTGGAGCCTGTGGATCTGCGGTGGGTGGAGAATGGGCCGTTTGCAGAGGCCTTCGAGAAGCACAAGTCGAAGGGACGAACCCAGAAGAAACTGCAAGCGTGGCGAGATGCTCTCGGAGGCCTCGCAGGCATTACGGGGTTCCGCCTGGCTGATTTCAAACGGTGAGTGATTTCACAACCACAGTGTCTTGCAACCATCTGAGGAATTTGTTTTGTCGTATCCAATACTTTGCAGAGATGAGCATGACGATGGACAAATGTTCTAGACCCACGTGCATCGATATTTGTAAATGCCGCCACAAAAACGTGTAGGAATGTCATGAATTTCTTTCCGTTCATGTTGTATATGTAGAACTTGCTTTACTAACTAAATCACACACAATGAGTAATAACTGATAAAAAACAAACTAACACCCCTCGGTTATATACCAAGGGTCTCAACCACCTACACTAACACCCCTCGGTTATATACCAAGGGTCTCAACCACCTACACTAATGCTCCATCTACTTACTGTAATCTAACTAACTACCTTCCCTACCAAACCTGTGTCAGCGGATACAATCTCCTTGAATCTCTCTCTCGGTATTTGGTTTACTATTCCCTGGTTGACTTATGGATGAATCATCTGTAGGATGACTGAAGTATCCAACACCTCCCCTCACTACCGTCAAGATGTACACATTTAGGTTGTGCTGGATACCCCTTAGTGTGTGATCCTCTGAGAATGAAGTCAGGATGAGTACACCGACTCAGTCTTCGGTGTGGAGTGCCTTCGTCCTTGTGATTTGGGCTCTTCGCTTGTTGTTCCAAAAACTGTCGGATAGGCTCTGTGTATGGGCTTGTCAACAGTGGGAGAGTAATTCGATTGACAACGATTTATCTTCCTCAGGTGATAGTGAGGAAATAATTGATCAATCTCCTAGGGTTTCTCAACCCTCTTTTGACTGTGAGGCACAATTGTCCTCCCCTCCTTTTAGTGCTTCGGTGAGTTCTCGCCCATCAGTACAAGCTACACCAGTTGCCTCTCCATCGCATGGCGATCTGGAATGGCATGTCTTGAACTTTTGCAGGCTCGATGCTCCAGGATACAGGCGTGCAGCTCAGCGGCATCGATGGAAGTACCTTTCCTTCACTGAGCGTCTTCGAGCTGAGACGGTCCATTTCCAATTCCTCCTCAGTGAGAATATGTGTGACTTTGAGCTCCCGGTCCATTCCTCTGCTCGACCTGTGCCTAGTTATGTGTCTCTCAGGGATTGCCCCCCTGATTACACTGTGGCTCCTGGTTACTATGAGATCTAGATGTAGTAATCAGCCCTAGTTGGTTCCTTAGTTTTCCAAACTGTGATTTTCCTAATGCTTTAGTAAACAGATCCGCTACCTGGTCTGTTGTAGATATGTGCTGTAGGTCAATGGACTTAGCTAGGACTTGTTCTCGAATGTAGTGATATTGAACCTCAATGTGTTTGGTTCGTGAGTGGAATACAGGATTATGAGCAATTTTCACGCTACTCTGATTGTCACAATGAATCACTGTGGATTCTTTGCATTTTGCTACTTGTAATTCTTGTAGTAACCTTCGTAACCAAACAACTTCCTTTGTACTATCGCACATGATCCTATATTCTGCTTCTGTTGAACTTAGTGAGACTGTAGGTTGCTTACCACTTTTCCACGTGATGGGAGTAGTACCAAGTCGAAATAAATAGCCGCCAGTTGACTTCCTGTCCTCCTGATCTCCAGCCCAATCTGCGTCGCAAAAGCCTGATAAAATACTTTCCTCCCCTCGACGGTACAGAAGGCCGAGATCAGTAGTGCCACGTAAGTAGCGAAGGACATGTTTGGCAGCGGCCATGTGAGTAGTTTGAGGGGCGGAGCCATACCGGCTTAACATACCAACAGCATAAGTGATGTCAGGGCGGGTGACATTGAGAAATAAAAGCTTGCCGACAAGACGTTGATAGTCATGAAGATTGGCTGCAGGTGCATCCATTTGCTTTCGCAGCTTGAGTCCGGGGAGCATGGGCACCGTGGCAGGATTGCAATCCGCCATGCCAGTATCTTCAAGTATTTGAGTGATGTAGCCTTGTTGAGTGAGAATAAGCCCTTGAGGGTCGAATAAAAATTCAACACCTAGTGAGTAACTTAAGAGCCCAAGGTTTGTCATATCAAACCTGTTGAGAAGCTTGGAACGAATAGTGTCGAGGCAGGCTCCATAATTCCCCGCCAGATAAACATCATCCACATATAACAGAAGCATGGCAATCTGAGTGCCATGAGTGATAAAATAAAGATTCGGGTCGGAATGGGACTGTTGGAGACCCAGTTCTTTGATGCATTGATCAAATTTGTGATTCCAAGCCCTGGGGGCTTGCTTTAATCCGTAAAGAGCCTTCTTAAGGCGACATACCTTGTGGGGGTGATTACCGCTCTCAAATCCCTGCGGTTGTTGAACATATACTTCGTCTTCGAGTTCCCCATTGAGAAAAGCACTTTTCACATCAAGGTGATAAATGGGCCAGCCTTGGTGACCACATAACGCAGCAACAGCCCGAATAGTGTCCCATTTGGCGACAGGTGCAAATGTTTCGGAGAAGTCAAAACCAGCCCGTTGCTGGAATCCTCTGGCCACTAGCCGCGCCTTGAGCTTGGCGGTGGTTCCATCCGGGTTAGGCTTGGATTTGAAAATCCACTTGGTGGTAATTGGGCGCCGGCCCGGGGGACAGTCCACAAGATCCCATGTGTTGTTTCGATGGATGGAGTCCATTTCGTGGCACATGGCTTGATGCCACCCAGGATGGGAAAATGCCTCAGCAAAGGTTTGTGGCTCAGGAACGATGGTGATGGTACCAACGAAAAAATCCCGTAGAGAACTCGGGGGTTTGCCTGCGGTACTGCGGGAGGGGCGAGCTGAGCCGAGCAAGATGGAGGACGTCGGTGCTGCACGGTCAGAGCGGCGTTGATAGGTGATAATTGAGGAGGGAGCTGCTAGAGCGCTCGAGGATTCAGATTTGGAACTGGTCGTTAGAGTGCCGTCGGAAAAATCAGCAGACGGGGCCAAGTAAGAGGTAGTCGGACGAGCTGGTGACGCAGCGGGAGGACCGAGGGCATCGAGTGGCAATGAGCAAGGAAGGGTCTCGGGCACTGAGACACCTGGACCAGTGTTGGGCCGGATTGGGGACGCTGGTGTAAGCAGAGGCTCCTCAGTAGGCATTGATGCCATCGGATCAACAGAAAGACTTGCATCGTCTGTCTCAGATGTAGGCCACGAAAAACAAATGGTGTCTTGGGATGGGGAAGCACGCACATCACCGGAATAAAACAGTTGGTGTTCATGAAACGTCACGTCCTTGGAGATAATGACCCGGCGAAGTGAAGGATGATAGCAACGATAGCCCTTGGTATGGCTGTCATAACCAAGCATGACGCATTTAAATGCACGTGGAGCCAACTTGTTGAGGTGAGGGTGGACGTCGCGAAGAAACGCAACTGAGCCAATAACGCGAAGGTGTGCTAAATCCGGTTGCTTCATGTAGAGTTTCCCATATGGGATGACGCCTCGATTTGCTCGAGTGGGAACTCGGTTGGTGAGGTATGCAGAGGTTGCCACCAGTTCTGTCCAGAGAAATGACGGAAGCTGTGCACCGAGGAGAAGGCAACGGGTGCGCTCCATCAGTGTGCGGTTCTTCCTTTCTGCAACCCCATTTTGATGTGGGGTATGTGGTTGGGTGAACTCTCTGTGGATGCCATGATTCGCACAGTATAGATCGAATGAGCCTGATCTGTATTCGCCGCCGCCATCCGAGCGAAGACACCTGATTCTCTGATTGTGCCGTCCCTCGACTAGTTGACGAAACTGCTTGAAAGCTAAAAAAGTGTCGTTCTTGTTTCGCAGAAAATAGACCCAGGTATACCGGCTCCAGTCGTCAGTGAATGTTAGCACATAGCTAAGACCGGTTAATGAAGCAGGTGTGATGGGACCACACAGGTCTGAATGAATGAGTTCAAGGGGTGTCGTAGCTCGGCGACTGGCTGTCTTTGGAGCAGCTTTCCGGGTATGTTTGCCAAGTCGACAGGAATCACATGGGACAGAATCCCCGAGTTGTGACGGAATGCCCGTGGCCAGTTTGTAACGACTGAGTCTGGCAGTGCTGGCACCATGCAGGTGGCCCAATCGGAGGTGCCATAGCCGGGCAGTGTCAGTGGTAACCATAAGGACTTGGTTCTGAGGAGGTGGTGTGGCCACTAGGCGGTAAAGGCCATTCCTCTTCACCCGTTCTCCTGTAGCTATGACTTCAAAGTTGGAAAGGTCTGGTGGTTTAATGATCAGAAACTGCTTGGAATCAAAATACACACCTAACTTTTGATCCGTGATTTTTCCTACGGAAAGGAGATTCCGCGTTACACCAGGAACGTAGAGAACTTTCGAGAATTTTATTTCATCGTTGTGGGCATAGTCACCTGTTCCTACAACAGGGTAGGATTGACCATTCGCTATCTCAATAGCTGAACCACGTCTATGTGTGTTCACTCCTCTAAGTTGAGTAGAAGAGCCAGTAACATGTTTGGATGCTCCAGAGTCAACATACCAGGAATCTGAATGTTTGAAGGTGACCATGTTGGCTTCGGTTACTTGGTCTGGATCGCTGTCGGCTTCGTCTGGGCTGTCGTGGGTAGCTTCCACAAATTCTTCACTGCTTCCGCTTGAGTCGATAATTGCATTGGCCGAGCTTCCGTTCTTCTTTCGGCGTTCAGCAGCTCGGCGCCCAAGTTCCTTTGTCAGCTCCGGGCACTCTCTCATGAAGTGAGCGTTACTGCCGCACCAGTGGCACTCAGACTTCCGAGCTTGACCATCGTGGTCAGTCTTTGAGCTTCGCTTGGTATGAGCACCAGATCTGTGTGACTCCTGTCGAGTGCTCTCCTTGCCAGTTTTCTTCACAGAGGCTCGGTTCTTGATAAAATTGGCTTCACCAGTGATGCGCTTGGCATTCCGGAGTTCTCTTCTCGCCTCATCGTGTAATAATAAACCTGTGAGTGCGGCTAGGTTGGGGAAATTATCCCTGAGACCTATTGAGGTTACAAACGTTTCGTAACTTTTTGGGAGAGCATTCAAGACATGTTCGACAAGCATAGAGTCGGGTATTGTTTCACCAATAGCAACCAGTTGGTTTGAGATATCCCTCACTTCTTTGAGGAACACTACTACTGATCCTCCTTCATCTAGTTTCAGATTTTGAATTCTGCTCTTCAACAACAAATGTCTAGCATTCCCGCCAGTCTCATACAATGCTTTAATGATACGCCATACCTCTACAGGGTCTTGCTCCTCCCCTATGTGTGGAATGACTTCGTCTCCGACAGATAGGGATAGGATCGCCAGCGCCTTCTGACTTCTCCGGTTCTGCGCCACTTCGGCAGCAGCAGCAGCCCGCTGATCTCCTACAGCAGCCACTTCGGCGGCCTCCCCGGCTTGTGCAGCCACCACCTGTTGTCCCGGAGTGGGGACTACGAGTTCCCACAGATCCTCCTTCTGTAGCACGTTGCGGATACGAAATTTCCATACTGAGTAGTTTGTCACTCCACTCAATTTTGACAACTCCCCGATGATGACGTGATCCTGACCTCCTGTCATGACTATCTATCTCCTGGGTGTGATCTCTATCACTCAACTATCTGTGTGTGAGCGTTTGCTCTGATACCATGTAGAACTTGCTTTACTAACTAAATCACACACAATGAGTAATAACTGATAAAAAACAAACTAACACCCCTCGGTTATATACCAAGGGTCTCAACCACCTACACTAATGCTCCATCTACTTACTGTAATCTAACTAACTACCTTCCCTACCAAACTTGTGTCAGCGGATACAATCTCCTTGAATCTCTCTCTCGGTATTTGGTTTACTATTCCCTGGTTGACTTATGGATGAATCATCTGTAGGATGACTGAAGTATCCAACAGTATACATGTAGCAGTTGCATTGAACATTGTTTAGCTCAACCGCGGTTACTGGCACATTGTTGAAGGTACATGATTTTGAATACCTTCTGTTTGGTATGTGGGTGACTTTTGCAGTGATGAAGCACAGCTGAAGCGGGAAGTTGTGAATGAAGTAGCCCGCCTCACACCATCGAATGAGCCCGTTGAAACGGAGCCTTACAGGGTGGGTCTCATGGGCCCTGCCACGAGATGCATTGAGATGTTGGACAACATGGGTGATAAGATAGGGCTGTTGGGCTTGGTGGGAATAGGCGGAGTTGGAAAGACCACTCTTGCAAGAGAAATCTACAACCGGTTTGTGGCGATGAAGAAGTTTCGGTGCATGACATTTTTGGATATCGATCGGGATTCCTCTACTTCAAATGTGGACGTGAGGCCGGCATGGTCAAGGAATCTAAGAAAGCAGTTATTGTGGGATCTCCTCCGTGTACAAACAAGCTCATTGAATGACTATAGTTCTTGGTTTGAGAAGATTTCAACATTGAGGCCTGTATTGATTGTGGTGGATGACGTGCACAACCGAGGCCAGTTTGAAGCACTTGTTCCTTTTGCAAGAGACCTTCATCCGGGTAGCCGCATTATTGTCACATCTCGGGATTTGAGCATCTTCAACAATGTGGCAGGAAGAGCGGAATTGGATCACTATTTGTATCATGTTTCTACATTGGATTTGGAAGAGTCTAATATGCTATTCAATTGGCATGCCTTTCATTCGGAGGTGGCTCTAGATGAGTACAAAGTTGTGGCAAAGGATGTTGTGGAAGCTTGTGGTGGTCTTCCTCTTGCATTGAAGGTGATTGGATCGAGTTTGTTTGATAAAAGATTAGATGGAGATGTGGAGACAATATGGCCAGAGGCTGTATATGCAGTGCGACAAAGCCGCGATGTGATGGGTGTATTGAAGTGGAGTTATGATGGTCTTACAACATTGGAGAAAGACATGTTTTTAGACATCACATGTTTATTTTACAATAAGAGTGTGAATGAGGCAATGGCATATTGGGGAAGTTGCGAAGATTGCACATCGTGTGGTGGTATGCATATGCCTCATACATCATTGCGATGTCTTATAAACAAGAATCTAGTGAAGGTAGTGGTGGATGGTGATGTTGAAGCTGGAGCATTTAGAATCCACAATCTAATTACTGATATTGGCCAAGAAATTGCCAAAAATGTAAAGAGGCATTTTGTTGATGGGAGTATTCTTGAGGTAAGTATTACTAAGAATCAAGTCAGTCATTTGTTCCTTGATTTGATCAATTTCTTTATATTTGTTATTGTGGTAAAATTATATTATGAGATTTATATAGTAGAATTTTGCATTTAAAAAGATTTATTTGCATGAAAGAATGATTGAGAATTAAGCAAGAGTAAATAGATTAGAATTAAACTTTAGGATGTTGTGTATTGTAGAAATCATAAGAAGAACGTAGGTGAAGTTATAGTCGAAGCAAAATTTACATAATATAGGGAAGATTTTTATTTTTTGAATTTGAATGTTAATATCATTTGAAAAGGATCATTTTCATTCATATGTTAAATGTCAACTAATCAATTTATCCACAACGGACTTATAAATGAAGATGTTGTCTTATGTTGTAGGGAACAAACATGACCGTTGGAATTAGATTAGTCAAATGTCGGAAGCGGAAGTTTGAAGCAATGGATTTTGCTCAAATGTCAAGTTTGCATTTTCTTGAGTTGCCACATGGGTGCTCTATCGATGGAAACTTTAGGTGCATATCAAAAAATTTACGGTGGCTTCAGTGGAGAGGAGTGTCATTTAAGCACATGCCTGTGGATTTGGATGTAACCAATTTGATATCACTCGACTTATCTCAAAGTACTAATTTGGCTTCATTGCTGACAGAGTCTCATGGCAATTCTGTGGTGAGTTTAGACCTTCGTAGCATTTCAACTTTATTTTTTTATTTTAGTAAAGATTTAAAATTAGTATATCTTATGAATTCAATACATGATATAAAGATTTTCTCAAAGTAAATGCTAATGTATCCAAAGTCTAGTATGAAAAATTTACATTACAACTATAATGAAATTATTGATTTGTTTTTTGTTATGCATATTAATGTTTTTTACTGGAGTTATTTTATGAAATATGTTAATGGAGTATGACTTTTGATTTCATCTAATAAATTCAAATGAGTATATCAATTTGATTTTTCTTGAGTTATTAAAATTCATAAAGGCATCTTGAATGGAAATTAAACCTTATAAGCTTTACTTGAATGTATCTAACAAATGATTTCTCCTGTGTCAGGGCTTTCCAAACCTACTTCAACTCAACTTGCAAGAATGCACGTCCATCACAAGGCTACCAAACTTCATCGGACAATCCTCACGACTTCAGAATCTAGATCTACAACATTGCAAAAAACTAAAAATCCTCCCAAAATCCATTGGACAACTCAAAAGACTTCAAAATCTTCACCTAAAGGGTTGTAGCAACTTGAAAGGGTTGCCAGAGTCCATAGGACAAGCATTGGGACTACAGGGTGTGTACTTGAGTGGATGCACTAAGTTGAAGAGGCTTCCGGAATCCATTGGACAACTCCAACAACTTCAACGTCTCCACCTAGATGGATGTACAAGCCTCACAGCTATCCCAGACAGCATTGGTGCCCTCTCAAATCTGAAATCACTTTGTGCACATGGTTGCACCTCGCTCGTGAAGCTTCCACCTTCCATTGGGCTTTGCTCCAGCCTTCAAGAGCTAACGGTAGAGGCCAGTGCAGAATGCCAGACGTTCTCAGATGGCCACATTGGGGAAGCCTCGTCACGGTTAATTCACTTACATTTATGCAATTGTGGTGCATACAGATCTCTCCTCGCTTATGGGGCATCGAAATCCCTGATGTTGCTTTCAATAGAGGACATCACTGTCACTGAGCTTCCGAAATCCATCGGACTCTTGATGCGTCTTTCATTATTGAGAATCACCTGTGAGAGTCTGCAATGCCTCCCCAACTCAATCGGTGATCTCAAACTGCTCCAATCCCTAGACCTGAGGCGCTGTGACAACTTGAAGAGGTTGCCTAAGACTTTGGGTGGACTCACAAGTTTGAAGAATCTCAACATTGATAGTTGCCCCATTAGAAAGCTCCCAAGGTCCATAGGCCAGTTATCAGGACTTCGAGAGTTGGAGATGAAGGGGTGTAAGAATTTGCAGAAGCTGCCGACTTCCATCAGAAACCTGAAAGGGCTTCGGCGATTCATGCTGCAGGATTGTGGCAGCGTAGAGGCGATGGGAGCGATGACAACCCTGCAAGGCCTGCCAATGTGGGGAACCACGTCCGTCACCGAGCTTCCAGCTTCCCTGGGGTTGGTGTCCACTCTTGTTGCCTACGGAGACAAGCCTGAGCATCACGGAAGAGAATATACAGAAATTGATGGTACAAGCCAGGTTTTGGAAGAAGATGAGAGCGGATTCTTGAAAGCTTATCACGATGAATCGAGTGGAGTAACAACTTTGCAACGAGGGATAAGTCTAGAGGGATGTAGGCCTACAATGTGGAGGGATGTACAGTTTATGATTAAGCTTTAGGTTAAGCCGTGTAAGCTTTAGGTTAAGGGCAGCTTCGGCGCTCTCTTGCCGAATAATTAATTAATATCTAATTTTAGTATTTTGCACTTAAGAAATTATATTCAAATTTTTGGCAACTTTCACTCATAATTTTTAAAGATTTGTCTAAAAGCCTTATTTAAATTTTCTACTTAAGTTTCTATTATGTACAACTTTCTTGCATTGGATGACAAGATCCCTGTGAGTTGGGGTTGAGAATGCTCTTTGCTTTATGCAAGTAGAGTGGAGTTGTGTCCAACAATGCATATGAAAAATGTGAACTTTGAGATGAATGACATAAAATTTGTTGGAGGTGAAAAATTACTTGATTAATAAACTTTTCTTAGACCAAAACAACTTCCAAAAAGTTAATCTTCTATGCACAGATGACCTCCAAAAAACTGTTTTGAACGCATTATATATTTTTGATCTTTACACTGATGCTATGATTTGTCTATATCTTTTTACTAAAGACTTAATTTTACACAAAACTTGTTGGAGCTAAAAGAAGAATCAATTTATCAACTTTTGTTAGTAAAACACAATTCCATAAAACTTCATCTTCTATGCTCAATTGGACTCCAAAAATCTTTGTTCAACACATTTTAAGAGCCTCACTTAGAGTCTTGCTACTTCTTAACCCTTATTCTTTGTGAATTAATGTAAATGAGCTTGATTACAAAAAGAGCACATTCTCTCCTCTACAATTCACACATGCTTCAAGTATAAGATTACCTCTTTTCTAGTTTTAAATTTGTTGCATTTGATTCATTTTCAGTACACCTCCTTTGACAAAATCAAGGAAACGTTTCCAAGCCCATATGGGGCTCAAAATTTGTTAGCCCCATATACCTAACTTCTACACTTGTAGGAATTGATGACCTTCAATAAATTAAATGTGATTGCATTGTTATCTTTTGGACATCAATTTGTAACTATAATCTTTTGAACATCAATTTGCATTGTAATCTTTTGGACATGTATATTCTCCGGGCAATGTCAAAAAAATCCTTTTACAAAGGGTTCAAACCTATTAATCTCTCAATGTATACGGTGGAATGATCTCAAATTTGGTGTACATCGTTTTAGGCAAGGTAGATACAAGATTCTATCGTTATATATTCCATTTTATGTCTATGTTTAGAAAACATTGAGTTATTATCAACAAGGGCATCTTTTTTGCAGTTTTGACTCCAAAAACACTAAGACCCTTTAGCAATTAATCTTATATTTAGACATTATTCTTGGAAGGAGGAGAGGACTTTATTCTTCAAGATATAAAATAGAGAAGCATTTTTTTAAATAATAACAGATCCAACTCTCATAGGAGAAGTTAGTTTCTCCAATATTTAAGTGACATCAAATGCATAGTCGATGTTTATTTTATTTTGGAAAACCTCCAATATTTTTTGAAATTTGGATGATTTCGTTGGTGTGAAAATCACAAGTCCACAGAAAGACATCACAATACAAGAGAAAAAAAATAAAATAGAAGATGATGGACTTAATGGACACATGGTCATATCCATAAATACATATAATAACATATTCACTAAGTAATACAAATTATCAAAACCTTGGAAAAGCCATCCCAATCCTTTCAACTCTAAGAGATTCTCTCCTATCACATCCTCCATCTTCTTGAAGGATTACCTATCGACAAGACACTCCAATAAAATATTTTCTCGGTTTTCTAAAAGAACAGTCAAACATTCCTACAAGTCTAGTAAAAAGAAATTGTCAACTACTTCTGTTTGCATCCAAAAACCCATAAATATAACTATTACTCTTAGACCTTTGAAAACTCTGTATTAACTATATTCTCTATGGTTCGTATTCTCCCATGGTTTCCCGATCCATGTTTTCATATTTACAAACCGACTGTGCCCTTTGAGACTCCAAAAATAGCGCTTTCTGGTGCAGTCGTCCCCCGTTAAACCGGGATTCCGGTTTAAGCGCTACATCAATCCCTTTATATAAAACAGGATGTAACCAAACTATGAAACACGATTGATGAATGCGGACGGATGAAAACCCCCAACATCAAGAAAGAAACCAGCCAAGCCAGGTGGAATGGCTTGTCATCAATTTCTCACAAAACCCCACCATTATTACTGCAATTGCTAGTACAAATCAGAATCGTTCCCTCACCTTCCTTCTCTACATTTACCCTACTGCTACTTAGAATGTATATGAATACGGAGATACACTGAAAAAAGCGCTCGTCGTAGCTACTAACTCGCTTCTCGCTTCCATGCTGAAAAAATCCTTACAAAATGCGCGATACAGACCCACCTCACACCCTCTGCATCTCATAACGTAGGATGCAACAACATACCTTCCTACAAATAATTCCACATACAAAGGCAGCGCGCACAACGACACTCTAAAATGCACTCCAGACATTAGTCTGCTTTGCTGCTGGGGGCCCTCCACCAAAGGGACCTGACCCGCCGAATGGCCCGAACGGGTCAGAGTCGTCGTCCGAACCGAACCCACGCCTGCGGTCTCGGTCGGGCCTCATGCTGTTCGACGAGTCGAATCTCTGCATCGATTTCTCTCCATCGTGCCCCATGCCACTGTGATCGAACTCGCCTCCTGCTCACCCACAACACAAGTCAAATACTGGCTCAGCTTTAAATCCGCCAACGGCACTACCGCCGTCCTAGTCGAAGCTCACACCCATCCGGGCTCCACACAATCAAACAATCGACACGTAAGATTGACAGTCCAGGACATGATGAATGCAGCTGCTCGCACCGCTTGCTTCCAAAATCAGCCATCTCTTCCCATGCACATCGGAAACCGATACTTTCTAGCACTGGGAAGAAGCCAAACCTGAACCTCTGCCTCCGGCTGCAGGACTTCCAGGACCCCCAAATGAGTCGAACCGCATGAAGCTTCCGCCAGCCGAACCAAATGGATCCTCCCTCTTCGAAACTCCCGGACTCCCGCCGAACAACGACGTTGCCGCATCGAAACTAGAGTTGCCAAAATACGACGAAGAATTCTTAGGAGACCCAAACGCGTTCTTCGGCGACCCAAATGCGTTCTTCGGGGATCCGAACGCATTTGACTTAGGGGACCCGAAAGCATTTGACTTGGGCGAATCGAACGCCGCAAACGCGCTCTTGTAGTCCTCGTGCCCGTTTCCATTCCGATCAAAGCTCCACCCGGGACTCGATAGTCCACCGAACCCTCGCGCACCTGGGCTCGACTCCCGCCTCGAGCTGTCGAAACCTCCGGGACTGGATATCCGAATCGATCCATCGAACAGGGCCCCCCTTGGGCTCGACACCCTCAGGGAATCCATGTCCAAAGAATCCGCAATAGAGCCTCGTTCCCTCCCAAACCGTGTCTGCCCTCGTGAGCTAGCCAAATCCAATGAGGTCTGCAACAAAGCCCCGCAAATCCTTCAGAACACACAACAGAGGCACGACCAAGAATCATCCGCAATGGACGGATTCTGGTACAGAAAACTCAGAATAATACCCCATAACACACAAAAGCGCTCTCTGGTAACAACGTAGTCCACTCAAGGCCGATCTCCCTGACAACACCAGAAACGGACCACCCGCACGATTCATAAAGCCAACCCCAAAATTCCACCAACTGTGAACTTTCACGATGCTATCATCAAGAGTCCAATTCAACTGTTGAATCACGACTCATTGTTTCAAAACGTCTCCACACGTAAGGGAACCAACACGACACCGCCATCCGCAAACAAGAGCTACCTGGGTGCTAGGAACGCTGCTGCCCGCCTGCCCCCAAGAAGTACGGAAATCTGCATTCGAATCTTCATCGTGGAAACCCCACGCTGACCCGCTGTCACCGAACGGGTCTCTAGAATCAAAAGTACTCTGCCCTTGCCCAAAGCTGTGATCACCACACGACGAACCAAAGCATGAGAATAACAACCGGCACTAGAAACGAAAGGCCCAGATCACAAGCACTGAAATCGACCTGACGTGACAAAGACGATGATCAAGGAGGGAGGCTTGGAGCGCCTATATTGTGCCTCTCGATCCAACGTCACACAAAGGCTGACGGACAGGCACAGGAAGAGCGTCATGGGAGGGAAAATCAACACAGCCGCACCTTTCGTTCACAGAATCGAACGTCGCTTCGCCGTGGAAAGCGTCGCCGTCGGAGTCCATAGCACTTGAGAACCTGCACCACTCTCTTGCTCAGTCACCACTTCATGTACATATATCCAGCTCACAACATCACCATCACGGATGCAAACCACATCACCCTCCCACTCACCTTCCGCTCGGAACACTCGAGTTGAAGGCATAATCTTTCTGCTGAGAATGAGATGTCGATGCGTCGTGATCGGGACTATCCTCGAACGCTCTGCCCTTCTCCGATGTTGAGAAGGGCTCCTCGTCGTGCCCTGTCTTCAAATCCTCGCCCGGCAGATTCGGCTCCGATGAGAAGTCAAACCCATCATCGAACAGGCTCTCACCGTTGCCCCATGGTGCAGAGTATGCGGACTTCGTCGTCGATGGAACGTCGTCACCCAGATCGTCCATGATGTCACGCACGTTTGTGAATCCTGCGACCGCCCAAGATGACAACCGCTCAGCAATGGGCCACACAACCACACATTAAATGCTCACACGTCATTGTTACACGAACACCCATCAACCAGGTCACTGCAATATCTGCCATGCCCAGTGCGTGTTCAAGCCTCAACACATGCCATCCAAAGCATGCCCCCTCAATGCCAGTCACACCCAGATCAGGTAAAACCATAACACAAGACCGGCAGACATAACCATACACAAAGCACGCAAAAAACCACATGTACACGCACCTTCGTCGTCAAACTTGTCCCAGTCTTCCACCCATTCCATGGCATTGTCTGGAACTCCTTCGAAACCTGACCGCATAAACCCCACAAACCACCGCGTTTACTATGCCAATCGACACACCTCCAAACACCCTGACCACCATCCCGCACCACAAAGTAAAACAACCAAAGAAAACCACCTCCAATGACAAACCGTACCGGTGGACACCTCTATAGGAACCGCTGACTTTGGCTTTACTCCAAGAGCTCTGCCTCGTTCGTACAGGGACTTCTTCAAATCGTCCAGACTTGCCGAAAGATGGTTAGCACGATTCTGATACCCCAGCCAACACCTCAATCAGAGTCGACAACCAACTCATGGATTCCAACGCAAACGCGTCTCAACCGATCTCTATCCTCTCCTCAATGAAAAGCCCACTTCTATCAAGCACGCTCAAGGGCATACTAACAGAATGAATAAGAATAGCTATTGCTACCATACCCACCAAGCCCCAAAACAATTCCATACACAGCTCGCTGCAAAACAGAACCGCGTATAGGCAGAAACTTACCTCAAC
The DNA here is from genome assembly GCA_014871385.1 of Ceratodon purpureus. Taxonomy (NCBI): domain Eukaryota; kingdom Viridiplantae; phylum Streptophyta; class Bryopsida; order Pseudoditrichales; family Ditrichaceae; genus Ceratodon; species Ceratodon purpureus. The sequence goes on from CM026423.1 coordinate 7,207,446, forward strand.
TGATTCATTAGCATCACCACCCTTATCAAGCTTCGCAATAGCATTGTACAACTCCATCTTCTTTTCCTGTCACACGCCCACAAAACAGCCGTCAATACCTCCCCACTTTTGCACCAAATCACCATCACGATCATCACTAACCCAACAGAATGCTTCTCCAGACAATGCGCGACCTCCACCTAAAGCTCAAAACACACGGACAAGAAACAGGACCCAAATGTCTCAATCCCACACTGCCGCTCTCACGACATCCATTCCACCATGAACCCATGCAAGCACACCACCAACCCAGCCAGTATCAAACAACTTCCCAGGAAGAACCCGACTACGCTTCACCTAACATCTAACCAATCACCAGATAACAGAGTCCACGCCCATCCAAGCTACCACCAGTCCGGCAGGACTCACGAGTGCTCGATCAAGTAGTGACAGACCTGGATATCTCGGAAGGCTGCCTCTTCCGCCTGCAACCGTGAACTCACTTCTCCCGCTGCCTTGAACCGCTGGTCGTACTTCTTGCCCAGCGCATCCATCTGAATCACAAACCACGTCAACCCTTACTTCATGCACTCATTCACCGTCCCTTGTTTCACGCACACATTCGCCCAACTTGAGCCTCACCCACCACAACGGCCCACAAATGTGCACAGTGAACCATCTCGTGTCACAAACATAGATGGGTCCAACAGTGTACAAACCTCCCGTATTTCTGTAGCGACGCTCTCCTTCACCTCGTTCAGCTGATTGTCACACTTGCTCTTGAACAGAATCTGCCACATTCCAACCCATTCTTTACATTAGCACCCACGACACGCCATCGACGACAAGGTGCTTCCCGAGACACCACACATTCTTACATCAAAGTCTCCCGACAGATGGCGTTCCTGCATCAAATCGTTCAATCAAACAGCCAGTTTTCCAGTGCAGTCACTCACAATTTCCTGCAACTTCGCCCGGTACAACTCAATCTTCTCCTTGTAATCCTGGATCTCCCTGTCCAACTCAAATACCTGCGCTCACACACATCCGAAATAGACACAATCTTTAGTTCTCAAAAACCGGAAACAAAGACCGTGACGCCCCGCACCACATCACACTACAAAAGCGATCAACCATCTCTCCATGCCACGACTCCTCCAACACTGCCCACAATTCATCCCCTCCTCCCACTACCTTCTTGTCTGCCTCTTCGGCAGCTTTATGCTTCGTCTTCAGCATCTCTTGCTCATCGCGGCTCAGCTGGTTCACCGAATCCTCATCCAAAACTGGTACTTTCGACTTGTAAGGCTCCTGAACTGGTGCCTCGGGGCCACTTTGGCCTGGGGCAGGGACGGCTCTCTCGGGCATCTGTAGCATCGTCGGGGCCGGGGCCGGGGCCGCTTCAGCGGCTGCTTTAGGGCCCGCCACCGTAGGAGCACTCGCCGTCTGTGCAGGACCTGATTGCCAGCATCAACCACACCGTCAGAACACGACATTCTCAGCGACATTCCAACCCCTAAATCCCACCATCCTGCAACTCCAAGCCACTTCAGCAAATCAAGCACGCCTTCACGACAGACTCCGGGACGCTCAAGACCTGGTACGTGTCGCCAAACAGGAGCACTCTGACCGCCGGGGCCCTGAGGAACCGCCCCCGCCGAGACTTGCGAGCTGTCCGGGTGGATGCCTGCAGGCAGCGTCGATGGGAGCGCCCGCCCTTCCCTGAACCGCTCCATGAAGTACAGTGCGGTGCAGAACTCGCGCAGAGACAGCATGCTGTCATTGTCTTGATCCGACAGATCCCAAACTTGCTTCAAAACCCCTGAAACAACCACAAAACCCACGCTCCATCAGAACTCGCTCACCTCGCCCCCAACCAATCTCCAAACCACCATCTCCCCCCACCAATGGCCACTTCACCCCTCGCCACATTTCAACCCACCCTACCTCTTGGAAGTTGCCAGCTCAGAAACAGCTCCCGGGCTTGCTCTCCCGTGATTTTCCCGTCCTTGTCCGTGTCCACCTTCATAAACACTCGGGTGTACCTCTGGACATCGCTCTCAGACATTTGAGGCCACGAGCCCCCCGCCACCGGACCGCCCTGCGGCGTCGGCCCCGATCCTGGGCCCATCTCCATCACACCACCTCTCGGTGCACCCTGAAAGTTCGCGCCAGCAACGGGGCCTCTTCCACCGCTTTGCCCTGGCATCTGCACGGCTGGGACACTCGGGGCGCTGAACATTGACTCGTCCAACGGCAACGCAACAGCCTGCTTCGCCTGTGGAGGAGGAGGTGTCACGGATGCGGCCTTCGCAACTTGACTCCCCGCACCCGGACCGGAACCCGCCACACTACTGGCCGTCTCACTCGGAGGTGTGGCCTTGAACCCGCTGCTGAACAGATCGATCCCGGCATTGAACCCTGCTCCCGCAGACCCATTCTTCGTCAAGCTTGACACCGGACCCGGACCCGCCGTCGTCGTGCCAGCGCTCGCATGGGAAGTCGTAACAGTCGACGCTGACGACGCAGGCGTCACGGGCCTGGACTGACCCGAGCTGGGGGTCGTCGTCACACTTTGCCCACTCGACACGCTCGTAGAACCCGACCCTTGGCTTGCACTCGCAGGAATCGTCTCCTTCGGTGGCCATGTCGAGTTTGTCGTGAACAAGCTCCCCAACGATGGTCTCGCTGGCGGTCCGCCAGCGGCAGGAGGCCTTGCCCAACCCTGTTGTGCAAACCCCGTCGGTGGCACCTGAACCTGCCCCCCAGAAGGAGGGTACCGCGACAAGCTGCTCGTCTGAGCCGTCAGCTGCGGCACTCCAGAACCTCCGGCCGACAGACTGTTCGTCTGCGGAGCCAGTTGCTTCGCCGCCCCTCCGAACGCCCCCTGTGGCATGGGTGCACTCGGCGCACTGTTCGTATGAGGCGAGAACTGCTTCGCCGGAGCTCCCTGCGAACCTGCCAATCCATTGCCCACCACCCCCGCCTGCCTCACGTTCATGCCACCATTGCTGCCCTGCAAGCTACGCGCATGTGACTCCTGCCCGTTCGCCACCCCCTGAGACGCCGCCGGCCCAGGGGCCCGCACCGGAGCAGCCCCCTGCGAGCTCGCCACCGGCCCAGGTGCTCCAGGACCTCCACCAGCTTGGGCCCCAGGAGTGTTGATTCGAGGGGGTGGAATCTGTGCGGCGGCCGGACCTGTCAACGCGGCCCGAACCAGCTCCGGAGTGATCTCCCGACCTGTTTGGGCAACGGTCACCAGCTTCAAAGCATTGTAGAACTCCACCCGAGACAGAAAACCGGTCCGTCCCTGATCGGCGAATTGCCATATCTGAACCAGCCCACAGAAGCACCATCTTAGTTCCACACGTTCCCTGCAAGCCCTCAACAACGCTACCAAAATTTTGAACAGAAAGACATGTCAACGTGACAGCAATCCTATCGAATAAAACACTCGTATGGAGTCAGATGGTCCAACGGGTCAGTCGACAAGGATACCAACACCGATCGAGACCCAGTGCTCTACCCGAGAGCTGGAATCCAGCGTCCAACCAGAGTCCGACCGCAAGGGTCAAATGCTGGTGCCCAACGGTTAGGTTATATGCGTGGCATTGAAGAATGGTGGAATGGATGACCGGAAAATTGGTCGACTACGACAACAAATGACCCAGCCATCTTCGACTACGGCGGCACCATACATGACCCTGAGTTACCGGGAAGTAAAACAATACATATTACTCTTCCTCGGTCCGTCCCCAAATCGGAAAGGCACCCGGTGCCGAAAGTCCTCGAACGTCATCTTCCACTCATGACAAACAGAGAGAGTAGCACTGTTTTCTACACGCAAATCGCATGGTCTCTTTCCAAGTCGCGATCCCCTATCAAATTGCGACCCTCGAAGCTCCGATTTTGCGTACTCTGGAAGTCTCCCACTGATAAAGACATGACCGAGCCTTTCAGTGCTTCGCAGGTCCGTCACCAGAGTGCCAGTTCGCGACTCTCCGGTGAAGATCAACTACTAAACATGGTTCGAACCATGCACATCAGCACAGTGCCGGCATCTGTGCCGACTACTTTTGAACGTCCCATAACTACCTCTCTGGAGAATCATCCGTCAACATGACCTGCATGGCTACAGGGTTGCAGTAAATGCCCTTTCGCCAAGCCCTTCCCCTGCAGTCCCTCATGCCCTAAATTGGCCCACTCGACTCCAAGACTGTAACCCGAGGGGATACCGGCACGCCCTGCAGAAGGTGCCTCTACCAAACGCAAGCAGCACACTTTCCTGAGAGCGCTGGAATGAATACCACGACGCATTGAGAGACACTCCCTCGATTCCATAGGACTGAAACGATTCTCTGCATCCGTAGCATCATCTCTGTCATCTGTCACCTCGTCTCCAATGTCGACACCATTCCCTGCAGGACTCGACCATGACCAGCGCAGAATCGGCATCCGTCCATGACTCAAAGCCCATAATTCCCGTTCATGGCAAGTGTATCACATCGTTCATGGCAAGTGTATCACATCGTTCATGACTTGGTGCGGGTCCGTGATCCCTCGCTCTCAGATGCACGTCCGATCCACAACAACCCCCCTCGAAGAATCCACGAATGCTTCCACCATCCCAATCATGACCCCACGGGACTCCCGTCGTCCGCGAATCGACGGAGAACAATTCAGATAACAGCTCATCCGATTGAAACCAAACCGTCCAAGTCACAAAACAGGATTCAGAAGCACGAACCTTGGCAAGAGTCATCTGCGGGAGCCCGGCGCCCTGGAAGAACCCCACCGCCTCCTGTCCGCTGATGCGCCCATCCTTGTCGAGATCCGCCCGCCGGAAGTACGAGTCGAACACCTCCGCATTGGCCATCTCAGCCGCTGCTCGCAGTCCACAACAACCGCCCTACCTGCTCACACCATCGCACCACCACACCAGGAACCAGTCAACACACCACTCACCCACGCCCATGGAAACCCTAAATCCAAAGCTAACGCAGCTCGAATCGCACACCGCGCCCGCTACAACCCCGGAACACAATCCCACTCGATCGCTTCCACAGCGCGAACCGCATCCCCGGTCAGTGACCGCGCTGCCCTAAAAATGCGTGCAGGAGAAATTCTGAAAAACCGCGAGATCGACCACCCGGAAACGATGAGGAGCCGGCACGAGCGCGCTGCCTCATCCACGGCACGGGATCTGGTGCAATCCCGCCCTGCCCGTGCCCGTGCGGGCGATGCAGAGGGCGGAATGCGGAGCGAGAGCCGGGCAGAGCAGATGCAAAATTGAGCGAGGATCGGAGGAGCGGTTGGCGTACCTGGATGACGGGGGAGGCGAAGGCAGGGCCGAGTCCGGCATGGCCATGAAGAGGTCGCTTAGCGCGGTGGCGAGTGGGAGGTGTGGAGATCGAAGCTCACGGGCACGCACATCCGGCGTCGGGGCGAGTGAACCTGGAGCTGAGATGAAGTAAGTTGGGGCGAGGAAGGGGAGTGGGGAAGTGAGTGCTGCGAAGCCAGAGCCAGACCCAGTGCTTCGAAGGCGGAGCCACACCGGCCTGCGCTTGAATGCGGGTTGTCATTGTCGACTCCCTGCTGGCTCATGAGTTCCTCGCGGATGAACGACCTTGGCCACACTCGCTGGATGTGGCGCAGAAGTCATCCGTTCACTGGTGGGGAACACAACTTTGGTGCGACGTCATCCAGCATGTCTGACGTGGAGGGATTTATTGCATGGAAGAATTTTTTGTGTATTAAAAAATTTTAATACCTTGATTTTAATGGAAAATGTGTGAAACGTTATAACCTTCTATGGCGTTCAAAGTATGAGAGAAATGAGAACATTGTTATTCAAAATATATGCATGTTTAGGTTTACTTCTTTTTATTTTTTAAAATTATGAAAATTATAAAAATGCCCAAAATGTTTAATTTTGATAATCTTTCAGAAAATGTCAAATTATGTAGTGGCCTTTTGGCCTTTGCAAAAAAAAATTATTTCTTTAGAACATTATAAAATAATGCAATTCAAAAAAAAAACTTATAATGTTTCTATCTAGGTGGTTTGGATTGATAAGGTAATTATTTATTCCAACGGATTTACATCATGATCAAATTTAAAGTGAATAAAATAAATAGATAGAATTGATATTAAAAAAATAATGTTTGAGGATTAAACTAAAATCTGCTTTAAAATGAACATTTTTTCTTGAAATATACATATAGGTAAAAATAATCCCGTTCATGCCAAAATATTTCTTGTATCGATTTTTTATCTTATTGGTTAAAAAAATTATTAAATTTTTAGGTAAGTTTACAATTTTCAAGATTGTTAATAAAAATCATGAATGCATTCATAAGGTGTTTTTTGAAGATATACAAAAGTATACAATAAAATGATTGTTCTTTTAAAGATAGTTTAAAAACAAATCAAGGAATCTTTAAATCATATAAAGAATCCTATATGTTATATAAATGGTTATTTATTTTGAAGAAACACATAAATTTGGTTTTGTATCAATTTTTTGGTAATATTGGCTTGTGATGGAAATACAAGTATTCTTTTTTAATGATATGAACATTATTAAAGACATCAACAATGTAATTCAAAACAAATATATTTCGAGGAAGAGATCATGTTTAAGCAGTCTTGGATTCTTTTTTCACTAATGCGACATTAGCGCCACGGAAATTAGCTTGGTCAAGATGAAGGATCCATTATTCAATGATGGATGGTATATTACCGACAAAACACAACAATGGAAAGATGAGAATACAAGCTCAATAGAAGAGTTAAAAGATGGGGATTCAAAAGACCTTGACATTGGCTTGATTGATTTTGATTGCTTTGGTAGCATTGTCATAGGCATGCCGGTTGTTTCCTAAAAGAAGATTGACATGAGCACGGTTTACGTCACACATAGAATTGTGCCATGCGTTTGGAATGTTCTGACCAAGGGCCTTGGTGTAGCACTCAATAGCTTTTGTGCAATGCTTCTTTCCTGTTCTGACAAACTTATTTCCATCTTCCTGCAAATAAAATATACAAGTCACAAATTAGCACACGAATGAATCTTGGCACAAACAGAGTTGGATGCTGCAGACTATACTTGAAGTAAGATCCTTGATAATCCTTCATACAACGATATAGATACATCAAAGTCAATGCAAATTTTTGAAGAACATAAGAAGTCTCAAGATGAGTATCCACTTAGGACAACTAAAATCTCCATATATCCTAAATCTCCACTTAACTAGGCTCGACAAGGATCCTCCCTAACCATTCACGAGGCAAGCGTGGAGATAAAAGAGCTTCCAGCCATTTTCCAAAGCAATTTTTTACTTCTAAAAAGTTTTCTACGCAATTTTCTACGCAATGAATCGCTATCGGTGCTTGCATATGCTTCCCATACCGTCACGCATGGCCTTGCTACCGGCAACTCGTCTAGGCGAAGATCCTTGGCGGAACGCCTTTGACAAAGAAAACCTCCAGCTATGCTCCGGCTGCTCCGGCTCCACTATCGCATCGAGAACGTCTCGTACTCACATTCACCTTACCCTAACCAGAACAATACCACGTGCTCGATTTCCACTAGCCGATGATCCGTCGTTACGCGCCTTTGACTAGGATACGCTTCCCGGCCAATATTCAATTCCGACTCCGGCCTCACCACCTATGCGCATTAGTGCTTGATTCGAAGTGATTTGAGATAGTAGCAAGGTCGACCTACAGTATCAACAGCTCTGTATCTAGACTTTTCTGTACAAAGTCTCAACAGCTCTGTGACATCCTGCAGTACTTTTTATAGTAGTTGTGACTTGTGTCGATATTTACAACGCATGTTATTGCATCTACTCAATCAATTTTAACAATAGTGCATTTCAACAGCACCCTCCTCGACAAGAGTGAATGAAGCTTATTGCATGCTTATTATAGCTTTTTCTATCAATTAAAAAATCAAATTAAGAAATATACACACATGGCAATGCAAATAAGATTAAAAAGAAATATAAAGGATAGGTTGAGACATCAAGGCTTATAATTCTGATGTGTTCTTTTTTGAAATATTATCAATATACTTGGAAATAACTAAGTGTATTAGATAGATTACTTTATAAGCCACTCTATCGAATTTAAAAAGCTTCTATTGATATCTTAAGAATAGTAATGTCCTTTTATCCATTAGATGACAATTGTACAAGAATTCTTACATGATACCTAATTTACTTGTGTTTTCAAAATAAAAAACATATTCAATTACTTGAAGGATTTTTTATGTATTTTTTGAAATTCTTCATTTATTTTTATTAATCTCTAGAAAAAATAAAGATTATCTATGTTTATGTATATCTTCATATACTACATTCATAATTGTTTTTAATTATGATGAAATTTTAAAATATCAAAATATTATTTTCAAATCTATATTTGTTATAAAAATATGAAATTTGAATTTGCAAGTATTATAGTCAATGAAAAATAACTATAGTGCATCTATAGTATTAAAAATGATGTTTGTTTGTCTATATGTTTGTTAGTTATAAAACAATTTTGAATGGAATGCACTGTAGATCTAAACTTGCTCTAACGGTCTTTTCAAAGGCTGCACTTGTGTGTTCTCTCCCCTCCCCCTTCCCCCCTCCCTCCTTTCTTACACCTCACTCCCTCAAGCCTCACCGCATAAATCTTTAAGCTCTACGCATCCTCTCTCTAACCCATTTCTTCACACGCTATCACTATTGTTTTGATGAGTAGTTGGATTATGGTCTTTCAAAGCGTGTTGTGAGGTTGATGAGGTTTAAGTTTTTGGATTGGTGAAGAGAGTATCGGAGGATTGTGAGTGTTGTGATGCTACTATGCTATTAATCATCAAAGCAATAATTTCCTCCACTTTGCAGTGTGTTTATCTCCTCCTACATCATGTCTTGAATAGTACGGGATAAGAAGACATCTATTGGTTTAGTTGCGCAACACTTCCGCAGCGACTCCGACAACCCCGTGCTCACGACATCTTGGTCATATTGTTCCACTTGCAAAGCTGCCGCGTTTGGTTGGTCTTCATTGGAGTTTAAACAACATAGGATTTTGATTATGGTTTTTAAGTTAGGTTTTGAGAAGCCTCGTTGAAGCCTAATATTTATTTTGTGCTACTTTGACAAAAGTTCTGTTTTTTACGCAAGTCTTATTTTGAGAGGAATTTATAATTTCACTTGGGTATAGGTGCCAAAGCTAGATTTGTTTTCTTGGTTATACATAAGCAACTTAAACAAGGTGTTACTTGGAGAATCTTGATTGTCTTGGAAAGCTTTTTCATCTTCTTGCATTCAAAATTAAAATATGTGCATTATTGGTTACTAGGATTTCATCAAATTTGAAGTTTTATGTGTGGTTAATCATAGCAATGAATATTTTTGGTTAAGGCTTAAGTTTTGAGGTTGAACTATTGGCAATGAGTTTGATGTGGAAGGATAGGTCATTGTTTGAAAATGACAAGTAAGACATCAAATTTATGCAAATTCATAACAAACCTTTGAAGGTTATTATAAGTTGTAGTTTGAGTAAGTTGAGTTTTATATACTTCTCAATTGGCATAAAGTTGTTCTATAAAAAATAGATAGAGACTATATAAAAATATCAAATTATTAACCTTGAATCTGAATATAAGAAAGGGATTGGGATAGAAATGGCTGGGGCATAGAGAAATTCACGGTCTTTAGTTATACTACATTATTTCAATATTGAGGTCAAGGATTAGAGAATAAAATATGTTCATATAGTAATTTTGGGTATTTTGGAGGTTCTAAATATAAAAGATATGTGTTTCTTTTAATAGAATTTATGATATTGGAGTGACTTATTTATAGCCTATATATTGAGATTGGATACCACCAATTGGTTCTATTTGGGTTAGATGTAAGTTAGGAGCTTGTTTTACCTCTTACTAGTTCACTTTGGGTTTTGTGGATTCAAAGGAGATTTCTATTGATGATAAGGTAAAAATTTAGAGAGCCTATTGTTTGAAAGATGTTGTCTTGGGCGTAGCATGGGCTTGGGTTGATGTGGAAGGATATTGGAGGGGATTTTCTTTCTATCCTCGTTGATAAGTTTTTGTTTGTAGTGTGTTGAAGTGAGAAGAACTAAAACTTTTATAAGAATATTGTAGGAGATAGTTTTTAATATAAGCATTATTAAATCATATAAGAAAATGATATGCTTCTTTTGGCGGTAATTTCATTTGATTTTAGTGTAAATTTCATAAATCTTTGACTAAGAATTGATTCGTTACTAATTAAAGAGACGAACAAATTTTGTACTTCTTCAAGAGTTACAGTTCTTATTGAAGCAAAGTAGTATTTAGAAGGAATGTAAATTTTGTTGTTAGCTTTTTAAAAAGTCATCACACTTATTGATAACATTTGTAAGTTTTGAATCATGAAAAAAAATGTGAGGTAGTGTTTCCTATTGCTGAAAATTTCATAGAGAAACTTTGTCAATACATAGCTAATGGATAGTAGCTTTTCTTTAAAAGAACTTTGTCAATACATAGCTAATGGGCAATAGCTTTTCTTTAAAAGAAATTTTAACAAATTGTGGCATATTGTTTAAGCTTTCATCATTCATCTAAAGTAAAACTCTAAAACGTTTTTGGTGCCTATTCTAATGATGTCGATCGAGAGGTGGTTCAAAGAGAAGATTGGAAGTTTAAAGATTTAAAGATTCAAGTAAAGATTTATATTGTAAGGACTTAGCTTATATTTTGGCATGTGGCTTTGTTATTTCTAGTTTGTTTTGGAGGCTCGTTGTCAAGTTTTTGCATTGGAAACCTTGTTTGCGGATTGGCCTAACATTACATTTATGGCCTATCTTCATTTTGTGTTGTAGAAAACAAAATGGGATTAATGACCCATATGGTTAAATCTTATGTCGTATTTTATAGAGGTACTGGATTGATCACTTGCAGATTGTAAAATTTAAAGTTTTATTAGCCTTAATCACGCCCAGTTTCAGCTTGTAGTGAGCCATAATTTCTACATGTCTTTTATCATGTGGTTTCTTGTGTCCTTCATGACCGTAGAGCCATAACATGATAAATCAATAAGGAGTTTATTCAATATCTATTAAAAATTTAAGATTCGAGGGGACATTAAGCAAGAATCTCTATCCTCTAGCAATAGCTTGACTTCTCGTGATTTCACAAAGCAAATTCTTCTCAATCCGAGAATACGAACATGAGAGTCACTACAAAGTTGGATATCCAATATGCGGCTTTCTGATCATCATCTCTTGTATTGTTCATACGCTCTACAATAAAAATAGCCTGAGATTGACATCAATATACGTCCTATAATAAATCTTATTGTCATTGTTGACTCTTCTTGGCGCTAAACAAGATACATAGCTAAGACAAGTTTTACCTTGCCAAATTTGGCACGTCCCTCAAGTTTGTCACGTCCTCTAGCCACTGGAGATTTTGTTAAATGGAGACTTATTCTATAGTGGCCAATATGTCTTCTAAAATTCTATAGACTAGGTTATATTACTTGCATGAACCCCTTATCAAAAAGGTCACATTTATTGAATTGAACTTGTTTTGGCGGTCATTTTAACATTTTACACTACTAAACAAGGTTTCCAAGGTTTCCACCCTTAACCCTTTAGTGCCCAGGTCCTTTTGGAGGGGAACTGCTTCTGCGTGACCCCGGCCTGTGAGTTGTGGCGCTGCGACCGGAGATTGTGCATTTTTGCAAATCTGATTGGCGGAAATGGTGACTAAGTCGATGTGCTTTAGAGTGCATGACTTTGTTCGAACTGTTAGTGGGGATATTATGAGTGATTACAATGTATTTGAGCAGTTTTAGGTTCTTAAAAACCACAATACGGTTCGAGGGCCGATGGATGATTGAGCGGCAGTGACTTGCAAAAAAATCAATAAATGTGTAAGTTCTGGGACCAGAGTGTCAACACTTATAACAACGTTGCAAAAAAGGAACCACCTGAAAAATGTTTTTCCTGCAATTCATATAGAATTTCTCGTGGTCAAGAGGGGAGCAGGGATACAGTTCACCCCAATTCTTCAAACCAAAATTTCAATGACTTACTCCGAGAATTCATGTCATCGCAACGGTCACGAACTAGTGCAGCATCTGTAAATGAAGTAGAATCAAAAAATTCACTCTGATTCAATGTACAAGTCACATAAACACACAGAATACAGTTCAGCTAGAATACACTAGGCTAACAACGTACATTTCCTTCGAAAGGGAGGACCACCCAACAGATTGTCGACACCTAGCAATTCTTTCTGAGAGAGATTTTGGAGCACTCACAGTCCTGCCCCCGTGTACGTAACTTGTTCTTCTTTCCCCTCGATGTGTCGTTTCTTTTATACGGCCACATTGTTTATTGTGGTATTTGAGGGCCTTGTAGTGGTCCGTTTTGGAATTTTCTTCGCCGAACAGGCATGTGAGTAATCAGTCCCCATCCGTCCCAGTTTACGAATCTGCACTTGCTGAACACCGCAGCCGCAATTCTGGTTCTTGGTGCCTGAGCGATCAGAAAATGGTCGCTTGGGCACTAAAGGGTTAAGGCCTATACCTCGAAGTTCTCAATTTTCGGTTCCTCTTCCAAGTCTATAAACTTCAGGTATCATTTTCTTTTCAAGGCCCAAGTAACCAGCCTACCTATGTTCCATTAACCCCTAAAGGACAATCTGCCACATTTGGGCTTTTTTGGAATTTGGGCAGGTACCTATGAATGCAATTTATATCAGGATTTTCTGAAATTTTTATTGAAGGTGGGCCGTTCGGAGATCTTCGTGTAGGTATTCTTATTTTTCAATTCCGACATCGGGATCAAAATTTATGAAGGTTTAAGTGTCAAACGCTGCTCGTTGGGCAGCTGCTGAATTGTTCTAAGCCACTGTTAATGCAGCAAAAACTGCCCAAAACTGCCCAAAACTGCCCAAAACTGCCAAAATCTGCCCAAAGACTAAACTTTGAAATTCCACCAAAAATTGAGATTTTGATATTTTTCAAAAATAAAAATTTCTATTTATAGAAAAAGCAGTAGAGCATGTTCCCACCGTTCGGATTTTCAATCCAAAATTTTTTCATATGCTATTTTTATTGTCCAAAAACGGCCTTTGTTTGTGAATTTCAGTATACCCCCTAGCGGAAAATGATTTTTTTGGCAACTTTCCACAACTTTTTTGAATACAATTTTCTTAGGACAATTAGCTAACTCAGTTTTCTTTGACGTGCATCAAAACCACCAAAATCCATAATGCAAAAAAATGGTTTTTTGGGCCTTCAAAACTCTGCTGTCCCCTTTTTTTGCAGGGAAAAAATACTTGTTTTTCTACTTTGAACGTTATGATCTTGCAATTGGTGAAGAATGAGTGTGTGAGATTTGGTGGACATGTAGACATAGAATTTAGCTACAAGATCTTACGGTTAGATGTTCTAAAAAAGACCCCAAGTTTGCAACATCCACCTTGCTTTGAAGTGGGGCTGTTTTGAGGCAGTTTTGATGAAAAATACCCTCAGAACTTTAGGGGTTAAGGTTGTATTCTGCTTTTTTTAATCATAGGTTTTTTTGGTTGGCAACTGTGTACTTAGTGCAGGGAAATTAACATTTACTCAACTATTGTAAACTCTATCCCATGGTGATTGAACTAATCAACATGGTGATCACACTGGCGTAGTTTCTCACTGTGGCTTTCTCGAATTTAATGGAATGTCCTATTTCCCAGGTTCATGTGAATGTCACATATTTCAACAAAAATAGTGACTGCTCTTTCTGAGACTTTATTGTTATCTTTCAGGCGTGTGAACTAAATAATTATATTTGACAGCACACGCATCATTACAATCTACTGATTTGATGCAAATGACAGGAATCTTCGTACTGCAAGTGCTTGCTAATCCACTCTACGTCATGGCAAATTTCCAGAGCCCTTTCCATCCCTTACATGTTTGGTCATAGCATCAAAATCTGGCCAAAACTCGGGAAAATCGGGTTGACGCTGAAGTATAATGGACGCAGCGTGAATGAGAATGGAGGCAGTCAAACCCCAGATTGTGAACTTCTTGCCGTCTGGGGCATCGTAGTCAAAGTAATGCACACGGTACTGAACATCCAGCCACTGCCGATCTTCAGTGCGATGCCGCTCATCCTGCCATAGATAAAAATAAATACGTAACCTTTAGTAACAATTATCCAAGAGCTTACGACCTTGCAAAGCAAGGGTGCCCACTCATTGAATAGAAATCAACAAAGCAGTGAGATGATGAAAGGATGTGGGAGAGAGTTGAGTGCATGCCTTCAAGAACATTTCTAAGGGAACATCGAATATGGCATCCACCTCTCCTGCATTTGGTCTTGGTTCAAACTTATGATGCTCTGGGACTATTCCCACAACTGGGGTCACTGTAAGCAAGTGCTGCACCACCACAACGAAGGAGATAAGTACCGGGTAAAGTTCACGCGTAGGGAATCGGAGAGGGCATGCATTCCAAGAGCTAGAATGTAAACGACATTATCATAACAAAGCTTCCAAGATAAGTATAAGAAAAGGCGCTCACTTTCGAAAGGAAAGGTTCAAGAACTGCAACGATCCTGACATGGGAAGGTTCCAATCCGATTTCTTCATGAGCTTCACGCAGGGCAGTAGCCTTGTCGTCCTCTCCTTCATCCCTTTTCCCGCCTGGTAATGCCACTTCACCTGAGCACACATGTGACCCACTAATCTGTCAAACTGAGTAGGGAGGGAAAAACAGGCAGTAACCCACACAACAGCTCCAAACTCCAATCGAGTGTAAATAAAAGGGAGTCAAACCTGAATGAGAGGACAAGGAGCCAGCCCTCTTTGTGAGGATCACACGTAGCTCGCCCTCCGCGCCTTGAAAGAGGCACAGAAGCACAGCCGCTCGCTTGGACGTGGGCGACACCTTAATGTCATTTGCACTCGCTACTGATGTCGGCATACCCACGCTGGACGTCACGCCGCCGTGCGTCTCATCATCTGCTGGTGCCCACGAACTCGATGGAGCCCTGCTTATGACCATGATAATGGATTCGTCATCAACAATTCAGGTCAGTAGTGCAATTCCACATATGGAGAAGAAATTACGGCAGAGTTACTCCATCGACTCTCTAGAAAATCTCCAAGGTGCCTCTCACTGAAAAGATCAACATTTCCTAAGTCCTTGCGTTTCTAGGTTTCTGTTTATTCGTAAGCAGTGCTTCTCCGTGGTTAAAAAGCTTTCACACCCTTACGCTGGCCTCTCCTCCGAGATTCAGTCGTGAATTGCACAAGTTTCTCTTTCGGATCGTGAATTTCTCACCACAATTTCCCCCCATACAAGCAACAATCCAACATCCTGATGCTTATTGTCGCTAATATGAAGCAGAATCATAGTAATTCCCTACTTCCACCTCGAGAATGGCCTTACTACACATTAGTACATTGAGGACTTGAGAACAGGACAGTCACCTGTAATGACGAAGGCGGTCGGCGAGAACCCTGAGAGCAGGAGTCCCCCAATCCTCACCCGAAACGAATGTGCGCAATTGCTTGGACTCATGCGAGGAACCCAAGTGTAAATCCCTGCTTTCGGAATTGGTCATGGCTTTCGCTAAACCCCTGGTCCTCCGCTCGCTTGTCCAGTTCGACCCCCTCAACCGTTGCCTTGCCTTCCACACCACACTCACCAGGCGGCACTGGGCAGCTGCAACGCTGAGAGATGCCAGGATTGAGTGCCTAGTCTTTGCTCCCTGGGGATCATAAAATAGAGCTGCCCTGCTTGTACAACTAGCACCCGGAATTCAATTCCATGCACAAAACCTCTACTAAATCTACTCAAAGGAGTAGAAACAACAATTCAAACCAAAAACGAATTCCACCTGAGCTCCAAAAACCGAGCTACCAAACGCAACAAGTAAAAACACGGCCGTAAGCCACCTGCATTCTCACTCACCTCCGCGAAGAGACGATCGAATTGCGTAATCCACTGCAGTCACCTTCCACGCTCGAATTCCACGCGATCACCTCACTGATCGCAAACCCTAGGCCAGCGCCCGATCACAGCTGAAACGAAACAAGCGCAAATCCTCAGCCAAGCCGTGAAACCCTAACCCTTAGCACTACCTCTCCCGTACTCCAATTGCCAACCTCCAGTGCAAAACTAATCGCCAGCAGCCCAATCCTTGGCTGTAACTCCGAAGCCCACAACACCAAAACCCCTGGCAACAGAGCACCAACCTGATGAGAGCTACCACTGCAGCTGCCTGATCACAGCTAGCAAAGCGCTGATCGCAAATGAAGAGGATTGCAATCCAATTGAATGGCGATGGAGGGGGAGACAAGCACGATTGCCAGGGTTTGGCGAAGCTCGTGGCTATGGCGGGAGAGCACGAGCCTGGAACTGCGAATGACGACAACTCTTGTGCGCTAAGCTGAAGGAAAATTATAACCCAAAAACAAATACACTCACACAACGTTTAACTGAATGAACATTGACATGCCCAAATAATTTGTGATACACAAACAGCATCATCTAAGTTTCTGAGTAAGGGTTACTTGCAGAGATTTCGGATTTTTTATCACTTACCACATCGAATTCGAAGCTAATATCATTCGAAGCTGAATCACGCTGTTGTAAATCTGCTTTGCTAATCAGCTTCCTCTTCTTGTGAGCCTTGTTAGACTGCTCATGCTGGAGACAGTTTGAACTCCTTTGCTAAGTGATGTGTGTTCATGAGAAGGACTTCTAAACAATGTGTGCTTCACAAATGTTACCAAATTCCGGCAATTGGATGTTTGAGCTTCCTGCGTACGCACACACACACATATGGGGTTGGAAATCTTAGGAAAGGTTTCAGCATAAGAATATGGCCAACTAGGAAACATTTTGCTTCTCAGACTGGTTCGAGATTTTTGTTTAATCCATATTAAGGACATGTTTCAGTAGACATAATCAGATTATAATTCACACAACAGTTCTAGTAGTATTTGAAACATCTATGTTAAAACTTTGTCAGGTACTAAAACCAACTTACTCAAAGCCGACCCTTGCTGAGTACCTCAAGATTAAAAAGCTTGCCATCCATGCTCATAAACTAATGACTCTTTCAGCGTCAGTCGGACTCTGAACTCATGATACCTGAGTTCAAATTCTAAAACGTTCATATTCCCCTTTCAATTTCGTAGTTCCAGCAAGTATCATGAAATTAAAATTACAAGCTTGACTGGGAGCGCCATATGGAAAGCATGAAGTACTTGAGATGCTGTGTAAGTGTATACCATGTCCAAAGTCCAACAGCCACTGTAATTTGTTTTGATAATTGATGTACATGCGAGCAGGTGCACATTTGGAAGAGATGGGAAGTCGAAGCTCACGCAGTAATATACAATCTGTGGACAATGGTGTAAGAGATGGGAAATAGAAGCTCACGAAGAAAAGAAACAGTCCGTAAACACTGGTGAGCCATGTCTGATTTAGGACAAAGCATTATGAGGTGATTACAGAATTCTGGTTGAGGCATTCGCTAAAACTGGGACGTTTGGGATTATGAAGGTGGCTTCGTATCCATATGAAGGTTCAGGTGTTTGTATTTGCACTGCACCGAAATGTGAATTAGGAATGTCGAATGAAGATCATATTGAAACTTGCTGAGGTCGAGAGGCGACTTAAGATTTTGCATTGCTATTGACTTGGAGCATTAGGGAAGGTTGATTAATTAGCGCTACTGTGCTAGAATTTCAAGTCGACTTGAATGTACAGCATTCTGATTGTCTGCATTGAGGTGAACTTCCATCGGGGGGATTCAGGGTTTAGCTAGGGTTTAGCGAGAGTTGCCAGAGTTGCCTCTAATAGAACTTTGATACGGAATTTAGTGATCTTTTTGAAATTACCTCCTTCGTTGCCCATGCCTACACTCTTCTCTTGCTATCGATTGCATCGGATTAGAGTCATTTCCTTCCAGCCAAAGTTGCCTTTCTCTCATACATGGAAATTTCAATCAATATACACCACGAGAGTCCGTTGCAGTATGAGCTCAGCACATGCACCTGTTATGCTTTTAGGTCAGAATCTCACCACTGCGAAACAAAAACCGCCAAACAGACTCATTTATTTCTGTGACATCAGCTGCGTACACTGTAACGTCAATTCCCTGTACATCCTCAACAGCAACAAGTGGTCCAATTTGTCAGAGTACAGTAAATTGAAAGCTGCATCACGATCAATCCACAGAGAAAATGCAGCCCTGCTTCTCGCCGTCCTCGGCATGCACAGGACCAGCGCCACAGCTAACTTATGGGCCATGTCAGAATCTTCCTAAAATTCATCTCGAGCTCCAGGCCACGATTACAGGAAGTTGCGCCAGCGCTAGCTGGACTTACCGCGCCAATCGAAAATGGAGACCATGCTTCGAAAGAGAAGGTCGGAGTGCCATTACCTACGAAACTGTACCAGCCCAAATGGAGCCCTGTGCAGGTTACAGCTCCTCGACTGTTTGGATCAACATTCAACTCACAGGGAGTGTGACCCACTGATTCAAAATTCCCTGACAAACTAGAGTGTGGGCCTCGATTACAGAAATTCAAATGCGAGGGCTCGAGAGGCATGGGTGGAGGTTCTACCTGGTTCCTTGTTAAACACCCAACTCTGCTGTTCGTTTTCTGAACCTCCTTGCCACTACGTCTCTGTTGATTAACTAACCTTAGAATTTGGAATGCCGCTCATAGATGGACATATCTGGGTGCTTTGTGAAGTAATCCGACACATTGTTTCGCACTCGTTTTTAGCCGTGTTGCTGAGAAGCTAGCTGAGACGGACGTGCGAGAAACTCTTTTGTTATAAATTTTTGCATCACAGCCCACAGATTATCGTCAGGGATAAACGAGCCATGACGGCTCAATCATGTGATAATATTCTAACGGCTGTACTCCTTGCAGCGACTTCGTTTGGGCAGGAGACCGCGTCGAAAGTTTGAAGCATCGTGCTGCTGACTCGTCGTGTGAACCCATGTCGTGCACGGACTGCGACTTTGTGGTGAAAAAGAATTAACAGACCGGTGGCTGCAGAAAATACCTGGCTCTGTTTCGAATGATTGCAAGTATGGGGGCTCTGCATGCAGCCATTTATCCAAGTCAAACAATTCGCAATCACATCTGGTATGATTCGGTCAATGTGTACCTCATCATTCTTTGGGTCGATTAAGAATTGCTAAACAGTTTGAAGTAATCTTATTAATTCGGTGGCCTGTGCTCTAAACCTAGTGTGGCGGTAATCTGATACACGTTTATAACGAACTCTCATCTTGTGAATGGAGGTTCTAGGCTAAATGAATCAAACGGTGTCTTGGACCACAAAAACTGTAACCTAGTGTGGCGGTAATCTGATACACGTTTCTAACGAACTCTCATCTTGTTGGTTCTAGGCTACATGAATCGAAACTTTGTCTTGGACCACAAAAACTGTAATAAACTATGCATTTTCGGAAAGTTCAGGCGACATCGGTGATTAGTTGTTTGAATTTCAGTGGTTTGATTTTGGAGACTTCTAGCCTGGCTATGGAATGACGTTGAAATTCTCTACTGTACCTGCAAGTTGCCGGTAGCAGATCTCATAATTTGTCTGACAAATCTTTCCTTCGTAGGATTGGAAAGTCATGTAGGTTGATCCCGTGTTGATCACCGCGGCTCGAGATATTTGTGACCCCATGATTGCCACTGCCGGGACCACTGCAAGGTGGAAGCAAACTGGAAATCTTGAGGAAATATGGTCTCATGAGACTTAGAACATGCCTGCGGTATGGACTTGGTAAGACTTCGGAGCATTTGATGCTTCGATTATGTAGCTTGGAGGATTGGAATGTCCCGTGTTACCATACTGCCAGCTTTGCGTCCAGTCAGATCGTAGAGAGAAGCGCCTCCGAAGGCAGGTACGATTCTCTCCCGAAATCCTGCTTCGTTTCTGGAAGTATTGTACTATTATTACAGGTAATCACGCACGGATTACCCTCACATACTGTTATGGCGAAATTAGAAAGAATTTTTTGAACATAGCAAGAAATTTTTAATTTGTTACCCACCGAAATTAGACGTTACAACACACTTACTGAACAGTAATCTGTGCCAAAATCTGAATTACCGATTAAAAACTGTGCATAGTGCCTTTGATTTTTTAATTGAAAAAGCATAGCACCTTGAGAATTTGAGGAGTGGGAGAGACCCTTCTACCCCCACATGTTACCCGACCACCTGATGCTACAGCTTTCACTGTGGTGAGTCAGCCTGCTGCCGATGGATTATCCGCCAAAGCAGATGCTAAGTCCATGAAAACCTTCATGGAGTTCACGTTTGGTGCTCAGATTCGGGAGCAACTTGCCTCGAGGTGCCTAATTAACAAATGGTAGCTGTGACCATTTTGTTCACTCTAATTTACTGCTAGAAGAATTGACACGATGAAGCTAGTTCAAAAACAGTAATCCTAAGGTTCACGAGGCTATTTCTCATCTTAATAGAATCTCTGCGGATCGTAAGTTAAGTTCCAGAAGGCATAACAAGAAACAAGAGAAATCATTAACAGGATGTGATAAAGTTTGAAGTACACTTTGAGGTGCATGTCTCTTCAGACTGCATGCATCACATCATTACTAATTTTTTTCCTTATTTCTGACGAATACAATACAGAACTTCTAGTGCAAGGTGGTTACGATCAGTTCTATCAAGTTGTCTGCACACCTTAAAAAATCCACGTCGCTGTATAGATTAGAAACAAAAAACAAAAATCTTATGTGGGGAAGTTCTCTGCAATTCATCATAGCTTTCTCAAAATTCCAATGAATATACCCATGCAGACTTGCAGACGTGAGAAAGATCCTCGGCCCACCCAGTCAGCCATACCGTGGCCCAGTGTATTCGGAACATAGGTACCTCGTATGCCGTGGTTGACTCCAGTAACGCACGCGCCTTGTTGAACCTGGAAGTATTCGTTGAAATCGATGCACTTGAGCGCGGCATCCTGCATCCTTATAAAGCTCAAGTATCTTGCGGACCAATGCACTACCTTTGTGGTTACCGAGGCAGTTGATCATCACGGCATCTTCTTCTCCAAGAGTACCACCCATCTGAAGGTAATTCTCTCACGGCCTGGGTCACTGTTTGGTTGAACAACAGGCTTCAAATGTGCGTGAATTTTTGAGTGCGTTCAGAATTTGATAGATCGGTCTGGACAGTGTTCTAACTAATGAGTGAAGGTATTCTCCAGACTTCGCGAAACAGTACTTTGAACTGTGATAAGAAACCGATTTGCATTGATATGTATCTATCCGACTGGTAGGGCTCTTGGTGGGTGTTACAATTTTCGGATGCAATGGGGGGGTGTTGTCGGTACTGTCTGTCTTGCCGCGGAAATATTCGGTCGAACAGGGACCATAACAGGTCTTTACTCTAGTGATTATGGAGATCATTCGATGATCACCGTTGAGGTCGTTTGCTAGATTTGTTGGCGTGCAGGTCTGACGTCTATACTACAAGGCTAGCCACGTCTAGAAGTTAGATGCAACAGAGTCACTATGTTTACTCCGGTTCTCTAAGTAGATAGCATTCCAAATCATTTTGGCCCATCTCTTTCCTTTGATATGCACAATGGTGGTCAAAAGTCTTATTCAGCCCTTGTTTAGTAATTCACTTCTTTCACACACTCGATCTGTTTTCAACATCTGTATTGCAACTGTTCAATCTTGTCTGTAAGTTCATTTTGCGTACGCACCGTCCCTTAAAGCCACAACGGGGTCATTTTATTTCCACCAAGATTCTCTGATGTTATAGAATACGTACTGAAGTTCCCCGTTTCTGAAAAAATTGTTTTCTGTGATTGCAGGAATTTCGACCAGTTGTAGGCCTTTGATAGACATCTGAGAGAGAAGTCACGATATATTACCGACAAAATTCAGCCATGAAAGGGAGGCCAGAGCCCATGGCTCGAGTGAACGGGAGCAGCAATGGTTCCGTCGATTCGTCGACTGAGACTGAATCCGAGGCGCCCATGTACATGGCTGCTCAGCCCAAGCTGAGCAAGCAATATTCGGCCTTTGCCTCAATTCTCAGGCATGGACAACCTACCAAGATCGAAGCAGCAGTGGAAAAATACCAAAAAATGACATGGCAGCAGAAGCTCTCCATGATCCTTGTGGCCATTCTATGGCGCCTCAACAAGTATCTGAAACTGCTGGGCTTCATAGTCGAGTGGACCCTCAACCTCTTGAATCTCAACGGCGGGCCGTTCGGTCTTCTCTACAAAGTATTCCTCTTGAAATGGGGTGAGTTTTACTTAACTAAATTGCTTTGTCCTTTGAATGAAAAAGCTTTGAAAAGAACTCTTCTTTACTTCTTTGTGCTGAAATACAGCTTGTGCTGTTTAGAGAAAATAATTAGCTCCACTTGAAAACAGAATATGTTAAGATGGTCCTAGATGACCAATGTCACATACCGACTGTGTATACCTCATAAGACAGCCGATGTCCACTCGATATGAGTTACTTCGTTGTCATGTGTTGATGTGCCTCTCACATGTGGCCTCTGAGTTAATGTCCCTTTTCTTTTTATTTCTAGCAACAGTTAGTCAGTCTAAAGAATCTCCCATAATTCAAAATGGACGAGCTCTTTTGAACACTCGTAGACGCTGCAGATTGTGTTAGCATTGTTCTCTGATGTCAATCCAGTGTCAATTTTATATGTTTGATGGAAGCACTAAAAAGACACAACATGTCTATGCACAGGTGACATAATCTTGCCACAACCGGATTCGGATACTTACCTCAGCTTGATTGCGCTAATTGATTCTCGATCCACCCTGTTCGTGGACACCTCCCAAACTGGCAAAGCTGACAGCACTCGAGCAGACACCGTGGCGTTCCCGGCCGAGAATGTGGGCTCACGCTCCACCGCTGACGTATGCGTCATGGCAGCCAAGGTCGCATACGAAAGTCCAGCAGTGATCGAGAAGGTTGTCACCCAAGGCATGAAGATGCATTTCGTCAAGTTCTTCAATTGCTGGAACGGTAAGCCCTTCAATCAAACCAAGTCAGCTGCATTGACAATATGTACACTTTAAATCAACACAACACATTTCTAATCAGAATTTCTAGTCTTTCTTAAGTCTCGAAGATCTTCAGTACTAACACTGTTGCACAGATCAAATATACTAAGCTGCCGTGTGAATCATCTGTTACTTCAAACTACATAATTTTTTGAATCTCACCAGATTGACATATCAGAGCCGCGTTTGACCTTGAAGGCTTTCATCAGAAAATCAATATCACTGTTGAAGCTCAAAAAATGACAAGTTGAAACAGCTCTGTTTGTGTTGGTGATATGAAACTGATTGCTTTCAAAATTTGGCTAGATTGCATAGCAATAAAACATGAGGAACATTTAGATAATTACATCGTTTTAATATATAAAAGCACAGGCTTCCTGTGAGCTTGAAGACTTATAGAACATCATGTAAAAGCAAAGTATTCTTGTTGATGTTGCACTTAGGTAAGTATGACATGGTGATCTAAGGCAGCTGATGACTGTGCAATGGCGATTCATGCAGAATACCAGCAAATGAAGAACACGCAGGCATTCGTGTTCATGGACAAGCCCAAGAACGCGAATGCAGTGGTGGTGGCATTCCGCGGCACCGAGTGCTTCAACGGGTACGACTGGAGCACCGACGTCGATTTCTCATGGGTGAGGCTGCAAGACTTGGGCGGTGTCCATCTCGGATTTCTGGAAGCCCTCGGCCTCGGAACCCGCGACTCCATCAGCACCTTCGTGAAGATGCGCAAGAACGCCAACGAATCAAGGTCCAAAACCCAGACCCAGGAGAATGAAGAGGCAGCCATAGCACCCCCAAATACCCCCCGGAGCCCTCACCACAAATTGAAGCCAGAGATTCTAGCAACCACCGCAACCTCAGGCCTCTCCCAGGAAGTCATCGATGACCCGGACAAAGTCTTAGCCTATGATGAGATCACCAAACAAGTGTCCATGCTCCTCCTTGACAACCCCAACGCCAAGCTCTTCGTCACGGGCCACAGCCTGGGCGGCGCGCTCGCGGCGCTCTACTCTACCATGCTGCATTTCACGGGCGAGACCGAGGTGGCCAGTAAGATAGGCGCCGTGTACACGTTCGGCCAGCCGCGAGTAGGGGACCAGGACTTCGCAGACTACGCGAATTCAGTGCTCAAGGGCAAGTATTTTCGGGTGGTGTACTGCAACGACGTGGTCCCCCGCGTACCGTTTGACAACGATCTCTTCTCGTTCAGGCACTTCGGAGACTGTGCGTACTTCAACAGCGTTTATGACGGGTTGAAGCTGCAAGAGGAGCCAAACCGGAACTTCTTTGGAGTGAGGAGACTGTTGACAATGCACTTGAATGCGGCGTGGGAGGTGGTGCAAGGGGCGCTGTTGATGCCATTGCAGCATGGGGACGAGTTCAGGGAGACCAAGGTGTCGTTCGTGTATCGCCTGGTGGGCTTGGTGCTGCCTGGAATTGCCGGACACAGCCCGACTAACTACGTGAACTCCATGCGGTTGGGACCGTTGCCTCTGAAGGAGCGCCTGAAGGGCGACATTGCTGATGCCGCGGAGGAGTTTCATCTCATGCATGACAATCTGAAGGACATTGCCTACATCGTCGTCTCCGCGTTGCCTGCACTTCCCGGGAGTGACGTTGTCAGCTTTGCGGCGCAGAAAATTTTCAACTCCTGAATGTTGCATTTCAGGTGCAAGGGCCCATCTTCCCAACTTAGTGCATGTGGGTTATGGATCCAGCATTACTCGATGCTAGATCGTCAAGCTCAGACAAATCATCTGAACCTTAACAGTCTCATCATTGAAATTATAAGCATAGAAGAGAGCGTTTTATATCTAAAGCTGGAACTTCAGATGAGTCACGTTCATTGATAAGTATATTGATAACCTGGAAGTGGGACTCGTAGTACAAGCCACTTAAAGAATTATGTTATGTGAGTTAATATTTGTCAAGGGACAATCTGCTAGCTGGCTGTCTCTCCATTGAGTGACATGCACCAAGAACTTACTCTTGGAGGACTAGGAAATAGAATATTGCAGTAGAGTTCTTAATTGAGAAACTAGATGGAATAGATCACCATACGGCACAGTGTAGTAGCGAAGATCAAAGGTCTTGCGTTGTGACAAAGATCACTGATCACCAGAAAGTAGTCATGGCCGGAAGCGACTGGCGCATATGTACAGAGATGAGTGTCAGTGAATTTCACAATATGACATCATCACCAGATTATATAAACATAAATCCACTTCCAGTATTTCTTTAGAAGTTTGAGTCTGTTTGATCGATCATGTTGTTGTCTGTTTGTACGGTATTCTGTAGAGATGGACTTATTTCGAGGCGTGACAAGAGTGGTATTAGTGGAGAAGAATGCACTCACTTCCAACGCATTTCCTTCAGTGGAATTCAACATTTCAATGCTGGATGATGATGACGTCTGTTCTACTTGTCTTGATGGTATTGTGCAACTCCAGCTCTATCCCTTCAGTTGTTTTAAGAGTTTCCTGGATCTGTTCCATTGTTTCCCATCCTGTTATTATAATTGGCTGCTTTCTGCTCTTTGTGGATTATTTGTAGCTTATGGACACCAACACAAAACGTTTACGATTGTTCTACTTTGGATACACACGAAATAAGTGTTGAAGTAGAGAGAATAATGTTCCATTGAAACGAGAGACTATAACATTGTAGAGTTGACATCAACTTAATACAAAGGAAGACTGGTGGAGACATAAGGCTGTTTTTGTTTCTTTGTTTTTTCTCGTTCTCAAATTATTAATTCAAAATTTGTGAATCCGAGCTGTTCTTGCTTGTTCTTAGAACCAGTAACAAAAAACTCGAGTTGAAAATTTTCAGGAATGTTCTAGAGCGCTGTACTTGATATCGAAGGCTTGGCTGTGATCTGAGTGAAACTCAGTTGCACTTGCTCTTGCCGAAACTGTGGCAGAAATTACAGTGCAAAGACTACTTATCACGGCGAAGTCATGATCTATGGATACTCCTTTCTGTGCTCTTTCTGCCAGCCTCAACTCAGCTTCTTTACCTGAATAGATCTTTGATTGAAAAAATTTCATCATAATTTCAACATCTGTCTGAATTTTATTTTAGTTGCTAGCTTGGCCTGTACTACACGACTCACTAATACAGACAGTACTACAACATCGTAATGATTCAAACATCCACAAGCTTTGAACTTCTCCTTTCCAGCGGTACTCATGATCAAGGTACTGGCACGTTAGATAACGAAAAAATACTATAATCTTCACCACCCCCTGTAGCTTCAAAGCGAAACAAACTTTCTGAAAGCTTTTTCCAGGAGCCGGCTTCACCAGAAAGAGGCTCCCAAGTCTCTTCAGAAGCACAGAGTCCCCCACACATGGGAATACAGCATCAAGGTCGCAGCACTCCCAACAGTGAGATGCTTAGTACCTAATTCGCACATGACTAAGAATCTTTCCGGTGATTCACTAACCCATTTCCCCACAAAGCACACCACAAGTACATGCCATCAAACTCTAGTAAATTCATTCTTTCTCCTTCGAAGCAACTCTGAAGCCTACATCCAGGTGCCATACTCCAAGAACCCAGCTGAAGACACACTCCGAAAGTCAGCTTCAAAGCTCCAACATACATTATTCATAGACAGCACATACCGAAAGGCTCTAGAATCCACCTACTCTATCTACTCTCTAGGAACAAATGCCACCAAGGGATTGGGTAACCCCTTTTCACCAAGTTTTCTTTATTAATTTCCCCCCACCACAGACTAGGAGCTGAACCTTCACAGAAGTCGTCATCGTCAACTACAAATGCCATTCAACAGAGGCTCTTCTGGAATGATCCACGTCGGTAGAGCACAACATTCAACAAAGCCGCTTCCGGCCAATCTGTACATCATACAGTCGATTGAATACAGACCCTGAGATCCCGGGCCCAAAGAGATTGGCTCAAGATAAACTAACACCAAATATTAGCCCCTCGGATTGCCATGATTTGCACCAAGCTGATCATGCCGATCATGAATTGCTGCATCAGAGTTCGGACTGTCCACAATGGCAGCCCAGCCAGATAAGATCTAAGGCTTGGCATTCTGCTTGAATTGAGTTGACCACCCATGCCCTGATCATCTTCCAAATTGAACCATATTCAAGTGGATGATCCTGGGCGATTGCACGGATGACCAGGGCATGACCCCAGCTTCTCCGAATCGCCACCTATACTATTTATTACCAACTTGGGTCCAACTCCAACTCCAACTCCAACTCCAACTCTATCAGAAACACTTCCCTTACCAGAATTCTCATCTCCACCGATGAATCCTTCACGACTTAAACCGCCGACCAATGCACATGGGTACACGAACTCCAGAAGACTTGTTCCGTGTCCACCAGTTTAGCATCACCATCTGCAGTTCGGTTCTTACCAAAACTTTTACCAGAACTTCTAGCCTCGTATCTCTCGCTCCGAGTCACCGACCCATGGACATGAGCATGCAAAGTTGTAAATCGATTGAATCGCCGAACTATTCATTTTTGCAGCCGGGTCACCAATGGCAGCTCCATGATGATGACGATGCGGTGTGCCCATCTCTCGGTGATGGTGTAATTAGGCATGGTTCTGAGAATTCAATAGTATAGTTGTGATAAGCTGGAATATGGTTAGATTCCAGGTTCCTCATAATATTCTTGAGGGATTATATTCAACAGTTGAGAGGAGTTATCATGATGACTAACCGCTAATTTAACGAACAGTTTATATTTACTTCAGATGTTCTAGATCGACATTCTGGTTTCCGTTAATTCAGTGTCCAAGTTTTATGAGACATGGGCTCCCATCCGAACTATTTTTTGAAGGCCAGCTCGGTGTAATGCATGGTGCCCACTTGGCAATTAAGTTGTTGCACACGTCGACAGGAGTGAACGATTGAATCAACAGTTGGCAGCATCGGTGCATAGTCGGTTAAATTTCTGGATATTTTGTTTATCCACTTCATATGGATTGGTGACGATGAATCTACTGGGCAATTTGTATTGAGTTGGTAAAGCGAAGTTGAAGTAATGGTGAATTTGTGATGGTGAAAATACTTCAACTTTGCTTCATCAACTCATTAGAAATAATTTGTTATGCATAGCTTGGTTCAATGATTTTGGAAAGCATGTGATTTAGGTTTTTGGATTTAGAAAGCATTGATTTTGAATCATGTATTACTCTTGTTTATTTTATTGAGACATTTTGGAATTTATTTTATTTTTTCCTTTTTGGGCACGCTGGGCGTTTTTTTGGTCCTGTGGCATTGCATTAGGTAGTGAGGCGCATGCAACATCAAGACCGCATGGTTGACTCTTGGAAGCTTTAAGCCCCTCCTCTTGCCTACCCTCATCTTTAACGTCATTCTGGACCAATTTTTTTAACGTTTTTACAAATAGCTCAAATGATGAAATTCAATTTAAAGTCATTTTAAAGGAGATTTAAAATTTTATTTAAGTGATTTTTATATTTGAAAAAATATTTAATTTTTTATTATGTCAAATGCGCTTTAAACGTAAAAATCATAATTGATTATAAAGAAATCAATTTAATTGATTTTTTTAAATGATGGAAATATAAGTTATGAAATTGCAAAGAACGCTCAATCCTATCAATTAACAACCTTTTTTTAACTTCCGGAAGATTAAAAGGCACAACGAAGAACATAAGTGGAAATATTAGGTATGTGAGTATGCCTGATTTTAAATAGTAAAGAACTTGTTTAGATGTAATACAAATAATGAAATAAGAAAAACACGGTTTTAAATACATTTTAAAATTACATTCTTGTACGTATAAAATATGTATGTCCTTTAATTAGATTCATTTTATTATGATTATTTTTATCCAATCTATAGAAAATTAAAAAAAAAAACAATATGACCATGAATTTGAAATGTTTGAGTAAAATTATAATTTTTAGTAACTCTCTATATATACTTGAGATTTCTATAGAATAGGTTTTTATTTACTTCCTGAATATCCTAGCCAAAGTACCATTCGATGGAACCAAAATCAAATCATCAACAACAAAAGTCATTGAAGCATATTTACATTTATCATTAAAAACAACTAAACGACCGTATCAATCACAGGGTTTTTTAAAGAATTGTCATGATTAGTCTCAAAAATACAAAACTATCATATTATTTAACTGTCACATTATTAAACATGTTTTTCAAAAACATTCCAAATTTTCTGACAAAAAAGTATATGGATTGTCACATCAATATTCTCGGCATTCTATACATAATTGCATCTTATCTTCTTTCAAAAAGTCATAGTGAAAGTACTATTGGATCAGATCAAAACCTGCACATTCTTAATCATTTGTAACAAAGTTGTTGAAGCATGTTTATTTTTTCCACCAAAAAACAACCAAACTATCACATCAATCTTCTCTGCGTTCTATACATAATGGCCTCTTATCTTCTTCCAAAAAGTCATAGTGATGAAAGTATCATAGCATCATATCAAAATAAATATATTCTTAATCATCAGCAAGAAAAGGCGATGAAGCATATTTGCTTCTTTGATAATAGAAACAATTTAACACTTTTCTCTTCTCTGAGCAATTGCTCTGCAAAATTATTTCTATTCTTAACAAAGATACAAGGGAATATGTCTCACGTAACTTCTCTTGTGTTTTCAATTTGTACAGCAAGTTCCGGAGGCGTTTAAGCATAAGTTTCTACTCCACAAAAAATCATCTTTTGTTGTTATTGCTAAAGTATCTAAATTGAAATTTGCACCTATATGACAATCCATCAGAGCCATTTTATAATATTTATTAACGCCACATAATTTTCCACACAATATAGTCATGATCTGAAAGTACTACAGGATCGGATCAAAATCAACACATTGTTAATCACGAGCAGCAAAAGTCAGTCACCAAGTATATCTGCTTTTTCTAGCAAAGAACAACTAAATTGTCACATCAATAACAACATTTTACAAAGAATTGTCTTTTACTGTCTCTTCAACTTCATAAAGACAGAATCGCTAAATAATCATAATCAAAATTTGTACCTAGTATTTGTTATAGCCATATAATTCCACCCATACAATAAAAATCAATTCATATAACCTTCATTTCTTCACAATGTAAATAAACTGCACTACAACAAACCAACCATTAAATTTTCATCTTCTACCTGCTGATATAGATAAAAAATCCAATTTCCATATCCCATAAAACTCAAAACAAATTATTAGAATCTGCCAAAAACTAACCATACTACACACCAATAAAAAAATTAAAAAATAATTAAAATCACCCTACAATACAAAATAACTTAAGAACATATCTAAATCTCATATCCTCATCCAAACTATCACATCAGTCTTCACAACGTTCTACAGTATTTTATTTTTTATTGTGAGACAAATGAATGAACTTCATTGCAAAAAGTAAAGTACAACCTTCATCGGATATTCATCCAGGGCAAAAAGTAACCAGAACTTGAGAGTGAGAGAGAAAACTAGTTAGAGCCAGTTGGGGATAACTCCACCTGTCGGGATTACCTGGCAGGATTAATATCCATCTAACAGTAAGTTCTATCCGACATCCCAAAATGTTTCTAATGTCACAACTTAATAAGTCTTACATCATTCACAACAATCTACAAAAAATTATCTTTTGTTGCCTTTCAAACTTTATCGCTATAGTGTCTAAATTGAAATTTGCACCTATATGACAATCCATCAAGGCCATTCTATAATATTTATTAATGTCACATAATTTCCCACACAACAAAATCATGATGAAAGTACCATTGAATCAGATCAAAATCCGCACATTGTTAATCATGAGCAGCAAAAGTCAGTGAAGCATATTTGCTTTTTATAGCAAAGAACAATTAAATTATCACATCAACAACAATATGTTACAAAGAATTGTCCTTTACTGTCTCTTCAACTTCATAAAGACAGAATTGCTAAATAATGAGAATCAAAATTTGTATCTAATGACAATTTATTAATGCAATTCTATAATATTCATTAAAACCACATAATTCTATAATGGAATTAAATAAATAAAATTACCCTATAATACAAAATAAATTAAGAACATATTCAAATCTCATATCCTCATCCAAACTACCACATCAATCTTCACAGCGTTGTACACGTATTGGCCTCTTATCTTCTTCAAAAATCATGATGACTAGTGACGCACCCTGAAAGCAGTTAATAGAGCACAGTCAGAAGCACAGATTCAGAGTACACTTAGAGCATTTGATTCTAAATGGCTAAATAGACATATATTTGGTCACAGAATAGGTCTTACAGTCAGTTGGAAACTAATCCCTCCACATCGTATAATTTCTACCTGGTTGCGATATTTCCTCTTTTTACATGGTTAAGAAGTCAGAAGTCTGTCGTTGCCCTGGACCGTCTTACATTGCCTTCTGGTTTTGAAAGAACTAGCTAAAGGCTCCGAGTTAATCGTCCGTAGGAAATAAATAAAAATCATGATGATGATAGTACTATTGGATTGAATAAAAATGTGCACATTCTTAATCATGAGCAGCAAAATCCATTAAAGCACATTTGCTTCTTCCAACAAAGAACATCCAAACTACCATTTTTACTTATAACGTTCTATAAATAATTGTCCTTTACTGTCTTTCAAATAGGTAATTGTCCTTTATTGTCTTTCAAATAGATAATTGTCCTTTACTGTCTTTCAAATAGATAATTGTCTTTTACTGTCTTTCAAACAAATAATTTTCTTTTACTGTCTTTCAAACTTTATAACAACAATACCACTAAAAAATTTAATAAGTTATAATATGCATCTAAATGACAATCCATCAAGACCATTCTATAATATTTACTAATGCAACATTATTTCACCTACACATTAAAGTCATGATGAAAGTGCCATCCCATCAGATCGGATCAAAATCCGCACATGATTTAATCATAAGCACCAAAAGCCGTTGAAGCACATTTGCTCCTTCCACCAAAGAACAACCAAACTGTCACATCA
Source organism: Ceratodon purpureus (assembly GCA_014871385.1). Lineage (NCBI taxonomy): Eukaryota > Viridiplantae > Streptophyta > Bryopsida > Pseudoditrichales > Ditrichaceae > Ceratodon > Ceratodon purpureus. Next base: position 7,239,540 of record CM026423.1, read on the forward strand.
CTTATAGTGTTCTACACAAAGTTGTCCCCAACTGTCTCTCAAACTTTACAACAACACCACCACTGAACAATTTAATAAATAAAAATTCACATCTAAATAACAAATCCATCAATGCAGTTCCATAATATTTACTAATTCCATCCAAACAATAAAAACCAACTTTTATAGCCTTCATTTCTTCACAATATAAATAAATTACACTAAAACAAACCCACCATTAAATTATTATCCCTAATTACCCATACAAATAAAAACCCCAATTCCCATATCCTATAAAATTCAAAACAAATTATCAAAACCTCCCAAGAAATAACCATATCACACACCAATAGAAAAAATAAATTATAAATTATAAAAAATAAACAAATAAATAAAATCACCCTTTAATAAGAAAATAACTCAAGAGCATATCCAAACCTCATATCCTCATCCATAGAGCCCCAAACAACCAAACTCCAACCAACGCCACGTGGCACCGGAGACCCAAACCCCGAGAAACCAAACCCAGAAGAGAGAAAACAAACGAGCCCCCGGGATAGCGGCCCCGGCACGCCCACCCGGCAAGCCCAACGGCGCCCTTGGCACGGAATCCGAAGCATCCGGGAACTGGCAGGCAGGCAGGCCAGAACAGAACCCGTCTCCGCGTCACCTCGGCTTCGGCTCCCTCTCGCTGCTCCAGTGCTCCTCCGTTGCTCCCGGCGCAAGCAACAAACATTTAACCCGATGCGCAGCCTGCCCCCCCACGCCAGATCCCAGCCCCCACCCCCAGCACCAGCACCAGCAACCTCGTTTTACTGCCCCCAATTTGGCATTTACCACCCCACCCACATCGCAGCCCGCCCGCATCGCAGCCATCAATCATCCCAGCTCACACCCGAACCGCGCCCATCCCTCATCTCCCACCTCGCTCGCACGCTCAGTGACTTCCGGGACCCTTCACGCTCCGCAGGACCGCAACAACAACCAACGACCCACCAGACGAGAGAAGAGAGACTCCGAGTCGCGGATGGCCCAGCTTTAGGGTTCCAGGTCGCAGGAGAACCTCGCAGAACCTCCCACCTCGCAGCTCCGAGTGGAGGACTTAGTGGTGGCCATGGGGGAGTGATCTTCGTTGATCGATCGAGAGGAGGACGGAGGACGTCGCGGTGGGATTGAGGAGGAGGAGGAGGAGGAGCGAGTGTGGGTTTTTTTAGGGATTTCAGGTATAGTTTTTTTGTGGGTCGATTTCTGGGGTGGGATTCGGGTGGTTTTTTGAGGTGGGTTCGTTTTTTGAGGTTTGTGGGTTGGGTGGGTTTTCGCTGTCGGTGGTTGGGGAGCCTTGTCGGCGTTTGGGGAGGTTGTGTGTGTGTGTTTTTGGTGAGTTTTTGAGTGAGTTTTTTTTGGAGTTTTTTGGGGAGTTTTTTGGGGTGGGTTAGGTTTTGAGGTGGTGAGTGAGGTTTTTGAGTTTAGGTGTGGTTTTTGGGTTTCTGGGGTGTGGAATGGATAATGAGAGTTTGGGTGGATGTGTTGGATTTTGTAGGAGGTTCTTGTTTGGAGAGTCTTGATGTTGGTGTGTTTGGGTTCTGTTTCTGGTGATGGTGATGGTGTGATAGGGTTTGTAGGATTTTGAGGTTGATTGGAGGGGTCAGTGTTTTGGTTTTTTTGGATCTTAGTCGGGGTGATTTAGGAAAGAAGTCTTTTATGTGGGGCAGGTTGAGTGTTTCGGGGTTGGGATTGAATGGATGAGTTAGTTCTTTTGTAGGACTTTTCTTGTGCCGGATTTGGAGGGAGGTTGTTGGTCTGTTGATGAGAGGTGATGAGGCGTGTGGTGGAAGGAAGTTGCCCGATCTTTGGGAACTGGAGCTAGAGCTTATTGGACGTAGGGTTGCGTGGAGGGCTTCTTGGTGCGATTTTTTTTTTAATCTTTGTAGATCTTTTTGTGCGTGTCGTGTTGGTTTGGATGTTGAGTTTTTGCCAGCTGTTAACCAGCGTCGGAGGCCACTTCAGCACTTAGAGAGCTCATTTATTGCCTTCTTGCCCCGTAGATTACACTTAGTTTGCAGCAACCAGGAGGTGGTTGTCGCGCCGTTGTAGCGTTGGACGTAAGGCATTTGGTCAAGGAGCATATAGGGAGTTGATATCTGTCGGAAGACTGTGAAGACTGTGAAGATGAGGAGCTGTTGGAGGCTGATTTGGGTGTAAACTTTGTGTCTCTCGGTGTTTACGAGATGGGATGCAACAGTTCAGAGGGTTTCCAGAGCTGACTTCAACATGTTTCTCACGGTTGCTTCACTTGGTCTTTCACAGGCTGACCATCATGCAGGGGCATATGACGACGCCGAAAGTATGCCTATGCGGATGGTTATATGCAAACTTGTTGCTCTGCAGGCAGGGGTAATGGAAATGGGACAAGATGGCATACAACCCCTTATGCAACCTTGACTTGTTGCCATTGCGTGCCTATGCGACAACAAACCGGCAATACGCGTAGCGAGCTCTAAGTGCGCCGCCAGGATTTCTCTGTAGGTTTTAAGTCCTCATCTCTTTGGTTTAGAATTGACACCACTTAGAGCCTATTAGGTGTATTTTGCTGCATGAACAGTCAGCGTATTCGCTGTTCATTGATAAAATTCCGTGTGGGTTAATCACGTCTTTGATTCAGTTCGAAGGCTGGGGTGGGTGAGCTAAACGCATTGTAGCATTCATGACGTGGAAACTGACCATGAGTCGTGTTCTGGGGTCGTTAACGGCATGCTAAGTAGAAGTGGCACTCGGAATGATGTCAGGAGCTTCTGTGGAATTACGGGAGGTTGTGACTGGGCTGTCGGAGTTGCAACGATCTTGCTCTTGCATCATCTCTTGTTGAAGGTTTATTTGGATTGTGAATGATTGTATACGTGACTTGCTCTTGTGAAAGGTTATGGTGATAGTGTTAACTGGTTTGTACGCTTGGTCTGCATGGAGTGTTCGGTGCAGTGAAAATGTGTCTGGCGTGGGAAAGTATATCGGAAAGCACTTCGCTAAACAACAATCTTATTGTCATGATGCAGGTGCAATACAACGTAATCAACAAGGAGAAGGTATTTCTTACCGCTCTTGGGATATTCACACATTTTTTGTGAAGACGTTGGACGGTTTTGTTGTGAGCCAGCACCAAACAGGACGCGTCAGTAATGAGTGGACGGTTTAACACACGCGGCTTATAGAGTGCATCGTGTTCTTTACGCGTGCAGTCGTAGTTAGAAATTCAAGGACCGAAGCATATTTGTACATTTGTATTTGGTATAAGTGGAAAGAGGCACGAATGTTGAAGGCCCCACTGAAGCAGGGTTAGTGGTCGATTCGAGTCGAATGTTCAGGACGAAGAGGGAAGGATATGGAGTGGAAGTATGAAGAGGCTGGTTGAAGGGCAATTGAGAGATGGTAGAGTGGGTAATGAAGATGTTGATGGCATGTTGGCGTCCGGTGCAGAAATACACGCACCTGGGGGAGGAGGGCGGAGATAACCATGACCCACTTCTGTGGTATAAGGATCTGGGTGAACATGCCGCAGGAGAGTTTTCCATTGCCGCGGTTCAGGCAAATGCAATCCTTGAGGATATGAGCCAAGTTGAAACGGGTCCGTTTGGGACATTTGTTGGTGTGTATGATGGCCATGGCGGGCCTGAGACTTCTCGTTATGTCAATGATAGCCTGTATCGCCACCTGCAGAAGTATGCCACACAAGAAGGGGGAATGTCTGCTGAGGTTCTTCGCCAAGCTTTCAAGCAGACAGAGGAGGGATTTTTGGAAATTGTCAAGGATTCGTGGCTCACTAAGCCGCAGATTGCCGCCGTTGGTTCTTGCTGCCTCGTCGGAGTAGTTTGGGAGTCGAAGCTTTACATCGCAAGTCTTGGTGATTCGAAGGCAGTACTTGGCAGGTTCTCTCGCAACCTCCAATCGGTCGTAGCAACGGAGGTTTCTACCGAGCATAATGCAAGTGTTGAAGCTGTGAGGCAGGAGCTTCAAGAATTGCACCCTGATGATCCGCGCATTGTGGTGCTGAAGCATGGAGTCTGGCGTGTGAAGGGCTTGATTCAAGTCTCCCGGTCCATTGGTGATGTGTACCTGAAGAAGGCAGAGTTCAACCGCGAACCTCTGATCGGCCGATTTCGGCTGCCGGAGCCTCTCACAAGACCTGTTATGAGTGCTGAGCCTGACATCAAGGTGCTTGACATCACTCCAGACATGGAGTTTGTGATTTTTGCATCCGATGGCTTGTGGGAGCATTTGTCTAACCAGGAAGCTGTCGACATTGTCCATAACCACCCGCGGGCTGGTATTGCGAGACGGCTCATCCGGCATGCTCTGCATGAAGCTGCCAAGAAGCGGGAGATGCGGTACTCGGATCTCAAGAAGATTGAGCGCGGCATACGACGACACTTTCATGATGATATTACGGTGGTGGTTGTCTACTTAGATCACGATTTGCTTACCAATGGTAGTAGTATCTCGCAACACATTTCTGTGAAAGGTGGAGTTGACAAACCTTCCTAAAATTAGGGGTCGCAGATCAAACTCCTTCCTATTTACACTTTCATAATTAGGGTATGCCGCTGCAGGTTTAGTCAAACAAGACTTCTTCCCTCACGATTGGTTGCAATGAGCTAGTTTGCAAGTTCCTTGCTCCTCGTTCTCTGTTGGATCAGAAAAAACATACACTTGCAGGTTTTGTTATTTCATTACATTCAAACAATTTGAGTTGCGTGTTTTAGTGAGCAATCAACCAAAACTGTGTGAAGCATGTCTTCTGGTTTCGTTAGTAACTTTATTTTCTCCGCTGACTGATTATCTATAACTCTTTCTTATTTTCTCCTGTTTTCCAGTGAATGCAGACGTATGATTCTTTGCATGCATATCTTTGTAATACTCTTGTTCCCTTCAAGTTTTTGTTAGTGGGTGTCGGAACTCGAAACAGAAAGATTCCTTGGTGAGAGTTCAATGATCGTGTCAAGTGGAATATAGAACCTTGATCCTTATTCACATCTTTCGATTACTGTAGCAGGTGTAGAATGACTTGTTTTTATGAAAAAAAATCCATAATATACGTGGATAATATAATATACAAGTGTGAGATAGGTTTTATGACTCGGAGAGGTTGTGGATGCACTCAAGTCATTTGCGAAGCCATCTTCATATCTTAAATTCACATGTAACAAGTGGTGCGGAGTACTGATTCTTTTCCTGTATTAATCAACAAATTACTAGTGTGTTCCGACTTTGGAGCAGTATCTATCCGTTTCTTAGATTCATTTGACGGCATGATGACGTTGTTAACGAGTCATGATCCCTTCTGTTCTTCAGTCCTTCGCAAGAACCAGTACGAAACATGAACATAAGGTAGCTGGCGCATACTTAGCAATTATTTCGCTGAGTGTGGAAGATGAATCAAAGTTGTTATGCACAGAGAACTATACTATTCCTGTTAGAACGGAATTACTATAACCACACGATTTGAAGATATCACCTCTCAGAGCGTTATCAATCCACAACTTTTCTGCCTCCACAATATATGCCCGGAACTTTGCACACTAAGTCTCATCTGAAAACTTGGTGTTAATTCGATTCTATATTCTCAGGTTCTGTCATAGCATCGGTTCAGCTGCGTTAGCAGTGAATTTTCAAACCTGGAAAACACGTCGTGTGAGATTAGTGGAGGATGTTGTATGCATGGATATGATACTTGTAAGCATACAATATTCGAAGCACCAAACCTCATCAGTCATGACGTCAACTGCCAGAAGATTCTTACATTCTCTTCCAGAACCATGGATAAGTCTGGTAAGGCTTCTCCACCAAAACCTCACACGTTTCAATGACGAGGATCGAGAAAGCGGCGAGAAATGGGCTTTGTAGCAACTGACGTGACATGATATTCAACTGTAATATTGTGTAACAGACAAAGTATACAGACGCGGCCTGTAAGGTTTTATCAGGACTGCAAACTTCAAAAACATGTGTTGTCTTTCTGAATGTCCTCTTCAACGTGGACACTACTGCACGGTGCTGTACACAATCTCTAGACCAGCTGTTGTGGTAGTACTCATCTGTTTCAACATGTTTTGGTCCTTGGTTTCAGCGATTCTTATGATATGTTACAACTTGGCAGAAGTACTTTGTTGTTGGAAAATTTGGGAGGTCTCTTTTGTCAAAGCATACATACCAAGTTGCCAACAAGGAGGGTAATGACCCGGATTCTTCTTGCCTTCCCTCTTGTTTTATGACACAAGGTGAATTCACAGGAAGAGGCTCCTTGGTGAATTGGGCAGGACATCCCTCAGGCTGGGACTTACGTAGTGCTATGAGCGTTTTTCGGAGGGGCACGGTTGATGAGCCCTTAGTTTTTGGTTTTCTATTTTTAAATTCCTAAGGGTGTCCCTTGAAAGTAATTTGGGGCCACAGGCCCCATTTTTGAATTCAAAATTACCAAAAATGGCCTTGGGGGAGTCCAAATTGAAAATTTCAAGGTTTTGGAAGAAAAAAGCCAACCAATGGGAGTGGCTCCTGAAAACGCTCATAGCACTACGTAAGTCCCAACCTGAGGGATGTCCTGTCCACGCAGTGCACAAGGAAGAGACCCCTGAACAGTGCCAGTTGTGGGATCAGGCCGATTACCTTCCTGTGAAAGCAGGTTGGGTTGCTCATGTGATCAGGTTCCAAGTAATGTACAAAAACTAGCTAAAATCACTAAGTTGAGAGAAGCTCTTGAAGGATCCTTTGAGATGCAGCTTTGTGAAATGACTTCCTTTTGTTTTTGGGTGGACATGCCCATGATCACCACAATAAGGAATGCAAGCAAGGTGGTACACCAACGACTCAAATTATTTCTACGCGTATAACATTGTAGGGCTAGACTACCCTAGTAAAGAATGTAATCTTTTGCAAGTATTGTGTGAAATATCAACTATTTTTTATTGAAAGAAAATAATGTTTGAAGACTAGTTTAATTAAAGCTATGATTTTTTTATAAAAATTATACTAGTTAAGGATTTTTAAAAGATCTTTGAGCAAAATCCCACTAGACCTATCCATTATGCACTTAATCAGTAGTCAACTATCACTATATGTTGACTGCAATAAAAACTCAATTCCATTCAAATACCACCATGTACTAAATTTATTTCCACCACGTGTTTTCTTTCAAAAAAATGGAAAGCATTGACTTATCTTTTCCTTGTTACCACTATTTCACCCGATTTATACAAGATTTTAGTTCATAAATACCACTCTCTCATTCATTGTCACCATTGACTTGTATTTGTGGCCAATGTGTGGGTTTTTTGCGGTTATAGACATTTCTATAGTTGATGCTCATGAGTCGATGGCACTAGCAGGATAGTTCATTTTAATCCCTTAAAACGATCATTGAGCAAGAATGGTGCTTTAAAAGCAATTTGTTACATAATTTTTGATTGGTTTAGAAGCATGATATCTTGAAAAATTACATTGCATATGTGCCATGTGGCAAATTTAATCATGACATATGATAAAAATTGTTGATGTGGTAAATGGACTACATAAGTGTTTAAACATCATATTTCCTGTATTTTGGCTTTTTTCTGGTATATTATTCTATTGTATAATTTTACAGGATTTGTTTGTAATTACATATATGTCTAAAGACCTTGTTCCTAAAAAATACTTAGAAAACTAATGAGAATTTGATGAAGGTTTTGGCGCCAATTGTCTCAACTTAGGATTTAAACTTGTTTTTGAAAAGGACAATATTTGTAATGGTTTTTCAAAATTTAAACCTTGATGTGCATGTAGTCATAATCTTCTTACAAAATCTAAACTCATCCAAATTACAAGTCTAAGAGAGGAATAACATTTAGAATGAAAGCGACAAAATGCATTGCAATCATTTGGGTTTTAAATGTCGAGGCCATTGTGTAGCTAGGAAAAGTTTTTTCTATGTACAAGGAATTGGATGAGGACTATGCAACACGTGCTCAGTGAAGACTATGCAACACGTGCTCAATGAAAACTTTGTTGAATGTGATAATCATTTATGGTGCATTATGCATAAGGTCAAGGCGTCAATATTAGAATGTGTTTTTTAAGTTTGTATTTCATGATCTATATCTGTAGTGGAGTTGTAATTTGCATGCAACTAAATTATAATTGTAAGCAACTCATATCTACAAAGATTTCAATGTGTTTTGTACCCGCAACATTTACATGCGTGATGAATTTTAAGATTTTTTTTTTAATTCCTAATTTGGTTGCACCATCATAGGTTTCAAAGAATAGAGGGCTTGCAAATCAACTTCAACATCAACACTCTTAATTGACACAGGCAAGTAGCTACTTTAGAATTTGCTATCTACTTTCAACTTTTACAACTATAGATGTCATTTTAGGATTTGCACTTCTAATTCTATAGCACTTTTGGAACAATGCACATACTTGTACTTTAAATATAAATCATCTATATAGGCCTCTATCCACATTGTCCTCCTTTCTAGAACCCTCTCTCCAACTTCTTGACTCCTTTCCACATTATTCATCACTAAGAATTTAATTTAGATTCAATTTGGAGAAAATAAAATAAAAAATACAGAAGATGATTAAATGATGATTTGACTTAATTATAAAATATTTGATTATATTAAGATGGAGGTAAAAGAACATCAAATTAAATTAATATATAATAACTAATGTAATTGAATACGTATATAGCATTAGTCATATTAGTTACAATATGTTAAACAGTCTTAAATTTTAATATATTTATTGCAAAACTTATGGGAATATTTGTAGACTTTGACTTTTATTTGTGTATGGCAGGGATTATTATATATTTTCTATTTTTTGTATTTGTATTATTACTTTAGTCACACTATACTAATGTAATTCTTTGGCATCTTCCCTTAATATGTCCAATCGCCAAGCTCATGCCTCAAGATCAATCCTAAATTAAAAAGGAAGAGCAAACAATCAGATGGGGTAAGTAATACACTTTGCTTTTATTTTTAATAGTACTTTACTTTTAAAGATGAGAGATTTATGTAATGATGGTAGAGGTTTATTCAAATTTTATATTCTTTGATCAATATATATTCAAGTGTTTATTATAAATATTTTATGAAATAATTAATCAATATTTGAATATACTTTATAAAATATCTATTAATATAAAAAATAGCAGAGGTAGTTCTCCTAGGTTGTCATTGGATTCTTTGTTTAAAATAGGTAATTACTCCCCGCAATGCAAGACGCACAGAGAATTCATTGGTACAACATCATTACAAAACTTTTTTGTATTGATTGTTGTTTACAAATTTGCAAGTATTGTAGAGGAGATGATCATAAAAATTGCACCAAGATAATTCAAATTCGAAAAGCAACATCCACTTGAGTATTGAGAAGCAATATTTTAAGTGGACGGAGAGCTTACAGTTTCATTGGAAAGCGTACAAGAATTTAAATTCAATGGTTTAACAATATATTACATCTTTAATCAAAAAAATGTATCACCTCATAAAAATTCAAGTTTTTTGTGAAATGTGTGGTCATTCAATATCAAATTCAAAAAAAATTTGTTCAATTCAATGCATATTTTATGGTCATGAAGATGAACCAAATAAATTTGAAGCAATTGCCAATGATATAATTAAGGAATGAATTTATTGCCATCTATAGCATCTACAAGTAAAAACAACTTTGAAGCTAGTATAAGCTATGAAACCAGTTCCATAAAAATTCCTTGTGAAGGAAATTGGAAAATGAAAAAACAACGTTCTTCAACTAATTCATCAATTATAAAAATACGTGAAGAAACAAGTCTCAAGGAACAGATGTCACATCAACAAAAACAAATCAAGCCTACAAGATTAGAATATCGTGAGTTTCAATGATTAATTGAAGAATTAAAAAAAAAAAAAAAAAAATCCTTTCATACTAAGGCTCTAATTTGATGGTTGTTGTTAAAATGTAGTATCTAAATAAATAAATTATGCATGTTGAATAAAATATAAATTCACAACATCTATTAAACATAAAAGTTAAAAATATTTCATATTTAACTATAGAAAATATATTTAACATATATTCTATATTATTTATCTATCTATACTATCTATCTATCTATCTATCTATCTATCTATACTATACTATCTATACCATCTATACTATCTATACCATCTATACCATCTATACTATCTATACCATTTATACCATCTATACCATCTATACCATCAATACTATCTATACTATCTATACTATCTATCTATCTATCTATTTATAATAGACTTCATACATACAATAATCCTAATAAATTGTGAATGGTCAAAATAAAAAATAAAAATTGTGCGTGGACAAAGTTTCAACTTCTACTCTCCAAGAATTAGAATTATTAGTAATTTGCGCAACCAATGTGAAATAATAATAGTTTGCACTTAGATAGGAAGAACGAGTTTTAAAACAAAAAGGTTTAAGTTAAAGATTCCAAAATTCTTTGATTTTTGAAAACCTTATAAATTTGAGTAGCAAATATTAATAATGATTATTTTAGTTTTAATTTTTTTGTTGTTTAAATTAGAGGGTAGGAGGCAGAAGGATTGAGGATAGAGTAAAGGAGAATGGAATGATGATAATGCATTGTAGATGACGTTGCAAAGACTATGGATGAGAACGCTGGACAATGTTAATGATAATTCAATTCGGATGTAGTCGGAAGCCTAGACCTTGTCCGTATTATTTTATGTCGGAATCGCCTACTTAGTCTCCACTATGTCATGTCAAGGTGCAAAGATTCTTGATACCATATGTGTCACAATTTAAAAGATGATTAAAGCAATCTTAGATGACAATTACGCAGATCTAAGTGGAAGAATGCTTATGCTTGTCTGTTATGCTACTGAAAAAAAAATTAAGATCTAAGTCAAGTTGTATATGGCAACATGGCCCAAGTTGCTTGGACACTTACTTTGTGTGATAAGTACGACTTATTTTAAATTGATGAACTTTCACTTGAGTGTTATGCAAGTATCTAATGATGTTACAGTCGGAGAACTTGTTAGCCGCATCATAAAGTAAGCATCTAGTACTTGGCAGCACAACAAATGTTCATAGTATATGCTTGAAGGTGCCATCAAATTTTGGCCCTTCTTCATTCCAATTCTTTTAGCTCATGTTGTTCTTTCAATGTTTGATTTTGTTTTGTTTATTCTAGACACCAAGAATCACTATCCATAGCAATTTTCTAAGCTTCCTTGAATATTTGTATACTTATAACTTCTAGATTTTTTTTTTGCTCATTTCATTTTCTCAAATCAAGAAAAAATAAAAATAAAAATAAAAAAATAAAATCTTGAATTTTTTTGAAATTAATTAAGGCCCTGCACCAATGGCATCCACATCACTCCAAAAATAAACAAATTAGCATTCCAATTTTAACATTTAAATCCATCAATTGGGAGTGTCAAAGTAGGTCAAACAATACCCTAAAATTTAGCAAAATTTTCTATATTCTAACATAACTCTACTTGTGGAGAAGAGTTACAAGGTGAGTTAGCATGCAAACTCCTCTTCTTGTGCGGAATTTTCTCCCCTCTACCCCTACTCATAATACATACCCATAACACAGATGCTAACATCAACTGTGACACCCCTAATTTGTATACCATATGATTCAAAAATACGCACACATTCTGCTTAGTATATTCTGTACAAGGCCCCTTGAGGATCGACATCATGTCAGTACTATGTTCCAAAGGAGAATAAATTACATATAAGGATGCATTAGTTGACAAATCATGAGTAAGTGTAAACTATCAAAGTTGAAACGAACTAGGGTAGATGTATGCGCATTCAAGTATTGAAGTGCTTGATCTTCTGTAGAGATTTCAGTGTAACTATTTTGCTTTAATCTTCTATTCAAAATTTGGTAAGAAATGAAGTGACTTTATACAAAACCTTTCAAAATCAAATTTTGTTACAGTATACATGTCGATAATACCAAAGGAGGCCAGTCGTCAAAGTAAAGGTTCTTCAAGATGTGTCGCAATTTCAGTACCTCTTCTTCGACCAGGAAGTACCACTTAGAGATTCTTCTGAAATCTCTAGACACCAGTTAAATCCTCAAACGTTCAAGTTCAGAACTATAATCTGTAGAAAAGTTTCACTCAAAGCACAAAGACTGCACAGTAAAGACTAGTCTGGCATGGATTTCAACTCGTAATTCAATTCTAGAAATTCTCTAGTGATTGTTTGTACAGAATTTGCACCGAGTAATGCCGGTGAATGTAAGCCTACTGTACTGTACAACAAGAATTTACATACTCTTGAAGGGTCACAACTTTAAATCTAAAGAACCTGCAAAATTGTAGCACTAAAATCTGCACCTGAACTCTTACAGCTGCCAAAATTGGCATTCACTCATCATGTGTGTGTACTTTGGCAGCGGCAATTGGCCTCTTCTGATTTTTCTGAAAGAATGGATTGATCAATCATGAGGTTGAGTTGCCTCGGAGCCCACCTTGATGCGTCTAAGGGGCGAGAGAAATCGGAGAGAATTTGAGGAATATTTGTAATCTTTGTGGTATTGCCATTGATCCTTCGCAACGGATCTGGATGCCAAGCATGAGAAGGAAAACAAAAGTAAGAAATGCAATGGTAATAGCTGCCATTCGTAGTATGGTGGGCGACACCCCGGGCTTCTTCAGAACCTCGCGCATCACCACATCATCCGTCTTGTCATCGAACGTGCACTCGAATGGTCCCAACGTCTTCATGTCGTCTATCCGTCTGGCCAGGACCTATGAAGCCATGCAATACGTTAGCACCAGCAACACGAAGTGGGAATCTGAGAACATGTAGAAATTCGCTTACAACAAAATCTACTACGTCCCAAATTCAATGTCATTCCAATGCAGACGAATTCAAATCTGCATTTGAGAGGCATGAAGGATAAACTAGTTTTTAAATGTTTCTCAGAAGAATTCAGGAATTTAGAAAACGAAGCAGACAAGATTCGGGTTTAACTAGTGTTTGAAAACCTTCTAAGAACATATTTGAGAGCCAAGGATGTTATGCAGCCAAACAAGCATTTCAAACCAATTGATTGCATTGCCATGGAAGAATTGCCTAGCTCGAAGGAACGAAGTCCACACAACAGAGCAAACCAACATAACGAACTCCAACAGCCAGATACTATTTCTTAGAATCTGCTAAAGGTGGTAATCGAAAATCAATGATTCTCCGACAGTTGCTCAGACATTCTCACTCGTTCCTAGAATTGCCCTCAAACTAATCCTGAAAATTCTTCAAGAATACAATGAAATGGGAATTGGTGAAGGGTGCGTTTCATTGGAATCAAACCATGAACATCAACGGAAACGAAGACTCAGAAGGAATGAGAAGGCACGAGAGAATTAGCAAACCCACCTCCATGCCCAAGACCAGAGTCCGAATTCGCGCACACACAGTCCAATAGGCCGTAATCCGATGCACGAGCGGGATGACGATCACAGCCGACGCCAGGAAGGCCAAGTAGAAACAAACCCACCAATTCTCGCACGTCAGCAGCTGCGCCTGCGTGACAGTAGCAAGCAGCACGCCCTCCACCACAACGAACACCCCCACCAGATGCCACACCTCCTTCCTCACAAACCCGGCCACCGCAGTCCCCCGCCTCACTCGCCGCTCCAACAACCCATACGTCCTCTCCCAATCCTCATACGCCAGCTTCAGCCCCGGATGATCCCCGCTGTAAAGCTCCAGCATGTGCTCCCTCTGCACTCGCGCCGAGTCATCGGGATCCTCCGCGTCCACCTCCGGATCCGAATCCGTCCCACTCTCCAATCCCCTCACCTCACAATAATCCCCCCTCTTCATCCCTCACAATGGCTGCACCGATCATCAAATCCCAATCCACTCCACAACAAACTCATCGGCACATCACCATGCTCAATCACATGCCGAAATGATGAGCTCCAAACCCTAGTGACTAATCTGAAGCTAATCCAATGCCGATTAAACTTGGTCAATCTTTACCTTCACCGAAAGAGCACAGGCTCAATCACACCGAAAAAAGGTGAAGCCTTTGTACCGACTTATTGTAATCTTCGAACTGGGAAGACGAAATTCGAACCGGCTGGGTGTCACCTTCCCCAGATGCGGAGGAGAACGTTTTTTTTCTGGAACAGATTCTTCGAACCTGCTAATCTGAGCTCCGGGTCCAGTGCCAATGGCGAGTGCGGAGCAGAATCCGAGGCAGAACCACGTCGACGAATATCCTATTCTTTTTTCAATACCACCACCAGATAGGCTCAAACCAAAAGATTTCAGTTTTTGAGTTGATTATACATGGCAATTGGATGTGTTGGAACATGATGTGATGTGTTTTTTGTTATATTTTGATATGAGTTCATGTGAAGTTGGTCCAACTGCGGGTTCTCCGAATGTGGGCTGCGAAACTTTCTCCACCAAACCTGTCTTGACCAAACCTCTGTTTTGAGTCTACCAAACTCTCTACTAGGTCGGTGTTACCAAACCATATCCGGTGGGAAATAGTTTGTTATTTGTTTGTGGACAAGACATGGCGAGAGAGTGGATTCTTTTTCTTGTGACAATACTGTATGTTATCGTTGAATATTGGAGTTTTGGTGTTACGAATTTGCTACGGAGTTGTTCACATGCTAGTTCACCACCCGGAGTGTATCGATTGATATCTTTGAGTTACTGTAGTGATACTGTTGTGATACTATCATGGTACGGTTCTGGATCTGGTATATAACCGTTTAATATCCGTTTTATACTGTGGTGATACTGAGGCGTTTGTAGTAGGTCGTGGATGAGAATACTACGTAACTCACGTTGGGAAGACGTCAACTTGGCAGTCCTACGTGTCCGACATTCTTTCCGTTGAATTGAGATTAACAAAGCTTGGGATTAGTCCGGATTGGGGATGGTTTGGGGGGTTTTGAGTGGGAGCGGGTTTTGGGTGACGTATGTTGGAGGGTAACAGTTTTTAAGGTGGAATGTGTGATGTGTACGTCATCCCATCTTCTCTGTCACGGTGTCCTGATCACTGCGCATTGTTTAGGCTATTTTCTGAAGTTCGCCCTCGTTAAACCGGTAGTATCATGCCCTACCTCCCTGGAGTAGGAATGTTACTCCATGCCCTAAGAGCATCCCCAATCGTACACTATATAGTGCCCCTCTAAACTGAATCTATCTTTTGATTGACCTAAAATTAGACATTTAAATTACCATCATTAGAAGCGCATTAAAATAAACGTGCGATATTTCTCAAAAAAAAAAAATTGTAAAAATTTGACAAAGGTGAAATGTCCCATTGAAAACACCACATTTTCAAATTTTAGAGGGTGTACACCAAATCTTGCTTTAAAATGGAAAGATCCTTCCAACTCCCTCTAAATTTCAGAAAATATAGAGGGAGTGTGGGAGGATCTTCCATTTTTAAGCAAGATTTGGTGCACTCCCTCTATACTTTGAAATTGTTGTGGTTTCGATGGGAAATTTCACCTACGTCCCAATTTCACAATTTTTTTTGCTTGAGAAATATCACACATTTATTTACATGCGTTTCCAATGATGGTAATTTCACTTTCTAATTCTAGATCAGTCCAAAGATAGGTTTTGGTTTGAAGGGAGGTTAAGAGTGTTGGACTGAGGATGCCCTAAGGAGCAGGTTACAGCTCCAAGGATTAGGTTTATATTGTTAGACTTGTGGTTAACCCCCTAAAGTTCTTTATGGTCCCCTAAAGACTATATTATGGTCCCAACTCTTTTGATAAGGCTATTTTAAGCTTAGTAATTTTTAGAATTTTGTAGAAAAATTCACACATATTTACCGTTAGTTTTCAAATGATAGTTTTTTTTTGAAGAAATTGAAATTACTTTGTGAAAGGTATGAGTTTTAGAAGGATTTGACCTGAATCAAGGCAAGCCCTAGCTACTTACAATCAAACATAATTTGACTATGTTGTCTGTCATATACAAGGTCACAAACGAACAAGACCAAGTTTGTAAAGGAGTACATTCACATGTAAGCAATTCTCATTGGCGAGCAGATTTCATCCAAGGTATAAATTATATTTAGTTTTGGCATTGGACAAATTTCACACAATTTTTATTTGATATACATATTTCATCGAACTTGCAATTTTCATCGAATTTCATCTATATTATGTTTTTGTCTGTACACAAATTTCATCCACTACGTATGTAAGGTGACATGGCATGAGGTCCTTTGACAATTACCACAATTGCATCTATGCTCCTAAAAATTTCTATAAGAATGAACTTCTCCACATTCAAAAATATCAACAAATTTGAGTTTTACTATGATTGTACAACAATTTCTATAGTTGGCATTCTTATAGACGAAAACATCATTGTTTTGGACTTTCAATTAGACATGGAAAAGTTACCCTTTTAGAAAGTATAAAGAAATTTCACCGTACCTTCAAAGATCAAAAAGAGGATTTCCTACCCTTCTCAAACTAGCATGGAACTCAAACTTAGTAAGTGTGAATCTAATTCAAATACCTACAATACCTAGTGACCATTTATTAACCAAATGTCTTTGCCAGGTGAAATTATGGATATCAAAACTTTTAAACATTACTAAAGCAAGGTTATTAAATTTGAAAATTTGTTAATTTCAGAAATCAATAAGTTGCTATCAATTAATTTCTATTTTTAGACATTGTTATTACAAAAACACCAAGGAACTTTAGGGATTAAGAGAGAGTGAACGCAATCTTCTACTTACCTCGTAAAGGAAGAATCACATAATCAGGCTTTCAAATGATCACAAAATATCTCCACTTTACATACTTAGACTCTCAATCAATTCATGTATCATATTGTATAAAATTTATAGATTTTACATTCATATATAGAAATTTTACATATCAAATAATTTGATATATATATAAAAAAATAAAATTATATCATTCTGATATCACTTAAAATTTATTTTGGTATTATTCTAGTAGAACCATGGTATAATATCCTCATTACATTCTTTAATAATGGTAAAATGTTAGTCTTGCCTTTGAATGGAACAAAACAAGCATGACCTTGCATTAATTGTTCTACAATATTTGTAATAGTTCATGGTAAAGTAGACAAGGATGACTAATGAAGTGGCTCTATTATTGACTATTCTCATTATCATTCAAGTAAAACTTATCTTTAGATACCTTTCTAAGTAAAACTTATCTTTAGATACCTTTCTAGGCTAAATATGACATTTTGTTGAAGGTGTTTGAAAAGTCTACATAAATATAATTCAAAAGGAAAAAATTCTTTACCTAATTGTTCCTAAATGCTTGGAATAGCCATTGCTACCACCACACTGGGATTCATTTGGATTGTTGTGTCTGAAATGATTCTAAAATTTTGATCAATTATGATGTCAAAATTTGAGTTGGAATTCATATAAGTATGATTTTGAAGAACTACTTAGATATTGTTTGAATAATGTAAGAGAGTAACTACATTCTCAAAGAAATTGTATATATCAATACTAGTTGATAAATTTTGATAACTTAATGCAAAGTCTTTTAGAAATTGTATTTTTACTTTAAACTAGTAGAGATTTAACATTATGTTTGATGTTAATGTAATTTAAGAGCTATGTTCGTTATATTTCTAGTATTATTCTAATATCATGGTTATAATGATTATGATATAAACCCATATTTATTTCCTAAAGTTAAAGCATCCAAATTTTAGTCATTTTGCTTTCAAGAATTATTTTGTCATCTTACTATACTTCATTTAACCGTGTTTCTTGGAAAATTATGGCTACATAGTACTCCAAAGACATATTTAAATATAGCTACAAAAAGTTATATTATTGTCTTTTATTCAATACGCTCATGAAAGTAGATTAATGTAGTATTACAATAACACTTAATGTTACCACTTTGAATTTTATTGAAAAAAATTATAATCTTTGTTTTTAACTCTAAACTAATTCCAATGAATTTTTGTCGAATTCAACTCTGAGTAAAGTCTATTTTTTGTCATTCAAAACAAGTCCTCAAAAACAAAACTTCACCTCTAAAACTTTACAATAAACATGTTTTGGTTTTTTACCTTTAAAATCAAACTGTAGGTGTGTATTCTTGTACATAGAATTAGTGAAGTTTTGGTGAGTATTTTAGTACATGGAGGTATAATATTGGATTCTTCTTGCTCCTCAAATTTTGTGCTAGTTTGCCACATATTACACTATTAATGTATAAATGAATTGTACTAGAACTCCGATGCCATTTTTTGGCCAATTCTGACCATTAAAAGAAGTATTGGAGTGGCTAAAATAACAAATTATGAGGTGAAAAGGCAACTACAAAGTAGAAAGGTCAATGAGTTGTTTGTTTTTTCTTTCTATATTTATTAATGAAAGGGAATTGGACTTCGTTTGGCCATATTTCCAACCAAGTCCAATTTCCAACTTCTACAATTGGAAAATCGAGTTCCAAAAACCACTCAGCGTAGTTTCAAAATCTTTTGTAGAATGTTTTAATTACGCCCATGCTTGGAAAATTGAGCGCTTCTCATTGATGCAGGTAGTACACTATTTTAAGAATTCAACCTCTCATGAAAGCAAGAACTTAATGGATAGTTGATGCCCACTACATGCTTTCAAGCTTAAAATTTTATAAAGAAATGTTGGAATATTCCAAATATGTTTTTGTTCTTTGATATGCCTTTGCACTAGCTTTACAAAGCATCCAAAAATCATAAACTTTTTCTTTCACAAGCCTAAGTAACCAAACCTAAAATATAATCAAGAATGTGGTCCGTTGCCTTATCTAACTATTGCTATCACTATATGATTTGGATTTAAGTACACCTTGTACTCAATGCTTTGAGTATCCTATTAATTTAATTGTTATAAATATTATAACCAAACATTAGCTTGATATTGTACTTCCCATTACAACAATACGCCCCATTTAGGGCGGATTCAAAGCATGCCAAACCTTTAGAGGACGTCGCTTTGGACCAACGAGAATGTTGAAATGCCCAAAGTTTGGCCTTTGACCTTCACACTAGGGGCTGAAGTCCAATAGAAGTCGCCTCCAAAAAAGTCTAGGTGACCATACTTTTAAGAAATTATGGCTCCAATGCAACAACCTTTCAAGCAATAATTTGGGTCAAGCAAAATGCTCATCCCAAATTTCCATTAAAAGGCCAAACTTTTTCTTCATTAGGCTCGGCCTTTTGATATAGTTTGGTCGAGAAAAAATTGTGGTCGTTCTTTGAATTTGGGCATAGTTTGAACCGGCTCTTAGAAGTTGGGAGTGGAGATGGCCTTCACAAGACGTGGAACTGGCCGTGGAATAGTCCTTGAGGAAAGTGATATGTGGAGTTCAAGTTGAGCCTGGATAACATAATCTTGACAGAGGAGACATTTTGAAATTATATCTTTCTCAAATTTGATGGGAGGCAACTGAGTCTCGGGCAATCACTATTTAGGCCTCAAATGTCTTTAGGACTCAAAGCACCACCCACATGGGTCCCTAGCAAAGTTGATGTTTGCATTTGACAAGACCAATTCACGGTGACGTCCTGCCAAACAGTAGGAAATTTCTGTCCGTTGTCTCCCAATTTTCCAACGATGAAACAAGCCTTTACTCTATTAACTTAGTGGTCCAGTGAGTTCCTTGGGACTTTGACACATTTTCTGCATCTTTGTTCAGATCTTATTTCAAGTAGGCTGAGTCAAGTCAAGAAAATACAGCCACATGCTTCAATATCTTGTTAAAACCTATGACTCCTACAACCTAAGCATCGCAGGAGAATATATATCATTTGCATGCATCAAGATGTAGTTGTAAACACTTGGTTTGGATTTATTTTTTAAATCGAATTCATTGAATGCTGCAGCCTTAGCTCTAATGTAATGTCATACTCAGATGCATCTCATTACAATTAAAGAGAAATTTAAAGAGAAAGCTAAACAATAATACCATTGTCATGCATCATGCCATGTAGTTTTTGTTATAAAAATGCAAACTTAAAAACAATTAACCACAACTATGTGAATTTTATCATCTATAAAATGATTTACTAAAAATTTATTCATTCACAAAAAGTTCTTAATAACCACAACATTTTATCAAACTTCTCGTTTATGCAACTTCTATATTCCATGTCTTTAAGCTTCTTATCGATAGTTCCAAATTCTAACTTATATGCAAACCGTTGAAACACATCCTTGGGTTTTAAACTCCGAATACTTTTATCTAAGCAAAATTTCCAAAATATTAGAAACTTCTTATTTAAAGACACATCGTGGACTTTTTAAAGAAACTCAAAGAGAATTGTCCACCAGCGAAATGTCATCAAAGTCATCATCCTCAGAAAGAATGGTACAAATCTTGTTTGTAAAAAGGAAAAAATAAATAAAATCGTATTTTATGGAAAAAGTGAACATAAGTAAAAGGAGTGTTAAAATTTGTCTTTTCCCACCACCCTTCTCGTCCAGGGATCATATTGATACGGGAGATTGAGCCCTGACCCTGTTAGCTGTGCTTAATTGATACCAGTTTGATGATTATGTCTTGGTTCTCACAAATACCCGGGGAAAGCAAACACATGTTCCTTGCTGGTTCTCAATACAAGTTATGCAAGGAAGCTTCAGAACAATTTCCATGTAGGAGAACTTTGGACACTGCAATATTGAAATGAAGTAAAGTTCATATAATACTATAACTTTGGCATCAATTTTGGCCGACATTTTGGCCGACATTTTGGCCGACATTTTGGAAAATGTTCCTATATGATTTGATTCAAAAAACAAAATCTATGCCCGTTGATTCTTGAACATCCAGCGAGCATAACACAAACGACAAAAGATGTTTGTGCCGTTTCAACTCAATCGTGGAAATGGTTCAAGTATGCGGAAATAGGACCATGTACCTGAGAATGAAGGTGTGTTTTACCGTGTCTATTGATTTTTTGCAATGAAATTATGACCATTTGCACAGGCATTGGAAAATGTAAACTCCCCCAGACTAGGTCTTATAAATCAGTTCGTCAGAAAATTTTCATCATGAAATCCATTGAAGAATGCCATAGTTTAGGGCTTTTTTTACATCAAAAACTTGGCCTCAAACACAATGATACAAGTGGTGCTTTGTTCTTGGAAGAGATTAATTTAAGCATCTTATGCTCTTGAGATGAGGGAGTTAAAGTGAGTTTTAGCCTCGCATTTTGTTGTGACCTTAGTATAGTAATGAAAATATTAAGAACTCTGATGTCTACAAATTTAAAAACTAAGTTTTTAGATGGCCTCAAAAAATAGAAAATTCTATGAGGTTCTCATTTTCGATTAAGTTGGAGCTTGAGGAAAACATGGACCACTTTTGTCATTTAAGACTCTAGTTAGTTGTTTCATTCATTCCCTAAAGTTTCTTTTAATCCTATTTGAATTTTGAGGGTTTTGATCACTCTAGATGAAGTACCAACTTGATTCTTCCATTTTCAAAATTTGAATGAATTTAGAGAATTTAAAGAGCTTTGTAAGACGCCAATTTTAACAAAAAGAAGATTCATGGTTTATGAAATTATAATTCTTTTCAGTGTCAGTACAACTTCAAAATATATATATATATATATACAAAAGGTTTGTTTTCGACTTTTAAATTTTTTTGTACTATATTCTCAACCAAATTTTTACTTAAACAACCAACTTACGCAAGTTATAGTATACATTGATTTTAGAAGAGCAAGCTCCAAAGTTTGACAAAAAGAAGTTTTTACAATGACTTAAAAGGATTAACACCCTTAGATCATTAAGATCTTTTCACTAAAGAAGAATCAGTGGTCCGATTTTAGTATGTGAGTAGTATTTCCAGTTAGTTTTAAGATCCTATGATCAAATTTAATAAATAGTGCTTAGATTTAGACTTGTTGGGCCAAAATCCCGAAGAAATCAGATATGGAAATTTTGGCAATAATTTGACAAAGGGCTTTAGGGGTTAAAGATCAAGTGGCAAAAAAACATGGATCCAAGTGTTCCTTGATGAAAATCCAAAGTTAACTACAAAGACTAACTACAAATAAAAACTTTCAATTTCTTCTCTTATCACTGGGGACATTGGCATTTGGACGTTTGAGGTCTTCAGAATGCAATCGGCAGTAAGCCTGAGAGTGAGGCGATTCACTCACAACTAGAGCTTGAGGATCAATGTGGCTTCATCTAGGTGACAGTAAAAATGGCTCCGATGAACTGGTGCTGAATTTTGCCATGGAGCGTGGAGCCTGGCTTTTTTGATCCGGTTTGGATACAGCTTCCTGTGCCAACAGAACCTCAGCCAGAGGGAATCGTGCTTGCACTGTTCTCTCACAGAACTTGTACTTCAAGTATCCTATATATTATACGGTAATTTGAGCGTGTCATGTGCATATGGTTACACTTCCAAAGAAATGTTATTTTCAAAGTATTTGGGCTTTCTGCTAAAGGTCTGTTCCCAGTTGGCCTTAGGGGAGGTCTTAGGAGGGGGTGTTATCACCATTAAAAAGTGTGTGTTCCCACCTACATGTTTTAGTAATTACCAATCCAACATGGATGTTCACATGGCATACTTTGAAGAGTGGGATATTAGTTAATATTTAGGAAGACAAAAGAGTTTTGAGCAATAGCAGGCAATACTTAACCCCTAAAGCATTTGGCCATAAAATCCCAAATTCTGCCTCAATTCAGCCCTATTTTAGTTCAAGGAAAAATTATGCAAATTTAAACCTATGTTAAAGAATCTAACCGTAGGATCTAGTACCTAACTTGTACATGTATGTGTACACAAAATTTTAGATTGTAACTCTTTGCCGTTTGGAAGATCATAAGGTTTGAACTTGAAAGAAAAGTTGTTTTTGATACTGCCCGGCAGGGACAGCCACCCTTCGGAGAGTGAAATAGCCAATTTTTTGAGATCGTGTGGTTGGAGGCTCTTCAGTTTTGGATTCTAAAGTGAGTTGGGAGTATGCCCAAAAAAATTGAAGATAGTACAACACACAAAAGCATTGGAAAACCACATTTCTAGTAACGGGAGTCAAATGAAATGCATATACACTAGGTCTTTTTCCACACTACAAGTGCCTAAGAAGATCATCTATTTTTTGAAATCCGAACGGTGTATACATGCATTTGTATGGAAAAGAAATTTTAGAGGAAAAAAATCCAAAAAATAAATAAATCCAAAATAGATATAAATTTTACAGCATTTACTGTGGTTTAGGAGGAGAAAATGGTGAAGGAAAAATGGGTGACGAAGCTGTTTAAAAGTTTTTATCAAACTTGAAACTTTGACTGAATATATCTTAAGATCCATACGGTCAAACTTTTCAAAACTTGGTATGTGGACTAATTAGATGGCTCTGAACAAGATCTTACGGTTGGATTTCTTAAAATCAAGTTTCAAAAAAGATTTGCGAAACGATTTCAGAAAGGATCATTTAGAAGTCACTGTAGAGTGTCACAAATTTGGTACACCACTCCAAACCTGCCCGAGCTGCCCTGAATTGAATTTTGATCTTTACACACGAATTATTTCTTAACTACGGGCCCGATGAAAGTAAAGTTTGGTCTTGTTAGAAAGATATGACAATTTCCCATGTTGTGCCAAAGTTACAACCACATCCGGTAAAAAATGACTCATAGGTAGCCTGACCGGACCCAAAATCATACCAAAACTGATGAGTTGATGCTTTAGGGGTTAAGGGAGTACCAATATTGGAAAGATTCTCAAGTTTTCCTCTCATAAGAGTAGTCTTATGTATTGTTCCATTTGGGGGCCATTATATAATCCCCTTTCTATTGATAAGGCCTTTATGATCCTCATTGATTACACCTTTCCAAAGAAAAGATATTACTTTCCAAAGAAAAGGCATTACTTTCCAAATTATAGATTTGTTAAATTTTTAAGCACACTCTTTGCTAAGGCCAAGTGCGAATGGGCCTTAGGTGTAAACCAAACTTGGACCATGACGAATAGTTATATACTAAAAAGTAGGTGCGCTAATTTTTGAATGATTGCCAATTAATCCTTAAAGGTTTTGTTGTTTTTGAAGCCAAAACTGCCAAAAAAAACCCTTTTTGATAGCAATCTACTTATTTCTAAAATTAGACATAAAATGGCATATGTAATCGTAGGATCTTGTACCTACCTTGTCCAAAAAATTATATACAAGATTTGAACTCATTCCACCATCCAGATTCGGAGATTATAAGATTTGAACTCATTATAAAAGTTTTTCCTAACACTATCCCAACTGAATATCTAAGTTTAGATGCCCAAAAAGTATACATTGCAAACACCTTTAATCCATGAACGGTCATTAATTCATGTAGGTGTGGGAGTTATATATAAGCTCACAAAGTTTGAGCCACATAGTGGCTGGGGAAGGGAAAAAAACCCTTGAAATATTAAAATAGGATGTATTGAAAATGCCTTACAACCTCTAAATTTAAAACTAGCAAAAGGGTAATTTAAACATGTCCAATTAAAAATCCAAATTGTAGATATGTTCTTGCCAATGAAAAAAATAATTCAAAAAAAATTATATGAACAAGCTTCTTAGTTTTCTATAATTTTACATTTTTTCCTTTCAAAAATTGTCAAAATTTGAGATTTAGGAATTTTTCAAATTTCGTTAATGTTATTTAAGTTTTACCATATTGACGATTTTGTATCTACTTTTGGAAAACAATTTGCATGAAGGCCAAAAAATCAAAATAAGTCTTGAAAATTTTGTATGGAGGTGCCGAACTTAGTTACCTACATGGGAAAAAATATGAGCAAAATGTTTGGGGTAACAATCATCAAGTCTCCCTTGGCACCATTTAGACTATGCCTTTCGAGGAAAGCCAAAAAAAAAAAAAACAATAAACTTTAGATGTTACAATCTCACAAATGGTAAAGATCCAACGGTTGAAAATTGACATGGTATTAGTGCACGTAGTTACGTTGAAGATCTTACGGTTGGAAATACCAAAAAAGGAAATTATACTTGAAACATACATCAATTTCCATAAGGTGGTCAAAATCTGCAGTTTCGGGTCTTGGACCAGGGAACGGGGAGATTTTGGGGAAAATCGGTAAAAATCCTTACTTTTGTGAAGTCACTCGGTCAGTGTGCTGATACCTGGATGATAATTTGGCAATATTTGGATGATACTCATCTGATATCTACATGATACCTGGATGATTTTAAAATTTTCAGTCGGAAAATAACCAATGACATTCAAACTCTACCGGTCAGGTGTGGATTTCATTCGGTCAATCTGTAACTAGCAGCCGGTTCTCCCCGTTCATTGCTCTGGACCTTTAGGGGTTAATAAAGATTCATCACGGTTGATGTTTTTGGTGGCTGGACCTTCTGAGATTCTCAGTGCCGCCCTCATATTAATAAGAATGTGCCACTTCACTAAGAAATTGGTGCATGACACTGGTGTATATCTACTATCCCCTTGGCAGCCTTCGGGGTTAACGCAAAACTGTAACTGGGGCGTTAACTCAAAACTGTAACTGCGGCGACTTGTCCAATCAATTCTTTGCGATCGTGCTAAGTCCAATTTGTACCAAAAAATGAAAGGCTTAAAATGAACTCAAATGGACCTGTGACCATACTACGGTAATTGCACCGTAACCTACCCACCATGCTCTCAGCGAATCACTCCCTGGATGGCGGATACTACGAAATTACACATTGCCAGCATCCAAGCAACTGCCACCTTGAATCATAACAGTGAAAATGTCTGCAGCGCTCTTTTCAAAAAAATAATATCAAATACATGTACATAAAAATCCTGAAGTCTGCAGAACACCAGTTCTGCGAAACTGCACACGAAAACTGGTTGTTAGCTTGTTGGTGCATCAAAGCTTGTACCCAAAGGCTTGGTCAAAAATATCATTGTCCAGTCCACAAGGTTCAATATGTCCCAGAATAAAAACTACTGCATTTACAGCATTGGATGGTCGTGGATCCAACGTGCAAGACAAGGCGATGCTAAGAATTAATACTGGTTTTTTTATAGCCGTTGGTAATGGACCGTTCCGATTGTCTCCTTCCAAGTTAAGTCACAGTGTGGAGTACGTTGGCTATAACCAAAGTCGGCAGGGAACTGACATGGGCTATTCCGTCGAAGCTTCTTTTTCAACCCTTGGGGGAAGTTTTCGCAACAATTGTCTGTACAAGGTGCTCCGGCAGACAATTTTTTAGCAGACAATTTGTCTAGCAGTCGCGCGAGGAAGCAGATCGAATTCGGTGTTCCAAGTTGATTCGTCTCTGGTATGGGTTCTCTATTTAAACTCAGGGCTGTGCAAGTTAGCGAACCTTAGATGTTGTTCTCTTCACTTGCAGAATGTCCTTGAAAACTAGCTTCTTGTTACGAACTTTTCTCGACTAAGTTCTAGCCATGGGTAGCAGGCTGTTGCCTATTCTGCTCGTTCTCCGTAGAGAAGAGAACTCTCCTTGGTAACGTCCTTGTGGTCTTAGAATTTTGAAGTGGGACGTAGCCATGGTTCCGGCTGTGGCGTTCGTTGTACATTTCCCTTCTCTGTGGACGTTGAAGTCTGTGTGACTATCTGTCGGCAGTTGTCAGGTGAGGTTTTTAGTTGAAGTGGGGCGTTTTGTAGAAGTGCTGTTGAAGTGCTTTGTTGATGGCCTCTAAACTTTTCGAAATGATGTAGAGCTTAACTGAACCTGTTTCTGGTGATACTCACTGGCTTGATTTTTGCTGCTTGTTCGCTCTTATGATAAGTTATGTTAGTAGATGACTAGGCCGGTTCTGGCCGCTGTTAAGGAGGATATGGTCTGTCTTAACTGAGATCCTTGGCCGGTAATGTTGGTGTATGTGTGTTTCAGATGTTTTTGCATGTTGTAATTACCCTTCCGAGTATGCCTATCCTTTCTATCTGACACAGGTCTTTTCAGTTCAAGCACTTTTGAGATGATGTTAGTATGTCTTGGATGTCTGGCTTGAATTTACTACATGGCCTCTTTAAGTGCGAGAGAAGTCTGGCACTCCGCTTCCTATAGCACATAACCTTTTTAATGCTTTGCATCAGTTTAATACTGTGACTTATATGCTCGGTTTTGACGAGAGCATACATTATCTTGCTGTCCAGAGCAACCAACGCTTCAAAAATGGTGAAAACGGAGGTTATCAACGACACTGGAGGGGAGTTGTCTCTGAAAGAAGGCAACGCCGGGGTATACAGAGATATCAAGAAACTCGCACCGAAAGGCACACACACGATTGAGATTGACCCCAACGCCACCTATCGTGAGTACGTTGTGGTCAGTACTCCCTCTGGTGAAAAGGTGTTCGTCACTTCCGACGATTGTATCGATAACTCCACGATAACCATCTATGTTGACAAGGATAATGTCTACAAGTTCAACGGCAAGGCGAGGGGTGACACCAGTCAGGCAGAGGAGGCAGCACCAAACTTCTTCTCGAAGCTCTTCAAGAGGATCTTTCCGTCGAAGAAGTGAATGTTGAAGATAATGAAGAAAAACAGAAGCCTTCACCAGAAAAAAAAGATGAAATGGAGGATGGACGAGAAGATGGGTTGTTACCATCACAATAAAAATTGTATAGATATGTTGCTAAACGTAGCTTGTATGTTCGAAACAATTTTTTTTGGTACACTTCGCTTCTTTCCTCTTTCGACAGATATCGAATTCTCATTGCCGAGGAACAACATAAACGACATCACTGTGTACTTAGGACTCAGTAGCACCTTCATTAGGACTTATTTTTTTTGGAGTTTCTGGTCATCTCAATTCTCAGTTCTTTTTTTTCAGATTTGCACATTGGTAGACATGTTTAGTGCTTGTACAGTTTGTACAGATCTCATTGAATCGATTGTAAAGGTTGCTGTACAGTATGTGGAATGCTTGCTTCCTGTTCTTGATTTGGAGTCAGCTCTCTGCTGCAATCACCTGAAATACATGCAAAACACGATCTAGATATAATTATTCAATTCTCTAGCCAATCACGATAGAAGAGCGGCTGCTGAGAACCTGCAGTAAGTCTTGGAATGTGACCTGAAATTGGACCACTGAGACACAGATGAAAGCCGCCCATGTGTTGTGGGTCATCATGGACCCGAGAACTTATCAAATCATTCTCAGATGATGGTGGAAAGTGCATATTTCAGGGACCTTGCAGAAGGTTCTTGTGAGAATTGCAGAGGTGTGGCCTACATGAATTTCTGCAGTGGTTTCTGTAACCAAGAATTAATTCGCAGTGACCATGTCACCATAGTGTCATCTTATATGAAAAGGCTTTCGCTTTCTCCCTCTCAATGGCCTGAAATCCATCGTCCATGCTGCTCTTAAGGGCATGCGATTGGTAAGATAGAACCATTTCTTAGGCGAGTTGACCGATCCGAGAAATATCCTTCTAATTGGTGAACTTGGAAGTCTACATTGTGCGGTGCCTTCAGTGAGATGTGCGAACCACCGCGGCAGTGCAGGAATACGGTAGAAGTAGCAAATCTTGTTTTGTCCTATGAGCTAAAAATCACGAATTGTGAGAGCTGGTTCAGACTGTGAACAAGTTGAGATGTTCATGCTTGAAGGTTCTGCTCATTACAAGAGGACAGGATAAAGTGATAACCTTGCACAATGATTCTACAAAACAAGAGAAATGTAGTTAGCACAACAATTCCATGCAAGGAGTAACTTGTATGTTACTCCACCTGTCCTACCGCAACCTCGACATAAATATAACTGTCTTACGTTTTGTGTTGCATAGTTACGAGTGATTATTTTTGATATGTTTTATTTGCCAAGTCATGAACTCAAATCTCTTAGTTGGAGTAAGTTAATCTCATAGAATTGATCGGGGTTGGAAACCATATGGGCTCATTTGAGTTGTTCTATGTTGGATGGATGCATAGCTTGGTCTGATTGCTAGCAAAATAAAGGGGCTCATAAATCTACCACAGAAAAAAATAACAAATTTTTGTTAAATTTTACATCATGCTATAAGATGTAGCGACTTTGGGATATAATATTGCAAGGGTACTACATGATATCATAAAATTATCATGTGTAGTGTGATAACATTCGTCCCTCAAAAGTTGATTTTTTTGATTTATCAAAAAAATCATCAAAATAAACCTCAAATGGCTTAGATATAACAAAGTATCACAAAAAACAATTTCTTTTATCTTTGTTTTTTATCTTCATAATTTTTCAATTTTTACGTTTCTTTTTTGGAGAATCATTTATGAACAAACTTGCTATGATGTCAAGATAAGCAAAATTTAGTCCATTTCTGAAATTTTTTCCTGACTTAGTGGAAGTCACTTAGAAACCGCTCAAGTTTCAAGTTAACAGTCTCAATGGAGAATTATTAAGGGAATCAAAGTTTGGAAGATGTGCAAAGTATTTAGAAAATTGAATCAATTGGAATAATTAATTCTGGATTAATATTGAATTGATTATGAATTTGGCAAAGGAAACTAATAGATGTATCCCAAACCGCTCAGCCTAAAATGTACACCTTGATCACATATAAATATAAAGGTGGGAGCTAAAATGTACCTCCTGCTCGGATCTGCCATTTGTGGTGCTGCGCGGGTTTTGAGCCACCTACTAAGGTAGAAATATCCATAACTGATAAGCCCCATTACAGATAAGTAGGCTTCTTGGTTTCAGAACAATGGAATACCAGTAGCCGATAATTGATGAATAGTAGATTTAGGATGCATCCTCCAATAGAATACGTCTCTGATTGTTATGGAGTTAGATAGTCTTATGTTTGAACAACTTTTGCACAAAAAAAAATTGTAGTAATTTGAACTTTCTTCAATTAAATCTGAAAAATTCTCATGAATCTTCATGAACTTTATGTTTCTACAAACAATAAATAACTCCTTCATAACACAAGAGGAGCTATGCTGAAATGCTTAAGTTATCGGTTACAGGTACTTGTACCTTAGAATCCGATCGGTAATTTGGCACTTTCATTCGGCTGACTTACAACTAACTGCCGAATCTCCCAGATAATTGCACACAAGGCTCCCGTGTCCCTCACCTCGAAGTTCTCCTCCGAGTTCCCAAAACCCCCCGAGTTCCCAGACCCACGCCGAAGCATACGCGCGGAGACTGCGGCGATGAGGTCGCCCCGACTGGGCGACGCTCGCACACAGACAGCGCCCACGCACACACAGGCGCACTGTTTCCACGCTCTCCGAGGAGCTTCTGCCACCTCCGCCCGCGCCCTGCATGGGCCCCCGCTCCTCCACCTCTACTCCGGCGCTCGCCATGATTGGGCCTCCACTGTTGCTCCTGCTCCCGCTCTCTCCGTTCAGCCATGGCCGCACTTCTGCCGTGCCGTATCGCGCTCGCACGCCGTGTGCGATGAGCCATTAGGGTTTCGTTTTTCGTTCGCTTGCTGGCTATGGAGGTTAAGAGGCGGGAGCACTGGACTATGTCGTGGAGGACGGTGAAGTCGCGGCGCCGGAATGACTGGACTCTCAAGCTTGTCGTGGCCTGCTGCGTTGCGCTCCTCTTCCTCTCGCCTGGTTTCTCGCGCATGCTGCCTGCTGGTATGTTGCGGTTTTGGAGTTGTTAATGTGATGGAATGTGGTTGGTTTCTGGTGGGAGACGAGTGTGGAGCGTGTTGTGGCGTGGGGATGTTTTGGAATGGATTGGAATGTGTTTTGGATTGTTTTAGTGGAATTGTGGTTTGGAATTGGGAGTGATCTGGAATTGAGAATGGGTCGTGTTGTGATGTTTTTGGTTTTGGTTGGTTTTAGATTCGAGGGTGTATTTGGGAAGAGGCGCGATGTTGGAGAAGAAGAGTGTGATGGCGCATGATGTTGCGCGGAGGAGTGAGATGCGCGGGCGGATTTTGGATGAGGTGCCGCACCCTGACGGGCGGGAGGACAGCGCGGAGGATGACGTGACGAGTGATTACTCAACTCCGACGCATAATCACAATTCTGAAGATGAGAGTCCGAGTCCGCCGGTTGCCAAAACCACCGCGCGGTATAGAACCACGCAGCAGTTTTCTCGCTACACTGCGCAGTATGGCCACAGGCACCTACGAGGCGAGTGAAGCTTTATGAATCGTCTGCCCAACACTCTGCCATAATTGGTCATGCATTCCCACATTCGGGAACGTGAATTCATAAGATGGTCATTTATTCTGCAACTTCGAATGTTCGCGGATTCGTAGTTTTTTTCTCAGAGGACTCGGAGTCGCCCAAAGTGGCAAGATCATTAGAATTTCAATTTTGCATAATGATGCTGGAAAACCGGCAATCAGGACGACTTCTGGGCAGTCTTGGTGAGGTCAAGAGACTTTGTACATATATCAAGAGATTAGACTTCTGTAGAGTTTGTAAATAGTGCGTCGATTATCGTCGATCCACTCGCTTAGAGTTTTTTTTACGCAGCAAGAGATTGCGGATTAGATTGATCATTCAACATGGTGTATACGGTAGTTTGAGACTGTAGTCTGTAACCGAGTGATTCTCACAAGAGAGATCCTTTCGGTGCTGCCTTCGCAGTAGGCAGAGATGCCACATTATATATCATATGCAGGGTTTGAACAGTATTCTGAGCATTTGGAACAAGTCGTCCTACTGAATTCACTCTCAAAATCGTGCGCAACAGATCATCATGTTCAATGTTTGTCTACTGCTTTTCCTGTTGAGAGTCATGCCTTCTAGCATTTCTTCGTCTCGCTTAAGAACTGATCTCCACCTTTGTGGATTTGTGAATTCACCGATGATGTGAGCAGGGTATGTAGATATCCAGGCCGCAGAGAGTTTCCCAACGCTCTCATATTTCTCTCAAGGATGCAGGCTTCTCGAATGCGCTGCACAGGTACACCACTGCTCGTCATCACTGGCGTCAAATTGTCTGATGTGATATCGAAGAGTAAGTCAGAGTTTTATGCAATAGCGTTCACTAAGTAGTTTGTTTATCGAGCAACATTCTGCCAAATGAATGATAAACATCGGTTTGGAGAAACGAGGCCATTCGTTGAATTTCGTTGCAATCACCTATTGTCACACTGTTAAGACAGCGCCACTCCGCAAGTCTTGTGGACTGATTGAACTTGACCTCAATGATGAGCATTGAGAATCGCGAATGCTCCAGCAGATGTCTTAATAAGTGGTTCAGTGAGTTTGGAATTTGATAGCGTGGTTACCCAAGTCGTTGGGTCTGTCAATGGAAGGTGTTCAGTGAGATCGCATTGAGATTGTCATTCGATTTGCGGAAGATTTGCGATAGACATGGAGGTGTAGCGATCATCACAAGAGCCGTGGCAGTGAGGTACCTGCGGTACGCCATCTCTATCCGCTTCCACCTGACAACCCAATTGCAAAGATGCTCTTCTCTGCTGAGAGTCTCTTTCTTGCAGTGTTGCTAAGTTTTTTGGCGGATTTTCTGGCTGATGGTTGTTGGTTAGGTGCTTGATGAGCATTTGCCGGCTTCGTGCAATCGAGTTCAAGAGTCTCGTGAGGGTACATTGGGTTAGGGTGAGGTGACGAGCAATGGGTTATTGGTTATTAGTTCCCTGGTTGTGAGTTGTTTCTTTTTCTTTTCTTTTGAGTTTGATGATGGCGCAAGGACAGGCGATGGATCTTGTTCTCTTAGGTTGAGATCCTGTGACTTTGCTTTTGAGCTTGTCTGTCCTGACTCCTGGCAAGCCAATTATTAGAGCCCTTCATTGCACCGTCTGCAAGCCCCCTGCAAGGACGGTGTCACAGCTACCTTCTGTTGTAGGGTCTTGGGAGGCGGGAGCCGTTATATGCCCCTCCTCTCTTCAGCATCTTCTTTTCCGCTCCATTGGAACGAATCTCTCCGTGTCTTCCTTGGTTCTTTTGAGTGAAATTGCAGCTTGTGTCTTCTCTTATAACTGTACCTCGTCTCGCTACTCCCATCTTTTCCCTTCTCGGCGAAACCATATTCCTCCATCCTGGCAGAGGGTTGGTCACATACTTTGTAGCATGCTTGTTGAGATTCTTATTTCTATCATCTCTAGATATCTTCTTGCCTCTCTGTAAAGATGCATCGTGCAGTCAATGCGAGGGAGACATTGTCTTAGGAACATCATCGTCTTCATCCTTCTGCGCTGTGTTTGACGTCCTGTGAGTTGTTGTAACGAGTTCGAAGCTTTATGAAGCAGGAAGTTTGTATCAGGAGGATGTGGCATCAGCATGAGAAGAACAACCGAAAGAGCGCAAACATGGGAACTTCTATTCTGTCCCCCAGGAGGCATCTAAACAGAGGTGTCATGACTTTCGTCACGCTTCTCCTCTTCGCCACCATGGCCACCTTAGTATGGAACTACGAAGGAGTGCAGCGGCTTGTGAAATTGGTACCCACTGAGGGATTCTCTATTGGAGCAAAGCGTCCTACCAATGTGCTTACTCCGAACCTATCGAAAGAAAATGAGACATCTACAGGTTCAGACTCTTTGAAGAAAGAAGATTCTGCAGCCATCCCAGTTGAGATTAAACCATTACAACCTTTGGTTGTAGATTTAACCATTCTGAAGGGGGCTGTGGCGAAGGGTGCAGGTAATAGGCGAACAAACTAGCAGACTTTGTGTGGTGCTTGCTCAATTGATGAAAAATGTAGGTGGACTCATCACGAAAGTCTAGATAACTCGAATTTGAACACCGCCTGAGCTAGATCTGAGTCGGTGATGTTTCGCTCGGTGTTTTTTTGACCTAATATTCTTTTGTGTTTATTTTATTCCTCAAGAAATTTGTTTGCATGGCCCCTCCCTATGTGCGCAGTATGCTTGGATGGCTCTCCACCGGGCTACCATCTACACAGAGGGAATGGGGTAAACGCCAGGAATTGGGTTGTATTTTTGGAGGTCAGCCCACAAACGTTGTTGTGCTTGACCTAATCTTCATGCTCAAAGCTTGGACTACTAGCGCGAAATTCTGACGATGGTTGGGAATTGGGAGTTTATAGGATAATTTGAACACCTAATTGAGCTCTCGAGTAGCTGGAGCCTGAGAATTTCTTGAGTAGAGAAAAGAAACTTGTAGTTGGTTCATGATTGGACGACCCACAGCGTTGCTTACAATCTCGAACTTTCAGTTGATATTGAACCTTGATTATATTTCATTTGCCCTTCGCTGAACGTGCTTCTGAAAATTGGAGCAAATTGAGCAGGTTCAGCTAGGGGTAAATAGTAGCGGGAGGAGTATGGTTTACTACAGTAGTATTTGAGATACGCAGAGTGAGTTTACACGTGTATGCATGATGAAGTTAATGGTCAGTACATGATGGGACGTCTAGGATTGGTTGATTCATCTGGGTCGCATGCTTTGTAACATGAAGAAGGTAAAGTTCGTGTTTTCTTTTCATGTCATTCGGATCTTCAATATCTGGTTTCAGAAACGGAGAATGTGCGCTTACATTGGAAATCCCTCCGTTGTTAGGAAGGAGCATGGTGTGAAAGTGAAGCAGCATGCCAGCTCCGAGCTCGAGCTCACTTGGGATCCTCGAGGTGGATGAATGTTCGGACATTTGAAGGCATTCTAAGCAACTCCGAGAAAGTCAATCCAGGTTTGCTCCTTTGCGCATTGAATTTCTGGGGTTTCAACTTCACGGGAAGACTAGAAAATGGGTCATCGCGCATGCATTCCTTCTCTATGGCATCCTTATGTCCTCAGAGACCGACACAGAGAGATTTGGGTCTACAACTTTTGAGCTACGTTTGGACAGGATACGGGCTCAAGAGAGAAGTCAACAATACATACATTACATTTACTGCGCTTTTGAATTAGCACTGCACAGGCATGAGTTCAATCGTTTGATGAAAAACATATTTGCAGGTAGAGAAGCTCTTGACGGTTGTGTACATTCTTGGGGTGTGCTTCAGATTTTTACAACTGGAATCGTGTATTTGTAAGGTACTGCGACGGTGCTTCTTTTAGTGGCAACATGAGCTTGTCTGTAAAAGACAAGGTTAGTGAGTTGACCTGTTCTTTTGAGCTCGTTCTTGTAACTTCTCACCAACTATCTCGGCGACATTGACTACACTTCCTAGATTATAACAGAGATTTTTGTATCGTATAGGGCAAGGTCCTTCAGTATAGAGGCGAAAGCATTTGGAACGCCATTATTGATGACCTTATTGAAAAGAAAGGCATGAAAAATGCTGACAAGGTACATCCCTGCTTGCGTGTGCCTTGGTCATTGTAATTTTCAAGGATAAACTGTAGTTGTTTTCTGTTTCTCTAGTCCTTCTGCACTGATATCTTTTGTGAGCTTAACCTGTGTGTAAACACAACTAATCCTGTCGTAGGGCTTCTTGACAGGCTCTACTTGGTGGCTGTTCAGCAGGCGGTTTATCCTCCATTTTGCATTGTGACAAATTCAAGACTGCTTTGCCAAGTGCCAACGTTGTTAAATGCATGAGTGATGCAGGTTTCTTTGTTGACACGTATACTCCCGCATACCTTATATGCATTTCCAAGAGTATTGAATATAAATTGTTTTGAGTGGGATTACTTTCTGAGTTAAAGCCTGAGGTTTTCAGTTGTTTTTCTTAGATGAGCTGGTAATAGTATTTTTGCAAGTACAGGTACACCATGTGGTCAATCATTCCCAGCTGTGAACACTTGACTTGTTTGCAAATTCTCAGCAGTTATTTGGAGAGATGTATCGAGAAATGACTGGATATTGTTATTGCATGTTGCCACTCATCTAACTTACTCAGTGATGCACCATGTACCCAGGAAAACATATAAGGGCGAAAACAAAATACAGGCATACTTCAAAAGTGTTGTTGATTTGCAGGTAAATCAATTGCTGAATTAGCATATTTTCTTTAAGGCTTTATTTTATTCCTTACAAATATCAGAAAGAGTTATGCATAACTTGTAGTGTGATGAAGGACAAATTGTCAATATCTGATTCTTTGAGGGCATACGTCTGATGAATGTGGTTGGTTTTCAGAATGTCACTGACACGCTGCCAAAATACTGTACGGAGAAACGGAATCCAATTGAGGTAATAGAGTAATTTTATTTTCGATTTACTTTTGTTCTCGTGTGAATAATTGTGATACTACAGAAAAATTGGATCATTTTGTTTGACACTTTCAATTAATAAAGGACTTCAATCTTCATATCTTACCTTTCTAGTCTTGTTAACGTTGGTCATTGTTGCTGAAGGGCCAGTTATTCAGATAAAAGTTCGTATTGTTGTGACAGTGTTTCTTTCCTCAATATTTACTATCTCAAATGAAGACCCCGCTTTTTGTCGTCAACGGAGCCTACGATTGGTGGCAGGTATACAATCTTGCTTCGGACTGAAAATTGGCCAATCGATACTAGCACGACGTCTATGATAAGATCATAATTTTGTTCGTTCTTGTGCTTATTCTGAAGTGGCTTCCTTTGTGCTTCACTCTCGAGTTGGACCCACATTTTAAGATTCTTACATTCCACTGAAAACTCACATATTCAGACTTAGTGCAGATTTTAGGGGTGTTGTTGTTTCTAAGCTAACTTTCTATCATAGTGAAACAACTGATAGCAAGTTTTGAGATAGAGCTTGATTTCGACTTGGATTGTTGGTCAGATGGACAACATCGTTGCGCCAGATCCTCTGGGCGAATGGGACCATTGCAAAAATAATGCGTCCAGATGCACTGCTGCTCAACTCAACATTATACAAGGTTCTGGCATGCACTTGTCATCACTGGCTTAGTTGACAAACATCTTTCACATGACTGACGTGATATTGTGTCCTATCAAGAGACGAAGAAAATAGGTTTTATGATTCTTAGAATGCGGACTTTCATCTTACAGGTTACAGGCAAGAGTTGCTGGACGCTCTGAAACCTATACAGGAGAGCAAGAAGCATGGAATGTTTATTGATGGTTGCTTTCACCACTGTCAAGCCTCATATGACGCATTTTGGAGCGGCCAGTATGCACCTCATGTAAATGGACAGGTATTGCTAAGTCTCTTTCAATTTGTTTCTGATAACATGACTACAATAACGGTTCACGTAGTAATTTGTGTCTCATTCCGATCTGCCTATGCGAATGAATGGCATTTATCTACTTAAGCCTCGACAACGGAGATGTGATTTAACTCAAAGTTCTAGAGAGGAGAATGCGTCTAATAAGAGCACTTTTGGTTATACAGACAGCATCGCAAGCTTTGGGAGATTGGTACTTTGAGCGTGATACAAAGACAAATTCAGTTGTTGACTGTGCCTTTCCTTGCAACCCAACCTGCCCTCCCAAAACCAGTGGGGCTTTAAGCGTCGGGAGGCCCAGCTTCCGAAATTGGAGTAAGCGTGGATGACGCTAGTAATGTTTTTGTTAGTATCCTCTAATCAATCTTGTGTACAGATTGGTTTTTTGTTGGTGTACATGATCCACTGTCCAACCCTTTGATATGAATGGGAGAAAAAATTTGAGTCGAAACCTGCTTACAATTTCAAGTGCTTTCTGGCCTCGATAGTTTCTTTTAACGAAAGATGTCTTGAACGTATTACCGTTTCTAGGGTTCTTCCTTCTTTTTGTCTGTTTTTACCCGGGAGCATATTCACCTTGTCCCCCATATGAGTCATATTTTTCATGATTTTTGTCATTCTTTGTAGTTATCAGTGATGTTGAGGTGTCATTGTAGAGTGTCTAGTACAGCTTGCCTGTTCGGAGCAATCTTCAGGTGAGGGGGAGAGGGGTACACTATCATTGATTGTTAGTTATCATCACTGGACGTACCATCATTGTCTCCCATGTGCCCAGTCTTGCCAAAGCTGACTCAGGGCACGGGAAGTAAGAAGCTGACTAAGTCACGCTCATAAAATCCTTTTGCGAAGGTGACGAAGTCACCATACTTGTGAGGGTTAGATACATTCTGTAAATATCACTTGAGGTTAATGAAATAAAGGTTCATTTTTCTGGGCTTTTTCTTGCCAGACTTATTTGAGTTTTAGTTGATTATCACTCATGTGATATCTCGTATTTCAGAATGGAGTTGCAGTTAAAAATAATCAATAATGATGAGAGACTGTCACCGTTGGAAGTTGATGCTTAAATAATGGAATAAGGAAGCAAATGGCAAGGGTAACCATTTTTGAATATTGAAACCTTTGTCCAGGTTGAGCAAGTGGAGCAGGCGAATGAATTGCAGAACTTTGACCTATCTCCACTCAGCTTCGACGCTGCAACATCGAGTACAGATCAAAACATGAAGTATTTTCCAATCTTTATCTTATATGGCAATATATTTGTGTTTGACACATTGTCAAAATTTTTATTCCACAAAATAATTGAGAAGATTGTTTGTCTACAAATGCTTTACAAACGATTGCTTGATTAAGCATGAAAGTTGACCAATTAGGTTATCAAACATCCAGTAATCTGATTTAGTACCTTCATGGTCATTTTAGCAAATGTTTTGAACTACAACCCCTTGTCAAATTGTATTTTTCATTTAATGGATTTGTTTGTTTGTGAAAAGACTCAATTTTTGTAGACATCAAAAATTAGAAATTTATTGGAATTTAATAAACCTCTGATCGTTTATGAGTATGTGGATTTTTTTTCCAATCAGGTTGTTCTCGTCAATGTATGTTAAATAAAATCTTTTATTCATTTTACTTTAGATTTTGTGACTTGCGTCATCATCCAAATGAAAAAAACCAAAATGGAAAACCAGAAATATTATTAGGAAGAATTTTTTTATGAACTACTTTGGATAATGAAAAAATTTAGTTTAAATAATTGAGAGGCATAAAATTAAGTACCTTTGGCTTCCTTTTGGTATTATCTATGGAAAGCAATATATTTTATATTCTTTTCCTTCTAAAAAGTGAAAATCTGAGGTTGAGAGCAGACTTCAAAATTGAGAATTGTCTTGTAACATTAAAGAGTTAAGTTTTAAACAATTATACTTGGAGTTCTTTTGCCTCCCAAGACATAGCTCAATATTCAATTCTAATTTAACTATTGATGAAGATATGAAATACTAGAGCAAAATAAAGTCCCAGGTCCGGTTTCATTTAACAAACAATCAAACTTGTTCCAGATCTAGAAACGTTCCATTTGAGTTTGTGTAAACCCACATTAGAAAAACAGTCGTCAAATCAAGGCTTCTCTTGTCCTTTGTTATGCCAATATGACATAACTAAGCGGGCCCCCTGAAGCTGTCTTTCTAGCAGTTCCTGTACAAATGTTCCATGTTTCAGTAGTCGGCCGCTTGAGGAGTTGAGGACGATTGAAAGAAGCCCTGGTGTTGCACAAATAGGGCAATAAGAGCCAATATCAGAGCCACCGTATTCACAAGTGCAGCAATAGCGCTGGCTGCCAGGCCAGGTCGCTCCCGGGGGTCGTTTTGACACTGTCCTAAAAACAAGAAGGTGCCATAGTACCAAAACAAGGGCAGGATGAAGCCCATGAGAAAGCAGCACCAGCCCACCCCACAGCCACAGCAAGGCAGAGGTCGATCATAGAGCCCAACGTATGGCTGTGCCTCTGCACCCATATTTCCATACTCCCCGGGATGCAACAGCATTTGGTAAGGCCCCATCGTGCGCCGCCATGACCTAAACCTGTCTCTCACTTCTCCCATAACCTGACGATCTTCTCGTTTGCATCTGCACCCATTTTTCATGATGATCAGAAGATGCGTTCGGAAGTTATGAAAAGGCATAGCTCTGAAAGACCATGCCCGGGTCAAGAAGAAATTTTCCTAAAGGACCATGCATTCCATTTTGCTGATACAAAATATGGATGTGGTTTAAAAAATTAGGTCTTACTTGAAGAATGCAAGTTTGTAGCAGAGAAGTTCAGAAGAGGTGGACAAACGTTCAAGTAGGGTTTGTTGGAATACCTGTTGCAAGTTCAGAAGCATGCAGTCGATATTGGTTGTTTCGTTGCATCGGACACATCTGGGAGATTCAATAGCAAGAGATGCTCGACAGAGCTGGAGTTTCTACCCAAAAAATCTTCACTCGGTTTAGAACCGTCACACCAGGGTTAGATTGGTACCTAAACCTCATAATGGAATGACATGCTATCTATCCAGAAATTAGTTCATCTGTGAGTAATGCGAGAAACTGCAATGAATATGGTAAGGAGTTGTGGTTCCGGAACCAACAGAAATAAAGTAATTAATATACACCGCAAATGGTGCTACCCATTTGAGATCCACACTCAGGATAACATGCTGGCCTTAGATCCACACACACCACAAAAACATGAAAATATATGCGTCAAACATGAGGCGAAAGTCACAATTAACCCAATTGCAGTTTATGAACGGGCAAAGACTCAGGAAGAAAAAAAAAAAACCCATTTTTTTCTGTTGAGTGCTCTTCGCATTGTGGAGTTCCATCTTTTCTTAGAGCGAGTTGTTAACATTGTAGAGTTTTAGAACACAGATGTTAACAAATCGTAGAACGGGGGCGAATTACTTGTAGTACAGGAAGGATACAAAAGTATCTGATCCTTCATGACAAGAAGCAGGATTGCCAACCCTAAAGCATGGTACCCCCACGAAGCGCTACAGCCTTGCAAAGCAGGAAGCCAATGCAGAACAGTACTGGCAAAGATGACACATACATGATGCATAATTCCATCACCTACTAGCAGATTCTCAATTAAAAAATGCAACTAAGCTGATGCATTAAAGGAACATAAAACAATTCTAAGTTCTCTTAACCGATTGGGCATCCACCTGGCAAGAATGAGGATTTTCACCAGTTGGAGAGGCCTGAACCCTAGAGGCAACGGTTTCAACCATGGTAAGGAATCCATGCAAGAACCCTACTTCTCTGAGTGAGGGGCCTGTTCGCAACAACATACGACGCACATGGACCAACATCCTTTCTTGCATTCTATAGTTAGGAATTCCCAGTGTCACTGTGACTTGGTTACAAGATTGCAAGACAAGTTCCCATCGCCTCATCAAATTCTCCACCGCTTCAACTGATGCTGTACCTGAGGCCAAAACACTTCCATCGTTAACCTAAGCAACACGAACATCAACAAGCAGTAGCAGTGCACATAACAAAGCCGATAATTGTAATGTGCCAACATGTTAGTTAATACGTTTTTTACTCAAATGTGACAGACCTGGTAAGCTCTTGTAAGATGTAGACTCAGGAGGCAAATAAGCCAAAGGATCCTGGCCTTCTTCTTGGGGTACTTGTTCGTAAAGCCGTGACAGCACGACAGCTACTGCATGGCTAAGATCTGATGAAGCAAACGATTAAGGTACACATTAGCGCATTCATACAACATCCAAGCAGAGTGAAAGAAAATGAGACATTCTTTGCGTTGTAATCATACTCAACCAGAGTAGTCAATACTTTTGAGAAGCATTACATTCTGTTACATCCAAGCCCAGAAGTATCCACAATACTCACATCAAATAACAGGCTGAAATCTGAGATAAGTGTCGTCCTCTTACTTAGGGAACCTGCACCATGAGTCGAAGGAATACTGCAAACATGCGTGCAATGCATTAATTCAGAGTTCGTAAGGCCTCGATCCTCTCGACCAAATACCAGCTGCAGCGAGTCACCAAGTGAAAAATCAGTTGTCCAAAAAATGGTGGAGAGACTGTCCATAAACTCAACAATGATGCGCAAAAGCCAGAGGGTTTAAGAGTGCTTGAACATTTCTTACCGCAAGATTTAAGGACTCTGGAGACGGAATGCACAGATTGGCAAGCTGCGTATCAGGAATGCGCAACACTCCACTTCGACGTGTGAATCCAACGGCCTGTCATCCACGTCCTTGCCCTCAGCCGTTTTCTTCGTGCCAAACAAAAAGCCCAGGCAGATGCAGACACTGGGATCCTCAAGGAAAAAAAATTAGATATACCATGGAGCAGTCCTTGAGAGCCTCTGAAAGTGAATCAGTGACACGAACATGCTCAAGCTTAGATCGCGACGTCACGTTCGCTGCCATAGTTTGCGCCTCCACTCCCATAAAATCGCACTGAGGATCCACCTACAAAACCAGCAGCACACATAAGTCATGCCCAACAACAAAACAACCTCACCACAACAACCCAAAAACAAAACTCCTAACCAATCACAAAAACTGAAGGCTAGTGAAGAATATCATACCAGCCAGAGCTCATTGCAATCTGTCATTGTTCCACATCCCACACATCCATACACACATCATCCCACATATAAATAAATAAATAAAACCTCCAAAACTCTCCCGTCACACACAATTCTCTACAAGACACTGCTCCTTCTCAAATCCCAATCACTAGGTCCATGAAGAACATCACTCCACACCGAACCTAACCATGATACAACAAATGCCCAATTCTCAAAAACCTGCAACAAAGACAAAACCAAAAAAACACAAAAATCAGAGTCCCTATCAAATGCCATGAACTCACCGAAATTAGTTGCAACTCGGCACACGGACCCCACATTGCCTGCTTGCTGTGGGCTCACAAGCACCACCCTGACACGCTCCAGAGCTCCACCATGTAGTGCACGCTTCCACAGCATCATCATCCCTGCATTGAGAGGAGACACCAGAGCTCTCCTGAAGAGTGATCCGGCTGCCATCTCTTAAACCTCCCTCCTCATCTCCAGAAAACAGAGAACTCACAACAGCAAAACAACTCAACACATGCAGCCAGATCTTGCAACTCAAGGCTTGAGTTCCTGGATTT
Organism: Ceratodon purpureus; assembly: GCA_014871385.1. Classification (NCBI taxonomy): domain Eukaryota; kingdom Viridiplantae; phylum Streptophyta; class Bryopsida; order Pseudoditrichales; family Ditrichaceae; genus Ceratodon; species Ceratodon purpureus. Next base: position 7,282,215 of record CM026423.1, read on the forward strand.
GAGACGGAGCTCCAGAAGGAGTGAATATGTGGGCAAATTCAGATGGTTTTGTCATTTCATGCTTGGAAAAACAGGAGCTTGGGTGGCAGGGTTTATGGGAATTAGGGTTTATGTGCTCTACTTATTTTGTTTTATTTTTGGAATAATAGGAGATGTTTTTTATTCCATTGTTAGAAGTAATTAACAGCAGCCAAGTTACCTAGTTGATAGGTTTGAGGTTTTGCCTTTCAGTGTGGATAAGGAATTGGGAACAGAGAACGGAAGGTTTTGCCCATTGTGTTTTCTGGTTTTTTATATACACAATGGATGCTTAATTCATGTTAGTATTTTCAAAGGATTGGAATATTTATTTCAATTTTTGTTGTATATAAAATATATGTTTTATTTAAAAGTATTTAACTTGTAGTAGTTACATTTTGTTCTAATATTGTTTGATATCTAATTTATTTTTTAATATACTCTATTATGATATATTTTTAAGTGTCATTTTGAGTGGAAAGAATTAAAATGAAATACAAAATATTATTTTTAGATTATCAAACGTAGAGTCTTTCACCACCCTACTTAAAGAAAATGTGTTTATTTTTTAGATTTTTTTTTCCCTTGGATTGAATAAATGTGATATTTGAAGTGAAAGAGTGATTTTATTTGGCGCCTTTCAATTTACGATGAATGAATTATTGTTCTTCTTTAGATTGAGGTGATTCATCATCTCAAACAAAACTTTAATTACACTTGTTTTGAACTTTAGACATAACAAAAGTGTAGCATTTTTCCAAAAAAATCCAATGAAAGGGGGTTCACAATTAGACCTATAGTAGGTAGCACAGGAGGGAGCCGAGGTTCCTTCATTTTGCTAGAGGACAAAGGTACGCGGTGGTTTGGAGAACTCGCCTGTGTAAACAGAGCCCATGGCAATTGCTAAGACCAAAACTCTTAAGTATTTGTACCAAGAATTGAAAATTGATATCTTATGTTATCGTGTGCATCACTTGTAGCTTTGTCACATTCTTGGTGAGCATTCCGCTGACTGTGTGCCTGCAACGATGTGTCACTACCCTACTGTAGCAAAACAGCGAAATAGAAAGAAATTTGTTTGAAAAAACTGAAAAATTGAAGTCCACTATGGTGGAATCTTCTAGTCTGTACATATATCAGTTCCGAACACTAACAGTTTTTGTCGCAGCAAGCCGTTAGGCCGTGTTTCCGAATGAACTTCCTGCTCTGGCTGACCTACAGTCACCCTGTAAAAATCGCAACTTGACACCTCGGAGGCGAAGAGCTAAAATGCCACTACATTGATTTGCATTGAATTGCAACGAATTGTATTACCGTAGTCTAACTGTTGGTATCTTGGTTAACTGACGATGCAGCGGATTAAATAGCCTCATCACAAGTGCGATCTTCAGAGAGTGGCTCGCACTTCAAGAGTAGAGCTCCACAAGATGGCCCGCCGGAGAAATTGTACTCCTATTGTCATACACATTGTCTGGAACGCCATCATTTTGTGAAACGCCACAAGTCAACAGCGATGTCTTTCTCCTTTTGCTTGTGGAACTTGTACGAGGCTGGTAAATCATATCTCAACTGCAGAACACAAGGCCAAATACCTAGACATTCAGTCTAATGGAAGAGAACAGAGTGTTCCGACTAAAGAACTTGTAAATGAAAGCGCATCAACTCCATGGCCGTGACGTGGAAAGGAACTTAGGGCGAGGATGCTAACAGAAAGAATTTAAAAGATAAACTTTCACGAAAAGCCGTTTTTTTGGTGGGTTGAGACAAACCTCGCACAAAACATCAGCAGTTTTTGCTCCAAAATCACGAACAGCAGCTCGCTGGATATGCTGCAAACAATACACGTAGAACTACTGGGCACATCAGACTTCTGCTTCACATAATAATGTAGTCAACCGCACCGTACGTATTCTAATGTCTGCAACCAGACAGAATTCGACAGGACATACCGTTCTGGTGGAAGACTTGTGCAAAGAGTAGACAGCTGTTCCAGCAACCTGTATGAACCATGAAGCCCAAGTCAGCATGCCTTTCATGTTCCTCCAGCAGTCTGATCTTTCATTGAAAATGAAATAAAATAAAAATGTACACAATGTAATATAGTAAATTTAAAAAATTGGGAAAACTGAGGAACCCTGATTCAGTAGAAGCTGCCATAAATCTACCTTGAGAGCAGCCGCTAAAAACTCCATGTCAGCTCCTTTACGTCTTGTGCCAAAGGGAGGATTCATAATAACGGTGTCCACATGCAGCCCTGTGCAAAGAAGATCACTTGGTTTGGAACCGAACCATGATGTTTACAAATGGTGAAAATTTATAAACAGGAATTTGGGAAGTAAACTTCAGTTAGTACCTTGTAAGGGCAACTCCGAAAGAGAAGCCTGGACAAAATCCATCTCTACCTGTTTCAGCGTTAGTTCTCACGTTAGTTCTCTTGCAGCGAACACCACTATTAACATGTTATGATCCTGTTACAAGGCGAAAAAACATTCATTACGATACGCTAAAAAATCGATACAGCAAAAGAATGGCACTTCAACTAATGACAGAAGTATAAAAACTGCTGAACAGAGAGTAAAGGGTGATATAAAATGTACCTCAAACTCCTCACAATTCTCCTGAGCAAGAGCTAAAGCATCTCCGTCAACATCCACTCCCACAACGTATCTGCATAACAAAGGAAATATCCAACACCTGCAATGAAGAGTCGCTCCGGGGTGCAATAGTCGAGGATTCATATAAATATTCTCCCACACAATTCAGAGATACCACTGGACTGCCATGACATACCCAGCATCCAACAACGAAGCAGCGATACCAAGCGTGCCGCATCCACAGCCAAGATCCGCCACTAATCTGCCCGTTATGTCACCAAAGCTATTCTCTGCCTGCCGACCCACAATTACAACAAATCAGATGGAACGATAAACATGGAAACATGAACCACTCACGAATTCTCCCTTCTTGCCCTAAATCACTCAAACCAAAACTCATTTCCAGATGACTGCCTCAAGTCTTACCTTCCACTAAACCCTAAACCACACAGAATACACTACGCATTACAATGAAAGAGACCGTAACTCAACCAGCTACATCAACCTTCACCGCCACCATTACATTGCGAAAAAAAACATCACTCTTAAAACCACGATCACAGCACAGAAAACCAAAAGCGTACCATAAACAGCATCCGAGATGCAATGTGAGGCCCGGTCGGATACTGCTCTAACTCCACCTGCATGCCCACCCGCAAACAATATCAAGCCTCCTCACTTTCCAAACGCCTCAACTCTCACAACCGATACTGAACTAGCGACCAATCTAGCTCCTCCTTCCCCACTTCAAGCAGTGAAAAGAAAGCCACCTTGGGCGACGAAAACTGCGTGACATCGCCCAAGCAAGACTCCAGCTGCTTGAGCTTCATGGTTGAATCGACTGTCACTCCCCAAAAACCTGAGCATCACCAAAAATTCACCACATTGAGATGGCGAAACCAGTTCTCGAAACCCAAGCCCAGCGGCGTTACCGTAAAAATGACGAGTCGCGCTAACCCTGGTCCCCGGTTAGAGCATCCGGGCCCCAATGAAAAATCTCAATCCAAGCCTTCTCATTAATTGATGCTTCTTCTTCTCACAAAAATCTCTAATTTTTAAGGTAGAGGGCCCAGAAACCGTCCAAATTTCAGAGTTGCACACTTGGGTTAGTGGTGGAAAAAGTTTGTAGTTTTTGGATGGAGTGCAAAGCTAGTGCAAAGCCATCCCAAAAAATAAAATCATTTTTTGAGTAAGTCTACAATTTCTTATGAATTTTTGAGTGTTCAGCCCTGGGGGGGTCACTAACCACTCATAGAGTCATGGTTAATATGACCACTTGGATTCTGACGTTTCTGCACCAATGACAAGCACTCAATTTTTGCATCCATGGATGGCATTAGAACGCTGTTGCACACTTTTAGGACACAGGCTAGGTGAAGGCTACTGGGCGGTTCCAGGGCCTCGGCAGTTTCTGGGTCCTCTACCTTATGTGGCAGAAAATGATTTTTTTGCAATGTGTTCAACATTATGGAAAAACTTTGCCTTCTGCTGAGATGGTTTTTTTTGTTACAATCTTATATAAGATTGTATAAATTATTTATAAACTGAGACGCACAAAAAGGGTGAAGCTTTGCTTTCTAAAATGGCCTTCTACTTGAATAACCTATTAAAGGTAACTTAAATACATGCAAACACAACAACCAAGATGACACTTGGTAAACACTACCAACACAAATGAAACTCACACAATACTTTGCTCAAAGCTTCTATTGCATTATTGAAAACATGATCGACATCCTTACAGTCTTGTACAAGGACTTACATACTTTCTCTCTTAGACTACAGAGGTGCTACTTGTTCTACGCTCAAGCTCGAGAACACTCACACGCATAATAAGAACCATGGGTAGTGTTCTTTGTAGTACTCCTTTGTCACAAGGCGAGAAGCTTCAACACTTTGTATCATGATGGAAAACACAAGATGGCGCTGAATTTAAACAGGCATGTATGTCAAATGATCAACGCTTGGTACTCTACACCGTACATGCAAAGTAACTAGCTAGTGGTAATTTTACTTCTTATACTCCCACTCCGGGTCGAGTGCCAACGTCAACCTCATGAATCTGGACACTTGTTTCTGTAAGGCCAAGCATGCATTTCAGACGTTCAAAACGGAGATGAGGGAAGGGTTTGATCAAGACATCAGCAAGCTAGTTGTTTGTGCTCACATACTCAACACAAATTGTACCTCGATTGTATTCCTCCCGAATCTTGTGATATTGGACGTCTATGTGCTTTGTGCGATGGTGAAACTCAGGATTATGAACTAGCCTGACTACAGCCTGGTTGTTGCGAAGAAGAGGTGTGGGTGCCTACTGGACACAACCAAGATCTTTGAGAAGTTGTTGCAACCACACAATCTGTTTTGTTGCTGAGAAAGCTGCATTCTATTCAGTCTTTGTAATACTCGTTGCAGTGCAGCTCTGCTTCTTGCTCATCCATGCTATAGGGCCATTGTTGAGCATGAGTATATAACCAGTCCTTGACTTGCAATCATCATGATTGCCAGCATAGTCTGCATCGCCGTAGGCCAAAAGCTGATTCATGGAGTTATCATTGTTGTCGCTATACGTGATGCGAACATCAGGATGTCGTCGAAAGTACTTGAGGATCTTCTTTGCGGCATTGACATAGGGAATTTTGGGGCTGCTAACGTATTGGGCAACATTGCTTGTAGCATAGGTGACGTCTACCCCGGTGCCACTTCTAGCAAACTGGATGTTGCCTACACCATGACGGTATAGAAAACAGGTTATAACCTCTTCACCATCAGTGGACTGGTAGTCTAAGAAGCCACATGGATCAGCTGCTACTACTGAGGGAGCTGAATTTTGGAAACCATAACAAAGCAACATTCCGGCAATGTAACAACTTTGGTCAATCTGCATGGTTTTCTTCAGTATATCATGGGTGATTCGAAGACCTACATAGATCTTTGGGAGGTTACTAGTAATTTTGAAAGCTTTGCCCATGTAAGCAAGAATATTAACAACAGTTCCTTCTGTTGCGGTCGTATAGATAAGACCATCATCTACAAAGATGATCAAAATGAGCCGGGTTTGTGTTGTGCTAACGTAGACACAAGGATCTGCAGTTGTAGGTGTAAGGCTATACTTGGTGAGGAAATTGTTAAAGCGATGGTTCCAAATATGGCTAGACTACTTAAACTCATTGTACTTACAGACTTTGCGGGACTCTACACTGTCTTCAAAATCCACTGGAGGCGACACGTAGATATCCTCCGTTATTTCACTAATAATGGAAAAATGTAGTTGTAACATCGAATTGTGTCATTTCCAGATCTTGTGCACAAGCAACTGAGAGCACTGTACGTATAGAATTGAATTTTACAACCGGGCTAAAGGTCTCCTCATAGTCAAGTCCTTCTTGCTTGGTGAAACCTTTTGCCACAAGCAGTATTTTGTATCGATCAATATTGCCGTCCAAAGTATACTTGAGCTTGTATACCCACTTGTTCTATTTTAAAAAATTCTAACAGGTGGCAAACTGCATATTGTCCAAGTCTCATTTTTAACCAATGAATCATACTCAAATTGCATGGCATTCTTCCACTCTTCACATTCTGGTGACGCCATCGCTTCTGCAACTGTAAACGGCTCATGGGGCTCAGAACTCTTGGACTGACTTGCAACATACGCCCAGTCACCATATCTATGATCTATTTGTTGGTTTTCTCTCTCGGCCTCGGTATGGTGCTTGTATGTACTTCATCAAAAGTGATTTTTTCGATAATTTTTTATTCTTTTCCAGTCACTTTTTCAATTGACTGCACTCACTTTGCTTGGATTTAAAGCCTTCATACAATAACTTTAAAGTGTCTACTTTGCACAAAACTTTTCCAAGTTGTAGAAAAATTAGTTGACAATCTATATTAGCAAAAAAAATTGACTTCAATTACATCTTTCCATCACTTTTGAGCAAGTTTTGCAAACGAGCTAAAATTGGCAAATAGCTAAGCACTTTTTTGGTCCACTTTATTGTGCTTCTCCTCAGGATTGTTTATCATCTACATAGTTTACTCGAAATGGTGCTAATAACCATGTTATCAGACAATGGTTGGTGTCAAAAATAAAAACAAAAAATAATAAATAAAAGAAATTAACTGCAAAATACAATAGTAGGTGGGTTGGAATTTGACTCACACACTCGAACAGTGAGCTGGATTTTGTAATGCACCCAACAACAATTACCTTCTACAAGGAAAATGAGCTTGATAGTAGCATTGGCCTCAATGCATAACTGCATCATCGCATTGTCTCCACATAGTATATGTCATGGTTTTTTAAAAACAAACCTCGTAAACTCTCCAATTCTTAGTCTTCAGGAGGGCATGAACACATCGTCGCCTCTTGAACTTAGAAACAACACCACGGCGACGTTCTCAAGTGGACATAAGTGCATCACACCAGTCTAAAATAATGTCTACATGATCCAATGGTGGAATCTCAAGAGCCTTGCAATAAGATTTTTGAATGATCCAGGAATTTGTACAAGACAAGTCTACAAGGAAGAAAAAAAGCCTATGCCACCATTTGTGACTTCGAACTTGACAAGAATACATCCCTCAAATTTGATCTACTACATCAATGCCACACATCTATTTTGCAAGATGGACAGCAAACGTTGGCACATCTGTATTCTTTCTGTGTTGAGTACGCGACACTCAGTCAAGCTCTAATGGATTAGAGGACAATGGGTTTCCATGGGTTGATAATAGAAGCACAAGCTTTTTATCCACCCAAGTAATGCAAGAAATTTAACGACTGTATGCATTCGCCATCCAATACTTCCCTAAGGCCCTTTGGTCCAAAGCTTCTTTTGCTTAAGACCTTTGGCAACCTAATACAATTTGAGCAAACAGTTCCTGTATCAAAAGTTTTTTGCTCTGCCAAATCAATTTATAATTTCACTGATGTAAAAAATTGTTGATGAAGACAATGTGTCCGCGACCCTTCAACTTTGATAAATAACTATCAACCACTTTGTAGCCGGTTTGAGCCTCACCAACCTTTCATCCACGTAAATTCTTCCTCAAAGATGCACCATTGTAGACATACTTCTTTGATGCATGCCAAGCACCAAACCTTGATATTTCATTTAGTTGGTTTGAAGGCAAATATTGTCTTATAGGACAATATTTGCCCTAGTACCTCACCATTAATTCATTAACAATGACAATTTGGCTTAAATTCCAATACTCTTTACATCTATATGTCATTTCTGTCAAAAGCCATCTAATTTTGCCCAATTTATCATAATTGGGATGCTTTTGATCACTTAGCAATTTCCTATTATCAACAATGTGCAAGCAATGATGTAATCTTTTCAAATCTTATTCTAGACATGCAAGCTACTATCTTATGAACATAAAGGACTGGACGGGAAATATGCCAATAATATCTCTAGTTGGGAAGAATAATTACCCCCATGAGCATTGATATGCCAATCCAAGCCTCCAATTGAGGTACAGTCAATTCCACCAATCCTCTCCTCCATGAAATTTGCCATGTTCATCAACTGTTGCTGCATATCTATTTGTCTCTCTACATATTTTCAACAAACTTTGATCAGTAAAAAATTTGTGAAAGATACCTACTGGTGAGGGAGGTTCTCAAAATATATGTGTATGGCCTGAAAAGAGTCCTATAGATGTCATGTTGGTATGGCTCAATGTTGTTTTGTCTTTAGTCCAAAACACTTTTCGAAACTCGTTTCTAAAATTAAGTGCAACATTGGTTTTGGAATGACTTCCTCCTCCACTCCCGCCTTCAACATCATCGCAGTGGGTTTTTGTAGCCTTTCGCTAACAATGCCCATGACCCTGACCACAAGTGTCTTCATTTCCTTCATGAAGTCCACATTCATGACCACAACATAGTCCTCCTCTGCTGAGTCCAACTAATTTCCCTTCCAAAATTAAGGGATTTTTGATACCCCATTGATTCATAAGCCTCGCCTTGAGCTTCTTCATCGTCCCTCCGACAACTGATTTCTTCATTCCTCCCTTGGTCTTCTTCTTCTCCTATCCTCTTGACTGTCTTGAACAAATTTCCTTTCAAACCTGCACTCCCTCTACATTCTCCTTCTTCTCTCTTTGTCCCTCCTTTAGTGCTCTCATTGTCAATCCCTCTGCCTTCATGATCCGCCCAACTTCCACCTCCTTTATCGTCCATTGTTGTGTACCTATCATGTGGGCTGAGGTCATCTCTAGCAATCAACATGTTCAAATCCTCATCATCAGCGTCAAAGTCGGAGAAGTTTACCGATGAGTTTTCTCCCTCCATTTCAACACTTTCTTCGTGGTTGTCTATGTTGTTGTCATGAGCGCCTACCACTACATTTAGATCTATTCTCTCAATCTCTCTAAAGGTAACTTCCCTCATTCCACCTTCTGAAAGTTTCACGCTATATGTTAAGGCACCAATGGTTGAACTGATACATGACCTTACTGCAACTCCTAATCCCCACTCCTCTTCTATAGATCTCATTCTATCTTCTTCATTTTGATTTATTTTCTTAACTTGCACGGATAATAGCTCAAAGATAGAACGAGGTAGGTGGTGGAAGCTTCTATAGACGTGTGGGTTGTGGAGGTGCATGAGAAGCCACACCTCCTCTTGATTTTCTCTAAGTTGGGGGCTTATTCTTTGATTGTGGTGGTTCCACCGACTCCTTACTTCGCAAGTTTGTCACGATGCCCTTGGAGTGTCTTAAATATGTTTTTGCCACTTTGTGGATTTGCTATTCAGATCTCCATCACTTGCCTATATTCTTGTTTGTGCTTGAGATCTCATGTGCTCTTCAAGTTCTTTTGTCACTCTGTTGTCCCTCCAGCAGGCCCTCTTTCCTGGGCATGTTGTCATTATCTAGACTCTTTCTAGGATTGGTCACTCACATTAAGGGAAAAATCAGGTCTCCAACGGGCCTTGTAAGACAGCCCGGATTAGGTGAGCTTCCTGCCCGCTGACACTTCTCTTCGAAATCTCATTGGTCGATATTCTGCCCGCTGACAACAAAATTCGCCCCGCTGACAGCAGGATTCGCTGACAACAGGATCCGCTGACAACAGGATCCGGTACTGTCCAATGGGGTGACAGCAGTGGGCACACGGTCGGTGACAGTGTCATTACTGCTTGTATTGTCCAATGGGGGGGTGGGGTGGGGTGGGGTGGGGAAGGGAAGCGATTGGCTGGACCCCCCAAATGCCAACTGCTGGCACTGCTGGCAGCATTTGGCGACCTGCTGGCACAGTTGGGGCCAGCAGGTAAAGTGCACCGGCATGGCAAAAATTCAGGCACAGAAAACATGGAAAAGGCCCGTTGGAGACCCCAAACTTCCCCTAATGATGTTGTACTTCTCTCACTCTGTCCATAGTCTTCTAGGTCCTTTCTTACGCACTCATGTTCCACAATTTGATGCAGCTTGCATTTCTTCCTTGAACAACATCTTCTCCAAGGACCTAGCGCTTCAATACAAGTACTACGAGCTAGTGTAGAATCGTTAAAATCAACATGTTCAAAGTTCTACATGCCTTGCAACATGAGGCATTAGTACATGTAGGATAATTGAATGAACATGAGCTCAGTGATTGTTTCGAAACAATGGTTTTTGGACAGCAACTTACTAGACTGGCTAGCATCATAGGTTTCATATAAATGATCCTGGTGTACCTCAATGCCCCATTGAGCAGTATAAATAGTAGAGAAGCAGAAACAATCAACACTTCAATATTGAGTATTTTTCTCGAGTCTCAAATCTCTCTGCAATTGTTGCTCACACTCTAGCTTAATGCCCAGTGGGCAATCACTCCATTGAAAGCATCAATATGATATGTCACTTAACTCTTCCACAGAAATTTCTTTGCAGTAAAATCCTCGCTCGTTTGATATGAATCTAGATTGTGGTTCTAAAATAAGTGCTAACAAAATTGTCTCTCATGAGCATGTGAAATTCACCACAAACAAGTTGCGACGGATCATGGATAAGAAACACAAAATCAATAGAGGTTTCAAGTAGTGCTCTTTGTTAGCATCTTCAATGCCAATTTATTTTTTGATGCGCTGCTTTTATTATTACTACCAATTTTATTTGTTCATGTGGCTTTCTCTCATTCCGCTCATTGCATGAAACCTAAAGTTGAGATTGCTACTAAATTTGTACCCATGCCTTCTACATCGTGCAGCTTCTAATGTAGCCTTTCGGCACTTAAATGTTAGTTTTGAATTTTTGAATTCAAACGTAGAATGACACATGTGAAACGCAGTTCAATTACAACTATGTGCATTTATTGCTACCTTTGTTTTTCCTAATCTTATGCTCATGTAGTAATTCTTATTTTAAAAAATAATTACTACTCAACTAACAAAATCATTTCCGTGCATCTCTCTTCTATCTACTATCAACAGCTTTGCAAAATTTGGGCCTCGGTCAGAACAAAATTGAGGCTCTAAGTGAGTCACTCTTGCATGTAAAAAATTCTATAGATTCAACAATGATGATGACACAATTGCAATTTACTACAGTGAATACCTAACAAGGTATATAATTTTTACAGATTTTCCCTAGAACGAAGAATGAAATTCTCATGAGCTGTTCACAAATTGCATTCGTCAGTCGTCGAAAATTTCGACCTTCGCAGCGTTCGGGGCTAAAGAATGTCATCAAGGGACACATCCACCCCATGGCAATTTAGACATGGAATGGACCAAAAGGAATTTTGATGTTCGCACTCCTGTGAGATTTCCTCATGGCCAAGTATATCCCGAACTTCAAAGTGCATGGTCTACCAAGAGAAGTATCAATCTGCTAATATTCAAAGCAAATGGAGGTTCAGAGACACTGTTTTGGGCCCAATTCAACTAATCCAACAATCCTCGAGTTGAGATGCGTCTGTGGCAGCCATCATGATGTCGGCACTACAATCCAGACCTCTATCGGTGCTGCTCGTGGTGGATAATCCGGTGCAAACCCCAGCGCTAAATTGTTCTTCATCAGAACCACCTTCCCATTCATACGAGCTCCACCTTTTACCAATTTCTCCTCGATGTACTCACAGATCTATCAGCTTTTCAGCAGTACAAACCTTTGAGTTACTTGCCATATCGTCCCCTGGTACCAGCATCACTTGCAATTTCTTCACCACATGATTGTCTACTGAAATCCACACAAACTTCTTGAAGGCAACTTTTGATCCTAGAACCCCTTCGCTCGATGATGAATTTGAAAACACTACAAACTAAGAGTCTTATCAAACTCCACCAATTTACAAACACTGAATTCCTCTCCCCTTCACTAATTAGCAAGGATTCACAGAAAAACGAAGATTTTATAGCAAAGCAGAATTGGAACAACTCATGTGCAGGAAGGTCAGAGTACACAATGAGTTCTATCGGGTTCTCGGACCTTTTAGTGAAGCATTCTCACGGAATTTCTGAGTCGAGAATGTGCTTTTCCAGACATGGTCAACTAAAAAGACAAAATCCCAATGTGAATTCTCTGGCATCAAACTTTCCACGGAAATTGAACCCTGAGATCGAACGAAACGTACGGCCCATAGCGCAAGATCGCTTTATTTTACGTTTCCCATGAAATGCATGCAAGAAACCCCCACGCGGTAGCAGAGGCAGAAGAAGAAAGATTAAACAAGACTCCCTCACATACAACTGCAATGCCTCCTGCACATCCGTCGCAGACCTAGAGCACCTTCCACGGTGTCCTCCGTACTCCACTGATTACATCACACCCCAAAACTTTTCAAAGCCAAATTCCACCAAAATGGACCATGACGAAAAACCTATAAACACAGCCAGGAAACAGGGAACGAAATTCCAGCAAGTCTCCATCCTCCCACCTCATAGCCCACCATTCTTTCCACATAGGCTAGGTCAGCAACACACTCCATGGGATTCACAGCCATCACCACCCTGCCCTGAGCAAACCCCTAATAACTCAAAACCCAAAGACTCACACTCATCAAGCAAAAACTTGCATACTCTCTCAAGCAAACCGGATCATTCAAAACAAACCTCCAAACATCCACCGTCTGATCACCAGTCATGGAACCGCTGTTTCAAAAGAAGAATTCACAACATGACTATCTCATCCTGCATACCTCATTCTCACGGCATTCAACATACATCTCTTAAACCCGATGCCGGCGATCCTAATTCTACCATGTACCACCATACCTAAATGCACTCTAACCTCATGCTCCGCACTCCACAACGAATCCCAAACCTAACTGGAATCCATCATCACAACCAACAGCCTCTACAACCATCCCGAGACCGGCAGCTCTTCCACATCAACACACTCAGTGCCCATCCTCCTCAACAAACTTCTTGTAACTCTCAGCGCTCAGCAACGACTCCACCTCCGCTGGATCCTTCACCTTCACCTTCATCATCCACCCCTCCTGGAACGGGCCCTGGTTCACCAACCCAGGCGACTCAGTCAGCTCGCTGTTCACCTCCACGATCTCCCCAGACACGGGCGCGTACACATCGCTCACGGCCTTCACACTCTCCACGCTCCCGAACGACTCGCCCTGCGCGACGGACTTCCCGACCTCGGGCAGATCCACGTACACGACGTCCCCGAGCGCCTCCTGCGCGTGGTGCGTGATCCCCACCACGACGGTGTCGCCTTCCAGCTTCGCCCACTCGTGCGACTTGGCGTACCGGAGCTCGTCCACGATGGTGGCCGTGGAGAAGCGCTGGAAGAAGGGCGTGAGCGCTGTGCGGAAGGCGGACGCCGATCGGGCCGCCAGAGGGCGGAGGTGGTGCGCCATCCCTGTCCCTGCTGCGATGAGCCTGGAGCGAGCGGTGCGCGAAACGGTGGTCGTCTCGTCTCGGCGGCGTCCGGGCGGAGTGACGAGCGATCGCAGATTCGTCACGGAAATAATTCAATGCCATGCACCAGTGATCGGGCTCTCCTCCGGGGCCCGCTTCTCTCTCAGGTGCGAAATGGAATGTTGTCTCGACTCTCGCGTGTGCTGACGGTGCGTCGCTGCTCGGATTCGAACTCGGGTTGATAGTGGTGGGTGAGGGGAGGTTGGTACGGGGGTAGAATCCAGTAGATGCCGGGTATTGGATGTGTACGGGTAGGTGGTAAGTTCTCTGCCAGGTATCACCAAATGACGTCAGCGGTTCGCAATTGGACGTTAGCGGTTCGCATGGTAATTCTCTTGGAATTTGTGTTTTCTCCATGCGGTAGTTTTCTCTAAGAATTTGTGTTTTTCCCAACAACTGTGATATCGACCCTCTAAACCTTGCTGGGGTCAAGTGTTTATCAAAAACCTAGTTGGTTTTGGAATAGACCTCAATTACATGACAATAAGAGCTTCTTATTGATTCCAAGTTGTGCAAATTTAACATTTTGGTGAATGAAAGAACAAGAAATGACAAACTTGAAATTTGTAAAGAAGGCCATGAAGAGGATAAACAAGGCCTCGTTGGTGTAGCCAAATATAATGTATATACATCGTGTGTATAAATGTACAGGATTTTTTAAACAATAATACCGTTTTTACGAAACAAAATGAATGAGAATTTAAGTGGTCCTTTAAAATATTTTGTTCTTTATTCATTGGCAATACATAGTTGTAGCTCAAAATCTTTTTGTACGTGTATAGGAATGAAATCACTTACAAGCAACCAAGCCCATCCACGTTCCAAAAGCCATTAAGAATGTGATTGATTAGTTTATTTTTCTCATTTTAATATAATTCTTTTTTGTCAAATATTGTCAAAGGTTTAGTTGGCAAAAATTAATATAAGAATTTAACCTTTGCGTTTTCTACTTTTATGAAATCCTTTAGTATCTTTTACAACAAAGAGGACTTTGCCTATCTATATTCATCTTTATCTTGATTTCTAATATAGTTAACAAGGCTACCTTTACGGCCTTCTCAATTTTTTATCCTAAGTCATTTGCCTTACTTGAATTGTCTAGAGTTAATGATGATGAAATTGCCTTCTTGTGCAACATGTAGTGTTGAAGAAGCATGATGTAATCAACAACATATGATTTGTAGATTGAAAAATGGTATGAGTTAATAAATTAAAAGGTATATAGTAGCAATTGTCATTAACATTACTAAGGATAGTAGAATTTTCAATTATTATAACTACATATTGATGCCATTTTAGATTATGAAGCCAACAAAACAAAAATGAATTAAAAGAATTAGTTTACTATTTTGAAATAATAGAATAAGTTTTTATTTCTTTTTAGATTAGGAATGAGATTGTATTATTTTTTGAAGGATGGATAGTTTATAAACAACAGTAGGTTTTCTATTGCACTTTTTATTACACATTGTATTTTGGATTATGACAATTTTTTTATTTTTTTATAGTGTTTAGAAACTATATGTGAGACCGTAGTGATACATAAATGCGTCAAGAAGAATAGACATGTAAGAATTGAAATTTGGATTATTGATAATGTTTAGTGCAGAGTAATTTAAATTTTCCATAAAGTATACATAATTATTTTTGCTATATAGTAATAATATTTTATTTTATCATAAATGATCTTTATTCTACTACACATGAAAAGTGAGCCTAATTGTAAGAGCAATGATTGCATCTAAAAGAAAATATTTTAAAACACTTTTGTGATAAAGAAAAGGTTTTTTTTTGCATCTTGCCAAAAAGGGGCCAAAAAAATTTGACTCATTATGGATAGGAAATCTTTTAGGTACAAAAGATTTATTTTGATGTCTCAAAGCAATGCATGTTAGTTATTTGCATTAAACATTCCAAAGTTAATTAAGAGTCGTAGGAAAAATTTAAGAGCAACCTAACAAGTAGGAAAACCCACATCCAACACCATAAACATGTTTACCAATGTCTAGTGCGAAATAAACTATAGTCCCATGAAGTTATTGCAATTCCCTAAATCTACAATTTAAAATTTAAAAATTTAAAATAAAAATAAAAATTCACGTTCAAAATTGACATCATACAAACATGCCCAAAATCTCAAAAAGCCCATTTTGGGCCTATGGCCAATCAGGGGTTAAAATCTATCAATTCATCATATTTATTTTCTAAAATTGATAAGTGATGAAGACAAATGAACTCAAGTTCAATAGATGCCGCTGTCATAGCAATCCAATCCTCCAAGGATCTGTTCCCTGAAAAAGTGATTATCATTCAAATGAAATTAAAGTGGTTAGCACAATTTTTGAGACCTCATTTGCAAGTCGAAATTGCTCCGGTGTTCAATATGTTTTGCCCTGCAGCTGAGGTCGACATATATTTACTGAAGGGCACTGACCATTCCTAATTTCTTCATACAATATAATTCCACGGTAACTTCACAATCGATGAAGTAAACATTCTCTTGCTTTGTAGAATCCCAGCATACTCCATTAATGCTCTGATTCCTCCAACGGTAGAAAGTACTGTATAGTACTGTATTTGCTTCAGGATTGAATGCCTCTACACAAGACAAGTGCTTGCAAAGAAGCATAAAATCATATTCCTCGCTTGCCAATTGGATTTATATCAGAAAAAGGGAGACTCAAGCTGTTAAATTCAAACAGAATTTTCCATACTACTGTACATGTAACTAAAGTTAACTAACAGGCTTCAAACATTGTTACCTCCAACACGAGTACCATTCAGCTACAGAATTACTGTTCAGAAGGAAGCTCCAGACACTTGATCATAAAATTTCACCAACTCTGCTCAACTACCCAGTTGTAAGAAGTTACAACACTTGTAAACATTATAGTCCACAGCAACAAGGTGCTACTTGCAGCGGACCCGGCCATTGATTTTCCAACAACAATCCACCGATGTGTTCAGACACAACCTGAAGACAAGATGTCTTGGGAAGACCAAGACTCTGAAGTCAGACAATGGCACGCAGAAATGAGGCAGGTGAGAGAGCGATCGACGAGAATCAAGGCATATCGAGCATACCTAGAGCTAGGATTTGCACACACACAGCAGTGTCCGTTGAAGTGTGCCGCCTTTGAAATGGGTAGGTGCTTCCGTTCTATCTTTGGGTTTCTGCAAATCACCACTGATTGTTTTTGAACGATGCAACTTAGCCATGTTCCCTATGCAATGGCTATGATCCATTCTGGCGCTGACAAATAGCTGTAGGATTTGATACTTCTTTTTGTATGATGACAATTTTGTTCTCCAAAACAATTTAAAACGATGTTAGTAATATAAGTTGGAAGATAGGTGAGTGCCGCAATAATTGTATACTGTGCTAGAATTCAAACCATGTGGTTTCATGCTTCTTGTAATTCATGTGAATGTTAAATTATGAATAATGAAATCATAAAAAATAGACATCTTTTATTTCCAATAAATCCTCTTAAAACTCAGGGCAAATGCTTTTATCTCTGGAGACTTTCCTGGCATCACTTGTTTACTTCACCACTTAATCCCACTTTGCACTAGATGCGATTAACTTGAATCCATTCAATTTTGACTCATCCCAAGGCAGAGGTACTTCAACTAAGACTTCATTCAAGAGTGTATTAAACAGGCATCCGAAACGAACGAAATGATGCTTCTCCTAACTTGAATTCTTATCCCATTTCTCAGATATCCGTAAATCCACATGTCACCCAACTGCAGTCTCACACCTTCCACAGCGAACATTACTGTACCCCCGTATTTTCTTCCAAGAAAATCACACAAAACTACAAAAATTGTCAAACCTGTCATAATACCACCACTTTGGCAAATTAAACAAAACTCCATCATTACAAATACCAACTGACGAAAATGAAAAAAATAAAGCGAAAAAAAGTCAAGCATAATTAAAAAAAAAAAAGAAGCAAAAAGCCAGAGCCCCCAGTGGCAACACAGAGCACAGCACTCTAACAAGATACACACACAAAACCGCCACAGGACCCCAAAACCAACACCATCTACCAAACCCCTACATATGGTCAATCGAATCTAGCGAAAACGCTGTGTGCCGATTTTACATACCGTAACGCCTTTTGGTATCTTCTTCCTTCTCACTGTAGACGACGGAGAATGGAACTGCTGCAATTGCGGCATGAAACAGGACTCGAAGGCAAAGAGATGGTGTCGCCGGACTCAGGAGTCCTTGATTGATGACGATGAGTTCCGACGAGCTTAACAGGAATTGCTGGAGCAGGACATGATCTCCGGCGACTGATCGGATGGAACAGCGATGGCGGAGCAGGAACACCAGCGGGGGGGAGCTACAGTGGTGGAGAGTCGTAGGAAAGTCGTAGCCAAGACATCCGGACAGACAGGAGCCGAAAATAACACACAGAAGAGCGGGAACGGCGCGGAGGGAGCCACTGGAGGCAGGCTTCGGTCTCTTTCTTGTCGTCGCCGCGTTGTCGTCGTGCGCTCTGCCAGCCAGTCGCGAACTCGCCACGCCAAAAATGGTCGCTCATGGCGCTCTCTCGATGCGGCCGTTCTGACAAGTTTATGATCACTGCGGGAGCTAGCTCTGCTCTGGGGCGCTGCGCCTCTGGTTTGTGATTGATCGCGCGGGCGGTGTCGGATGATCCCGGTGCTACGGTGTCGGTCGGATTGCAGGTGCGATGTTTGCTGTTGGTTTTACCCTGTGAGATTAGAATTTTGTGAGATTTTGTTTTTGTGAAGTTTGAATGAGGGAATGAAGGAGGCCGGCCATTGTGGAGGATGTTGGAGCGGTCCGTTAGGTGTGTGGAGCTGTTGCGCTCGTTTGGATTGGTTGAAGACGGAGAGAGTTTTATGTTTGCGGTTAGGAGGAGCACAGGAAACTTGCATTGCTAGGTCGTTCAGGAATTCTGCTACAGTTCCTAATGGAGTTGATAGAAGGAGAACTGGTGTGGATGTTTCGTGTCTGCGCCGAGGTCTTTGTCCTACGTTGGAAATGATGTTTTGCGGGAGGATGCTTGATTTCGAATTGGCTTCTTTCGTTCCGGTTGAAGACTTTTTGATTCTTCTGTCTGGATTTCGATTATTACTGAAAGAGGCTTATTCTGTTAAAATTTGAATGTATTTCATATATGTGTTGAGGAAGAGTTCGGGCGTGAGCCCCAGGTTGTGTTACAGACCGTTGGAAGGCTTTGTCGGCCTTCCCGCGGGAACTATTTTGTCGTATCTGCTGTTTCACTACCTTAGGGCTTAGCTCGGCGAGGAATATCTTGTACGAAACAGAGAATGGTGTGTTGCTGCTTTCAGCCAGAATGACGAACTTAAGTAGACCTGACGGTGCGCTTGACTGGAAGTGCAGTCTCTCGGTCTGGAAAATTGAAAAATATTTTGAAGGTCAGTCTCGCCAGTGCTGTTAAGTTTTTTGACATTATGTTTCAATTCGTGTAGCAGTTGTCTGCCAAAAGTCTTAGTGGAAAAAAATTATCTGCCCAGGGTTCGCATGGCTGTTTTGCCATTCAGGCATCGTAATTGTGCTCTCGCGGGATTCGAGTCATTGATTAATTTTGGCGCCTGCATTTGTTGTAGTACCGGGCATTTAGTCGATTGAGTATGAAGTGTTAGAATACGCTCTCATCACAATTTATCAATTAATGCTCGGACATGATTTTTACAAATTTCCTTAATTGTTGCATTATTCCACGTTCAGTGACTAAATTCGGTAAACGAAAGAAGCGAATAATCTGGACTCTTGTCAGATCTGAGGAATCGTTTCAGGAAGTTATTGTGAGGTTTACGCACTATGTAAATATAGTGTGCAGTTTGCGAGTATTCAATTTTGATTTACGAACAAGGTCCACCGCATTCATTCTTAGCAGGATGCATTTTACTGCCATCCTGAACTTCTTCGCTGAATTAGCCCACAGCAAAATGCATTTTCGAAGCAGAAAGAAATTGCAACTTCTACCTTGCAATATTTTCATTCGCATACTCTGAAGAGTGACAGGGTTAAGGAATTTGTCACTTCTTTGTAAGAGACGATTATCCAGATGATAATGCTGTAGCACCTTTTTTGAACGCTTATCTATAGTTGGGATGTCGTTTAAGGCTGAGAACGAAATCAGTTTGAGAGTGTGAACATTACCTGTTGTTATGATTATTTCCGCGGTGTAATCCTGCAATTCGTTTGAATAAGGTCGTAGCGACGGTGGAGGGATCCGCGTTGTAGAATTACAAGAGCAAGTTTGGTAGTTTTGTTGCGGGACTTGAGTGTGCTTAGTCTTCTTATTTTCCCGCTGAAGAATTGGAAATGATTGGCATGCATGAAGAAAAATCGCTTCGTCGTTCATCTGTTTCTTTATGCTTCTGTATTCCGAAAACTCGCAGGATAAGCTAGAGTAATACCTTCCTTTCTGATGATGTCTAGGAATACAGATTGTGTGACTTGTTTATTTCTGTTTCTATTTTTGTTTGTGAAAACTTCATTCTGTATATTTGAATCGAATTCCTGACAATTATCGTTTTGTTCCAGAGTTCTATTTGTAGGCAATGGTTGTGTAAGAGCAGTGAAGTTTTGAGCCATGCAGTGGGAGCATGATGAAGAAGAAGATGAAATACAGGTCTACAAGACTTCTAGACTACCTGAAGAGAAAAGACATTATCACGGCAGGTCTTCCAGCTTTACTCAACACAGACCCAAAGAGTTGCCAGTATTCGAGGACTCCTTCGCCAAACGCCTAGGCCAACGATCAAAATCCAATATACGTGAGCGGAATTTAGAAAGGACTAATGCTTCCTTAACCACAACAATTCCAAGAACATGTAAGTATCAGGCGAAGTCCCTTCTGATACGAATCCATTATGGCGTCCTTAGGGGTTCGGGAGCAGTGTAAGATGGATTATGAAACAACGAATACGTCGTTCTAACTCGGATGCCTCATTATAATTGCTGTAGAACTTGTCAACTGGTTCTGTTTGAGAACCCACCATGTTGTTGGAACTATCTGGTGAGTCCTGACATTTGAGTTGTATCTTGAGCAGCAAGAAGCAATGACGTGGTTCAGGTGGACAAAAACTGCTGCAGATGGCCATGTGTCAGTGATGGACCTTCGGGAGTTCCTCACAGTGACAGTCAGAAAGCTCTTTCTACTAGTGGATATCCACCAACTAGATCTTTCAACAGCAAGGAACCTCGGAGTTTGTGTGCACTGCTGACTCGCAAACTTTTCAGGTGTGTTTCTTCTGTCGTTACTATGTTTCGTTTCTGTGATGTTACAGCCGTGATGACTTGCCACTGCTGCAGAGGTCTCTACAGTTCTTTGTGATATTTTCTTATGTTAACCAATATAATTCCTATGTGGTTTCAGGCAAAAGAACAACCATTCTCTTCCGTATCGAGCTTGGGAGGATGAATGGGCATTATTCCGGGAGCAACATGAAAGTGAAATGAAGCAAATGAAGCAAATGTACACGAGTCTGCAAGAGATTTGCCAAGAGTTGAAAAGGATGGGTTCTCATAGAGGGGATGCGTCAGGCGTAAGCTCGCGGCATCAGTCTGTTTCTGAGGGCATTGACAATAGAGCTGATAGGGCTCCTGTACTCGGGCTGAGCAAGAGACATGGAACGTTGAACTATGCATCTTACTTACGTGAAAACGGTCCTCATCAGCCCAACAGAAGAGCAAAGTCCGCTCCTAAAACCAGAGTAAATCGGGATGCAGGTTTTACCAAGGAGAACAGCGTGTTCGTCCAGGATCCGTATGGCTCATCTCGGTATTCTCCGAATGAAGTACTTTTTGAAGAAACAGTGCAGATGGAGAGGATTTACCTTCGAAAGTTTGTTGCAGCTCTTATCAAATACGATGACGACCGCTATGATTCTGAGTTGGAACAGGACGGCCGTTCCCTGCGAGATGTGGTTGAGCGGCTACTTCCTCATGCTAATTTTGCGAAAGATTGGCATTTCAAGTATGGCATCGAAGCTTGGGTGAGCCGCATCGCATTTAGGGAGTTTGGGAAGTCAGAAGGTACTGCCTCAGATTCTGCCAACTTATGAGAACCGTTAGTCACGAGATTGGAGCGTCTTATTTGTACTTTCTTGACGTGGTTGATGCCGAGAGCTTCCTTGTCTTTCACTCCCTTGTTGTTACTTGTATATCCCAAATGCACACTCTTCTATTCAGGGTGCATTTTGATATTGGAGCGATGTTTACATGTGCTTGCTGGAAGATAAAGTGGGTCTGTCTTTGTAATGCCTAGTGTTTGTAAACTGGATTTCTAAGTCTTACTTTGTCGTGATGCTTGTTTGTGATCTTAGAGAAGGGTCCGGGTGCTCGAGCAAGACGGATTGCATCCTGGGAAGAGTATCAAAAACTGGCGTTTTTGAGCCCTGTTGAAGCCATAATGCCAGAAGGAGAAGATTACGTCCGGAGTTTTCACTTGTTCTGCAACGACAAATTTGGCTTCATCGGAAACGAATTGAAGTGGAAAGAGGAGTGGCCAGACCATCTTGTGAAGGATTTTCTGGAGGCCATGAAGCATGTATGGCGGGCTCACAAACTCGCACTTGCGTTTGAACCCGTTGTATCCCAGTTTAGTATGAAGCCCTCTGCACAGTTCGATGTTAAATTTATGGAACCTCTGGAGCTCCCAACCGTGCTCCAAACTGATACTCTATCACCATTCACCCCACAAGTAGGTTTCTTAGTGAACCCAGGATTTATTGTGCTTGATCGAATAATCAAGTGTCAGGTTTATTTGGCGCCAGATGTTAGCGTGGTATCTTCGTGATGTATAAATGGGATTAGTACCGGAGATGACTACATAGGCTAGAGCCAATTCTTTTTCCAGCGTAACTTAGACTAGTCACCATTTTTCCAGGTAACGTGCTTCAAGAAGGCCGTTACATCCTGGATGTTCATGCACACCGAAAAGAGAAATTCAATTCATTTCGTCTATTATGTGAGTCGCAACACAAACATATTATCCTGGTATCGCAGTCTGTCGTTGTTCTTATCCATACAATCGATTCCCAGTCTACGTACCCAGAGACTCTTCCCGTTATGGACCGAATTCTTCAAACTCAACGAGGCCACACCGCTTTGGCCAACGTTTCGTGTCGTTTGATCAGGCAACTTTTCCCGAAATTGAGGTACTTCTTGTAACCCCTAAACCTCCCAATCTTAGTGCAAGTGATTGTATGAATGGATTCATTGTGATGCTGGGCAGAGAGAATAATTCGAAATATATTTTTTGTACCTCCGAAGCAGCAGAGTCAGGTGTCTGTACGTTCAAGGCCAAGTCACCACACGACAGCAGCATGACGATAGCGATGGGGCCGAATTCCCGCACCAAAGTCACCAGTGGAGGTAGGTTGCTCACAATCCTTCTCTTCGGGATCATATTTTGTTCACTCCTCTAAATTGGAGTATACATGAATCCAAGCTCTTTTAATACAATGGCATGAAATTTGAAATCTACTTCACTGCTCGTGTTCTGGAATGTGACTCTGGATGTTGGCTTCCTTCTACTGACTTGTGGAGCTTCTTGCTAACGTTTGGGCAGCAGCTTAACCTTCAACTGGTTGTTTGGTGATCGTAGCGAGGTTGTGTTTGATTTGGAAACTTCGAGAGTCTGGGAAGGTGCGTGAAGGGGAGGAGAGCCGAGATTATGGATTTGGTTGAGGGCACGGAGGTGTGCGTAACTGGAGGTACTGGCTACATTGCATCATGTCTGATCCAGGGTCTCCTCCAACGAGGTTACAAAGTCCGCACGACTGCTCGAAACCCTGGTGGGTGTTGTGGCCTTCTCCGCTTTCTTTGACAGAATCGACTCCGTCTAGTAAAATCTTGAGCGATGGATGTCTTTAGGATATGTTCTGTTGAGTTTTGCTGTTGGCTTGATTGGCAACTGTTGAACTCGTGCAACATTGGGGTAGTTTTTGTGACAGGAGTAATTGGTGTGTGGGTCTACTCAGATGACAGGACCAAGACTGGGTTCTTATGGCAGTTGCCAGGTGCGACGGAGCGGCTTCAGATCTTCAAGGCAGAGTTGCTTGAGGAGGGCACCTTCGACGACGCGGTGTCTGGAGTGCACACAGTGTTTCATACTGCATGCCCTGTTCTGTATGATCCCGACGGTGATCCCGAGGTCTTCACCGTCTTCTTTTTTTCCCCTTTTTCTTCCTGGGTGTACTACGAGTCAAAGTTTTGCAAGTGGCTATGAAGTAAATAAGTCTTGATCGAACCGGTGAAACTGGTTACAGCCTAATTAGGTCCTCCCGGATTGCACTGCACCCTAAGCACAATATGCATATGTGTTCGAGGACGCTGAGTCTTCTCTTCAGCATTTGTCGGTCTCGTGAGGGATGGTAGAGTGTCTTTGGAGAACTGGAATTGTTCTCAACATTCGTGTAAATTACCTGTGCAGATGACAATGTTGAATCCTGCACTGAAAGGAAATATGAATGTGCTGCGGTCATGCACCAAGTCACCTTCCCTAAAGCGTGTGGTGATGACGAGCTCATGTTCAGCTATCCGATACGACTACAACCGGAGCAAGGAGGATGGTCCTCTAAATGAATCAGCATGGAGCAATCCCGAGTATTGCCGAGACTACAAGGTACTCGCATCTCGACCATGTCATCATCCTTATGTTGAATGTTCGCGGTCCTGGATTCTGCTCTAGAATATCGACAGCTTACAATTCCGACTTTTAATTTCTAGGCGTCAACTGGAGCATTTGTGTGACTAGTTACTTGACCGTGCAGATGTGGTATGCATTGGCGAAGACGTTAGCTGAGAGGGAGGCAACTGAGTATGCTGCCAAGGAGGGGCTGGACTTGGTGGTTGTATGTCCATCCTTCGTCATTGGTCCTGCTCTTACCACTGTGCCCACCAGTACCGTGCTGATGATCCTTGGCCTTCTGCGAGGTACATTGTTTTGCAGCTAATGGCATTTCCTTTAAATTGGTTCCAGGAATTACATAGGAAATTATTGCATATATGTATGTTATCTGGTTTGGCATTTCTTTCTGCTGGTTATTGGGTATTGGTGTTTGATCGTTGCAATCTGTTGATCATGTGCTCGAGTTGATGGAGCAGCGTATGCTTTCTCCAAACATCAAGTCTTCACATGCCAGAAGTTTGCAAACAACTAACACTAAATACCCAAGTGCTAGCATTATGTTTACTGTATATAAGTCAGAAAGTATTATTTAAGTCTTTCTAGTCATTCGATATGTATGCAATGGCCTCAAGAGACCTAAACTAAGTGATATAAGGGCTGGGGAGCAAGCAGTTGCACATGAGTATCCAAACAGAAGGATTGGATTTGTGCATATCGATGACGTTGTCAAGGCACATGTGCTTGCGATGGAGGTGCCCGAAGCGCACGGCCGATACATATGCTCATCAGATGTTGCACACTTCGAGGACATCATGAGCATGTTGCAAACCAAGTATCCCAAACTGCGGATTCAGGCTTCAAGGTGAATATGCACACACTAGCTTCGTCTCACAAGAATCAATGAAACGTTCAGTGGCAGGTTGCTCTACATTGTGCAGATGAGGTTCTATGTTCATATACTCTATATGTTGAGT
Organism: Ceratodon purpureus; assembly: GCA_014871385.1. Lineage (NCBI taxonomy): Eukaryota > Viridiplantae > Streptophyta > Bryopsida > Pseudoditrichales > Ditrichaceae > Ceratodon > Ceratodon purpureus. Next base: position 7,307,317 of record CM026423.1, read on the forward strand.
TTATAGATTCTTTTTATCACGTCGTTCGGCATTGGTGTGTTGTGTTTCAAGCATCAGCTAACCAGTGAACATGATCCTGATGCAGGTGCTCGGACATGGAGGGTGATGACATACACCATAAGCTGGATACTACCAAGATCGTGGAACTTGGGCTTACTCAATTCAAGAGCTTAGAACAGATGTATAGTGACATGCTTGAATACTATCACCAGAATCATCTGATTGAGAGTTACGTGTAGAACAGTTAGTGACTAGTTGTTCTATTGTCTTAATTCCACACGACTTATTCTCCAGCCTATCAACATGTTGATACCACTGTAGCTCTATAGCTTCATCATTTCTCAACTTTATACCAGGACCGACTGACTCATCACTTTCGTAAGAGTTTTATGCAGATGTGAATTTTTCCAGAGAACAGTGACATGGTGCTTTTGGTGACCAAACACCCTCCATAAGGTCATTCTCAGTTGCTGAATAAGAATACTAGCACATGATCGGGTTCTCCGATCACCATCTACTAGCCAAAAGATCAACAATTATTTCTTGGTCTTGGTCTACCTGCAGAACCTATAGTTCAATGTTGACGTAGAGCTTGAGATTACAGAAACTCCCACTAAAACTTAGTATCCGAGTATAAACTCTGTGACCGACCACTCAAAAAACACAAATCATAACATGGTAAATTAGTTTCCACATTTGCATACATGTGGAACGGTGCAACACAGCAATACCAGCTAACACGTCATCACTGCCGACGAGGTGTCTACAGTGTTAAGAATCAACTATGGAACTGGTCCAAGAGGTATCCGTTCTTGATCGATGAGCCGGACGGCCGCCCCACGTGGTCTGTACGAGATATAATAACAAAAGAGTCCTCTCGTAAGTAACGCCTGTTTGTCTGCACTGTAAAGGCCAGTCGGCAAAGTGTTGGTCAGTCGGAGCAACAATTTGGACAACAGCCGAATCCCGACTAACTCAAGTTGTTCAATTCCAGAACCTATAAGACCTTGGGACTTAACACACTAACTTTGTCATAATATCTGTGCAAGAGCGTGTAAGTTGATGGCTTAATCATATACAGCGTCTTGAGCTCAGAAGTTTTACTAAGTTTTTTGGCAGAGAATCACGGTTTCGCGTGCAGCTATGGCGTATCATTTCGATGCAGGGTAGTGAAGCTGGACTATGTCCGAGGTCATTCGACGCGGCAGAGTTAGGAAAGAACCGGAGGGTGGCTGGAGAGCAACAATCTAGTGATGTGTACTTCAGCTTGCTGAAACTCGCAGAAGTGGGGGTAGAGTCGACAGGAATAGGATTGCGTTATTCTTTCCAAGTGCACAGCGGTGGTGATCGCTGTCAATTCCGCCTTCCACCATGAAGCGGAAATGGGAGCAGGAACGGGCCGGGACGAGCCATGCGGTGATGGACGACTTCGACGTGTTTCTCAACCACCGCGGGCCCGATGTCAAAGCCACTTTCGTGGCGCATCTGGAGGAAGCACTCCGATGCGCAGGGTTCCGCCCGTTTCTGGACGCTCGGTCTCTGATGAAGGGCAATCCCGCTCTCCAGTCCATCGACCAAGCGCTGGATATGGCCAATGTTCATGTTGCGGTTGTGTCCAAGAGATACGCGGAGTCGAAGTACTGTCTGAAGGAGCTGGTGGCCATGATGAGGAGCGGCAAACCGGTGATTCCCGTGTTCTACGATGTGGAGCCTGTAGACTTGCGGTGGGTGGAGAATGGGCCGTTTGCTGGAGCCTTCGAAAAGCACAAGTCGAGGGGGAGAACGGCGACGAAACTGCAGGAATGGAGAGATGCTCTGCAAGCGCTGTCAGAAGTCACAGGGTTTCGCTCCGCTGATTACAAACGGTAAGACCCAATTAAGCTACGATGCGCGCAACGTGTGTGTTCTCCATTCGGTGTAAGATGTGGTAACCGAAAAAATTCTTCTTGGTATCGTACACAGGCCAGCTTGCTACTTTTAGATGCCCTGCTTAATTTACTTCGAAATCTGTACTCAACTGCTACTATTCCATCTGGATGGAGATTTAGGGAATGAGACATTGGTTTCTGAGAAATGTTGCTGAGCACTCGACACTTAATATTGTGTGTGCATCTGGTCTCTTGTGCAGCGATGAAGCGCTGCTGAAGCGGGATGTAGTGAACGAAGTATCACGCCTCACACCTTCAAACCAGCCCGTCGAGGTGGAACAGTTCAGAGTTGGATTGAAGGGCTCGGTCAAGGGATGCATTCAGATTTTGGAGGACATGGGTGCCGGGCCAGGGATGTTGGGGCTTGTGGGAATGGGAGGTATTGGTAAGACCACTCTCGCAAGAGAAATCTACAACCATTTTGTGGCGCAGAGGAGGTTCAAACACATGACGTTTTTGGAGATTCGTCGTGATTCTTCAACATCTAATGTTCAGGTTAGACCGACCCAGAGTATGGATTTGCGAAAACAGTTGTTGTGGGATCTCCTCTCTGTTCCAGACAATTCTTCGAAGTCCAATTACAGCTCTTGGTTCCAGAAGCTATCTACCTTGGGACCGGTGTTTATTGCAGTTGATGATGTCCACAAACTTGGCCAGTTTGAAGAGCTCATACCCTTCACATCCGCCTTGCATCCAGACAGCCGGATCGTAGTCACATCTCGTGATCGAGGAGTTTTGAACACTATTGCAGGAAAATCAAAATTCAATCACCATGTGTTTAATGTTTGCCCCTTGGAATGGAAGGAGGCAAATGTGCTTTTCAATTGGCATGCATTTCAAGCCAAGGAAGCGGCAAAGGGATATGAAAGTGTAGCTGAGGATGTTGTGAGAGCTTGTAGCGGTGTGCCACTTGCGCTGAAGGTGGTTGGATCAAGCTTGTTTGGCATGCAGTTGGATGGAGATCTGGAAACTATATGGCGAGAAGCAGTGATTGAGTTAAGGAAAAACAGGGATGTGATGGATGTTTTGCGATGGAGCTATGATAGTCTTCCAGAATCGGAGAAACACATGTTTTTGGATATCACTTGTCTATTTCATGGAAAGAGTAAAGAAGAGGCTTTTGCATATTGGGGAAGTTGCAAAGATTGCATGTCATGTAGGGGTGTACCCGCACGTCATATTTCATTGAGGAACCTTATCAACAAAAACCTACTTATGTCAAGCCCAGATTTTCGTCGAAGAGGTGTATTTAAGGTGCACGACCTCTTGAAAGAGCTAGGTCAAGAGATTGCAGTGAAGACAAAGAGACACTTTGTGAATTGTAGAGATGCTGAGGCAATTGTTATCAAGAATCAAGTAAGTTCTTTTTACTATCATATCTTTTATAAATTTAATGGTCCGGTGAAGTTTGAATATTTAAATGAATTGGTCAAATATATAATTTCATCATATAGATAACTAATAAATGTAAGTGGTGAATCCTTAATTTCTTTAATTATAGCAAATTGTATGTAGTGAAAGTTAAAGAAGTGAGAGGAACAATTAAGAGAAGAAAGAGAGTATGATTGATATTATCAAATGTAAAATATCTTATGATTTTTTTCTATTTTTTCACTATATTTGTCTAAATTATAATATGCATGATCTGTGATGTAATTTATAAATGTTTTGAATACACTACATTTAAGTGTGTTAGATATTTTTTATTGTTTTGGATCACATATTGAAAATTAAAAAATGTTGAAATTATTTATGTTGCAGGGATCTGAGAACACCATGGGGCTATATTTAGAAGGAAGTAAAATTCAAGAATTTGAAGCTGAAAATTTTACAAGCATGCCAAATTTACATTACCTTCAATTGCCACGGGGATGTAAAGTAAATGGAGATTTTAGATCTATGCCAGGAGAATTGAGATGGCTTCGGTGGCAAGCAATGCCATATACACACATACCGACTGGGCTTAATCTTTCTTTACTTATTAAATTGGACTTTTCAAATAGTACAAATTTGGCAAAACTATGGACAAAGTCGAACAACAGTTTGGAGGTATGTTTCAATATAGAATTCAAAAGATTGAATTTTTTTGTATTTATTGCTAAAAATCCCAAATCAAGAATTGGTTCAATATATGTAGAACATTCTATATTAAATATGGAGTGGAGTTAAAATGCATATCATATTATATTCATATCAATGTAGTACATGTTTAGTATCAAATTTGACATAATTTAGTGTTCATTTTAGATTAAACACATGTGAATGTATTATATAATATTAAAAAAATATTCTTCGTCGTCTATGATTATAATTAAATTTATTATTTCAAGTATTTAAGTATTTTATTACAAATCAAAATCTTTGATTATCAACCATGATGAATGAATATCTTTATTACAATTTTAGAGGAACGTTCATTGTTTTAGTGGTCATGCATTGTTAGAAGAACATCCATGAACATAAACCAACATTGACATTTCAAATTACAATATCCATGTACTCTAACATGAGTCAAGAATAATGCATTTAATTAGTAGGTTTGGCTAGAATTCTTAACCTTCATGGTAATAAAAAGATTTGTTGACTTGTGGATGTTGTGGGTGTCTCAGAGTTGCTCAAACCTACTTCACCTGAATTTGGAGGGATGCACATCCATCACAAGACTACCAGATTCCATGGGCCAATCTATACAAGTTTTGCGGCTGTCTTCTTGCGAGAAATTGGAAATGCTCCCACCATCCATCCAACATCTCAAAGGACTTAGATACCTTGAACTCCGTGCTTGTACAAGCCTGAAAGCTTTGCCGGATTGTATAGGTGCCCTGTCAAATTTGGAATTCCTTGATGCTCACGGTTGCACTTCGCTCCAGGCGCTTCCGACTTCAATTGGGCTTCTGTCAAGTCTGCAGGAATTATACATTGAAGCAAATCCAGGATGCCAGATATCCTCGGAGGATATTGGCATTGGCTCTGCTTGGACAAGGTTACAGGATTTGCGCTTAACGAATTGCTGTGGATTAGGATCCCGTCTCGATTACGATGCAATGAAAAGCCTTTGGAAGCTAGTTTTGGAAGACAGTGCTCTCACCGAGCTTCCGGAGTCTATGATGGGGAAGTTAACTCGACTTCAATATTTGGACATTGAGTGTGAGAGGCTGCAATGCCTCCCAAACTCAATTGGCGATCTCAAAATGCTAAGAACCCTCTATCTGTGCCAATGCCACAACTTGACGAGGTTGCCTAAAAGTTTGGGTGCAATCTCAAGTTTGGAGTGCTTGATTATTATGTGTTGCCCCATCAGGAAGCTCCCGAAGTCTTTAGGCTTATTGCCGAAGCTTCATCGCTTGTCCATAAGAGATTGCAAAAATTTGCAGAAGCTCCCGTCTTCCATCAGATTTCCCCAATCGCTCCAAGAATTCGAATTCGTGAATTGTGGGAGCAGAGAGGCGATGGGGGCATCGTCAACCGGTTTGCAAGACCTTCTCGAGTGTGGTGCACTTGAAACTCTGAGAATTCAAGATAGTACTTTCACCGAGGTTGTGGAATCCTTGGGACAGTCAGTACCTCTTGACCAGTTGACCGTCGGTTGCGAGAGGCTGCAATGCCTCCCAAACTCATTTGGTTATTTGAAAAAGCTCCGAACCCTAGAGCTGTCCGGATGCCTGCACCTGACGAGGTTGCCAAAAAATCTGGGTGCAATCACAAGTTTGGAGTGCTTGATTATTATGTGTTGCCCCATCAGGAAGCTCCCGAAGTCTTTAGGCTTATTGCCGAAGCTTCATCGCTTGTCCATAAGAGATTGCAAAAATTTGCAAAAGCTCCCGTCTTCCATTAGATTTCTCCAATCGCTCCAAGAATTCGAATTCGTGAATTGTGGGAGCAGAGAGGCGATGGGGGCATCGTCAACCGGTTTGCAAGACCTTCTCAAGTGTGGTGCACTTGAAACTCTGAGAATTCAAGATAGTACTTTCACCGAGGTTGTGGAATCCTTGGGACAGTCAGTACCTCTTGACCAGTTGACCGTTGGTTGCGAGAAGGTGAAATGCCTTCCAAACTCATTTGGTTATTTGAAAAAGCTCCGAACCCTAGAGCTGTCCGGATGCCTGCACCTGACGAGGTTGCCTAAAAATCTGGGTGCAATCACAAGTTTGAAGTGCTTGATTATTATGTGTTGCCCCATCAGAAAGCTCCCGAGGTCTATAGGCCTACTGTCGCAACTTCTAAGGCTGGAAGTGATTGGGTGCACGAATTTGGAGAAGCTCCCAACTTCCATCAGAAAACTCCATAGCCTCGAGGTGTTCGAATTGGAGGATTGTGGAAGCATCGAGGCGATGGGGGCACTGATAACTTTGCAGGGCCTGCCAATCTGGGGAAGCACATCCATCACCGAGCTCCCCGCTTCCCTCAGGGGCATTGTGTCCACTCTAGCTGTCTACTCGAACAGGTGGTCCTCCGTTTTTAGTTTTCGTGCCCGTTATTACGATACACTCCAAGTTGTGGAACAGGATAAGAGTGGTTTCTTGAAAGCTTGTCAGGACAAAGTAAGTGGTAAGATAGCATTGCTACGAGGTGTAAACTAGTGATGAATTGCTCCGGCATCTTTGTTGCAGTAAACTCCCACGTCCAATTCCAGCGTATTTTTCAATCTAGTAAGATGTCAATGCAGATCCATCGATATGATACAATATCAACATGTTAGACTACATGATGCCATCTTCGCCCTGCAGACTGCCATTTCACTAAGACAAGCAATTTAGGACATCCCATTGCTTCTCATCGGCAGTCCTTTTAGTGTTTCTTGCTTGTGTAAAAGATGGCACAGTGGATGGGCAGATAGTCGCTTCTATTCTACATTCGGTGGAAATGTTTGTTCAGAACAGAGTGACCAGCATCCAGTTCTGAATTTGCCGTGGCAAATCACTTTAGCCAGCTCCTGCAGCCTTCCAGGATTCCGATTTCTTTCACACCACCCGACTGTCAATTGCCGGGGATTCGTTTCAGTCGATGGTGCTAGCTGATGGTCATGAACCAAACAATCTTCCTCTTCAAAGCTCTGCACTAGGTGATATCTGCAAACCTTTGTTTGCTGTTACCAAATTAGAGGCTACTACAGTAATATACATATACTAAAATTCTGAATTCAATTCAAATGTAATGTACTTGCTTACTTTCTAATTTGCACACACAAACTAGGAAGAGTGCGAAGTTTCAACAAACGAAATGAAAGAACTTTGGAGCTGAGTCATGAATAATTTTTGGGACTTCGGATGCATGGAAATGAGATCAGTACTCCCCGATGCACAAGGGGCATTTGTGTTTCATTTTAGTAAGGTTCAGTGATCATTCCTTAGCCTGAATGTGGCCATAGCTCTCTTTGATGGCAACTGTTGGACTGCGTCGACACATCTACTCTGCATACTCACTCATAGTATGGAATCTGCAAATATGTGTTTCCTTGTTGGTGGGGAGTATTTGTGTATCCTTTTAGTTGCATTGTGCAGCATTATCCTTTTAGTTGCATTGTGCAGCATTCTAGGCAAGTAGTACTCAATCCTGGAGCAATAGCAGTACACATTAAGGTAGCTACACCCATGAGGTCCCTTCTAAAATCTTGGGAAATCTGGCGAAGTGAATAGATATATGGTATTAAGGATGTTCCATCTTGGAGCATTAGATCCAGCTAGGATTGGTATTAGGTGTATCTATAGTAGATTCTCTAAAAATTCACAACTTAAACATACAATGGCCAAATAATGCATTTTAAAGTGCCTTGGAATCATTTTTCTTTTGTTAATCTGGTCCAATAAGTTTTGAAAAGATTATAAGTAGGGATCATGCTGAAAACCTTAAAGTCATGCTTATAGGTGTTATGAGCTTAGAAGCTGTAATTTGACGTGAGCCATGAATGTAGTGCCATCTTATTAATGAAGTATAAACTATTTTCTTAATAAACACCATTCTGAGGCTTTGTGGATGTCTAAAGATGAGAATCCCGTATAAAAAATTAGATGTATATATCTAAAGTCATCTTGCTCTAATGATTTCCAAAAAGAAATTATGATGGTTAAATGCACAAGGAGCTTATCCCTTTGATGTCGAGGTAATCATATTGTGGTTACAAATACATCAAAAATTCTAATAATAGAAAGTTTGTAAAGAATGGAATTTTTAATTTTGTTGTTTAGAATTAGAGAATCATAACAAACATTTTCTAGAAAAGTAAAATATTAATTTGGAATTGTGCAACTATCAAAATACCTATTAAAAATTACAAAACCCTAGTAGTTACTTGAAAATACATAAAATACTTATTAATACAATACATGCACTATGTATTTTTTCTTGGATTTGGAAGTCTACTATCATATTTTTATTTTAAAATTTAAAATTTAGTTCTCAAATACATGTTCAAAGAATTTATATATTTTGATCCTGCCAATGTACGAATTACTTTCACTTTTTAACATATAAACGTTTGTCCTAAAGTGTACATCAATAAGTCACTCTCACTTATAGATTCAATATTTAATTGTGTGTAAGTTTATTCTTGACATGGAAGATTGCAACAAAGAAGTATTGGCATAGAAGGTTAGTGTTGAACCTTATTACTTTCATTTTTGAAAACTTAATCCAAACTTTATTTAACTTTCGGGTCAGGGTACTTTCAAAAATCTCATTTTCAAATGTGCATTGTACAGTTTAAACTCATACTATGATTTTTCAATGTAAGAGTCCAATCTTATCAAAGTTTAATTAGCATTTATTTTATTAAGTTATGCTTCATTTATACGATTAAATATTTTGAACAATATCACTAATTGCGATACAAATTGTTGAAAAAACAAATCACTCAAAATTGTAGTTTCTCCAAAATATTTTGGGGGCCATAGTGCTTAAGTAGATTACTTGTGGGGAAATTTTTGTATTACAAAGAAAATCCAGGTATGCAAGGAATTTGTAAAGGAGGCAAGGAAATAGACATTGGAAATTCTAGACCTAGCTTAGGCTTGGCAAAGATGAATGATATGTTGTTAGATTCATTGTGGATGAAAAACTTAGAAAGATGATAAAGGCACTGGACCAATTTTTGTTTTCTTCACAATCAAAATCATATGTTTGGATGAAGGAAAATGTTATTTTTGATGGATGAGATGTGAACCTTTTGATGAATGGATGAGATGTTAACCTTTTGATGAATGGATGAGATGTTAACCTTTTGATGAATGGATGAGATGTTAACCTTTTGATGAATGGATAAATTGTTGATAAATGACTATGATTTTGTAGATATAAAAATTAGATGAGATTTTATCACTCAAGATTGTCATCATTTAAGAAAATGAATTGCTTTATTATAAATTTTTAAGGTATTCCAAGTTTTGGTCTCTCTTCCTAGATTGATGCTCCATCCTCATGAGTCTATAAATGACACAAATAACTATATTTTTGTTTTTCCTAAGTAGATCTAAAAGCCAAACTTGTTCCAATCTATTTCACATGTCAACAAGATTAAATATAAATGTTTGTTTAGAATCACCTCCTATGAGTTAAAATGCCAAATCTAAACAAAGAATGACAAGGCATTGCATTAGTTGAATGCACAATGGAATATTTTTACTCTCTTTTTAATTATAAAGGTAATGCATATTATGTAAAACTTGTTTTGTTTCTTGCAGCTAATTTGAAACAAACAAATCTAAAATTCAATCAAATAGTTATAGTCATATAATGTTTGTTAAAAACACCAAGATGTTGATGCACAAATGATGGCAATGTTCTTTATAGAGGTTAGTTTGTTCTTTCTACATACAAGATACAACAAATATCCTATAATTCTACAAATCTTGCTAGAAAGATTTGTTTACAAATAGCGTTCCAAAAATTAAGAATATCAATCATAGTTGAAAAACATTCTTAAAAGACCATTCAAATTTCAAATAGATAAAAAGGTAGGGCATATAATCATAATTTGAATAATATTGCTACTTAAGAAGTTGAATTGCTTTAGATTGTATATCTGCGAAAAGAATTTCATATTAAAAAAAAAATTAAAAAATTAAAAAATTAAAAATCTTTCTATCATGAGTATTAGATATTTGATTAAAAGAATTTTATGAAGGCTTATAAAAGAAAAAACTTCTTCAAAATATTCCAAAGACAGAGGATTGCAACCTTGTGATTTTCATTGACAAAGTTTTTCTTTTGCACATTTTGTATTTAGTGTAATGAAATCAAAAAGCTCTTTGACAATAATAATATGAAAATGGCTGCCTTTAATGTTACAAACATGTGTTCTACAAATATCACTTATTATAGAAAAAACACTTCTAAAAATCCAAACTTGTAAGTAATAACTTTTATGATAAAAAAATGATTCTTTATAAAATTAATTTATTTCAACTATGGTTTTTAATAAAAATTAACTTTCATTCCAACCACAACTTTTCCAAGCTTGTTTTCAAAAACTTTAAAATAAAAAAATATAAAGATGATTGAGACTCTAAGCTTAGGTGCTAGTATTATCCTAACCAAGAAGTTAACAATATGTTATTGTTGATATATTACCTAAATTAGTTGGTTGAAATACTTAAGGAGACTAATCCCCTTATTGGAGTATATTTGTTATGTTTTCTATAATGCTTCATTTAAAACACATACTTTGCTGCAGTTGTTGTGATTTGATGAATCTTGAAAGTTTATTTAAAAAAATTAATATCAAAAGTCATGTTATCTTTTTTAAAAAATTGCATTTTAAATACAATTATTGTAAAAACTTATTACATGCTCTAAGTACCAACAAAGTGGTGAAGAATTTTATAAGTTGTACAGAAAGTTGTTTATATCTAATATAACCACTAATAAAAAACATGATAATTTTTCTTGAGGTGTTGGTTTTATCCGCTATGACAACATAGTTTCTTCAAAGAACATGTTGCTCCATGTTATGTCTATCCAAACTTTTAGGCCTTTGCTTGTTTATCTTTGCATTTGAAGATAATGTTAAAAGTTGTGGAAATGCATACAATACAAAATATGATTATTCAAAAGCTTCCACTTTTTTGTCTTTTATAACAGTTGCAGTATATTGGATTTGCTCTTATGACCATGGAATACAAAACGTACTACACCACTTTGACGCTAGTATCAAAAAACATGGTACACACTCATCATAAAAAATGCCATATTTAAAATTGGATTTTTTTTTGACAACACTAAATTAAGATGTTATGGGGATAGAGAAGCAAACTTTGGCTTTGAAAGGATTAGACTACAATTGTCTAATCCTTCCAATTGCAAAAGAATACACTTCTAAATTCATTGAGTTATGAAGCAATTTTTTTCATTTTTGTGTATTTCCAACTAAAGAATTTTGTGCCTAACTACTACAACTACTAGTATGTAAAATCTTAGATGCTCATATTATCCAATTGTGAGATCATGGCATTTAAATTGAGAAGCAAAGTTTATTTTAGTACTATTTAAACGACATCATAGACTTTGTACCATCATTAAAAGTAATATGGAACCTCAAATTCTTTGAAAACATTTATTTTCACCTTAACTTCATATTTGAGAGTATGCTACAAAGTATTGGACTAAGGCTATAAAGTATTGGGCTAATGCTACAAAGTATTGGGCTAATAATTATGTTTCCAAGACCTTCATTTAAAATGTTGTTATTGAATAGGTGGAAAACGATGTCAAATTTTTTCCATTATCTCTAAAACAATACATGGTAAGAACAAAAACCTATATTTAAAAAAACAGTGAGTAGAAGAATTTCTATACTTTTGAAAAGTTTTTATTTTAATTAAAAAGTTGCAAGTTCTATTAATGAATACAACAAACTCAAAAAAAAAATAGCTAATTCATAGGAACAACTTACAAATATTTGATTTTGATAAAGGTATAAAGGTGAAGTTATGGCTCCGCCATTACAGCAAGAGTGCATGCAGTACGTCATAAAGATATCCCTAAACAAGGCAACTTGACGTATCAATGTAAAAAGGTGAAAGAGCCTCTAGACTACATTAAATGTTAGTTGGAAGGGCCATAGAGCCTAGAGTATCTTGATTTTAGGATTGAACTTAGGATTTAGGAAATGGACTTAGAGCCCACGAGATTTATTGAAGTCATCTTCCACCTTTTTTTTCCTTGTCATTTGATTTAATTTATTTATTTACTTTTACAAATATGTCCATCTTCATTATCTGAACATGTATATTGCTCCATGCCTTGGTTTTCTTTAGAAACTAAAAAAATTGGATTGAATTCTTCACGCTCTAGCATGTGTATTAAGTTTGCACTTTGGAACGCTAGATCAATAAGTTTTTCAAAAGAGTAGTTTGATTTAAATGTGAGCGGATTGTTTTGGAATGATAATGGTCTTGGAGGTGGCTCTTGCAATAGCCTATTGCTCCTTCTCATAGCTATTTTTTTCTGCTCCATCAACAATTATTTGTAGCATAGCGATGAGCATATTTATGAATTTAGTGAGATCCATGCATTCAAAATAGGAAGATGTAATTTAGAAATTTTCCTCAAATTTTCTTGATTTTTTTTCAAGGCTATGCCTCTTGTAAGTGTTGGAATGGGATAAATTTGTGTGCCATTTGCTGTACTTGCGGTGATTTGTTTGAGCTCTAATATGATTTGCAGTCCATCCTCTAGGTCTTGTGCCCGTGGTGATTTGGTTTAGCTCTGATTTAGCTTGCAGTGCAAATATGACGTCAATTTTATTCACTTCCTACGCTACCTCTGCCGTTTATTACAATGCATGTGCACAATGCTTGAGCTTTAATTCCGCAACCAATTACATGTCAATGCATTGTCAACAATGGCTACTGATTTGGAGTTTATTAAATTTGGTATTGGTTTGGAGTTCATTAGGTTGGATGCAAGATCAACAATGGTTACCGCATTTAGAGTTTAATAGGATTTGTTGTTGATTGATTTCTTACATTAAGTGTTTGTCACTTTTACCTTAACTTTCGCATTCAATCTCAAGTTTGCTATGCTGCATTTTTAGTAAAGATATATTTAGTTTTTGGACTCAACGTTTGCCAAAATTTGCATGAATTGTGTTCATTATTCTCGCAGCCACCAATGAAAGCCAAAATTTTAATATGAAGACTAATTGCTACTATGTAGTGAATTCTATCTAGAGCCACTATTCCAAACGAATTTCTTTTGTAAATCCTTCTAATTGCCTATATGACATGGGTATTCTGATTTGTTCAGACCTTAGCTGAAGTTGCCCTTCTTGGGCTCCGAAACAAAAATATTGATTATCTCAACAAAAAATAATACCATTGGCTTGAACATTACCCCAAACTCCCTTAACCCGATTCAAAAGAACTTTCGGGATTAATGATAAGATCTCTTAAGAGTGTGAATTAATGAGAATTTAGCCTAACAAAAGCTACTTCAATGGTGGAAACACCATTGAGCTTGAAGACGCGTACAACACCAAATCAAGTGCTTGCCAGAAAACAAAGCCCACTCAAGCCACCACCCTTATTCACTTCATTTTCCAGCAAGCACTGATCAACCCAGTCCTGTACCACTTACACCAAAGAACCTAACCCAATCACACCACCATGCAACCGTACTGTCAAAAGACCAAATTCAGAACCACACCCAAAGTACTCAACCCCCAAATCCAACCCCATCCCAACATCCCACTCCCAGATCTACCCCCTCCCTACACCCCACCCCCAAAATCTACCCTCACCAAACACCCCTCAAAAAACCCGCCACCACGCCCCCCAAATTAAAACACCCCCCCCTCAATCATCAATCTTGCCACCAACACAACACACACACAAAAAAGCAACCCCGCCACCTGCACATGCACCTGCACCGGCACCGGCACCCGGGCACCCGAATGCCGGGCGCGACCGCGCGGGACCGGGCGGGGCCGGCAAAGCGGGCAGCGAATGCAGCGCCGGGTCCCGACTGCATCGCCCGGACCACAACTTAACGCTGCGACGCAGTCGATTGCGCTTCAGCCCCGCAGAGAATCCCATGCGCTTGGAGTCCCGGCGACGGAACAGGAGCGGAGGCGAGGGCGACACACCGCGAGCGAGCGCGCGCGCGAGCGAGATAGCGAGAGCGAGAGAGAGCAAGAGCGAGAGAGCAAGCGAGAGAGCCATCACGTGCAGGGCGGAGGCCGCTCGCGCACACGGGGGAGCCTCGCTCATGCGGAGGACAGCTTCAGGGAGAAGCGTGGTCGATGGATGCACGTGAAGCTCTTCTTGACACGAGTCGCCGGAGTCGGATCGCATCTCTGGTGAGTTTCGTCGCCTGCCGATGGTTGTGTCTGAAGTGAGGGAGAGCGGAGAATTTTTTTCTTTCGTGGGAGTTCGTGTTGGTGGTGGAGGAGTTTGAGCTTGTGGCGATGGGGACGAGGGTTGGGGTGGTAGGGTTTTGGGGAGGTGCGATTGGTTTCGTGAGGTTAATCAGGCGATGAGGGTTTGTGAGTTTAGTTTCGGTTGGGGGATTTGTAATGCGCGTGTCTGGGGGTTGTGGTTCTCTGTAGTGAGGGGAGAATTGGCCTTTAGTGAGTGCCCGTGGTTGTGGTGTTTGAGTTTGTGGTTATGGCGTGAAATTATGAAGAGGTTGGGGTTGTTAGGGTTTTGTGGAGGGCATTGGGGTTGGAGGTTGTTGGTGTAGTTGGTGATTAGTTCTGTGAGTGAGATTACGTGTCGTGGTTTTGTGAGTTTGGTCTTGGTTGGTGGAGCCCTAATGTGGGGTTGGTAGTGTTTGGGGTCAGGGTTCTGTGCGGAGAGGGGAGAATTGGTGTTTCGTGGGAGGTTGGGGTTGTGTTAGCGATGGTGTGTGAGCTGGTAGTGTTTTGCGTTGATTGTAGTGAGTTTTTTTGAGAAATTTTGGGTGATTAGGGTTTTTTGGTGGTTATGGGGTTGGAGTTTGTTTGAACTTGTTGCAGTGGTTGCGTGGGTTGGTGGGAGGTGATTGAGTGGTTTTTTTATTTTTTATTTTTTATTTTTATTTTTATTTTGATGTGTGTGTGTGTTTGAGAGGGGATTGTGAAGAGGATCGGGGGTTGTTGTAGAGTTCGTGGTGGTTTTCTGTGGTTTGGTGAATGAGATTGTGACTTTCTGAGGCAGAGCTATGCAGGGATGGGGGTGGAGCATTGATCGGTGAATTGGGAGGCGGAGTTTCCAGTCTGAGAATGGAAGGTTTGCAGCGCCGTGTGGCGATGGGAGAAGGGGCAGCGGATGGGGGACAATGTGATGTAGGAGGAGCAGGGGTTCTGGGGCTGGAGGTGAATGTAGCGAAGCCTGACGGGGCACCTGACGGTTCCGAGGCCATGGTGGAGGATGCGAATTCATTGCGGATGCAAGTGGATGGGGGACAATGTGATGTAGAAGGAGTAGGGGTTCTGGGGCTGGAGGTGAATGTAGCGAAGCCTGACGGTTCCGATGCCATGGTGGAGGATGCGAATTCATTTCGGATGCAGGTGGATGGGGGACAATGTGATGGGGTTCTCGGGCTGGAGGTGAATGTAGCGAAGCCTGATGGGGCACCTGATGGTTCCGATGCCATGGTGGAGGACGCGACTTCATTGCGGATGCAGGTGGATGGGAATGAAGGAGCTGGATCTGATGCAGGTGCTTCGTCTTGCGATACCATCGGGGCTCTAGGCGATGCTTGTTCTATGGGAAGGACAGAGCGGATTAGGGCAGACATTGGTACAGGCGACGATGATCAGATAGAGTCCTCCTTGATTTCGGGGTTCGAGGCACAGAATCCAGGAGTGGGAAGTTCGTCGCAGCCGGATTCTGAGGCCGATATTGAGGAGGGTTATGGTCATTTGTTCACGGATATAATGAAAATACAGTTGCGAGCCCAAATTCTGGTTTTAGGGGACCTTTTGTAAGTGACTTTTATCAAGAGTTTAGAGTAATATTTCATTCATGTCGTTGTGAATTATAGAAGAAATGATTCAAGTTTGAGTTTATTTCAATATTGCCCTGAGATTTGTGCTGTCAATGTGTTCTGTTAGTCTGGCATGGCCTTAGCAAACTCCCCGTGTTCATCAGTTCCCAAATTCGAGGTTCGCTATCAAAGGTTGATTAGCAAACTAGCTTCTTACCTACGTCTATACGTCATGAATGGTGCCCTTACATGAACCTGTTTCTTGTTCTTTACAGAAAGGGGATTGCACCAAGCCCGGAATGGTTGGAAGAGGCTTGTCTGGAACCTGGCATAGGTGTGTTTCAAACCCTAAATATATTGTTGCAAATCCGTCAATTCATCTTATCGAATTTCACAGGGTTTTGTGAAGGTGGTTAGTTTCTGGTATAGCTGGAGTATTAAAGTTGTCTTCTCCCTAATTGATTCCTTTCCTTCAGGTTGATATTGGGGGTCTGTTGATGCAATAGATCTAAAAGAAGGCTCTCTTGGCTTTTATCTTGGCCCTTGCCCGGATTCACCTTTGTAATTTGTTGATTATCTTATATTTTCAATACTTCACATGGTTCTGAGCACTGTCATTTTAAAGTCCAACTCTGTTATCTTAACTTAGTTTTTTCATTTTCCTGTTTTATCTTCCTTTCTATGTTTCTCGTGGCTGAAGTGCTTTCAATGATGTTGCTTCACTTTGACAGGGGTTGAATATGCGCTTCCCGAGCCTCTGGATGCCCCACGTGATGTTCCACCTGAATCAAATTTGCAGAATTTGGAAGTTACAATGTCTCCATCTGCAGAGTCGACAGATCCACCTACTGTTACGACTGCAGGAAGACTCTCAAACCCAGAAGATCCTTCGACAAGTGGAAAAGATTTTCTATATATTGATGATTTAGCACAGGAGAGGGATGTTGCACCCTCAGGGCAACTGATGATCACATACGACGATACAACGACAGCCAGATCGAACCCAAATACGGCGGAAAATATTTCCCAGGCCACTGATACTCTTGTTCATGAGAATGATAAGCATCTTGATTTGGCACAGGCTAGTGCGCAGGATGCACTAACAACTGCCACCTCCGCCCTTGCTCAGAGCCACATGGTGTGGGCCCGCCTTCATTCCCAAAACCACTCAGAAGAAGGAATAGCAAGGGATGCTCGAATAGCTTCTGTTGCTGCTACTGTTGCGGCTGCTGCTTCTGTTGCGAAAGCTGCTGTTGAGGCTGCTCGAGCAATTGCTGAGGTGTCAGTGGATGCCTTTATTCAAGCTGGTGGCTACCAGGCAGGTGATACCAGTTTGGCTCAGTTGGGCTCAACGAGATCAAAACCGTTACAGGTACGCTTACGGAATTGCAATACTCTTCTAAGCAAGTTCGTATTGGCAAATAAGTGTCGATATGGATATTTATTCATTTCACATACATGTTTCCCTGGTAATGAAGCAGAAATGAAAGAGTCTACTCTTTCCACTCGATGTTACAGGTGTTAATAGAAATAAGTATTCGAGATTTGTTTTGGAAAGTCTATGTAGTATTTGAGGGAAATGTGTTCGCATTGATCACATGCGTGTTGCATTAGTTCATGCTGATTGCAATAGTCGATTATGCAGATGCTATTTTCACTTGAGAGATGGTCCAGCTGATTGTGGATTAATTGCAGGTGGCTGGTTTGAACCAGTCTCTTCACGGCAACACCAGGGAGAACACTTCTCAACATAGGACTGACATGGTGGAATCTGTTGTACAAGCTGCTGGAAAAGCAGCTGAAGCTGCCACACAGGCAGGAGTAGTTTTATCGAAGGCAAATCCATTGATACAAATGAGTGGTTTGAGTGAATTTTGGTCCCGAAAACGAAACGAGGGGAGTGAAGAGCATGAGCGCAACGAATTTGGTGGAATAGATGAAGGTAATGGGATGGATGTGACTAATGAAGTGGGAGGATTTGGTGGACGACGCAAAGGAGATGCATCGAATGAAATAAACGCTGTCAATGAGGTCGGCGAGTTAGATGGAGGGAATGAAGAGGATGCGGCAGAGGAAATGGAAGATACTCAGGAAGAAGACACCGTATCTCAAGATATACTGAATTTAGATGACATAATGGGCGATGTACATGGAGGGGATATTGCGAACCAGGACTTCGCTGTAGAAGGTGATATGGTTGCGCCGAATGGAGACCAAGATGGAACAGCAGCAGCGAATGAGGCCGAGGTATTTGTAGAGAATGGAGTTGGAATGGTGGAAGCGAATGGAGATGAAGATGTTGGAGCGAATGAAGTTGAACTGGTTCCTGTCAATGAAGTGGCTGAAGCAATTGAACAGGAAAAGTATATTGGTCCAAGGTCAAGAAAGTCTAAACGAGGCAGAGGAAGAGGACGAGGAAGATCTCAGGAAGCACCTAGCAGAGCGAAAAGATTGAAGAACTCAGTTGGAGCTTCGTCTGCCATTCCAGTGGCCCAAGCTCTGGAAAATGAAATGCACCAAGGTGAACCGGAAAGCCCGAAGAATGATGGGGATGCAAATGCAAGAAGTGAAGAACGTGGTGTCTTGATGAAAAATTCGACTATGAGCACTTCTGGGAAGGATATATCTGATTCGGCCCCTCTCGAACCATATGGAGAAGACACACCTGCCTCAGCAGCCGCTCAAATCCCAGAAGATGAGATTCAAAGGAAGGACGATGCCCCGGAAAGTCCAAAGACTGTTAGGGGTGGAAACGCTAGAGGGAGAAAACGGGGTGCAAAGGGAATGGTAAGGACACCTGTGACCACTTCTAGGAAAGGTTTACCTCCCGCAGTCCCTGTCCAAGCTTCTTGGGAAGAGAGACCATCCCCAGCAGCTGCTCACTCTAAAGAGAATGACATGGAGGAACAGGGTGGTGTACCGGAAAGTCTGAAGACTGTTAGGGGTGGATACACGAGGGGGAAGAAACGTGGTGGGAGGCAAGTTGGAAGAACACTTCTGAGGATTTCTCGGAAAGTTCAATCTCCTACAGTCTCTGCCCCTTCGGGCGAAGATCAACCTGCCTCAGCCGCCGCTCGAACTCCAGGGAAAGAGATGCTAAGAGAGGACGACGGACGAGAAATTGCAAAGACTGTTAGGGGTGGATACACGAGGGGGAAGAAACGTGGTGGGAGGCAAGTTGGAAGAACACTTTTGAGGATTTCTCGGAAAGTTCAATCTCCCACAGTCTCTGCCCCTTCGGGCGAAGATCAACCTGCCGCAGTCGCTGCTCACATTAAAGAGAATGAAAAGCAGGAAGAGGACGACGTACGGGAAAGTCCAAAGACTGTTAGGGGTGGATACACGAGGGGGAAGAAACGTGGTGGGAGGCAAGTTGGAAGATCACCTTTGAGCACTACTAGGAAAGATCTATCTTCCACAGTCTCTGCCCCTTCTGGAGAAGATCGACCTGCCTCAGCCGCCGCTCGAAGTCCAGGGGAAGAGATGCTAAGAGAAGACGAGGTACGGGAAAGTCCGAAGACTGGTAGGGGTGGATACATGAGGGGGAAGAAACGTGGTGGGAGGCAAGTTGGAAGATCACCTTTGAGCACTACTAGGGAAGGTGTACCTCCCGCAGTCTCTGCCCAAGCTTCTTGGGAAGCGATACCATCCCCAGCATCTGCTCACACTAAAGAGAATGAAATGCAGGAAGAGTACGATGTACGGGAAAGTCCAAAGACTGGTCGGGGTGGATACATGAGGGGGAAGAAACGTGGTGGGAGGCAAGTCGGAAGATCACCTTTGAGCACTACTAGGGAAGGTGTACCTCCCGCAGTCTCTGCCCAAGCTTCTTGGGAAGCGATACCATCCCCAGCATCTGCTCACACTAAAGAGAATGAAATACAGGAAGAGGACGATGTACGGGAAAGTCCAAAGACTGGTCGGGGTGGATACACGAGGGGGAAGAAACGTGGTGGGAGGCAAGTTGGAAGATCACCTTTGAGCACTACTAGGGAAGGTGTACCTCCTACAGTCTCTGCCCAAGCTTCTTGGGAAGAGAGACCATCCCCAGCATCTGCTCACACTAAAGTGAATGAAATGCAGGAAGAGGACGATGTACGTGAAAGTCCGAAGACTGGTAGGGGTGGATACACGAGGGGGAAGAAACGTGGTGGGAGGCAAGTTGGAAGATCACCTTTGAGCACTACTAGGGAAGGTGTACCTCCCGCAGTCTCTGCCCAAGCTTCTTGGGAAGAGAGACCATCCCCAGCATCTGCTCAGACTAAAGAGAATGAAATGCAGGAAGAGGATGATGTACGTGAAAGTCCGAAGACTGGTAGGGGTGGATACACGAGGGGGAAGAAACGTGGTGGGATGCAAGTTGGAAGAACACCTTTGAGGATTTCTCGGAAAGTTCAACCTCCCACAGTCTCTGCCCCCTTGGGCGAAGATCAACCTGCCTCAGCCGCTGCTCTCACTAAAGTGAATAAAATGCAGGAAGAAGACGATATACGGGAAAGTCCAAAGAATGTTACGTGTGAGAACGTAAGTGGGAAAAAACGTGGTGTGAAGAAAATGGTGAAGACACCTGTGAGCACTTCTAGGAAAGATGCACCTCCTCTTTCCGCAGCAGATGATTGCAGTCCAGAGAATGGAATGCAGAGAGAGGGTGATGTTTCAGAAAATCCGAAGGTCAGGGGTGGAAGCGCAAGAGGGAAAAAACGAGGTGCAAAGGAAATTGAAAAGACACCGGTGAGCGCATCTGGGAAAGGCACAGCCGAGCGGGACTTGAGAGAGCCTGAAAGTGACAGGAACATACGAGATGTTCCAGAGCACGCTGTGGAAGGGTCTGCAGTGGAGGTGCGTGAAATCTGGTTAATATTCAGATTGACAGCTAGGACATATGGACCTCTTTTAGACAATACATGGTCCATGAATCTGCTTGAAAGTTTCAATCTTGCTGATTTGATTCTGTTTGCTTGCAGGTCATGACTGATGAAGTAGGATTGAGAGGTGGCTGGTTCTCAGGCACAGTTCTTAAGATGAACCCAAATGAAGCCTTTGTGGAATTACACGATCTTCTTACTGATGATGGTCAGTGCTCAAAACCTCCTCAATCTTCAGATATGCTGCTTACTACTGGTATCGATTCGTTTTGCTTAGTCACACTATAGTAGCGTGTTAGCAATTCCGATGGAAGTACAGCAAGCCGATAGGATACCTACCTCCGGGTGCTTTCAGCAGGAAGTCTATGCCCACGCAAATACAGAATTTGTTTTGGCGAATTTATCTCTACGCTGCAGAAATTTAAGTGACGTAGATCAAGCATTGATGAACCTTTTTCATTGAGAACTTGTACATCAGAAGTCAATATCTTATCGTCATGCTCATGAACAGCAGACTATGGAATTATAGAATGATAATTCAGGTTTTTGTTCTAGATTTTTTCCGATCATTTTTTATTACATTTCTGTCATAAATTTTCTACTTTGCTGCGTCCATAGCTCGCAACATCTGAAGTACATTTTATGGTATCACTCTAGTCTTATATTCGCTTACGCTGCTTTTCTAAAATGAATGAACGGGTATGTCTTCTCCGTTAGTCGATAACTTGTGAAAATAAGAAATTCTATTCTTTGGGTTTGTTTAGAGTTTTCTTACAGGTCAAGTAACGTCAAGTTATGTTCGCTGATTGCAGGCAAATCGAATGTAAGAGAGTGGTTTCCTCTTGTGGAGGGGTTCAATCCAGACCGCCCACGAAGACACATCCGACCTATCCATCCATTTAGCATATTTACTGAAGCTGGTTCAAGAAAGCGACGGCGTGTAGCGTTAGGTTCTCAAACTTGGCATATAGGTGACCATGTGGATGCTTTCTTTCAGGACGCGTAAGTTCTCTGAACCTTTTTCATCGACGATATGCTAGTTGCGCATATACAACAAGTTAGCGCTTGCCGTATTGCATGCTGTTTTTGTAGCGATTAAAAAACGTTTAAGTCTGATAAATATTCAATCAAAAGCTTGACAAAATTTATGATAGCTGGCAAGAATATCAAGTTTGAATCTTTTAGAATCTTTTAAGAATTTTCATTGCTTGTTGAAGATTCATGATGAAAGAGATTGCTTAAGTTTTTAAAATCATAAATTTTTATAATCATGGTAGTTGTCTAGATTTTTGTTTAGAAAATTCCGAGCGTGGAAGACTCCTGTGTTACTTATTCTGCTTAGGTATGGCTTATGACATCAGTATGTGTTACCTGTGAGTTCAGGTGGTGGGAAGGAATTGTAGCGGAATTGAATGATTTATATCCAAGCAAGGCTACCATCTATTTTCCAGGTTTGAAAACATCTCAAAATTTTGACAGAATGCTTGAATGAGAATGTTTAATTGTCTAAATACCTGGAAATCTTAAGGAAGTTGTCCCTGAATTTTACAAGGACTTGACTGTACATGGACTTTAGTTATGCCTCCATTTGTGAATGGACAAATGCCTTCGGAGCAGTACTTGTAGAAGAACTCCCATTGAACCATAGGCAGTTCTGAATATTTGCTCTAAAATCTTTGTTAGGACGAATCTCATGGTGCACTAATGATGAGGGCACTCAATTGGGCTCAGAAGTTTCTTCATTACATGCAGTTGGTACTTGTAGGTGCACACGCTTATAGTGGAAAATGATACTTGGTTCTTTTGGTTAATAACTGTTAATTTGTCCCCGTGCAGAAGAAAACGATACACAGGTTGTAAAGACGTGGGATTTAAGGCCTTCTTTTCAGTGGAAGGATAACAAATGGACGCCATGGAAGAATCCAGTACTACTAGAGGTAACATCATCTGTCTTAGGTGGACTATTGTATGCTTTGCAATTGCTCAATAATTTTGCGGTCTTCAACTTATAAAGCATTGGTCATGTCATAAACACTTGTAATTACAAATTTGGGAACTTCTAGGGATTTAAAGATAACTTAATCTCGTTATGCAGTATGAAAATGTGTCTGCAATTTGTGAAATAGAGACAGAATCACAATCTCATTCTGTTCCTTAGAGTCTCTTACGACCTCTATACAGTCGTAAATGCTTTCGGGCGGAAGGGGGTTTTGAAATACGGTTTCCTACCAGATTTATAAAGCGGGTTTTAGAATTCTAGAGTGAATCCAGTTTATCTTATCCGGGTTTATCATCAAGGATCGTAACTTCTACGAAGGTTCATATCTGGCCAATCTTTGTTACAGTTGTACCGGACATTTAAATGATGTAGATGACTCTTTACTGGATCTGATATGTTCTGTGATATGGAACCCGAGGGTAATCGGTTTTTTGTACAGTACCTTCTTGTAGTCTTGATTATTGAAGTGTAGATTTGTTGGCTTAAGCAGGATGAACGACCACAGAAGCGACATAGAACTGTTGGTCCAATTAAGAGCAGTACGAAGGGTGGACCAGAGGATTTGATTGCTCAAAAATCAAATGGCAAGTCCAGCACGCAGAGAACCGAGAGGGTGGAGATACCAGAGGACTCTAGAACAATACCAGAGCCCATATCTTCTAGAAAGAAAACGCCCATCAAGATGCTGCAGGAAAGTAAAATATCATTTAAGCGGTCAAGTAGAAGTAAAATGTCATTCAAGCGGTTGAAGACTTCGGAGAACGAGGATGCAAGCCAAAAACAAGAGGGGCTCAGCACCATGACCAGACGTAGAGCGCAACTAAAGGATGTGTTGTCACCAGGAACCTCAAAGAAACTAGACTTTACCACGGACTCCATCGCATCCACAGCATCTGCAAGCAAAGTTGATGCATCACGGAATAAGGCATCCATTACAAAAGCCAAGCCAAGGCATTGGAGAAAAAAGGTATTGTCTGATGTAGCGCTACTGCAGGATTGAACTTCCTGAGCCACGACACTAATTACTCTGACCCTATCCCGAATATCTTTCTTGGCTCTCGAAGATGTGCCTTATCATCCGTTGGCCTTCAGTGAGGTTCTGGTTGATGCTTTGTCTGTAGATATACGATACTCTGCGATGGAGTGAATCTTCTAATCATTGTAGTTGTTATCATTCCTTTATTGCCCCACCAAATCTGTGGTAGGGATTGGAAAATGTAGATTGATAACTGGCTGTGTTTTGTTGGACAATTATGATTTTTTCTCCCAGTACCCTAGCTTGAACGTGGAACTTCTATTTCTGCTACAGTAGTTGGATCCGGAACACTATTCTTATGGAACGTACAGGCTGGGGAGATTGGTTACGAGTGACAGCAGAGTTGATCTTGTAGCGGACGCCATTCAGATGAACACTATCAGTGGAAACAGTTACCTCAACATTAGACAAGTAACCAGGTGAACAACACAGAACGGGGTGTGCAACTGGCTTTGAATGATTTGACCTCAAATTCAGTGCACTAATGTCTCAATTCTAAGCGTTCTGGAATCTCTCTCAAGCTCTTCAGCTTAGACAACAACAGACCTCGTTACCTTCTAGTATGAAGGTACCTATTTCCTGAAAAAGATGTGCATAGTATGATGTAATTAACAGGGATTTTGACAAAGCAAACTGTCCATGTGGACATCCTTTGCCAGGAAATCAAAAATGGTTTTGAGCACTACACATTTCAGTTAAATTGTTTGTATTAGAGTTATTTGTAAAGCCATCTTGTATTTGACTTACATACCATGAGTGCAGATGAGATATAATCTCATCTCCTTACTCTAAATAGATGAGGAAGAGTTTGGTGGTCTCTCCATTCGTGGAGTACAAGCTTGGTGGTGGTCTTTAAAGCCAAGGACTATTAGTGTAAGGAAACAATGATGGCAAATGTGTTTTCTTTGAATTTAAAGACCACCGAGTTTTTCTAATATAGAGACCTTTATTCTAATATAGAGACCTTTAAGCTCTTCTATGCCCCTCAACTATTTGGAGTAAAAAATGATAATACAATAAAGTGAAATTTAATCCCTAAAGGACAATTTGTCCCAATCAGGGTCTTTTTAGAATTTGGGCATATACCTTTAACTTCAATTTAAATTGAAATTTTTTGAATTTTTTGTGAATGTTTGCCGCAACAAAGACTTTGAGGGAATTTAAATTTCTTTTTGATTAGACATTTAAAAAATAGTTATGGAATCCAAAGTGAAATTTTCACTTCATTGGGCAATTTGGTCAGTACAAAATGTTCACTCCACAAAATATCAAAGTTTCCTCACTATTTCGGGTAGTGTTCTAAATTTTTTTTTTTTTTTTTTTTTTTCCTTCATAAAAGTTAGAAAAAGTATTATTTTAGGTTTTTCCTTTTTTTCACTTAAAAGATGGACATCAATCTTTACTTTGACCATTTGGATTGGCTAGGAAAGAAATAAGATTTAACATTTTTTGTATTCAATTTAATAAAAATATTGTTTTCAACATGCTACTTCACTTTTGTGCGTAATTTTTTTATACAATTAGCTAACTTAGTCTTCTCTAACATGGATCAAAACCCCAAGAATCCATAATGCAAAAATCTAAGAAAATAAAAGTTTAACCCTTAATTGACTTCCTTGTTTTGGAGAATAATGCAACCTCATTGGCTTTTTGCCATATTTCTACATATGTAATGAAACAATTTTGAAAATCCGAAACGGTGAATGTCGAGGTAACTTGATTATGTACCCAATGCAAAAAAAATCAATCACATCGGATAAAATCCCAAAAAATGCCACCGTTGAGATCAAAAGCTGCGAAAGGCTCCCTCGAGGACCATATTGGTCCGCTATGTCAATTAAGGGTTAAGTGTATCAACCTAGTCAAAAATCTTTTCAAAAAGGTTTATTTTCAAATTTTAATTGCTATAATCTTCTAATCTTTGCGGTCGATTATAATGAATTTTTTGAACTGTTTATTACAATAATCTAGTTGAAGATCTTACGGTTTGAACTAGAAGATAATATTTTTTTAGTCATTCATGCTTTTCTAATGCAATTTTGAAGTGTTTTTGGTACAACATAGTCAAGGAACTTTAAGGGTTAAGGTGATGTCAAAGAGAAATTTATTTCCTCCTAATCTTTTCATGATTCCCTCAAAGTCCTTACTGCAAACATTCACAAAAAGTTTCAAAATATCTTGATTTAAATTAAAGTCATAGGTACATGCCCAAATTCTAAAAAAGCCCAAACGGGACAAATTGTCCTTTAGGGGTTAAAAAACAGATGTATCAAAATTTATTTCAGTTTTGTCTTCTCTATCATCAGTCTTCTTTTTTACAATGTCAGGTTGGGTGGTCAAATGAAAACACACTTTCACTGCATTGAATTTGGGATTGAAAGAAAAGGCCCTTTTAATCTTTGAAGGACGTTTCTAGCTCCAATAAGTCTTCCCAAAAGCTATGTTTTGTTTTGCTTTACTTTTGCATATAATTTTTGTTTTGTCTGCCGCCCAAACAGAGTGACCGTGCGCTAGCTCTGTTTTTCTTTTTGGCTGTTTCTCAACTAATATCTCTCTTTCATCAACAGGACTATAGCTTCAGATCACCAAAAGCAAAAGGCTTTTCCCTCGTCAAAAATTCTCCTGAAATTAAAATTGAACTAAAAACATAACGCTCACTGGTGGATATATTTGAACAAAATCTTCAAGAGATTGCTCATTATTCAAGCTTTTCACTCTGCGTCAGGGATTGCTTCTTCATGGTTCATGTGCACCCTCAGATGTACAATGTAGCTGTAGATCATGAATTTTCAACAAAGCTCCTTAAAGACATGAAAATCTTTGCCAAGCCTTGGGTCAAGAGCAGTGGTGGTTTTTCTCAAGGTCCCTAACATGTCCAGGGACATGTTAATTTAATTAAAAAAAAAACATTTCTAGTGGACGGGTTCTAAGAAAATGAACCGGTTTCTGGAGAGGTTCTAAAATTATAATAATTTTTTGATGTTTTTTCCAAAAATAATAAATGGTACAATGATCAATTATATCTTGTCATATACATGACATGTGCACATAAGCATAATGAAATTGAACCACTAATTTTATTTTGGTATTTTTTAAAATCGTTCACAACCATAGTAAATAGTTTCTATATACCTCTAGCAGGATGGGTATTTTCAATTTCCAACTAGTTTTGGAACTATTTTATGTTATTTTATTTATTTGAACCCTTTCCATGGACGGGTTGGTTTTGAAACTACCGGTTTTTGAACCAGATGCAATTTTGTTTGCCTTTCAATGTAAGGTTTTTGGACAAGGATGGGCAAAAAATTTGTGAAAAAACAGCCTTGGTGGGCTTGTAATCTATTTCTTGCAATGAAATCTTGCTTCAAAAAAAAAAAAAAAAAAAAAAAAACAAAACAAAACAAAACAGCCTTGGTCCAGAGTCCAGAGCACTTGAGGTTTTCAACAGGGTGTTCATGATAGACATGCGTCACGAGTGACCGAATATAAACAAGACAAAGCTCTCCTTTTTTGTTCCAGTTATTTTTTGCATTCTTTTCAGGCCCCCCCTCGTGACCCTCCTCCCATTTATAACTACTCATTGTCCATGCGCATCCTAACTTAGGCTTCGAGTCGTTGCATTCGTTGCATTATCAATAAACGACAAGAATATCCCAAAAGGTAGACTACCTTTGGAGGTAAAGGATGACCACCGAACTCAACTTTGAACCTATCCGTGCGTTCAGTGCATACATTAAAATTGAAGAAGAATGAATAATGAAAGTGGACAACTTTTCAGAGGATTTTAATTTTAAACCTATAAAGCTTACAAAGGTCCTTCAAATATCTACCCTTGTAGATTTGCCATTCATATCTACCAACACAAGTTCCACAAGGAACAAACCACAGACCAGAAAATCTTACGTGCTGACATATTTTAATCATTGGATTTCAATCTATATATATTTCTGCAACCAGATGTCGCATTCCATCGTCTTCTGCTCTTCTCGCTGCATATTCTGCCTCGTGTGTGTCTCTCTTGCAACCATGTTGTCATTGATTATTTGTTGTTGAAGTTTTCTTGTGTTCGGAGGTGTTGTGGTTGTCTACTGATTTGTAAGGTTGTTTAAGCTCTGGATTGATGTTGAGGTTGAAGAACGTGGAAAACTGGAAGTGTCTAGTGTGGTTTAAGTGGCCAAGGGACCATCGTCTTGGTTTAAACACCAGTGAGAATACTATCAAGTGCACCTGTGCAGATAATGATATTTCAGCTCTTTTCAGACAATCCCTTAGTTGATTGATCAGTAGATCACATATTTGCCAGAGGGTGCTTGAAACTTGACAGGTCTTTTATCAGTTTGGAATTGATTCTATAAACTGGGGTAGCAAGTGTTATCTAGATCCTAGTGGCCTCTTTAGTAGCACTTGTCTTGATTCGGTCTAGCGTTACTCTTCCATTTTGAAAAGCAGTTCTGAAAGAAAATATTAAGTGGCTTCTGGAATTGCTAATCGAGTTCTGGGACCGGAACTGCTGGATCACGTAACTCCCAGTTTGCTTTTCTTCAACAGCAAGGCATTGGCAGCAACCGGGAATGGAAATGACACTCACAGCAGAAACATTCGATCCTGGCGATGAGGCCGACTGGTCCATGAACGAATCCAATCATGTAATTCAGAGTGAGAAGACCATGAGCGTTGGCCCTTTTTTTAGTTGCTTTTTTCCGCGCTTGCGGCCTGGACTCAATAACATGCGTATCAAGGTTGCAGTTCGGAATGCAACCGAGAATTACAGCTATTCTGGAGTGGTACCGAGACTTGCTATCAATGTGGAAGAGAACGCTATCTATGGGTATGAGGAGGTATAATTGGACGCAACTTGGACACACCAGCTGTATTCAGGTCAGTATTCCGCAATCTCGTGCACCAGTGCATAGTTTTGTCGGTGCTATTTCTTTTAATTTCCCTCGGTCAAGGTCGACCATAATCTACTTTGGAAAGCAATTGGATTTTTTAAACTAAAACATAAAAAACTAATGACAAAATTGCACTGATCCTCAAACTATACACGGTGTGAAGCCCTATGAAGCCCTAGGTCTGTTAAATGCAGTACAACATGCCATCTTTAAGTTGTGGAAACTCACAGCATAATAGATTTTACTCAGAAGCTGGCTCTGGTTTGAATTCCGTTGCCAAGGTGATACTCTACGAGATGATCTGTTTCGTTCCTGTTTTGAATCATAGACAGACACATCGCTGGCTGAGTTCATGTACTTGCCGTTAGGTCCCCCCATTCGTGTCAAAAAACAAAATGGAGTAAACAACGACAGAAGCACCTGATTAATTTAAATTAAAGTGTCCACCCCAATCAATACTAAATTCTTTTGATGTAATTACAGTTGCTAATTCGTAAACGCAACATACAAAGTCTGTAACTGATATGCAGTGGCGAAAGTAGCGGTATCACGCTTGAACTGTTCGCACGATTCCAGAGTAGTTTTGCATTGGACAAGTTAATGAATCATATGCATTTCAGTAACCTGATCATTGACGTTACGTATCATGTAACTTCGCAGAGTGCAATGGATTTCAGACGTCGATGTGAGGAGCTTCTCACAGATTCTACTTCTGGCTTGAAACTTGCAAGTCACAGCCTCGATGTTTTTTGATCTGGGTAACCAAACCAGTGCAATGGAGAAGGTGCCATACTTAAGTTTTAGGCCGCTTGAGCTTCGGCCCGGTGCAGATGAACAGATGCAGATAGTATGATTAGAGAACTGTAATACAAGACCACTTCAAATTTTCAGGATAAAACTAGCTGAAGTTTTATCACCTTGAAATTAGTGTAGTTCAATTGTTGGAAAGTTGTAGAGTTAGTGACCTCTTGAAGGGTTAAGCCCTGGGAGGCAGCACAGTGTTGCTAGATGTTGGCACAAAGTTTTTTTCCCATCAGTCCTTCAACCTTAGAGTTTGTGATCTGAATATTGTTAACCAGGTTTTTTATGTGCTTGTGGGGTGACAGTTAAGTAGTATCACCTTGAGAAAGGTACCTACAATAAAATTCTAGTACACTTACTCTTTCCACAGTTGAAGGTGATGCAGATTATTGTTGTTTAGTTTGGTGTGGATTTTGCAATTGAAGTACATTATTTGTTTGCCATGCATGACTAAATGCTTCATGTGATTTTTGTTCACTATTATTTCTGAAGTATTTATTTATTTAAATTTAATCTAGTAAAGAATTTTCCTTTTAGAATTGAATTTACGAATTGTTATACTGTAAGCTTCGCAATCTCATGGAAGCAGATGACATTGTGCGTGGCGGCACTTCATTTGAAGACAGTTACAATGAAAATATGGTTTTGTTGATATTTTTTCCAAATGCTGATTGGGAACCATAATTTTTTTCAAAAGTAGCAATAAGATATGAATTTTCACCATAAGATATGAATTTTCATGTTATTAAAGTAAAAACAATACAGATAGAAATTTTCATTCAATTTTTAAAATTATTCAAACATATATAACATTCTTATAGACAATAACTTATAATTGAGAAGGTTTTATTATTCAATATTCTAACTTCCAACACATGGATATATACTGGCAAGATTCAATTGTTGGTTTCACATGAAAAAAATAAAAAATATTACTACTATGATCTTCCAATAGGATTCTTTAAAAATTATTCAAAAAATTTATTAAAGAAATATTTCCTACACAAATTATTCTATTTTTGTCGGTTCATAGATAATTACATTTGTCTCTTTGCTTCAAACGGTATTAAACACATCCGTTCATTTTTCAATGCAACTCTTCATTTTTTTATGCGGAGTAAAGATTGGTTATTTGGAACCCGTAGCATAGTGTAAATCATGTCTTTAGCATTTTCTAAACAAATCATAATTTGACGTTTTGTGCCGCTTGGCATAGACCTTTCAAAGTGTCTTTTGAAAATATACAAATGAGACTCTTCACAAAATAAATGTATCTTTCTTCCCTACTTAGTTTCTTATGTTGAGTTTTAAGTTCAATCTAGATTTTTAGTTAAATCTGTACAACATGGCTAGTATGAAACGTTCTTTGATTCGTGATGCTATGGTCCACATGAAACAACGAAATGGTGCTAGTTTTGCCCAAATTCGCAAACACCTCGAATCCAACTATGGAAGCAAATTGGCTGTTACAAATAAAAAAATGTTGAGCTCTGCATTGAGAGGTTTAGTGCAATCTGGATCTGTGGAAAAGAAAGGTCCAGTGTACAAACTTGGATTAATTGGAACTATGAATCGTGCTGCAAAGGAAAATGAAGACATGGAAGTTCCTGGACGCCGACGTCGCAAGCTTCCAACAGGTTATTGTAAAACACATCATTTTCGTCATAAAGCCGGTCGTCGTCGAAGAAGACATAGTAGACGAAGACGACGTAGTCGGCGAAGACGTCATCATCGTAGAAGAAGACACCACAAAAGACGTCGTAGGTAGATTGCGGAAAATGGATATCATTTTAGAGCAAAACATTTTTTGTAATCCAATTGAGTTTGAACTATAATGTAAAGAATAATATAAATATAAAAGGTGAATATTTCACCTATAAGAAGTCTCTGAGTAATGATTATTTTAAAAAACTTCCAACTAATATATTTTTAATGATGCATATTTTACTAACGCTTTGGTCCTACGGTATTAAAATTATCTTTAATTTGAATTTTGATTTAGCAAAACCAACACTATGAATTAGAAAATATTATGTGCCATTCCAAAGTAGAATTCAAAAAGAAAAATATTTAAACATTAAAATATGATGTACATAAATTAGATAATATTCTAAAGTTTTTTAATTACAAGCTACATATTAAGATTAAATTGTATCTTTGAATAGATCTTTGATTTTTACTTTTATACGAACAAAAATTCAAAATCAATGATTTTAATTTTTTTGTATTCTAAGATACATTATTTAAAATATCATGATTTAATTTTTATGATGATTAATTTTTTTATAAGTATTAAATATGGCAAAACAACCACTATTTTTATGTATTAGAATAAATATAATAATGTTTTGTGTGTATATTAAGAAATGTATTTAATAAAGGATTCACTTATCCGTTTTTGGCTATTAACCCTCCTTAGATGTGTATAGCATAGAATGATTAATCTCCTTATTTATTATATATGCAATACTATACAATTGATTTCTAGGTTATGTTCCCAGCTTATTTAAAATTTTGGCAAATTTTTTGCACAAATATATATCAACATTTCCAAGTATTTTATTTTTGTCATTACAATTCAATATAAAAATATGAAAGATAAATTTGATCACTAAAAACCAACAAAATTAAAAATTAGACCAATTTGATCTCTAGTGGAAAATGAGAGAATTATGGTTGATAGCACTTGTGTACTACTTCACAAAATTCATGATCCACCATGAACCACTCATTCAATTTAGTTTCTGAAGAAAAAATTATGTCTCAACAAACATCAATAAAAAATTCAATCCAATTCAACACAAATGTTGATAGATGGCAAATGACACAAAATATCTAGCAACGCTAATCATTCAACTTCTAAAACGCCATATTCATTAAATTAGCCAATTTTGCTTATATTAGCCACCACACTAATCAAATATTAGAGAGAAAATGAACTGAAATCATACTATTTGAGCGGCTAATATAACCAAGATTGGCCAATATAATAAATATGACGTTCTAACCTCATATGTGCTCTCTTCATTACACCAACAACCTACTACACCATCATCCATGTAAGCTTAAATATAAGTCTAAAACAAAACTTTCAATTTTGTATAGTATTGTCAAATCCAAAAGTAAATGCACTTTGTCATTCACAATATACATGGTCCATACTCTTTTTACTAACAAATCAATTCTATTAATAAATGATAAATGGAGCAACCCATTCACTTCACACAAAAAGAAATCTTAGGTGGAACATAGAACCCAAGACATCCATAACAACTTACTCTCTAAGGCCCACTTCATACACAATGTAGGACTAGCTGGAGAACCCGGATTCAACGTTTTTCCAGCATCAAATCTGGCCCAAAATTCATCCTCCCAAGTTGGGAGTTCGGGCCAAGAGAAACCTTGTTCCAATTGCATCACTAAGGCCCAAACATTTTTTGCACCAAAACACTACCACTTAAAATGCCACATAAGATAAATTAAAGTTCCAATTGAGCCCTACTATAAAGCCCTTAGGCCCGATTTGAAAGAATCAAACAATCCTATTGCTTAAAATTAGAAGAATTTGGGCCGGCCCTTAAATCCAGCCCCAAGCACAAACTGCCCTAAGTTAATTCTAAGCAACTCATGCTAAGTAGAGACAAGATGGGCTAAGCACTTGAGCAGGAACTCAAAGCTCCAGAAATGCCCTGAAGATAGCTGGGGCAACTGTGGTCGGAGATGATGGTCCTGGAAACAATGATCCTGCCAAACCGTTCCTTCGGATCCATGCCACGCACAACAACATACATCGGAGCAGATGATGAATCTTCACCTGAAGCAGCTTGCAGTGCTTTGGGAGAAGTGGGAAGCGACATCCTCCTCTCTCCATATCGTCTCAGTCGTTTGATGTGGTAGAGAACACCCGGGACATACAGACGGCGTCTCTCGAGCTCCTCCATGTTGGCTGAGGAGCCTGTTGCCACAGCCATCACGGTCTTATCGGCTATTGTGGACTCAGATTCTTCACCATCTGTTGTGGTGGTGTTTGTTTGGGATTGAGGAGCATGGGCAGTTTCGGACTGATCGATATCTTGCTGAGGTGTGGTTGTGACGACGTTGAGAGCACTTTCAGCTGCTATTTCGGTGTCTGGTACTCCGGTGCTGTCATTCTTCGTGGTTATGCCAACCTTCTCCGACACTGAAGCTGAAGCAGAAACTAGTTGATTTTTTTGGAGTTTGAAAGGTTAAATGATGAAAAAATAAATTGAAATGTTTTAAAGAAAATTTGCAGGAAGGGAAGTTTAAAGGGTCATGGCAGATGATTCCCTAATTTTAAGACAATCTGAATCACATGAGAATGCATAACCATGCATAAGCAGTAGAAAAGGGAAGTATATATGCATAACCGTGTACGTCTTATTTGGTGAGATTTTCTAAGGATGAATCAAAATGGAACAACACTTGCCTGGTAGCAAGTTCCAGAGAAAACTTACGTCGATCTACAATAGACGCATTGCTTGATGAAGTAGATGCATAAGCTGTACGAAAATTGCCGATTTTCTGGAACAAAGCTGCCCCTGCAGCTTGCGCGCCCGTAGCTAGAAAGCTGCTACCTGTGGATAATATAGTGCCAAAACTGCCGTGGACTTGCACCATTGTTTCCAGCAGCCTCTTTGTTGTTTGATCTGTAACGACTTGACTCCTGAAAGAGAATGACATTGGTGCTGCATGTCATCTATAATTCTCAATTTTTACAAGTAGTGGGTGTGATCAACAAATGCATTCCAGTTCGATATGAACATCTACGAATATTTTAGTAACTGTTGGTTTTACTCTTGCGGTGGGATTTAGTTCAACGAAGTTCATTGAAAAGAACACTCTATAGCAGGAGTTGAGTCATCTGTTCAGCAAACTCCGTTGAACTAAATTCCACCCTCAAGTCTGAAACCCACAAGTGACAGGATACAAATGTCTACAATTTCCAATTTAGAAAAAGACCTGCCTGTGAAAGTACATACCAACTTGTGCCTAAGATTTCATTCCGCAATGCCTCGACTGCAGCTGGGCTTACTCGTGCCACAATATCATCCTGCTTCGAAATTCCATAATATGCATTAGGAGATATCCAAACCATCCAACATACTCTGTTCAGTTCGCACCAGATTTTTGGGTAGAAATTCAAATAAGTAGAGTTATATGGTTCTAGCAAACTTAAAGAGAGGAGTAAAAAATATGGAAGCATTGATGGACAATTCAAACTAGGGTGCAAGTTTAAAGTAGCAATTGTAGTTCTAATTGACTCAGGAATACAGGACACAACCTGTAGGACAACGTTGCAGATGAAACTGGAGGACTCTGCTAATTCTCGGTCAACACAAGGGGCGCATCCATAACCCCAACAGAGGATTTTAGACGAAGGGACCGAAGATTGTACTTTCGGCATGTACCATCCCTCTGTAGAACGAATTATCATCGCCAGAAGACCTGCTGTTGCGGCTCCCAGTGAGTGCCCTGTCAAAACTAATCTGTAACCCTGGCACATGTGCATAAGCTTCTTGCATCAATTTGTTAGAACTTAAAAGTATTTGCTCAAAGCACTCAAAAACTTCTGTAAACCTCATCTCATAGTGGAAGGCAATGAAAGTACGTAAGTTCTGGTGTATAATCGACAAAGCTGTAGATATATAATATGTAATATGAGATGTGAACCGGATATTTCTCGAGAAGACTTTGCAGTGTTTTCCCCTCATTCTCGAAAAGCCACCTCGCTGCTTCAAGCATGCCTGAGTGTGCAAATCTGAATCAGGAACAAATCTATGTTTACACAATCTCATAGAGACACCATTGATCATAGAAATACCCTAATCAACAATAATAAGTGTACAACAGCAAAGAATTGACTCACCCTTGTAGAAATTGCTCGGTATTAGGATTAAGGTCGGTGAAAACATCTTGCTTCTGATGTGTCCCACGAATGGCCATAACAACACATTTCCGCGTGTGGTGGATTCCAATGAAGAATGCAGGTTTATGAACACCCGAGTTCGTTACCATCTTCACTAGATCCTTGTCGCTTAGCTGCAAATACCACAATCTACTCACATTCTTAACCCTAAACTCGACAATAAGAAACTCTAGAAACTCTAGAAACTATACCTACTGCCCCCTCCCTGAGTGTCACTATAAAAGGTAAAGAATATCAACTAAAACCATCAAGCTTAAAGCGGCAGGTATTTTCATTGAACATCAACAACCACAACAATCTAAACAGATCTAAACATCAAGCTACATTAGCTTATGTCTTGAGAAGTGTTACTTCCAAGATGGTTGCAGGGCCTTTGTTTTCATCATTATATGCAGCCTTAGACCAGCGCATCCATTCCAGCATTTCTTCTAACTCATCCCTACATCAAAAAACATGGCAAGTGAATCGTAGATTACAATCAAAAGTCATCACATCCAAGTTACTGTTGTATACATATCCAAGATTAGATCTGAATCAAACTATTAGCCACGAGGTTATAAAGAAGCACAATACTTTCAGAACTTCAACGAAGTAGTGGAACGTGATCAAATTACCGATTCTTCACCGTAGTAGCATTGGTGATGGTATCTGTGGCACCGTTTAAGGCATGCAGATTGTAGACCTTAAACAGACCTGCAGTCGTATCGGATATACTCCATCTGCTAGTTCCCTGGAAGCTATTCCTTAAATTTTTTGACAACGCTGCCAACGTGTTGTCAACACGACATGAACCCAGATGCTCCCCTGCACAGTGGTCACCTGCATCATCACAACATTATAGCATATCAAACGTAGTCCTAATTCTTGATTTCAAAAAGCAAGATCATTTTATTTCTCAAATCAACGGGCGGATAAAGGCACAAAAGCTAGCGTACAAAGGCCACGTGGATTTGAAGGAATTAATTTCCCCCGCACCAAAGATTCAGCTGGCATTGAAAGCATTGGGGCAAATTTTCAATTCCAAAATGGCACTACTTCCGCTTCACTGCATTAACAATTGGATAAAAATGACTGTCATGTTTTTGTAACTTACACACTTCCTGCTCCTCTGTCGACATACTTGTGGAAATGCAAAGCTGAACATTATTCCTGGAGCATCAAACTAACACCTGCACCCACAGATGTTGCGCAAGATTAGCAATCACTCTTGAAGAAACCAATTTGAGGTGTTCCAACACAAAACACCTTAAGATTCCTTCCCAAATCAGACCGAACAGATGCTCTTGTACCATATACATTAATTAGGTCATGCGAGATGATTGCAAAAAAACACCTAAAATTCAAAATTGACTAAGTGGGACATCCAGAGTATATGAGCGTGACTAACATATCATTCAAATTCACTGTCCTTCCATAACCTTTTTCTTCACATAGTCCAAAGACATCACAATTTTCACGTACCTCTACACTGCCCATTAACTACTTGACATGCTCAAGCATTCAGATTACCAACCTAAGAAAACAACTTCAATTCCTCTGCAGTAATCATACCAAACATCTTCCCTCTTCTGCTGCTATTCCGATGTCCTCCCTTGCAATGATCAATTCCAACAATCTGCAGCATCACAAACTCCTTCCATTCAATGCATTCAAAATCATCACACAACAATCCTGCAAAAGCTCAACTTAATTTTGGTATAAAACAACCTTCCAATACTCATCAGCATCCAATCTCGATAGCCTCAAATAACCTCAACACCAACTTCATAATCTGCATTAAATTCCCATATCCTCTGTCGTTTGGGCAGAAAGACTCCAGGAGACACTGCCTTAAACCTTGATTCTAGCACAGAAAACTCTCACCTTTCGCCTGAAACCTCCGAATGCAGGATTCATGGAGTGCACAGCAGAGAATGCAAGACGGTCATTTCGGTTGCACGCCATGTGTATAAATGCAAGACAAGGCAAACCTCGCCCAGAATCAGACCTTCAAACAATCTGAAGCCCTTCAATACTGCCTTTGAACCTTCATCAGTGCCCAAGCCTTGATTTTGCAAGGCTATGTTCTCTTCCAAAACTCCCAGTTTTTTGTTCACTTTCACGTTCACTTTAGTTGTGTCGGTGTGTGAACAAGATATCAATAGATACAAAGGGGCCTTTGTAACTCAATAGTGTAATACCAAGCAATACTGTACTTTAGGGCAGTTTTGGCAAAAAAAAATCCAAATATAAATGTTGGATTAGAAAAAGAATTATGTTGCTTGTTTGCTGGAAAATCATGAAATAAAATTAGGTGAATGATGAAATATCTTGAAATCAAATACATGAATAAAAAGCAAAATCAATTAAAAATGTTCAAAGTGATCATATGAGGTCGACTAAAATAATAAACATATAATGAGACTTATGAATTGTGAATGGAAATAAAACTTTAAACTGTTTTTGTAATACTTAGTGACTATTTTTTGTAGATTTTTTTTTAAATAGTTCTAAAAGAAATACTATAAATAATTTAGGTCTTTAGCCAAACTTTACTTTAAAAGTATTACATACACATCAACATGTTATTATCAAGTATTTTCCTAGTAATACAAAAGTGTTCATAAAAGACCTCCTACAATAAGGAGTTGAAAATTTTAAAAATAAAATAAAATCATAGCTCGTAAATTGTTTATAGTATACTAAAATTGACAATTAATATCATTAGATAATTAGTATTAAGCGAGAAATTTACTATGGCTAAGTACTAAGTATAAGTTGTTATATTAATGTCACCAATACTAAATATTAACAATGTATTGATTTGTTCAATGATAATGTATATGTATATACTATTCACTTTATATACTAAGTACTTAAAAAACTGATGCTCATTGTGCACACTAATTCACATCTAGTAAATGTGTGTGAATTTTCACATGGCTATTTGTTTTTAAAATTTAAACACATATGCGTATTTGGGAGATTTTATATTGAAAGAAGAATTTATGTTATTAGTCACAATTGTCACTTATTGTGATTTTTTTAAGATTAATTTATCAAATTTATTGCATTTAAATTTTAGTGAGTATTTTTTGTAGATTATTTTTCTGTAATAATTACTTTTTCCCATAGAAGAAGAATTCTCCATTGAAAGAAGAATTTATGTTACTATTATATGGAAAATGCATCCAATTAGAATAAATTGGATATATAATACATGGACATGAAACACATCATAAAACTTACATATTCCCTCTCTCTCACTAAAAGACCGTTGTTTGCTGATAATATTGGATTTAAGGGTAATTCTAAAATTAGAAAAAAAGTTGGCCCAATTTAGAAACAACAATCTTATCTAGAGACAAATTTTTTGAGCAAACAATGGTCTTTTAGTGAGACGGAGTGAGTATATATTACGTATTTGGTTCATATCATTCGGATGTATTTTTCATGCAGGAAAAATAAAAGCCTTATCTTCAATAGAAGACATGGGGGAAACAAATACTTTCTAAGGCCTTCTTAGGTTAGAAATGGAAGGTTTAGTTATTGTCAACAAGAGATAGTTTTATTTTTTGTGGGCTTAAAGAGACTATTTTGGTCACAAAACTTTTGGCTTACTCCTTTAAATATAAGTGTGCCTAGTTCTTTAGTTATCATTTTCATTATCTTCGTATTTGTTACAAAATAGAACATTAGTACTATGATATTAAGAGATTGATGGATGATGTGTGTAAAAGAAAGAATTAGTACATTAACAAATATAAAGGTCTATAAAAATATATCTCAATAATTCAAAGAAATCCTAAAAAAGTCATTTTTAAAACTAAAACACAATCTGTCTTCATCATTCAAAGTTCTATTTGTAAATATCTTTCTTTAAAGGAACTCATTTGTATAATTTTATTGCATGGCTTATCCAACAAAAATAATGTCCCTTAATTTTACATTTATTTGCAAAACCTTCAAGTATTTTATTTGGGATTTTGGATACTACAAGTTTTGATTAAACATAATCCTATTTGCTCACTTTAAAAAGTTAATAGACATGCAAAAACTTCGTGGTTTCTCCAATGTATGCTTTGATGAGAGCATTGGTAATTCCAAAATTTTAAAATTAAAAAATAAATAAAAAATGATTTTCAAAGTAGAATAACTGCAAAAACATTTTCTATAAGAAGACGACAAAACTTACACATCTAATGCAAAGGCAATTTGTACTTTGACCAAAGATAAAGAGGTCATCAACTACCACCAATCAAGTAGAGAAAATGTCTAGAGTTGTGATTGAAGGCATTTACAATAAAAGCCAAAGTTCAAATGCCATCACCTCCCATCAAGCCTACATAGTTGCACTTTTTGAAAGTTTTGGTGGAAAACCATAGTCTCTTAACTAAAACTTCGTCCACTATTTTTGAACAATTCAAACTTCCCTCGAGAAGCCATAGATATTATGTTTATAGATCTTTGGGGCTTCATACCAAAATAACCAAAGACTAAGTGTATGTTTTTGGCCCAAAAGCCTTGGACTCTTAGCTTATGGTCATAGTCTAGCCCTAAGAAGACCATCAAACTCTTCTAAACTTAGAATGTTTAAAATAAAAAATAAGGTTACAATAACTTAACAAAATTCATGGTATTTTTTAGAAACTCAAGGTGACTAAGAGCATTTGCAAGGCAAGGTGTTTTTTCCCCGCCAACCTTAAATCATAAATGCAAAGAATATTTGGCGTTTAATCCATAAAGTCAAGGAGTCTCAATATTGCCCAAATTCCTCAAAACTTGCCTTTTTCAATACAAGGTGTAAATTTTCAAGTCTTGATATATTTTGGAGGATAAAACCGTAGGATCTAATTAATACCTTACTTGTATATGTACATCTACTCTAAACCTTAGATTCAAACTCCTTACCATTTGTGAGATCATAATGTTCAAAGTTGGAATAAAAGTTTTTTTCCCTTCTTGCAAAATGGGTTTGAAGTGTGTCGTGAGCCAAAAAAATCTATTTCAAAAGTAAATTTTACCTAAAGCTCTTCAAATTCTTGTTCCTAGGTGGGTTAGGAATATGTCCATCCTCTACTAATTCTCATACAATCTATAAAACCTAAAGAAATGCTTAAAATGTCACATGGAGGTATGCTGAAGACCAGTCTTTGATAGTAAAAAAGGCTTATGGAGAAATATTAGATTGAAAATCCAAGCGATGAGATCATGTCTTAAAATTTTATTTACATATTCAAAAACAAAACTTGAAAAAAGTAGAATTTCAATTTTTGGTGAATTTTTGAAGTATCTGTGATCTAATTAATTTGGGCAGATTTTGAGGATAAATGAACATATACTACAATTTTGGGCAAACTTCAACATGCCCTAATAGTATTTTCAAACTTTGATAGCAACTATTTCTTAAAGTATAAGGAATTTTGAAGCATAAATGGTCTTGTTGAAAAGGTATGGAAAAAACTCTACAATCTACAAAAAAAATCATCTTCATATGATCTATATTTGGTAACTGCAAGGCTGACTAGAGTCAAAATTTTATTTACATATTTTCTTGAATAGTTCGAGGACCTTGCGACTCTTCTTCATCCCCTTCAAATTAGTATCTTTGTAATTAATTATCACCTAAGGGTTAGCTTTAAGTCAAAGATTATTTTTGGTGACAAATGTCAAGGAGATTAGGATCCATATAAAGGTAAACAAGGAATTTGGTCATGAGGATCTACCAAAAGTAGAGTTAAACTCAAATTTTGTAATTCTTCAAAATATTTTAAGAACCTCAAAATAATTGAATTTTTAAAAATCATAAATGGAAATTTTAAATTTAAAAATAGATATTTGGTTGAATAGACAATATATCTAAAGGATTTCTATTTTATTTTATTTTATTTCAATTTTTATTTTATTTTATTTTTAGAGACAACTAAAACTTTCTAAAGATGATTTTGAAAATCCAAAAATACAAGTTAAAGATTAAAAGTTGAAACTGAAAGATTGAAAAATGTGTATGTAAATATGGATTAATAAAGTATGAAAATATATTTTGATTAAATATGATAAAATCAAATTTGTATAAATTACCAAAAAATGGTATTTATATAAAGCAAGATATATATCTTTATTAGATTATTTAAAAAAACTTATAGAATATGAAAATATATGCAATTCATAGAATACAAAAATATATATAATTCATAGAGTATAATTATATATATATATATATATATATATATATATATATATATATATATATATATATATATATATATATATATATATATATATATATATATATATATATATATATATATATATATCTACAAAGTATGAGAATATACGGTGATTGGCAAATATCAAAAAATATAACTTAGATTCACATCAACTAAAATATAGTTATATTATCAAAATACTATGGCTTTATATATTACTTTGAAGTTGGTTAATTAAAATTATAACTAAAAATATATTTAAATTCAGAATAAGTGGATTGTATAATGATTTTTCAAATTTACCATTGAAGTTATATGGAAGTGCCCTAAAAAAATGACTCAAACTAAATTTTTCAACAAATGATAACTTGGAGAAGAAAACTAAAAGAATGATTCAAGTTTAATTAATGTCTTGTGATTAACATAAAAGAATTAACTTTGATAGTATGCACAACAAACAAGATATCAAAGTTTCAAGGGTGGAGCTCTGAACTTCCATCCAACCCCTCCCCTTCCACAAATCCCTTCAATAACCCCTCCAACTTCCAGATCAAAGGGGCTAATTGGAAGCATTGTTGTACTGCAGATGCTCCAAAGGCCAATTTATATTCAGCTAGGGATTAACCCCTAAAAATCCAGCCGTTTTTGGAAGCTCCAAGTTCCAAAACTGTCATTTTTGACCGCTTTGTGGGAATGACGGTTTGGACCAGTTTTTATCCTTTTTTAGACATCTAACCGTAAGATCTTTTACTTTACCTTCTTTAGAAATACTGATGAAATTTTCAACCGTTGGATGTTTACCATTTGTGAGATTATAATGTTCAAAGTTGCAGCAAAAGTTTTTTTTGGTGTAAACCGAACAACATAGGGTAAATGGTGAAAATGGAGACTTGATGTTCATTATCCCAAAAAATTTGCTCATATTTTTTTCCACGTAGGTAATCAAGTTGGGTACCTCCATGCAAAATTTTAGAGACTTATTCCTTTTTTAGAACCTTCATAAAAATTATTTTCTAGAAGCGGGTCTAAAAACGTTGATATCATAAAACATGTATGACGTTATGTATACTTGGTTTTAGAAAAAATCTAAACGGTGGTTAGGTGCCTTTATACATTTTTTATTTTTGGGCGAATTATTTTTGAAAATTTTATAAATCTCAAATTCTGACGAATTTTGAAAGAAATAATTCAAAAATTTGAAGCTTGTCTTTGTAATTTTTGGAGGCTGCCCCTTGTAAAATTGGTTTATTTTTTGACTTGGGTCTCTTTGGAATTTGAGTGGTGGTTTGGTTATGAAAATATTTCAAGAAAAAAAAATTTTAAAAATCCTAATTTTAAGCTGCTCGTTTTGGACTTGAAACCTAAATTTCTAGATGACGGTCTTAAAATTGGAGTTTGGTTTTGAAAATTTTACCACATACACTTTGCAATTTAGAGAGCATCTAGTAACAATCTTAGGCAAAAATATGAATTTTAACCCCTTCATCTTGGCTGCCCAAAACAGCAAAAACCCATTTTGGCTTTCCTGGATTTTTAGGGGTTAAAGGCCGGTTCAAACTCTTCGAATTTTAACCAATAAGATTGCTCAATTTTTTCAAATTAAGGACTTGATATTAGGGCCCGACCCGAACTTCAGTTTATCCTATGTCGCATCCTATGTAGCACTAATTTGGCGCTAAAATGTTAGGGCCTTAGTGATGCAATAGGAACAAAGTTTACCAGGCCCAAATTCCCAACTTGGGCTTGAACTCTAGGCCAGGTTCGAGGCTGGAAAAACGTGGAATCCAAAATTCCCAACTTGGGCCTAAACTCTGGGCCAGATTCGAGGCTGGAAATACATAGAATCCGAAATACATAGAATCCACCCTCCAGCCACCCCCAGATTGTGTATAAAGTGGGCCTAATAATAACTCTTACCTCAGCCTGATCATTTTGATTCCTTGTGCAGGCCTGCCCACATGGGCATGGTAGACATAGATGCCAAAACATAAAGAACTGAAAGCGCGCATCCCACTGTTACCATTTTCCGCCAAACCAAATAAAATAAAGCGCTGATCCCACTAGTGGCATTAGACTTCAGTATTATAATCACACCACAGTAGTATGGCCAGCTCAAATGAGCACATTGGGGACTTCAGGGCTCCATTTAGGCGCGCAGTGCCAGCAGAATCTTAATTCTATGGTCCTCAAGTTTCATGCACTTGTGTCAAAAATGAACGCCCAAGAAAAAACTGTCTTGCTGCTGATTAAATGGCAGAATTAGTGTGAAAAGTTACATGAACTTCATACAATCATAAAGTATATGGACCAAAAAAATAAAACTTTCAAAATTATTTTGAATGTTTTGTGGATTAAGATGCTAACAGCCACTATTAGGATGCTAACAAAATTACATTCAAGTACACTGGAAACCAAGGGCTTATTCATTTCAGCTACTTCCACTCTCAGTTATTTGGGCACCTCGGCTCCTTCCCAGTTACAGGAGCTACTACCTTACAATCAAACGGCGCCGAGTCCACTGCAGGGGCGTATAAAGCTTGTGCTCTTCAATCAAGGTTTTCACCTTCCTCCGTTTCGCATTCGTTGCACTTCTCCACCT
Organism: Ceratodon purpureus; assembly: GCA_014871385.1. Lineage (NCBI taxonomy): Eukaryota > Viridiplantae > Streptophyta > Bryopsida > Pseudoditrichales > Ditrichaceae > Ceratodon > Ceratodon purpureus. Next base: position 7,351,474 of record CM026423.1, read on the forward strand.
GACTTCACGCACAGACTCACGTTGACCTTGGTGTCTGCTTCGGGAGCCTTTATTTTGAACTAGCAGCTACCTCTCTGCCGACAACACAGCATCTGTAGAAGAGTTTCCTGAAACATATATAGATGCTTTCAGGTATGTTGCTTGTGCCGAGGTTAAAATTTGGGTATCAGAAGATGTGGTGAAGTAGGGGTGCTCTGCAAGCTTCGATTTGCTAAGTTAGATCCAAAACCTCTCGACTGTCCATGTGAGCCATCCTTTTCTCTTTGAGCAAGTATGCATGCATCTGAACGCATCTGAGTTTTCAAGCTTTTGCAGTGAGTATTCTCGCGCATCTCGTTGGTGTTGTGTTGAGTTGGAGTAATGCTGGATAACTTGTGCACACATTCTAGGTTCTGGTCCATATGCTGGGTGGAGAATCCTCAAACCTCTAACTTGATGCGTAATCCCCAACTAGTTCGAAGTCTAATATCTTGCGCCAGAATTTTAAATCACTAGAGACTCGGAACAAAGGTCGTTGTGTTGTGCGGGTTCAAAAGACAATCTGGTCTAACTTGTCATTTTAGCTACTGGACAGTTGGTGGGCTGTGCACTATCCAGTGGCGTTTTGGGGTCTCTTAGCCTAGAGATAGCGTTCTAGGCACCACCTAATAACTTATTGTTTCCGTTGACATCTGGTTAACATCTGGAGTCAGAATCTGGATTGCTGGTGGATGTATGACTTTCTCTTTTGCAGGTGCGGCCGTCTAGAACACGTGCAGTTTGCAGTATTCATTTCCCTGCGTTTTGCTCTCTGAACAGGTGCGGGATTAGAGACAGGGGAGTCGGGGACTCAATATATTGCTAAGAAGCGAAGCTCAATTGCTCTTGGAGCTATTTCTTATTGATCCTCTTATATGAGATGCACATCTACCATCGAGCAAAAATTATTTTTCGCTTATATCATTTTCGAGTGAGTGTTTGTTGACTTCGGCAAGTGAATCTGATTTTTCATCAATGACAAGTGAAGATATTCCTCCAACCGGTGTATTCGTAACTGCCTCTTCTAGCTCAGAGTGGTATCAGCATTTGGAACGTCATGGTAGCTGCCTACAACTCTATTCTCTTATGGTAAAGAAGCGCGAGTTGATTCATCAGCTGGGACCAAAAGGCATATCTGTTCTGCACAAAGGAGTGGAACATGGATGTGTCAAGTTGGTGAAGTTCATTTTAGTGAACATGTTTGATGATGTAGGTACTTGTACTTGTAAGGTGCATGGTCCAAATGATGCACGTCTGACAAGGGAGCAGTTGCTTCGTCAGACTTGTGAGGATGGGATCACGGCAGTGAACATAGCGGTGGTGAGTGGGAGTCCAAAGATGGTATTGCTTCTGAAATGGGCCATTGATAAGAACTTGGAAATTTTAGCACCAAGTGGAAACTTGTCACGGAAGGGTGAAGACACTCGCTCAGATGCCACTCGCTTGCTCATTCAAAGAGCCCAAAATAGGTTGACAAGAAATGCATTACTGTTCTGCCAGAAGGAGTGGAACCTGGAAGGAGAAGACATTCGGCGTCTGTTTGAGGATGCAGTCTCGGAAGAGTCTATTCCTCCGGCACCCATGGATCCATGCCCTCCAGACACGGCGGAAGAAATTAGGAAAGAAACGTGCAATCTGAGCGTCAATGTTCCAGAAAGCAGTATAGTGGTTCCAGAAGTGAAAGATCATACGATTGATCATATGTACGAAGCTACTTCGAAGGAAAGTATCATGATTCCGAAAGTGTATGCTCTCATCGAACGTATACTTGCAAATCCACCTTGTGTCCAAGAGAAGATCGACATGTTAATGGATGAGTGCAAGAAGAATGTGGACTTCGAGTTTGTACCAGTTCCACACGTCTTTCTGCACTTTCTTTTACATACCACATCCGTCAATGACCCACTTTCCTACAATGATAGTAGTCATGAGGAGATCTTCCAAACAATTGTGCGTGCGTGCTATGAGCATGACCGCAAGGAAGGAGGCAGCTCAGGGTCCATGGTGGCGACTCTGTTCAAGATTCTAGATCCCCGGGGTCGAACTATTCTTCATGCTGCTCTTGACAATACCCAACCAGAAATTATTGTGAACCTCTTTTCTTGGATGGATGGATTGGATCTCGGAATGTCTCCGGAACTGATAGGAGATTGTGTGAATGCCAAGGATGGTGCAGGTCGCACCATTCTTCACTTCTTCTGCACTCATCCTGAATATATTTACTGTTACCGAAAGTTTGGGAAGGATCTAAGCCTATGTAACGTTTGGAATATGGAGAAGTTTGATTGGGATACGGAGTTGTCCCCACTTGTTCCCTTGGAATTGGACACATTGAAAAACTGGTGTTTCCCACTTTATCGGAAGAAGCCACTGAGTTTTCCAGCGGGCGACGTACGACCAATTCATTTGGCAGTAACATTCAATGCAGTACATCCATTTACAAACATTTATGCAAAACAGAAACGTACTCTCCATTTTAATCCAAATAAGAGTTTTGATCTCTCTACTGTCGTCACTCCAAAGGATGGCATATACGCTTGTTTTGAATTTGGGCCATTACAAATAGCAGCATTTTTGGGAAGAACAACGATTTTAGAGGAAATTCTCAAGGTAAGATTATCTTTCATTACTCAAATTTCAAATGTTTTAATGTATGGTAAAATTGTTGTTTCCTTAAGCATGTCTTAGGTATTTTTATGAGTGCAATGCTTACAATATCATCATAAATGGATATTGGAAAAAAACTTGTTTTTTTGTATATTTCACTTTCGTAATTGTAGGATCTATTATATACATAGAATTATTATTTTTATTGAAGAACTAAGAATGTAAAATCCACTAACAGTAAAAAGAAAAGTGGTATTTGATGTGGAATAAGTAGATTGTAAGTTTTTAAAAGTAGAAGTGATATGTTTTTTAAGAATAAGGAATTTACTAATATCATTCTTTCGTATATACAGTGCAGGTCAAAAATCAAGACTATACATGATCTTGGACTTCGAAAGTGCCACAAAAACCATTTGCCAGCCATTCATTGTGCTGCATTATCAGGCCAAGTTGAAGCAATCCAAGGTATTCTAAAATTTCCTGTATATGACCCTTTCATTCAGCACAATATCATTAGTGAGGAAGGAACTGGACCCTGTCTTAAGCCCAACATCTACACCAACGAAGGGACTGCTTTACACCTTCTTTTGCAGAGAAAGAATTTCAACATTACAGTAAAGATATTTCAAACCTTAGCTCAACTTCATGTACTACCCAATTCCAAAGCCTACGCACTTCTTAAAAATGAGTTTTCCAAACTTCACTTTGATAAACATCAATCAAAGAACTTTTCGGCCACCGAAATTAGTTGCATCAACCTCCTTCTCCAAGCTGGCATTGACATATGGACTCCTCATTGTGAAACTGGAGAACTTCCCAATCCTGGACCTATGGCTAACGACCAGGCAAGACAATGGTGGTATGACAAAGTTGAAACTGAAGTGGTGTCTCGGAAGACAACCGTTAACAATGCTTGCAATGCGACCTCGGTCATTGCCACATTGGTGGCCACTGGCTCCTTCATTGGGCCTCTCCAGCCACCCCTTGGCTGGGCAAGTGATGGTTATGTCCACACCAACCTCATCCCAATGCGGGTATACTTGGTGTGCAACAGCATGTCATTCTACTTCTCCATTGCAAGCATCCTAATGGCGGTCCTTCCTGCCATTCCCATGCCCAAGGAGTCCCTCTACGATGAGCTTTTCAGAAGTCAGAGATGCTTGAAGGCTGCAGTATTGTTGTTGCTGGTGTCCATCATCTGCATACTGATCAGTTTTACATCTGCCAGCATTGCCGTGGTATCTTCAGAGCGGCGTGATAAGCAGCTTGTTGGTGCTTGTATAGCGCTTGGATGGATAGTTTGCATAGCGGTGCTGGTGATATACATCATACGTTTGCTACGGATGTTGTTTCACAGGAATGATCGGTTTAGAAGGTGGTTTGCAAAGCATATGAGCTTTTGAAGACTCCAAAGTGTAGTCCGGAGTTGACGCTTCGAATTCTATTTCGCTCTGGTTCCATACCGCTGAATCACTTGAATCATAATCAAACCTGAAGCTCATCTTTGATCTCCATTCATATGGTAACATGAAAAGGCGGATAATGTAAGCCCGGCCATGTTGCGATAATTTTGTCCAATACGAAACAGGACATTGACGGCGTGGAAGAGCTGCCAGACAGTGATATTCTTTGAGGCCAGGTGTTCCCTTGAATCCCTTCGACGACGCCTTCTTTCAACACCTTTGTAATTGGTTCTCACTGGTAAACTTTCTGTTCTTCAGGCAGTAGTCGTAGAGCAGTCTGATTGTTCAGTGTGATTTGTCTGGTTGATGGTGATGAAAACAGCTTTCCTAAGCTGCACAGTGTAAGGTCGTCAGAGCTGAGTGAGTTCTAGCAAAGAGGGCCTATGCCGATTGTAGTTGGCAACTTAATCTCCAAGTTGAATATTGAGTATCAGTAGTGATGAGATTCGTATTGCGTCTGTGAACGGGAAGACCAGGCGTGGCACTTCATCTGTTTGTTTGCCCTCTTTAATTATATTTAGTTATAGTTCCTTCATGCTCTCTGCAAATCCACGTCCAGTGTCGTTGTTGTATTTGTCACTTGGAAGTACTTTACACAAGAACACATTTATTGTTCATGGCAGTTGGATTCTAACTCGTAGACCTTGGCTCTCAAGTTGAGGGATGCACTACTGCCGGTCGACGAAAGCGGGATTTTGTACTCTTTGATAGTTGAATTGTGTGATCGTAATGTGATTCATGATTAGCTGGGACGTTTAAGCTTTAAGTAAGCTTAACAATGGTGCACCTTTACAACGCCAAGTCAAGAAAAGCTCAAACGGGTGGCACAGAACCCCAAGACCGAGAAATTGTTGATTAGAGGGACTGAAATAGGCCCTATCTGGGCAGCAATCAATCGGAGGGGTATTTAAATGACCACTGATACTACTGAAGAATTCAACTTTGTTCAGCGTATCATAAAGTCGCATGGAACAGCACACGGTGCCATTGTCACACTGCTTCAATAAGTTATCTGTGGTTCGCGTGGCATTTCAGTCCAAGCAGAAAGTTATAGCCCATGTCAAGCTACTATAAGTATGATCTGTGCATTGCATCTGCAGGTTTTGTGTTTGACAATCTAAGAAAATCAGCTGAATGTTGCGGTATAAGTGCCATGTATGAAGCTCTGGTATTGCCCACATCATTACAGTACACATTATTTTCAACTCACATATTTGCGTTTGATTAGTATATCTCTAATTAACGACACAAATGCAGTGCAATATTATCTGGTTTTGCGATCTTTTCAAAGGTTTTTGATCCATCAAAGTATTTGCATCAGGCTTCTGGCTTTGAGCACTGACCTAGATAGATTTATGTGCTCTGCTGCGTCGTTCTCGTTAGGACTCCTCGAATTGTACTGGTTTGTGATGCGGCTGAGGCGGGGGACGCTCTACGTCTCAGTTTCTGGCATCTGCACATACTGCCATTCTGTTTCTGAAAATGAGCCTTTCCGAACACAGAGAGAGCAAAGAAAATTTAGTATTTACATGTGACATGGTATCTCTGCACGGAATCTATCATAACATCGGTGACTTATAGTTTCTCCAACCTGCAACATCATTGCAAATAGGTCAAGTCGCACTGTCTGATGATTGTTGAAGACCCTTGGGTTCAGAGTTTCAGCTTGTTCCGGCCAAAGCTATTATAAGTTCACAAATGGTGATCAGTTCGCATCTGATTGGCACCCTACTTGAACAGGTCACAAGTCTGCAGCTGGAGATGACGGTTACAGACTTGTTCGTTTCTGAACATCCGAACTTTAATCCCTGCAGCATAGACTTATTTACATGATTCCTAGTACAGGTTTGCAATGAAAGTTTTCTTGATTCGAAGTGTACATTCAACTGGTTGACATAGTTTTTCCTGGCTGCATATCATACTCACTCTTTTACAGTAGCATTTAGGCCGTGTCTGCCAAACTCGGGTCGTTGGTACAAGTTGAACATTTACTTACAGGGAGATGTTGAGGACTTGCACTAATTAATTGCTTAATCCTCCTTTTATCTGAACCTAAGTCACTATATCATCGTCTGGCCTTCTCGAAGCCATGGAGGTGGTTAATTGGAGGTTTCTAGCTTGACAGCTGCAATGGTTCCACCTTGGAGGAGTTGAACTTAAGAGGGCAGGGTTAAGCTACAAACGCACCAAGTGATGAAGGTGCACAAGTCTCGTAGCGAAGATCTCTCCGAAGAAACAGATTAGTTCCTAAGCTTCCGTTGCGAATCTTGCTCCCAGAACCTCCATCGCTGTGTACGAAGGAAAGAGAATACTAAGTAAACGATGGTGTTATACCTTCGCTTGTTGTTGACCAGGTCGAAGAATGCTCGCAAATGAGTCAAATATACGCAGCATGCATTCACGTGCGGAATGACTGGAAGCATTTGAATTGATCAAATTCTTGTTCTGCTTGTCAATGCCATATTTCTTGGTCGATTTTTAGTTAGGTTACATCAAAGTGGTGTTGTGTACTTTTTCTGGGCCAAGTGTATATTTGCCCAATATGATGTGTAGGAAAGAAAAATTCAGGTGTACAATCTCTGACAGCGTCTAGAAGGCATATGATAGCCAATATGATTGAAAGCATTCAATTTTTCTGTTGTCTAAATTTAGAACACCAATTTTATGAATTAATTTTATATGTATCTGATTTGGTGGTCTTACAAAATGGATCTAATGAATTGAATTAAATTATACAATCTCTGAGCGTACTAATAAAAAAATCACAATCTAATAGATTTAATAAGTGGTACAAATGGAATCTAGTTATAAAAGACTTTAGCATCATTTACCAAAAAAAATCTTTTTCTATTTTTTATTATATATATATATATATATATATATATATATAATATATAATATATATATAATATATATATATATATTATATATATATATACGTATATATATATTTTATATTTTACATTTATATTTTATTTTTCCTTATATTTCAAATTCATTTCAAGTTCAAGTCTGTTGTTAATATTCTTGTACATTGTTTTCACATTTGATTATAATTTTGAGCACATGCTCAAACAACTTGTTACTTGTCATGATTTTCTAAGATATTTTTATTTAAAACATGATGGTTCAGTTTTGTAAATTATCTTTTCGATGGGCTAATTTTTTATGATTATAAATAAAATATAAAAATATATTTATTACTTAAGCCAAATCTTATCAGAGTATTACCCATACATCAACATAGTATTAAGTATTACAAAAGAATCTACAAAAGGTCCCTCTACAAACAACAACAACAACAACAACAACAACAACAACAACAACAACAACAACAACAACAACAACAACAACAACAACAACAACAACAACAACAACAACAACAACAACAACAACAACAACAACAACAACAACAACAACAACAACAACAACAACAACAACAACAACAACAACAACAACAACAACAACAACAACAACAACAACAACAACAACAACAACAACAACAACAACAACAACAACAACAACAACAACAACAACAACAACAACAACAACAACAACAACAACAACAACAACAACAACAACAACAACAACAACAACAACAACAACAACAACAACAACAACAAAAAAAAAAAAAAAAAAAAAAAAAAAAAAAACGAAGCAGAGAGGGGGAGGGGGAAGGGGAAGGAAGAGGAAGAAAGAAGAAAGAAAAATGAAAATCAATTTTATACAATATAGTAGGTGATAATATATATAATTATAAAATATCTTATCAGACAAATCAATACAATGTTAATATGTAGTAGTCTACTTTCAAATGGAGTGAGTAGTTCTATATCCTTAATCTTTGTCATGTGGATCTAGGTGTAGTTATAAATAATCTGATAATTTATTCATATTGGTTTGTTCTAAAGACCGGTTTCTCTTTGCCTTCTTTTCATCTTTAATATTAATGACACTAAAATTGAAATTTATGATTAGTATTGTTCATACAATAATAAAAATTTGTGACATTAATTATCCATTTAGTACACCATAAATTATTCACAAGCTACGATTTCTTTCTCGCTCTCTTCTTCTTCTTTCTTTCTCTCTCTTTCTCTTTCTCTTTATATAGTGTATATATAAAAAAACCAATGTTGATTATTTACACTAATTCACTTCTTCTGTATATGCGTTAATTTTTAAGTGACTATTTTTTCTAAAATACGTATGTATCTGAAAGATTGTATGTAATTTTTCAATTAAATGAAGGGACATGCCCGGGGACATGTTGCCCGCTAAGTCTTAGGGTTCATTTAAAACAACAATTGCGGGATAGCTAGGATTGATTTCATTAGATTTTGGGTTTTATAGCCCCTATTTCATCATCCAATTAATGTTAAAAATAGATAAAACTCAAAATAATCAAAATGTAAGAATTAGAGTGCAAAAAACCATTTATATAAAACTGTTTATCAATAAGTAATCACTTGATCCAATCAATCAAATTAATTTTTAATTTTTAGAAAATCAAAATTATAATAGTTAAATCTTTAAAATTTAATATTTAAATATTTTCATTATAAAATTTATCATAACATTATTTTATTAAATTATTCAATGAATAAAATAAATAAATAAATAAAACAAAAATGAGTGAATTCAAAGGTTCTTGCTTCATTGTGGCAATTGGAATCAAGTTCTCATTTTTGACAGAGTTTCCATCACTTACAGCTTTGTTCAATGTAGTAACCACGTTGTCTACATTCTGGCAGAAACAACCACCAATCAAATAGTGAAAATGTCTGGAGTCTTGCTTCAAGGCCTTTACAATAAAAGCCAAAGTACAAAGGCCATCACCTCCCATCAAACCTACATAGTTATATTTTTTTGAAATTTTTGGTACAAAACAGTAGTCTCTTAACTAAAACTTGGTCATCTATTTTTGAGCAATTCAAACTTTCTTTGAGAAGCCAGAGATATCCTATTCATAGGTCTTGGTCTTTGAGCTTCATACCAAAACAGGCCAAACACTTTAGTGTATGTTTTGAGCCCAAAAGTTGGGACTCTTAGCTTGTGGTCATAACAATAACTTAACAAAATTCATGGTATTTTTTAAAGACTCAAGTTAACTAAGGGCATTTGCACCGCAAGGTGTTTTTGCCCCGCCAGCCTTAAATATAAAGGAAAGTTGGCGTTTAAGTGCCCCATCGAGCCATAAATGGCATTCGTGCAACACATAAATCCAAGGCGCCTCACCCTTCAAAAGCTAATTTTTCTAAATAGTTATAGGACCTTGCGACTATTCTTCCTCCCCTCCAAAGTAGTATTTTTGTAGTTCATTATGTCTTGAGGGTTAGCTTTTAAATCAAAGATTATTTTTGGTCCAGGAATGTCAAGGTAATTAAGGTTCAAATAAACGCAAACAAGAGATTTAAACATAAAGAATTACCAAAAGTATAGTTAAACTTAAATTTTGTAACTTCTCAAAATATTTGAAGTACCTCAAATTAATTAAATGCTTAGAAATCATAAATGAATAGATATAAATTTAAAAATAGATATCCCGTTGAATAGATCAAATATCTATTATTATTATTATTATTATTATTATTATTATTATTATTATTTGAGACAGCTAGAACTCTTTAAAGATGATTTGGAAAATCCAAAAATAAAAGTTAAAGATCCAAAGATGAAATTTAAAGATCCAAAAATGTGTATGTAAGTATACATTGATAGATTATGAAAATATTTTTTGATATCATATGATAAAATAAAATTTGTAAAAATCATTAAGAGATGATATTTAAAAAGTAAGAAATGCATATATATTAAATCATGAAAAACATATAACTTATAAAATATGAAAATACATACAATTCGTAGAATATGAAAATATATAGAATTATAGAGCATAAAAATATATATGTACAAAGTATGAAAATGTATGATGATTGGTCAATAACACAAAATATAACTTAGATTTATATCAACTAAATATAATTATATTATCAACATACTACGGCTCTGAATATTACTAGAAGTTGATTAACTAATACTAAAACAAAAACTATATTTAAATTTAGAATAAGTAGAGAATGAAAGTAATCTTAAAATTAGATTGTATTATAAATTTTCAAATTTACCATTGAAGTTTTATGGAGGTGCCTTAGAAAATTGATTTGAACTAAATTTTTCAACAAAGGGCAACCCCGAGAAGAAAATTAGAATAATGATTCAAGTTTAATCAATGTCTTGCAATTTACAGAAAGGTATAAACTTGGAAATGTGCACCAAATAGGATACGGAATTTTTTGAGATGGGGCTCTGAATTTCCATCCAATTCATCCCTTCTATAAATTCCTACAACAATCTCTTCAACTTCCATATCAAGTATTCTTTTTGCAATGAAATTTTTACCATTTGTCTCAAACAAAACAAAACAAAACAAAACAAAACAAAACAACACAAAACAACACAAAACAACACAAAACAACAACATCAAAACAAACAAAAAAAAAAAAAAACTTCTAGATAACGGGCTTTTTGAGGGATTGTTGGGCACATGCTCTAAAGGCCAATTTACACTTGGACCCGGATTAAGTGCCCGTCCAAACTCTTCAAATTTTAACCCCTTAAGGACAATCTTCCACATTTGGGCTTTTTTAGAATTCGGGCATGTACCTCTGACTTCAATTTAAGTTGAGATTTTTTGAAACTTTTTGTGAATGTTTTCCATAGCAAGAACTTTGAGGGAATCTATTTTTTTTTTTCAATCACACATTTAAAAAAATAGTAATCGTATTTGAAGTGAAATTTGGTGTTCGGCGGGTAGTTTGGGTAAGCATGCTAAATATATTTGTTACCTTTGAGATTTTTTCTATAAATACTTCATGATGTCATCTTTGATATTTTTTAAAAAAAAAACTTCTTACAGTACAAAAGGTTCACTCTACAAAATATCAAAGTTACCTTACTGTTTTGGAAAATGTACTAAAAAAATATCTTCTTTCCTTCATAAAGTTAGAAAATTCGTTTTTTTAGGTTTTTTCTTTTTTCACTTAAAGTATGGACATCAATCTTTACTTTGACCGTTTAGATTGGGACTTTATAACATAATGGAATTTCTAGGAAAGAAATATGAAATAGCATTCTTTTGCATTCAACTTAATAAAAATATTGTTTTCAACATGCTACACTTGTCTTTTGTGTGTAATTGTTTTTGTACAATTACGTGACATAGTCATCTTTGTCATGCACCAAAAATGTCAAAATCCATAATTCAAAAAATCTAAGGAAAAAATAGTTAGAGTATGTCAACCCAAATAAAAATTGTGTAAAAAAAATTAGTTTTTAAATTTCAATCACATTAATCATCTAATCTCTAGGGTTGATTAAGATGAAATTCATTGAGTTATTTATGACAATAATCTATTTTAAGATCTTACGGTTAGAATTACAAAATAATGATTTTATATTCATTCATGCTTTTTACTTTGGAAATGGCAGTTTTGAAGCGTATTTGGTGAAACATAATCAAGGAACTTTAGCGGTTAACTAAGAGCATCAGTTGATTTTTTCAAATGGGGCCAAGGACTTGATACTAGGACTTGACGAGAACTTCAATTTATCTTATGGGGCATCCTGCGTGGCACTGTTTCCGCACCAAATTGTTTGGACCTTAGAGCATCCCTAGTGGACTTGTAAGCCCTTAAACCTCCATCTGATTTCATCTGGATTAGAGGCTTAAGGGTCCTCTAAGCTCCAAGTAGTGACTTCTAAAACACCTTTCTCATCCAAGCCGCAATCTCTAAAGGGTAAAAGATCTCTAAATTTCAAGCTCTCATCTTTCTATCTTCTTTCCACTACACTTGGGTTTGGATTTCTTTCGCAACTTGTTAATCCCTAAAGGTCCAGGAAACCCGATTTGGGTTTTTGCTATTTTGGGCAGCCTAGTTGAAGAGGTTAAAAGTAATATTTTTGCCTAATATTTTTATTGGAAGCATAGCCAAGGTATGGGTATCACATTTTGTCAAGACTAATTACTAACTAGGTGATTTTTGGTTGAAACATCCAAAGTTCATCACTATTTTCCATTTTTATCAATTACAAAGAATAAAAAATCATTTAAAAATACTGTACATGTAATTGGGATGAAGATGCACATCCCCAAGAAAAAAAATTATTAAAACTTTTTATTTTTGGATCATTGAACCCTCTACAGTAAATTGCATATTGGTGGGGTTTGCACGCATCATGGTGCAAGAATTATTAATTATTTATTTGTCAAACTAACTATTTTATATAATGCACAAGTACATGTAAGTCATATCTAAAAATGGTATCAAAATGCGATCATTTGATGAATCGAATGATTGTTTATGAGGATTTTGTGTAATTGGCACACAACTTACTTTTTCCACTAAAATACCTATTAAAAAGTCTTAATATTCTTCAATGCGAATGAATTTTTTTGTTTAGTAGGCAACAAGTGCTTTGAATTGAAACCGCATTTGGCGTTCTCATACTTAACTTTATTTAGAAGATGGACATGTTGGACACACTTGCATGAGCTAAAATTGTACTTGGGACAACTTTTTGGACACCCTTAGCTTAACTTTACCCTCGATGCTCCCTTTACCGCAAGGTGTACGTGGTAAAATTTTCAAAGTCTAATTCCAATTTTAGAACCTTCATCTAGAAATTTTAGGTTTCAAGTCCAAAACGGGCAGTTTAAAATTAGGTTTTTTTTCAATTTTTTAAAAAAAGTATTTTCATAACCAAATCATTACTTGAAATCCAAAGTGATCCAAGCCAAAAAGTTTACCAATTTTACAAGGGCAGCCTCCAAAAATTACATGAACAAGCTTCAAAGTTTTCTGTAATTTTACAATTTTTCCTTTCAAAAATTGTCAAAATTTGAGATTTAGGAATTTTTCAATTTTTTTTTCTTCCAAAATTTACAAACAGTTCATAGATGTAACTTTTCACCGTTCACTTTTTTTCCAAACCAAAAACATTTAATGTTATTTAAGTTTTACCATATTGACGATTTTGTACCCGCTTTTGGAAAATAATTTGCATGAAGGCCAAATTTTGGAAAATAATTTGCATGAAGGCCAAAAAATCAAAATAAGTCTTCAAAATTCTGCATGGAGGTGCTCAACTTAGTTACCTACATGGAAAAAAATATGAGCAAAATGTTTGGGGTAGCAATCATCAAGTCTTCTTTGGCACCATTTGGACTATGCCTTTCGAGGAAAGCCAAAAAAAAAAAAAAAGTGAACTTTGAACGTTGAAATCTCACAAATAGTAAAGATCCAACAGTTGAAATTTGAGATGGTGTTATTGCAAGTAGTTAGGTTGAAGATCTTACGGTTGGAAAGACCAGAAAAGCAAATTTTATTGGAAACATACATCAATTTCCATACGGTGGTCAAAATTTGCAGTTTTCAGTTTTGGAAGTGCCAAAATACCTTGGACCTTTAGGGGTTAAAAAGTTTCACAACAACCAAGTAAAGAAATCGTTTACAGATCACCTTTAATGGAGGACCAAAATTCCACTCAACCTGTAATTGTGATGTAATTGTCCATCAAAAGCCCTTTAAGGGTTTACAGTAAGGCCACTACTGGGGATGCTCTTAGTGATGCAATTGGGACAAGGTTTTCCCTGGTCCAAGCTCCCAACTTTGGCCTGAAATCTAGGCCGGATACGAGGCTGGAAAAACGTTGAATCTGCCCTCCGGCCACACCAGATTGTGTATAAAGTGGGCCTAAGAATAATCAGCATGATCATTTTGATTCCTTGTGCAGGCCTGCCCACATGGCCATGGTTGACATAGATGCGTAGGCCAAAACATAAAGAACTGAAAGCGCGCATCCCACCGTTACCATTTACCGCCAAACCAAATAAAAAAAGATGACATTAGACTTGTGGCATTTAGACTTCAGTATTATAATCACACTACAGTTGTGCAGCCAGCTCAGATGAGCATGGGGACAACTGTTCAGGGCTCCTATTAGACGCATAGTGCCAGCAAATTATTAATTCTACGGTCCTCAAGTTTCATGCACTTGTGTCAAAAAGAACGCCCAAGAAAAGGTCAATTTCTTGATACCACACTGCAAAATCTCTTTTAAATTCCATTTTAAGTACAATTTTCTTTTTGATTTGCTTTAGCTTTCTTTGGAAGAAATATATATCTCTTTAAGATGCTTGGTTTGGCATTCTAAAAACCCCATTTGATGCAATGGAGTAAAAAATATTAGCAAACTTCTCCCAAAATAAAACCAAGCCCGAGGGGCTGGGTTGACCTTCAAGGATTAAATGGCATAAATAGTGTGAAAATGTACACAAAGGTCAGACAATCATAGAGTATATGGACTCAAAAAAATAAAAATTTCAAATCTGTTTTAAGTTTATTGTGAATTTTCATGGATTAAAATAAAAATTTCTAATGGCCATTATTAGGAGGCCGCCAAAATAATATTCAAGTAAACTCGAAAACATGGGTCTTCTTCATTTCAGCTATAGTTGATTGTCCTAAAACCAACAACTTAAGTAATTATGGATATTTTTAGCAGTGGTAAATTCTAAAAAAGATATGCGAGGCTCCGAAATAGGATTTCAGAATGATTGGAAAAACATGCAACAAGAAATATGCATTTTTGAATTTTCTACAGAATTCCAAAGTACAAAGTAACATGTGACCCAATTCCGGTCACATGCTCTGGTGTACAAATCGCTTCTAAGTCCCGACTCAATGTAACAATATTTGTTCCTAGCGAACTGCACTGAATTTTTCTTTCCTTAGGGCAGTGGTTGGTATTAGGACAACCAATACTTCCACTCTCAGTTATTTGTGAAATTAGGCTCCTACCCAATTTTAATTTTTAAATTTTTTTAAATTTTTTTTGTTTGTTTTTTTTTTCCATTTCCAAAACAAATAAAGGAAGAAAGATAACAACATACAACCCCGCCAGCGAAACGGTAGACAAGTAGACCTGACTAATGGAGCTAAATCTAGCACCACAAAGATGCCACCAAGGTTGGATGCCATCCCACTAGGCAAACAATTATGCATTCCCAATTACTGGAGCTGCCACCTTACAATCGAACGGCGCCGAGTCCACTGCAGGGGCGTATAAAGCTTGTGCACTTCACTCAATGTTCTCACCTTCCTCCGTTTCGCATCCGGGACTGCTCTTGCGAGGACGTCGTCTTCGCACTTCTCCACCTGACTTCACGCACAGTCTCACATAGACCTTGGTGTCTGCTTCCGGAGCCTTTGTTTTCAGCTAGCAGCTACCTCTCTGCCGTCAACACAGCCTCTGTAGAAGAGTCTCTTGAAACATAGATGCTTTCAGGTATGTTGCTTGTGCCGAGGTTGAAATTTGGGTATCAGGAGAGGTGGTGAAGTAGGGGTGCTCTGCAGGCTTCGATTTGCTAAGTTAGATCCAAAACCTTGCGACTGTACATGTGAGCCATCCTTTTCTCTTTGAGCAAGTATGCATGCATCTAAACGCATCTGAGTTTTAAAGATTTTGCAGTGTGTAATCTTGCTTCTCGTCGGTGTTGTGTTGAGTTGGAATAATGCTGGATAACTTGTGCGCACATTCTGGGTTCTGGTCCATATGCTGGGCGGAGAATCCTCAAACCTCTACTTCATTCGTAATCGCCCAACTAGTTCGAAGTCTAATATCTTGCGCCAGAATTTTAAATCACTAGAGACTCGGAACAAAGGTCGTTGTGTTGTGCGTGTTCAAAGGACAATCTGGTCTAACTTGTCATTTTAGCTACTGGACGGTTGGTGGGCTGTGCACTATCCAGTGGCGTTTTTGGGTGTCTTAGCCTAGAGATAGCGTTCTAGACACCACATGAAAATGAACTTCTTGTTTCCGTCGAAGGTTGACTTCTGGAGTCAGAAACTGGATTGCTGTTAGATGTATGATTTTCTCTTGAGCAGTTGCGGCCGTTTAGAACACGTGCAGTTCGCAGTATTCATTTTCCTGGGTCTTGATTTCTGAACAGGTGCGGGATAAGAGACAGGGACTCAATATATTGCTAAGGATCGAGCTCTATTGTTCTTGGAGCTATTTCTTACTGATTCTCTTATATGAGGTGCTCACCTGCCATCAAGCAAAGAATTATTTTTGCTTGTATTAAATTTCGAGTGAGTACTTGTTGATTTTGGCACGTGTATCTGATTTTCTCATCAATGGGAAGAGGAGATGTTCCTCCAACGGGTGTCTTCGAAACTGCCTCTTCTAGCGCAGACTGGTATCGGCATTTGGAACGTGATGGTAGTTGCAAAAAACTCTATTCTCTTCTAGTAGAGAAATACGAGTTGATTCATAAACTGGGACCAAAAGGCAGAACTGTTCTGCACAAAGGAGTGGAACATGGATATGTCAAGTTGGTGAAGTTCATTTTGGTGAATATGTTTGATGAAGAAGGTACTTGTACTTGTAAGGAGCATGGTCCAGACGTTCCACGTCTGACAAGGGAGCAGTTGCTCCGTCAGACTTGTGAAGATGGAATTACGGCTGTGCACATAGCGGTGGTGAGTGGGAGTCCAAAGATGGTATTGCTTCTAGAATGGGCTATTGATAAAACCAAGTTGGAATTGAAACAGAAAACAGTGTTACGGAAGGGTGAAATACCTTCACGCAGGAAAAATGACAACGGAATTCGAACAAGGTCAGCGAGGGAAATTAAGGAATGTGAGGGAGGAGCAGGAAACGGGAAATTGGGGGAGGATGTAGTGAGCAAAGAGCAGACTAGTTCTTCTTTCACTAGCATATCCCTGAAAGAGGTGGAAAGAGGATCGAAGTGTGTCAACAATTTAGCGAGGGACTTGCCGGTTCCAGACGTGAAAGATGATTCAATTGACGGAATGTATGAGGAAGGTTCAGAAAAAAAAAATAGGATACAGAAAGTGTATAATTTTATGGAACAATTTCTTGGAAACCCACAATCTTTTGGCATTGATCCGACAATCCAAAAGCCTATCGACACGTTAAAGGATGAGTGCGAGAAGAATGTGGAGTTCGAATTTGTACCAGTTGCACACGTTTTTGTACACATCGTAGTACGTTCTCAATATTCAGAATTCTCGTCGGAAATTTTTAGAGCAGTGGTGTGTGCGTGCAATGAGTGTGACGTCCGTGAGGGGAGAGAGAAGGGGTCCATGGTGGTGACTCTGTTCAGGATTTTAGATCCCCGGGGTCGAACGATATTTCATACCGCTCTCGACAACGTCAACGGAACATGCTGGATGTCGACCCTCTTAACGTGGATGTTACAGGATCTTGAAATGTCTTCCGAAGTGGTATGGCAGTGTGTGAATGCCTATGACGGTGCAGGTCGTACCATTCTTTACTACAGCTGCATCCAAGATATTTATGTCCCTTCTAGTATTGAACGGGTGAGCAGACTGGTCGATTGGGAAGCGAAATTGTTCCGACCTCTACAATTGTACAAATTAGAAAAGTGGCTCTATCCGGATTCTGAATTGGAATGGATACCTGACTTTTTTAGAGTGCCCGAAATATGGCATATACACCCTATTTACCTCGCACTATTATTCAATAAAGTAAAGCTATTCAAGAGCATTTTTAAAAATTCCAAGTATCCAACGCCGATGCCCTTTGATCAGTATAGTTTGGGACTATTACAAATTGCAGCATTTTTGGGAAGAACATCAATTTTGGAGATAATTCTTAAGGTAAGACAACTTCTTTTAATTTAAATTCAGTTCTTTTTTTTTACATTTACTAGTTGTATGTCTTTTCATTGAGAATATTTTTATTATTGCTATAAGTAAATATAGCATTGCATATAAAAAGAACTAATATTTTATATCATCTTTGATAGATATATGATTACCTAAAAATATAGATATAATCAAACTATATTTTTTTTGGCAAAGATCTGCATAAAAGAAAGTTTGATATACTTTGTAAAAAGAAATTGATTTAAGAATATCTTCGTACAATATTTCAGTCTATATGAATTGAAGGAATGTGCACCTTTTAAATGACAATAGTTGATATTATTGTTTTATCTATCCAGGAGAAGACTAAAATCAATGATGTAGTCGATCAAGGACTTGGAAACGCTCGAAATGATGAGATGGAAAGGTTGAAGATGTTGGATATGATGCCGGCCATACATTGTGCGGCATTGTCATCCCAAGTCGAAGGACTCCAAAGTATTCTCAATTCTCCTATGTATGATCCTATCATTCAACATGAGACTTTGCGACATTATATTGATACGGAAGAGTATGGTGAAGGGAGTGCCTTACATCTTCTTCTTCAAAAAACAAACTTCAACAACATTGTAAAGAAGCTTCAAACCTTCTCTCTACTTCACGTACTACCCAATTCCTCAACATATGCACCTTTGAAGAAAGAGTTTTCGAAGCTACACTTTGATGAACATGAACCAAAGGACTTTTCAGCCAACGAAATCAGCTGCATCAACTTGCTCCTCCAAGCTGGCATTGACATATGGACACCTCATTATAGAACCAAGGAACGTCCCAATCCTGGACCCATGGCTAACGACCAGGCAAGACGATGGTGGTATGACAAGGTGGTATCTGAAGTGGTGACTCAGAAGACAAGCATCAACAATGCATCCAATGCAACCTCTGTCATTGCCACATTGGTGGCCACAGCCTCCTTCATTGGGCCTCTCCAACCACCCCTTGGCTGGGCAGGTGATGGTTATGTCCACACTAGCCTGATCTCAGTGCGGGTTTACTTGGTGTGCAACATCTTGTCATTTTACTTCTCCATCGCAAGTATCCTGATGGCGGTCCTTCCTGCCATTCCCATGCCCAAGGAGTCCCTCTACGATGAGCTCTTCAGAAGTCAGAGATGTTTGAAAACTGCAGCTTTGTTGTTGCTGGTGTCCATCATCTGCATACTGATCAGTTTTACATCTGCAAGTATTGCCGTGGTATCTTCAGAGCGGCATGATAAGCAGCTTGTTGGTGCTAGTACAGCGCTTGGATGGGTAGTTTGCAGTGCGGTGCTAGTGATATATATCATACGTTTGCTACGGATGTTGTTTCACAGGAACAATCGATTTAGAAGGTGGTTTGCAAAGAATATGATCTTTTGAAGACTCCACAGTGTAGTCCAGAGTTGACGCTTTGAATTCTGTTTCACTCTGGTTCGATACCGCTGAATCACTTGAATCGTAATAAAATCTGAAGCTCATCTTTGATCTCCATTCTTATGGTATCATGAAAAGGCGAATGATTTAAGGGCCATGTTGCAATGATGTTGTCCAATACGAAACAGGACATCGACGGCGTGGAAGAGCTGCCAAACAGTGATATTCTTTGAGGCCAGGTGTTCCCTTCGACGACGCCTCCTTTCAACACCTTTGTATTTAGTTCTCATTAAATTTTCTGTTTTTCAAGCAGTAGTCTTAGAGCAGTCTGCTTGTTCAATGTGATATATCTGGTTGATGGTGATGATAACAGCTTTCCTAAGGTGCACTGTGTAAGGTCGTCAGAGCCGAGTGAGTTCAAGCAAAGAGGGCCTATGCCAATTTGTGATTGGCAACTTAATTTCCAAGTTGAATATTGAGTATCAGTGGCGTTGAGATTCGTATTGCGTCTGTGCACGGGAAGACCAGGCGTGGCACTTAATCTGTTTGTTGGCCCTCTTTAATTAGGTTTAGTTATAGCTCCTTCATGCTCTCTGCAAATCCACGTTCAGTGTCGTAGGTAATATTTGTCACTTGGAAGTATTTTACTTGAGAACACATTGCATTGTTCATGGCAGTTGGATTCTAGCTCGTACACCTTGGCTCTCAAGTTGAGGGATGCACTACTGCCGGTCGACAAGAGCGGAATCTTGTACTCATTGATAGTTGAGTTGGATATGGATAGTACTGACCACCCAAGACCTAGCCTTGCACAACCGAAACTAATTCAAAACGATTCAGCTGTCCGCTGAGAGTGAAGCTGTAAGGGACGAACTTGCAAGTACTGTTCAAAAGATTATCTTGGAAGTAGATAAACTTGCAAATACTGCTCTCTGTTTATTTGAGTTGAATTGTGTGATCGTAATGTCATTCATGTTAGCTGGGTCGAAGCTTAAGCTTAACAGAGGTGCACCTTTTACAACGCCAAGTCAAGAAAAGGTCGAACGGGTGGCACAGAACCCCGAGACTGAGAAATTGTTGATTTGAGGACTGAAATAGGCCCTAAATGGGCAGCAATCGATCAGAGGGGTATTTTAATGGTGAATCTACTGAAGAATTCAACTTTGTTCAGCTTATCATGAAGTCGCATGGAACAGCACACTGTGCCATAGTAACACTGCTTCATTAAGTTATCTGTTGTTCGCGTGACATTTTAGTCCAAGCAGAAGTTATGGCCCATGTAAAGCTACGACAAGTATGTGTGCATTGCAGATTCTGCAGGTTTCATGTTTGACAATGTAAGTAAATCAGCTGAATGTCGCGGTATAAGTGCCATGCATGAAGCTCTGGTATTGCCCACATCATTGTACACATTATTTTCAACTCACATGTTTGCGTTTAATTATATCTCTGATTGACGACACAAATGCAGTGCAAAAGTATCTGGTTTTATCTATCACTTCAAATTATGGTTTTTGAAACATCAAAGTATTTGCATTCGTCCTTGACAGGCTTCCTGCTTTGAGCACTGACCTAGATGGATTTATGTGCACTGCTGCGTCGTTTTCGTTAGGACTCCTCGAATTCTACGGATTTGTGATGCGGCTGAGGCGGAGGACGCTCTACTTCTCAGTTTGTGGCATGTGCACTGCCATTCTGTCTCTGTAAATGAGCCTTTCCGAACACACAGAGAGCGACGAAAATTTAGTGCTAACATGTGACGTGGATCTCTCCACGGAAATCACCACATCATTATAGTATTTCCAACCTGCAACATCATTGCAAATAGGTCAAGTCGCTGATCTGTCTGCTGAGTGTCGAAGACCTTAGGGTTCAGAGTTTCAGCTTGTTCCGGCCATAGCTAGTATAAGTTCACAAACGGTGATCAATGTGCATCTGATTGGAACCCTACTTGAACTTGTAGATTACAAGTCTGCAGCTAGAGATGAGGGTTACAGATTTGTTCGTTTCTGAACATCCGAACTCCAAACCCTGCGACTTATTTACATGATTCCTAGTACAGGTTTGCAAGGAGAATTTTCTTGATTCGAAATGTGCATTCATCTGTTGACATAGTTTTTCCTGGCTGCATATCATACTAACTCTTTTACAGTAGCACTTAGGCCGTGTCTGGCAAATCGTTTGGTTGTCGTTGGTACAATTTGAACATTTACTTACAGAAAGGTGTTGAGGACTTGCACTTATTAATAGTTTAATCCTCCTTTCATCTGAAGCGAGGTCACTGTGTCGTCTTTTTGCCTTCTCGAATTAGCCATGAAGGTGGATAATTGGAGGTTTCTAGCTTGGCAGCTGCAATGGTTCCAGCTTGAAGGAGTTCAACTTAAAGAGGGCAGGATTAAGATACAAACGCACGAAGTGATGAAGGTGCATAAGTCTCGTAGCGAAGATCTCTTCTATTCAAAGGAACAGAATTGTTCCTACGCTTTCGATGCGATCCTTGCTTCAGGAACCTCCATCGCAGTGTACGAAGGTAAGAGGATAGCTACATGGTGTTATACCTTCGCTTGTTGACCAGGTCGAAGAATGCTCGCAAATGAGTCAAATACATGCAGCATGCAATCCGGTTTGGAATGACTGGAAGTATTTGAGTTGATGAAATTGGTGTTCTACTTGTGAATGACATGTTTCTCGGTCGATTTTCAGTTAGTTTATATCAAAGCGGTGTACTGTACATTACATTGTTTTTTTTTTCTTGATGGTCTAGATTCAAGAACAAGTAGGCGTGGCAAGGCTCGCTTCCTGCATGATCGTTAACTATCGTTGTAATGTTCACATAGTTAAATAAGTTCCTTACTACTCCTATCAACTTGCTTTCTTTCTAGTTGCCCAGAACATCATGGACACTCTGAACTACTTGTTTTTTCTCCGATGGTTTCTTTCTTTGACACAGGACTAGAATAGACATTCAATAATGTCAGATTTCAATTCATCCCTTCACTTACATCAGTGATTCAGAACATATCCTACAACCTGAACGAATCTGGATTGAATATCTGCAAAACCTAAGGCTCAAAACATATAGATTAGGTAAATCTCGAGACTGAGATTTAGTTAGGCCACACACGCCTGCTGCAGCTGATCTGCAGCAACGTGCCAGGGAACTACATTTAATCGGTGCAGATGCGAGTCCTCGATATTGGCGGATCACTTCAGGCTCAACTCAGTCACATGGTCCACATCTTACATCCAGAATACTGGAACTTGGCATCTAGAGGCACTCGATCATTGATTACGCAACACCATACATCCGTTCTTGTCATTGAGCTGTAAATCTTAGACAACTTCGTGCCGTCGCCTGAAGTGCCTCGACGTTTTGGAGTTTGCACGCGCAGGTGGTAGTGACGCTGGGCAGATGGAGCGTTGTGATGCCATTCTTGACGACCTGAAGGTGCAAGTCCCACTTTTGTGATCTCCGTGAGGAGTTCGAGGGGGCACTTAGAATTTTGTATCTCTTGATAAACCTTCATCAAGTGGAAGCAGCGACAGTTTATTTGAAAGACATACTAGATTTATTTGTAGAGGCACCTGATGTTTGACTTGGATATTATGAGCTTTGATTAAATATGATATGATTTATTCACTCTAAATGTGTAGTAGACATGGAAAAGCTTGGCGATCTCACCATTTTGGGCTTGTAAGAGCTTAGTGGTCCCTGACTCCCTAAACATAATGAAAATTAGTTTTTGATGGCAAAACTAGTATTACTTGACTTTTGATCAGACCACCAGGTTCATACACACCAAATATAGTGATACCACCACAATGTTCCATAGCTTCCAACTATTTGGAATAAAAAATAATAATACACTAAAGGTGAATGTACAGTGGGGTATCAATCAAAATGTTGTATTTTAATTTGTAGTGAGAAAAATTTGTGTACCACTGACTTTGAAAGCCTCCCAAGAGCTCAAAAATTGGTAATTTATCACAAAAATTTTACCAAAGAATTATCTTTAAGTAAATATATGTATGCCAAATTTCAAGGCCAAAAGATTCACCTAAAAAACTTTTTATGTTAATAATATATGATAAAATTTTCAAGGACAAAAGGTTAATACAAAAAAAATATAAAAAATCTACCAACATGTGTTGTTGTGGGAAACAATGGGGGAAACCATTTCATTGCTACCAATAGTTGAGAAATTGTCTATTTACCATGAAATTTTGGGCACAACATGCTCTTTATGTAGTGCTCCTAGGTATACAACCTTCAGCTGAATTAATAATAGATAAAATCATTATGCCCAGAAGTGAATCAGGAGCTAATAATTCGGCCTGACTACGATTGATCCACCTGAATGAAGTCATGCCTCGATTACCTGACATCATGCCAAAGTAGACAGATTTTCTGAATTACACTGCATTGGAGAAGGTGTACAAGACGGAAACCAATAGTACCACCAAGATTACACACAGAACGGCAACTCCAGGATCCTAGAGTGAATTCGGAACCAAGCCGCAATGCCATCCCACACACACCCCCACAAATATAGGTCCCATACATTAACGTCGAAATAACATAGAATAGTTTCAGAAGTCTTAGAAAATGTTAACGGTTCAAATTGACTAATCAAATGCATACAACTGGGACAATTCAGCAACTTTAGCTGGAGAAGTCCTTTCAAGGATGGTATCAATTGAATTATGTACAGTAATTTTACATACTCCATCACAGCCAGAATAATGGGGTCCTCATATAGAACAGGCTGTGACCTCCTCTCTACAACCTCACCAGTGGTATATATATGTTCATGAATTCCGAACTGCTCCCATCTCCAACAAAACCCAAGGACAGTCTTGCTTGCATTCTTCCGAGACATTTCTGTCTGACTGCCTGAACCAAAGTATGATTCAAAGGAAAATTTGGAGCACGTTTCACTAACCCTCTCCAGCCATATCTACAAATCTGAAATACGAGAGCATCTTAGCTAATCTGAGATGTCCCGGGCTGAAGCCAACGGATTGCAAGCCGAAATAAGCTTCTGAATGCTTGGATAAAATGATGCTGCAAAAAATTGACTTGCACCAATCACCTGTGCTATCGAGTCTCAACACAACGGGGAGGAACCAGCTGAAGGGATGAATGAGCACCAGAATAGAATTGTAGACCACCCACACTCGTAATGAAGGTTAAAAGAATCCATAAGTCGGACAAAGGACGTTAGGACAAACACCTCATTGACCAGAGAGCATAATCGAGTGCCCGACCATCTTCAAGTGCCTTTCAAAAAACCATTCTCTTCCAAGTAGGCCAGCATTTGCACTGTCATCTCTTGCGGTGAAGCATACTCCCCATTCACAGCCTTCATCACAATCTCAGGTTCCTGGGGATCCTCATACGGATCATCCACACCCGTGAAACCCTTGATTTTCCCAGCCCGTGCAAGTTTATACAGCCCTTTCGGATCCCGTTGCTCACACACTTCCAAAGCCACATCCATAAACACCTCGATGAAGTCTCCAGGAGCCATCAGCTTCCTGCAAGCGTCTCTATCCTTCTTATACGGCGAAATGAAGCTCGCGATGCATATAACACCCGTATCAGCAAAAAGCTTCGCCACTTCGCCAACCCTCCGGATATTCTCGGCGCGATCTTCTGCACTGAACCCCAAATTATTGTTCAACCCATGCCGAACATTATCACCGTCCAAAACGTAGCTCAATTTCCCTCTCTGCAGCAGCGCATGGTCTAAGGTGCACGCTAGAGTCGATTTCCCTGACCCACTCAACCCTGTAATCCAAATCACGCACCCCTTCTGGTTCAGCATACGCTGCCGCTCCTCCCGCTTCACCATGCACCCCTCCCATGTGATGTTGGTGGACTTCCCGACCGTCGTCAACGGCGGCAAAATCAAACCTAAAAAAACCAATCGAGCACTCAAAACTCAACCCAATCATCTAAGCTCAACAAAACCCACTCAACAAAAAACCACCAAGACGGCAAAGAACCCAACAGCACATGCGAAACCACAATGCTGAACCACCACCAACCCATGTTCAAAACTTCCCCGAGCAGGCTCAAAACCCCAAATTCTCTCAGCATTGTTCCAAATTCACCCCAAAAAAAAGGGGCTGGTCCACTCTACCTGGAATGGCTCCCTCCACATCAGGACTCCTCCCATTCGAACTCGTGGACGCCGTGGTGAGATCCCCATTCGCACACCCGCACTCCTCCCCGCCCTTCTCCTGCTTCTTCACTTCCCCACGCCTCGCAGACGCATCACACCTGAACCTGCGCTCAACCCTAACCCAACCACGAAACCCACATCGCCCCTGCCTCCTCTCCCCTCCCCTCCAGCTCCCGTTCAATGCCACCAGCCCCCGGATGTCTAGAGCTCCAGAAGCTCCCACACACCCCTGCATCGTCTCCTCCCTGCAGATGTGAACTCAGCAAACCTACCGGGTTTCCTACTCCTACAACGTACCCCACTGGCATGCTCCAGAGAAAATTCTCAGATTACTGGTGATGTGTGCTGGGATGTGTGCTGTGATGTTTGCTCATGGTGAAGTCTGAAGAGGAAGATGTGCTGTGTTGCAACTTGCATGCAGTGGAGTTCTAGTGGTGCAGCTGGAGATGGTGATGAAGTTGGAGATGGAGATGGTGATGGTGATGGTGGAGATGAAGATGGTGATGGTGAAGATGGAGGTGGTGATGGTGATGAAGTTGGAGATGGTGATGGTGAAGTTGGAGATGGTGATGGTGAAGTTGGAGATGGAGATGGTGGTGAAGAAGTTGGAGATAGAGATGGTGGAGAAGTTTGGAGATGGAGATGGTGGAGAAGTTGGAGATGGAGATGGAGACGGAGATGGAGGTGAGTGAGGAGAGAAGGTGTTTGAGAAGGTGATTGAGGAAGGGGGAGGCCAATTATGGGAGTCTAAGTTGGGCATATCATTCAATGTATGTGTGTTCTTTTTCCTTTGATTGGCTTTTTTCTTCTTCACCACACTGATGGAAAAGGTTTTTCAGTAGTGGGTGTTACTGTTGTGGTGAGTGGAGGAAAGAACCAGCGATGTGTGATGGAGTTCTAAGTTAGTGAGAGTTGCTGATTGTTGGTAGATTGGTGTGTGGATGAGAGGTTCAGGTGCTGTTTCCTGCTTTGTGAGCACCGTTGCAGGGATGAGTGAAGTAACTCACCAAGCAGTTTTTTCATAGTGACACCCATCAAAGTAGCAGCACTAGAAACCGACAAAATTAGAGATTATGTTGATTAGGAGGTGTGGTAAAATTACACAAAGGCATGAACAATGAACATCCCAGAGAAGTCAAAAATTTGGAATTTAATAGAGACACAATTGATATGTTATTCTTGGATGAGAGTATAGTGAGCAGGGCACTATCATTGAAACACAAAAATTAACTTTATGTTCCAAAAGTTTGATGTGAACCCAAAAAGAAGGATCACGGCCTACAATAATGCAATCATAGTATAAAAATCTTTAAAATCCAAAATACCTTAAAAATTTGAATTACAAAGTCTTGGATGTTTGTATATATATTTTTGAATAGTTTATTTTT
This sequence comes from Ceratodon purpureus, assembly GCA_014871385.1. Classification (NCBI taxonomy): domain Eukaryota; kingdom Viridiplantae; phylum Streptophyta; class Bryopsida; order Pseudoditrichales; family Ditrichaceae; genus Ceratodon; species Ceratodon purpureus. Next base: position 7,378,247 of record CM026423.1, read on the forward strand.
GTGTTTCTAGAATTTTGAAATTTAATTTTTGGTTGTGCTTATAAAATAGCAAGTTACAAATAGTTCATATTTCTAATGGACTCATAAAGAAAACATAATCCATTTTTATTATGAAGGATTTCAACTAGATTTTTCATTTATGAAAAAAATATATGGACTTCAATTCAATTTTCCTTAGTGCAAATCCAAAAGTTAGGTACCAAAGCTATCTACCGGTATCAATGAAACTCTTCCATTTCTTTGAGTTCCAACCCAATATATTTTGGTGTTTTTGGATACAAAATGGCTAAAATCCTTAGGCCTTATATGACGTTGTCGTGAGAAAAAATTGCAATGTGCAATATTTTTGAACAAATGCTTATGTGGCAAATCCATAATGTGATCATATTCAGGCTACTACATTATATTCCATCAGAAATATGAAGTTACGTGTTTTTGGGCTGGAATAATATTTGGATGGCTCACTGTACAAGAAGTCTTGGTGATGCATCCATTTAAAGAAGGACTTAGGCTTATTCGTAGAACCAACCTATGCTCAATTTGAAAAGAAAAAAAATGCCCTTGTCTCTACTATTAGGCTCTTTTATGAAACTTATACAATTAATGGTCTACTACTTTTGTTTGTAGATTATATTTATAATGAATCTTTCTAAATTTACATAATACTTGAAGAATTATGTTATAACTTTGTTTTTTCGCACAAGGGAGGTCCAAAAATTAGAGTTTCATTACCGAATCGTAGATACTTATGAGAATTGTCACCAGTTTGCTACAAAAAGGATGAATGTCCAACTACTAGTTGGCCAATGAGAAGCCATTGACACTTACAATGAGGGGTCCAAAATTGGTGACATTATTAGTTGTTAATGGTAGGTCTAAAATAGTTTGTTGATGGTCTTTCTCAATAATCGGCACTTTAATTGTTGCATCTTTAATAGTAGGATTTGACCTAAGACTTTTAGAAGATCATGCACAAATCATTTCAATAAGTTTAAAGTAATAGCATAAGTAATGGTGTAGCACCAAAACTATCTTATTTAAAGGTATATAAATTGTTGATGATATCCCTACTTCTAGCATGCATCAATAGTTGTGTTAGTGGTCCACTTACTAGTTCTATAGTATTTGTTTTTAGTAACCTCCAACTTTTGGTTCTCACAACTATTTACTATCCATCATTAGTACTATTGTTTTTAGACCTTTGAAAATTTACAAATAATTTAATATAATTTCAAAAAAATAAAATGTTTATTGTCAATATTTTCTTTGATTGCCTGATCTTATATTCTTTTTCACATTAACTGTGTATTTTAACCAGCAAAAAGACTCTCAAGGTAGCAGTTTTTTGGTTCTACTACTTTAATAAGTGTTTTATTTACAAATGAATCACTGCTGGTACCTTGCTCACAACACTCTCATCTAGGATTAATGTATCAATTATAACTTTAGATAAAATTCTAATTATTTATGTTAAGCAATCCTTAGATTTGACTTCTATATCTTTAGAAGATAGCAAAGTACATCTAGCCACAAGTTAGGAAATTAAATATAACATAATATGCATAAGAAATTAATTTACTAGTGTTGAAAATAAAAGGAGTCTGTTCTTTTGCTTTTGAACACAATGCCATGGATAACATATTTTTATGTGCAACAAAAATGAAGCTATATATGATAAGTTTATAGTTGATTGAATTTGAGGATGCAAGCTTAAGGATATTTTTTTATTCTTTTGAAAATAAGTAATCATAGTCTATAATTCCATAGCCATTATTCTATATTTTTCAAAACTATCTAAATATCTACAACAATCTAGTTTGTAATATCTACACAATTCATTTTATATACTATGTCCACATATTGGTACATATCTTGGAATACTTACAATTAAAATCAATATTTACAACTCATTAATCTCATTCCACCTCCTTTCTACATACTTAATATCCATGTATTTGATTAAAACTTTATACATCAAAGTTGAAATTATTATCTCATTTTAATGAAAATATAAATAAAAAGATATATCATCTCTGCAATAAAAATTGGTTGTCAATTTGGTCAAAATTTATTTTTTGAAAGTTTAAAATTTCAAATCTTCAATACCAATTTTTTGGCACTCTGGGAGTAAATTCTAATTTATAACTAATGGTATAATTTGTAAAAGTTACTAGTAATTTGCCATTATAAAATCTAACCAATGTTTGTATGTAATTCCAAAATAATCTCATAAAATAAACTTAAGGTTACAGTGTTTCATGAGGGTGTTAATAACTGAAATGATACAAATTTCTTTGACAATAATTTGAATACTGTTGGTTGCCATCACGTTCTAACATGAATTCTAATCCATGCAAAATTGCATGGCTTTTAAGACCTACTATTACTATATCTAAAAAATATGAAGGCACATTGAAAGGCAATCTATGGACCAAAGGTAAGCTCTGCGCTTTGCTTCAATCATAAATGCAAAATCTATGCCATGCACATAAGTTGGTCATATTCATGTGGTTGCATGTTTTCATAAGCTCCTATCGTTTATGGGTAATATTGCAAATATTTCAAAATGTATCTGCCCAAATGTTTTAAAAAGCCCATTCAAAATTGCAAAGTTTCATTAGGGTTTATGGTAGTAGACCACATTCTTGACTAAATTTTAGGTTTACATATTTAGAGTTATGAAGGAATAAATTTATAATTTTTGAATGCTCTACAAAATTGCAAATGTTTTAAAAAGCCCATTTAAAACTTTGGGCATATACATGTGATGTCAAATTTAGATTATTTTTTTTTGATTTTTTTTGAGAATGTAGGCCATTACAAGAACTTTGAGGGAATCTAATTTTTTTTCAATTAGACATTTAAGAAAAATTTAGTCATGGTACCCAAATTGAAATTTTGTGTTTAGTAGGCAATTATGGCATCCATGCTAAATACATTTATTACCTATGAGATTATTTCTTTAAATAATTAATGTTGTCATCTTTGAGATTTCCGCCAAAAAAAAATTCTCTTAATACAAAAGGTTCATTCCACAAATTATCAAAGTTTTTTCACCGTTTTGGGTAGTTTGCAAAAAAAGAAATTTCTTCTTTTCTTCATAAATGTTAGAAAATTTGTTTTTTTAGGTTTTTCCTATTTTTTTTACTTAAAGAATGAACATCAATCTTTACTTTGACCGTTTGAATTTGAACTTTATAAAATCATGGAATTTCTAGGTAATAAATATAAATTAGCATTCTTGTGTATTCAACTTAATAAAAATATTGTTTTCAACATGCTCCACTTGTTTTCTATGTGTAATTATTTTTTGATCAATTACCTAACTTAGTTGTCTTTGTTATGCAGTAAAACCCCCAAATCCATAATGCAAAAGACCTAAGAAAAAAAAAGTTAAGAGTCTGTTAACCTAGTCAAAAATATTATCATAAAAGTTTGTCTATAAATTTCAATTGCTATAATCTTTTAATCTCTATGGTCAAAATTTATTGAACTATTTACTACAATAATCTAGTTGAATATCTCACAGCTACAATTAGAAAATAATGATTTTTTAATTGTTCATGCTCTCTACATAGGAAATGGCGGAGCGTTTTTTGGTGAAACATAATCAAGAAACTCTAGGGGTTAATACCTCAACACTTTCTCCAGTATCACACCCACAACAGTTGCAGACAAGAGTATCCTGAAACAAACGTTCAACCATGAATTGGATAAGTCACCTCCAACCTACACCTTCAACATGATTTAGATAACTTACCTCCATCCCATGACGACAAACTTGAATTGAAACCCCTTGGCGGTTGTTTATTCCCTTTTGCAGTAATAAAAATTTATTACGTGTCTTCAAAAAAAAAAACTTGAATTGAAACAGAAAAAACGAAGCGCTTGGCGACAAGTCCCAGTCACAAAACAACAACCAGACCCCTCAACACATCCAAAGCAGGGCATTCACTATGTCACACAGGTGATCCAATAACTGCAGTCCCCCTCGGGCCCTCTCCCCTCATCCTGTCTTCCGCTCCCCACGCCCCCATCTGCCTCTCCCACCGCACCCCCCACACCCCCCCCTCACTCCCCCCACCGTCCCCCCATCCCCACCCCCATCCCCAACCCCCTCCCACAACTCCCCCTTCCATTCAATTTGTGCCCAAAAAATTAAAAAAAAGACAATTCAGGAAAAGAAAAAAGAAAAATAAAAATAAAAATAAAAATATATAAACGAATCCCCTCTTCCCCACACACGCCCTCAATTCAGCTCCCCGGTGGACCCCACACCCAACGTACAACTCCCCCTCCCACACCGAGCCCTCATTTCCCCAATTCAGCACACCGATGGGCCCCATGTCCACCCCACTAGGGGCCCCAAATCCACAACACTAGAGCCAAGAACAATTCGCAACAACAAGTCACAAAATGAGGTAACAAAAACAAGTCACAAAATGAGGTCACAAAAACAAGTCACAAAATGAGGTAACAAAAACAAGGCACAAAAACAAGTCACGAAATCAAGTCACAAAAACACAAATACAAAGGCGATGTCATTACTTCACTCATTCCGTGTTCACACTGCACACATACACATACACATAGACACACATCATCAGACACGGTTCGAGTGTTCACACTCACACACAGACACAGACATCAGAGCCGCGGAGCTTTCACGGCGATGGAGCCGAGGCTGAGCCTGCACACCACCACCATCGCCATCGCCATCGCCTCGGCTGCCATCTGATTCATCCCATTTCGTTCCTCCGCCACCACCGGATCATGCTCTGTGCCGTCATCTGGCCTCCCTCTCAGTGTTGAATGAGTCATTCATTCCTCTGGATTCTCCAGTCTCACCTTTTTAAGGGTAAAGAGAAGTTGGCATATTAACCCACTCCACTCCTCCGCCTCGCTTGCTCTCCTGGCTCGCTGCCATGACCACGCCGCTGCACATCACCTGCTACTACGATCTCAAGTAAGTGGGTTACTTGGATTAGTCCAAATTCTTGGTTTCGTCATTGGTGAAGTTTTGGTGAAGTTTTGGTGAGGTTTAGGTGAGGTTTAGGTGAGTTTTGGGGAGGATTTGGGGAGGATTTGGGGAGGATTTGGGGAGGATTTGGTGAGAATTTGGGGATGATTTGGTGAGGTTTGGTGGATTGTGGTGTGGTGGTGATGGTGATGGTGAGGTTTTTCGGAGTGGAGTGGAGTGGGTGGGATTGGATTTTGTTTTTGGGTGCAGGAGGTTGTGATCAGTTGCTGTGACGAGAGTTTTGTGAGTGGGTTTTTTGGGGGATGGGTTGTGGGGGTTGTCTCTTGGTGTTGTTCAAGTCTGGGGATTCTGGCTGATTTTTGTGCTGGTTGGGGGATTTTGTGGAGGTTTTTTTACTTTAGAGTGCAGGGGTGATGAATTCGTTTTAGGGCTCAGGTTGTGGAGGAGTTTCTGGCTACTGTGTATCGGGGTAGTTGTTGTTGATTTTGGTGATAGTGTCTTGCACGTCTCCTTTATGATCAGGGTTTTTAAAGCCTCAGGTGATCAGGATGATTTTGGAGTAGCAGAGTTGTGTTGGAATTTTAATGATATGCTTTTGTATTCCGGAGAGAAGAGGTTGGGGTGTTTTGTGATGGCATCGGGGTACGGTTGCAATTTTGGTTCTGTTTTAAGATTCATATAGATGAAGATAGTGTAACAGATTGTTCAGATTGTTGAGATTGTTGCTCCTCTGGCCTGCTCTCTTCGATGGCAATTTCAATCAATTTTTAATGCTAGGGTAATCGGTATTAGTGATTCGCCTGTCATTTAGTGGAGAATTTGAGGCCCCTGTTATCCTTTGTGTTGCGAGTACTTTCTGAACAAACCTTTTAATGTTTCAATATTTCTAGAAACGTCGTAGTTTACAGACAGAAATCTAATCTGTTCTGTGTCTTGTGCGTGCTTAGAGCATGGGCGAAGAAACACCGGCGATCGCTGCTGGTTGCAGCTGGACTGGTGGGAGGAGGAACGGCAGTATATTATGGGTTCCGTTATTTAGGATTGACCTCTCAAGCACGAAAAGAAAGAGAAGCTGCACGAGCTGCATTGCTGCAGAGGGAAGCTGAAGATCGTGCTGAAGCTCAGTACGCTCACTTCATTGCTTCTAATTTATTTCATTGGTTTAAATACTTGTATGATCTTATTGGAGCGATATGGGCACCTGAATTGTTCCTAAGGGAAGTAGATAGATTGGAACAGCTCGAGTTTGTTAAAGTCTAAGTGTCAGGAGAGTCAATGGATGGCTGCATTTTACAGGTGTATCAGTTGTCATGCTTTGTGAAATGCGTGAAATTTGAGCACTGAACCGGATTGGTTCCAGGTTGCAGAGTCATTTTGAGAGCATTCAGAGAATATCGGACACTACAACACTGCCATCAGTGTTACCGCACTTGAAAGCCAGCTTGTTCTCTAAGGTTGACCTATCAGGATTGACTGACAAGTTGATTTTAGGCAAGGAGGACCCACAATTGTTGAGTCAGAGGGATAAGGTGCAGCTATGGCAAGAATTGAAGACTCTAAGTGAGTTTTAACCTTTCCCATTCAGTTGTTGCTCCTTCATTTAGCTGTAGTGGTTGTAATCTATCAATGGTTATGTTGCACTTGTTCAACTGAACAAGAATGAGTGACCTAGTTCCGGGCTTTGCTTCAATTTTTTCAAGGACTTAGAAATGTGGCTCTTTTTATAAATCGTTTAATGCGATTTTATTGCACTTGAGACCCCAGCATCCAGTTTCTTACTTGCCCAGTGTTATTTTAAGTTTTATAGTTCACATGGTTCTTGATGTTTTTCTTGATACTACATGTTTTACTTCGCCTAATATTGTGGATTTTATCAGCTTACGCCTTCTCCGATGCAAATTCGTGTATGTAGGTTTTGCTCGCACAGTATGTGCAATGTCAGCACTCAGTCTGCTGGACCTCTTCATCCGGATTCAACTAAATATCTTGGGGAGACATGTATATTTTGACACTGCTAGGGATTTGATGAATCCAGGGGTAAATATTTTGAACATGACTTACGCAATCATAGATGTTCTTTTATGAAATCTTGCAACGCATCAGTTTATACTTTCTCATATGGTAGACATCTTCACCATGAGTATGACAAGTGTTAGCAGATAGGGAGTTGCACTAACGGCTTTTTGCTACATGCTTTTGCAGGATCCACATGTGCCCTTGTCCATGGGTGTTCAACATAAATTCATAGCTTTTGCTGGATACTTGCATTACAAAGGGCTGGCTACTCTGGTTGCAGATATTTACAAAGCGGTAGAAATCGTACTAAGAGGGTACGTGTTTGTCAAATTTTGCTGTTGGTGCGAATGGAAAACTTCTTGCAGATGCCATATACCGAAGTAGCTCTAAGTGGACGATCTCTTAACTATCTTTATCGTTCCTAGCTTGGAAATGTTACTGATGTATCAAGGAGTACATTTTTCGGGTACTCCCGGTCAGGTATTGTTTTAGTTTTAGTTTTGAACTAGTAGTCGTCCTATACCATAAACTAGATGGAGTTATCGATAGTTAATGTTCTAGCCTAACCTTTGGCTCATGTGGGGTTTTCCAGCAAACAACTGAAGGAGCCCTACACTCTTGACGATCTTAGGGATGTCTTCATGAGGATTCGAGCAGCCTTGGATAGCAAGAGATCAGCCTGGGTTCAATATGTTCTCCCGCCAGATAATGTTTTGCCAGACGAGCTGGCAGCAGGCTCTTCTTCAGCTGCAGATGCATCAAACCCAGTTGCGGACTTGGCGTCTCACGACAGTGAAGTTCTTGATCAGCTCATGAAAGAAACTAGGGCAGTTCTGGCAAGGTAATGACTCTCACGCATGCTGTATGAGCAGCTGGAGGGGTAGGACCTTTTTTGTGTTCCTTTAACATGTCAGGATGTGCATTTTTGTTAACTTTTGTTGCTTCGTGCGTTGTGAATACTTTTTCTAACCAAATGTTGACTTTCAAATATGTTGAGCAGCAATGAGTTCCACGAAGTACTGGCTGTCTGTCTGGATGCTATGTTGGACGGAGTCATGGAAGAGCTTTATACTCTGTACAGAGGATCCTCAGATAATGGCATCCCTTTGGCAAAGTTACTTCCTCCTGTAGCTGGAGCTGGATCTACTCTTCTAGAACATCCTGATGAAAATCGATTCATAAGGATACTGGCAAGTTTGCAGCAAGTACATGCTTTTTGTGCCTTGGTGTACACTAATTCAAGCGAGGAGGCAATGGCATAGGGTGAGTTTTACATCATCAATTCCTTCAACTTAGAAATGCTTTAGGGCGCCACAAATTCTAGTTTTATATTTTTCTATTATTTTCTCTTGTTGTCAGAGATGAAGGGGTTTTTGTTTTAGTTTCATTATGTGATGTGATGAGTATATGCAATAAGCATTGACACCTTGCAATAGTCAAGAGGAAATTTGAGTCTATGTCGAAGGTCAAGATATGCACATCAGGATTTCTTTGGTAGTTTCTTGTGGATTACAGGATTTTGGACAGTTTATTTGTCAGGTGTAGATTTGCTCCAGAGGATCCTGCCTTCAAAAGGATGGTAGTTTTCTTCAGATGGTACTTGCTATCCTTTAATGGTATTCATGTCATTTGATTGTCATGACGGAGTTTTAATGAAACGGTTGTTGATGAATAGGCATCAAATCAAGTGGGAGTGAATTCGACTAAAGACACTTACGGTAAATTTAGTGACCGTTCTTGGCACGAACTAAAACAAATTGGAGAAAGTTGGGCTTACTACCTTTCATGAGAGTTTCTCTGCCTGCAGCGGACACATCACTGGTTTTCCTCAGCAGATATCTGAAGGTAGTTCTTACCAGTTTACTTTCAATTTTACATGTTAAGCATCAAATATGACTGCATCTAATATTTAACATTTATACTTGCAATGTCTCTGATTTTATTGTAAGTTTAAGTTGAATAGCAACTTACTAAGATATTCTAATTCTTTTCTGTTTGAAGACGGCTATATTCTTTTCTTTGAAGGCACCTCTCCTATTTTGTTGCAGCATTGTTTAAATTTGGAGCTGAAGATTTGAGAAGCATCTCACGGAGGCATAGTTCCCTGGCCGATTTTTTTAAAGAGGCGGCATTGAAATCTTATGAAATGTTTCAAAAGAGATGTAGAGTAGAATAGAATGGAATAAAATTCAATTGAAATTCTTTGCACTTTCTTGAGCAATGTAGAAAGCATCTAGGTGCTAGTCCTTCAAGGTTTCCAATGGTGATGTGAAAGGAAACTGGCTGCATTGGCGTGTTCAAGCAATAAATTATTGGGAGGTAGATACTTATCTAAATAACTCATACTTTGAACACATTTTGCAGAACATTGCGATTAGGTGTTAACAAGGACCATTCCTCAACAGCCAGCTCTCATTTGTGATCACTGTGCTCAGAGCACTGAGCAGATGCAAAACTGGGGTGGTTTTGTCATAGGTGACCAAAATAGATGTTATTGCACATCACGTTTTTCTTTTGCAAAGAATAGGCTTATTACATTGCTCATCTATTTGTTGTATTTTAGAAGAGAAGTGTTAATGCTAATTAAGGATTGGCAAACCAGCAAAGGTGGGTGACAGTTTCTCCTTGTACCAAGCTCAGGGAGGTGTACCACCGATGTGAGAGGTTCAACAACTTCCTCCCAAGGTCACTAAAATTGTGACTGCTCTTCATGGAATTGCCTTTACTGCACATGGTGAGTTCAACAATCATAGTACTTGACTGACTCCGCATGGAAGTTGGACAAATCTGCATTTTGGGCTCAAATGACGTTCTGGAGGACATTTCATGGTCTCCCCAAGCCAACAAATGTCCATCTCGGGAGAGAATAGCTCATATGTCTTTATGAACTTCCTCAAATTGGTAACAATTGTGTGGGACCAAATTTGTTCCCCTCACCTTTCACTTTGGTACAACTAAAGGCCTGGGTGGATTCTCAGTCAATGCTCCACCTGAAGATTGGAATATTGGATCAGTCTTCATGGCGCTCTGAAGGTCACCAGGGCATTTGCAAGTACACTACACATATAAGTTATACCTTCTTTGAAACATAAGCTTCTCATGAAATGTGCATTGTCAATGCTTTTGAGGATTTAAAACATGGGTTTCAGACTGTGGCCAAGAGGGAAAGTTGATTCCTCCCTGGAATTACTGCTTTATCATGGATCAAGCATGCACCAAAAGCCATGGTTGGCATTAGTCTCAATTCTTACGAAACATTAATTTACATTTGAAATTGGAAATTGTGCGGTTCACTACAGGCCTCTGTATACATACACCCAATACAGTAAGACCTGTAGGATGTTCAGACAACTGTCTCTTGAATGGATCTGCTGATGTGTGGGAACACACTAAAAGTGTCAAGTACTTCCCCAAGAAACCAGTAAAACTAATAACACAAAAGCCAAAAAAACAATATTCTGAGATTTTAGTGGAGATTCCAATGCTGAGGTCTGATGTACATGACCAAGGCCTTCAAAATCTGAACCCATTTTTCAGGAAATTTGGCTTATGCTAAGAACGGAGAAAGCTCTAACATAAAGCTTTAACATAAGAGCATTCCCAGTAAGGCCTGAACTGTAAACCTGTAAACGGAAAGATGTAGAAAGACGTGAATTGCGGTTCAGGCCAAGCCTGTATTCGAGCTTGTAAGCCTGTAATTTATAGGTCGAAACCTAATTTTGGAAGGTTTTTTGGGGCAAACCTGTAAATCTGTAAACGATTTTGGAATGTTTTGCTTCGGAAAGGCACACAGGTGTGGGAGAACGACGTTCTCATGATTACAGGCTTATAGGTTTACAGTACTACTGGGGATGCTCTAAAGCAGAAGTCCACAGTGAAGACATGGAGTTCCTTCGAGTTACCCTGGTATGATGTCCAAAGAATTTTGAGAACCCATGTGATTGGAAGAGAGATCCGAGAGAGGTGGAGAGGCTTGACAAAATTAGGGTTAGAAATGACAAAGTTCCATTGCCGCTTTAAATACGTGTACCCCGGTATAACCTAAGGGAAGTGAATTGGGTTTCCATGTTGGTTCAATCCAATAATTTATCTTTAGGCCATATCTTATTTTACCTTCACTGAAGTAGATTTCACCCATTACAATATTAATTTTAGGGAACAACCTTGATTTCTTCATGCAAAGTTTGGATTGGGAATAGATCGAACAAACAGAGCTTAATCCACGTTGGTCTTCTCCGGAAACCGGAGTTTCTCTTCTTCTTCATGCAAAGCCCATGTGGTTGATTTAGTGAATTCAATCAATCAACTATATGGATTCAAGCATGGCAAGAGCTCCAAATTGACTTAGGCTCTCATGGAAAGCACACCTGAGATGTCTGTGCTGTTGACACTTTCCTTGAGAGAGCAACTCTTTGCTTTGGAATGCCTTGATACAACACTCCAACCAACTAGTCAAATACAAAGTTGTCACAACAGAATTGCAAAGACCAGTACCATTTTGACCACTTCACCATTGAGATTGAAAGACAAAGGGCCCAAAGTTATTCTCTCCCCTTGATGTCCAGTTTTAACCCAATAATGCTGTGACCTGTCCAAGGGCCGGGATTCAAGACCACTCCCAGATTTTGAAGACTGGTACTCGGAAGAGCCCAAGCCCAGACTTCTATCGGTTTCGCACTGTGCACGGTCAGCACAAAAGTCAGCACCACAATTTTTGGGTCCTTTACAACTAAAGTGCCAGTTGTCAACTGACATGGCTGCAATGTGGCAACTCCTGCTGACATGGTTCCCCGCTTCTAGCCATGGCCATGCCAGCACCCAAGTTAAAACCTATCGTTCATCCCCATGAATCCATGATCCAACCACATGACATTAGTCCCAAGTATGACATGAAAGTTGTTCGAAATTCTCAGTATTCACCGCATTTTCTCTAATGTTTGACAAAAACGGGAAATTCGGAGATTTGGAGATAAGGATTCCCTGTTTTGTACAGTACATCATTTTTGAGCTGTACCTTTTGAAGGGCATTGCGGCTGCGTGTGAGTTGTTCCACGAGTAGTTGACTTCAATAATGTGGTGAGGGACTCATCAAATTGGAATATTTTGATTTAAGCACACAAGCTGTTTCCATGCCATGTTCAGTGCTTGGTCCTAGGCCCTGGACTTCACTTTCTTTTCGGCTTTGTTTGGTGGCACCACTGTAATTTTGTTCAATTTCAAGGGTCACAGGCTTCAGTTTGCAACAGGAATTGTGAAGGTACCACGATACCAAATATGAAAAAGACTGGACAAGGCCCCAAGTTCCTTTATGATCAAGCAGAGAGTGACATTTCTCCAACTGACATACCACAAACCAAGTACCAACATGGATTCATAAATTCGAATAGATGATGTTGACCCTTTAACTCCTTAAATTTTCCTGCAACCAAAAAGGTCCGCAACACTCTCTTGGATGGCTTTTAAGCGATGAAAAAGAATTTTTTGTAATTTATTTTTTCAAAAATGTATTGTTAAAGTGAATACCTTTAGATTGAATTATTTCAAAAGAAGATAAATATGGTCAAATTTCACCTATGTGAATATTATAAAAATTAGTTGGCATTTTTGTAAAGTTAGAAATCTAATTATTTTGAAAGAGATTCAAGATGTTTCAAATATCAAATATCAACCTCCTTCTTTTATTATGAATGCAACTTATAATTTTAACCAATTACAAAAAAATTATGTACCAAAGATAGAGACTAGAATTTTTGATAAGTTTCCAAAAAAACCTGCTTAAAAATCATTTGACAAAGATTGAATGTAAGTTTTGAACTTTCAAATGAGGTAGATATTTTCTAATTATAATGATTCACATTTTATTTTCTTTGAGATAAATTTCTATGAAGTTGTGAAGTTCATATATTATAACCCATCTAAGTTTGTTAAGATATCCTCATTCTTATAGGAATAAGTAAAGAGAGTAGCACATACATAATATAGTTAAAAAGAAAATCATGATCATACCATTTAAGGTTTTTACATACACACTACACACACTACAGTACAAAAACCATTACCTTAAAACAAAAAAACATTCATCTTTTTTGCCTATTATCCAATATCACCTTGTACACCAATCCTAATCCACAAGATCCCCTCACATTTTCCCCTCATTTCCACAACCCCTCAACAACATCCTCCACCTTCCCTTCCAAACTCAAAAACCTCCACCCAACAACCTATCTGGTGAAGCCACAAACAAACAACAAACACACACACACACTCACCCCACTTCACCTCAAAAACCGACCCAAATCATACCAATCATCACACCCACTTATTCCAAAAAAACCATTGTTAATCAGTACCATCTAATCAGATCATCCCATCAAAAACCATGCAACACAATCATGCATCAATCCATTTTATATGGCACCTCCACTGCAGGTCACAACAAAGTGATCCAAGCTCCAACTTTCCTGTGCAACATTGGCCCCCTCGTGCGGCGGATCATCCAAAGAATCACCATCTCTCACCACCTGGAAGCATCGTCACCACCATACTCATCACCACTCATACTTATTTAAATGCCCAAGCTTCGGTCAAGGTGATGGTGGTGATGATGATGGTGATTCAACTTTGGTGATCATGGTGAACTTGGTCGCTTGGCATATCCGAGGCAGCTGGTCATGATGAGTATGCTACTGGGGCCTGTGCAGGAAAAGAGGCTCACTTGAAAGATGCAAACTTTTGGGTGAAGTGGAAGAGAAGTGGATTGAGGTGCAGAGTGGTGCCGGCCTGGGAGGTGAAAGGCACTAGCTTTGCCCTTTTTGCAGTGATTTCATGGTTGCTATGGTGGTTGTTTTGTTGGATTAGAATCGGTTTCGGGAGCTCCTGGGACGGATTGCTGGTTGTGTGCAGTGGCTGTGATTGCTTGAGGTTAGTTGGTTTTAGTTTGCAGTCGTTTCTGTGGCATTTTGAGTGGGTTTTAGGAGGTGAGGTGAGGAGTGGGGGAGTGTGGTTGTGAGTTTTGGATTTTTTGGAGGTTTTGGAAGGTGGAGTTTTGGGAGCTTTTTTTTTGGTGGAGGTGGGTGTGGGACTGTAAGTAGGTGTAGTGAGGATTGGGGAAGAGGTTTGGGTTTGGTTTTTTGGTTAATGGGACAGGAGTGATGGTGAGGGGGGCAGCTGGGAAGTTGAATTTTGAGGTGGATTTTGGGGTGTAGTTTTTGAGGTGGGTGATTGATTGGAAGTGGGAAGTTTTGGGACTTTGATGTCGTGTTGATGGATTGGTTTTTCGTGTTTTGGCGCGAAAGTGTGGGAAGTTCCTCCGAGGACTGAGAGATGAGTCCTGAGAGATTTCGGGTAGTTTGTTGTGATGGTTTAGAGCGGTAGGAATGAAAAGAAGTTGGTTTTTTAACAGTATCCGCGTGATACGGGGAGCTGATTGAGTTTGTCAGAGAAATTTCCAAAGTAGGCTATGAGGAGTTCGTTGTTTTAACTAGTGTGTAGAATTCTGGAACCTGGAATTTTTCAGGTACTGTCTGTTGTGGTTTGAGAGAGACAGTTTTGCTAATTACAAGCTCTCTGTGACAGTGATACTTGAGGGTTGCTGTCGGGATTTACAGCTAATTTGTACATATTTTCACATTTATTTTGAGTAGAGCGGTACCCAGTTAATTGGGAAGCGACATCAGTGAGCCACACGCAATACTCCAGGAGTACATATAGATGGCCTTCTGGAAAGTCTGTAGGCATTGTAAATGGCATGAACACTTACAAGAGTTGTTAGTAATTCAATTTAAGCTTGCAAGCAGCAGATGTTGGTTTTGATTTCCGTTATTTCCATAACCCAGGTGCCAGTAGCTGATTGTAAATTATCTGAAATTGTTTTTAGCTGGGTTAGATTCGAGGGAGAATCACGTTGCTGAGTTAGCCAGGAATTCTTTGAGGAAGTCACATTGTGAGATTTGAGCTCAAAGTGTGATTAGTGCCTTTTGATTTACCCTAAATTCTATTCCACTGTCTCATGTTGTTTGACTGATTTGATTCCAAATAGTTTCTTCTGTACCATGTGAAATTGATAGGTCCAGGAGGCAGAGAGTGTTGTTTAATGATTTCTCGCTTGTTTGGTGGCACGTGAAGGCTGTTCTTGTGAGCAATATGGATCCAATTTCAGTTTCTGAGCTACTCAGAAAACTGGATTTCTAGATTTCATAATTTTTTGTCGACGAAGGGATCTGGTGCTGGTCTTCTATTGCAGTTCTTATATGGTCGTATTGTTTCAACTGAATGTAGTTTGCTGCGCACCAAGTGGCCTTTCTAAAGGAGGGTGTCTTCTACTGCCAGTAGTCGATTGGCTAACTTGAGGGATTGATTTGAGAGGTGTCTGAGGTTCTGCAAACGTGTACTGATTTATCTACTGATTCATTGTATGTCGTTATTGCAGTCAGGTATGGTTTCTTCTGTGTAGAGGTCGGCAAAGATGTCTACAGGAGAGGGATTTCGAGGTGGTGCGGTGGCCCTGGTATTACTGGCTTGCTTTGTCATCTCTACAACAGCTTACCCACTTTGTGTGAAAAATCTAGGTACGCATTTGTTCTTGTAATTTAATGCAGGATTTACATATTCCTTGAGGCTTGATTGGGTCCTAGCATGGTCTTGAGCTGGATAGCTTCAGTTTCGGCAACCAAGTACAAAACTTTCGAATTTTTTACAATATTTACGCATTTTACATGAGTCAGCCAATTGATTGCATGGCGTTTATTTTGCAGAGGCACCTGGGCGAGCGAATGCAAACCTAACTTTCTGTTCAGCGCCAGAATACACAGCAAATGGATGCTGCAGCAAAGCAGATGACACCCAAATCAAGGCTACGTATGACGCCATGAATATTTCAGATGCCACATGTGGAGCTTTCATGAAGCAGATTTTGTGCTCAGTAAGTCCTACTTATTACCTGCTGATTCGAAATTCAGAATTGTGATAATTCTTTTTTAAGATTTTGCTACCTTGTGCTTGTTGGTCACGGGATAGTCAAGTGAAACGTGTACCTTCTCAGTGCCTGAATTTTCAAGCATGATTCAGTGATTATGGTGTTTACGTTCCTTCTCATAAGCAGAAGCATCGGCACAATCATAGTTGAAGGGGTACCTGGTACCTTCTGAAACTGTTGATAGATGGAAACAAGGCAGGTTTAGTGGATTGTGTTTCTTAAAATGTACCCTTTTGACTAGGATTATTATAGAAGCATTACCTTCACTTGATATGTTGATTTATCAAAATTCTTCTATCTTATTTCTGGAAGATCATGTCCGTCGCTTGGAGTGAATCACTGGGATGGCATTTGGACACAGTTTGAAAGTCACATGTACGTGATTTTATTTGGGAAATTGGGGTGAACTCAAATGTGTCCTTTTCTCAAACCCTAGTTTCATCTACATAGTGACTCCCTATCAGAGTAAATGTTTTTGCAAGGAAGGGAGAATGCCGTATGGAATCTGTTTACATCATAAGTTATTGAGTTTTATGGTATTATGGTTGGCTTGCAGAAATGCGATGCATACTCCGCAGATCTGTATGGAGCTTCACAGAATTCGCAGGCGAGGCCAGTTCCCTTTCTATGCACCAACAGCACTAACTCGTATTGCGATCAACTATGGAGTGCTTGTGCCAATGTGAACATCACAAATTCCCCGTTTGAGCCAGGCCTTCAGAACACTTCTGTGAAGGCATCAGCTCCTTTGAGCAGTTTTTATAATAACAGCACGGACTTCTGCGCAGGCGAAGCTCCGGTACCTTCGAATGGAGATCTCTGCTTCAATGGCACAGCTCTGAAGCTCCCATCTCCGGTGGGACATACTCCTCCTGCTGGGATGTGCCTGGAACGGCTGGACAATTCCACTGCTGGGAAGGGATACTACTTGAACCTTGTCCCACATCCTGATGGGTCAGACCGCGTATTTGTGAACACACAGGACGGTCATATCTACTTGGTAAATATTTCAGAGCCGGGCTCAGGAAAGGCTTTTGGCATCGACTACAACGCTCCTTTCTTGAATATCTCCGCTCGGACGCTGAACAAAGGGGAGCTGGGGTTGATGGGAATCGCCTTCCATCCAAACTTCCTTAACAACGGCAGGTTCTTTATATCATATGATTGTGATACGAGGAAGGTGCCGGACTGCAAAGCTGTGTGTGGATGTAGTACTATCAATCGTTGTAATCTTACTGCAGTTGGAGCCAATGCATGCCAGTACTCAGCCATTGTGGCAGAGTACACTGTCAACGCCACAGGGGTCACGCCTCAGACGGTACAGAAATCCTTCACACCTGCTCTGGCTTATTGATGTTACAGCTAAGTTCATTTTCTAGACAATAACCTCTTCTCAATGAAAATGATAACCAGAACAGTCACAGACTTGTAACCATTAAAGTGGTGAGTATGTCGGAAGCTTGAGATATGAGAATTCTGTGATACAGGCGACTCAAGCAAATCCTCAGGAAGTTAAAAGGATATTCTCATTTGGTCTTCCTTATGACAACCATCATGCCGGAGGCCTATGGTTTGGTCCTGTAGACAAGTACTTGTATTACCCACTGGGAGATGGAGGCTTGGCCGATGATCCTTGGAACAATGCTCAGAACCTAAACATGCCGCTTGGAAAGATGATGCGCTTGGACATCGACACACCCCCAGGTAACTTCCAGCTTCAACTTTCTCAAATTGCTAGTTTATCTTGAAAAGCGTGCAATTCTGGAGTATTAACTATTCATTTACAACCAATTGGTCTTTATATGCGGTTGAGATATTCTTTCATGCAAGAGCAACAGTCCGCATCTGAAATTACTATGCTGCGTGTGCTCATGAAGATTTGATGAATCATGTGTTGCATTTGCAGCAAGTACAAGTGGTTTATTTGGAAACTACAGCATTCCACGTGACAACCCCTTTTATGGAGTTAACAATACGCGGGCAGAGATTTGGGCATACGGGTTGCGAAACCCATGGCGCTGCAGTTTTGACAGACAGCGTCCATCATACTTCTACTGCGCTGATGTTGGCCAGGTACTCATTTCTCTAAGCACACACTCCGCTCTAAGCTAGCTCCCCTCGAAATATCACAGTTTGTGCACGTTAACACGTTGATAGAGAGGACCAGATTTTGGAAAGCCAAGCTGCAATTTAAACAATCTAAACAATTAAAACAATCGACCAGCTACAATTGTCTTACACCTAGAGTTGTCTTTCGTTGGACCATGCAGAATACGATTGAAGAAGTGGACTTGATATCGAAGGGTGGAAACTATGGGTGGCGCGTTTACGAAGGCACAAATGTGTTCAAGCCGAGCCAGTCACCAGGGGGCGTCACTGCTGCCAACAGCATCAACGCCATCATGCCCATCATCGAGTACAACCACTCCTTAGGAATCTCTGTCTGTGGTGGCTACGTTTCGTACTCCAGACAAGATGCTTGTGCTTATGGAAAGTAAGTTCTCTCGTCTTCACACTTCTATTTCTTCTAGGATTTTCTTCCCAATTCCCAAACCATATATTCGCCCTGTTCCATCATTTCACAGATCATTCATCCTTCCTCCGAATATCACCAGTGTCTGATGATTTTGATGGACTGGGTGGCAGTTATCTGTACGCCGATCTGAACGGGGTCATGTGGTCGGCGTTTGAGAACCCACCTCAGAGTGGAAAATACGTTGTAAGCGACCTCCCCTACCAGTGCTCTCCGAAAACACCCGTGCCTTGCAATGCGGGCGGCTCTCTGGACGGAATCATCTCATATGGCGAGGATGCGAAAGGCGACATTTATATTCTCGCCGTGAATGGAGCATACAGGATGGTGAACCCAAGCGAGTGCGGCATCACCTGCACTGCGACGCTTCCTTCCGAGGGTCCAGCTCCTGCTCCCGGCCCAGCCCTCCCTCCATCGGCACCGTCTGACGCGTCTTCCATCTTCGTCATTGTGCGAAACAGCGCCTTTTGTTTAGTTCTTGCATTGTGCGCTCTTGTTTGGTTTTGAATCTTTTGTTTTGCAGATAAGTTTTTAGGACCAGTTACGTCAATTATACAGAGATTAAAGACACAGAAGCTCCAGAGAGTTAATGACATGGAACAGTCGAATAAAGCTCGGTCTAGCTGCCCTCAATTGTACAATATGTTTTGAAAGGAATTAGACCATTGGATCTCGGTACAGATTTGAATCAAGTACCGGTAATAAGAGTTCATGTGGTTTGTCGTGAGCACCATCAAAGTTCAGACTGTTACATGACTGCGTGAAGGTGAATTGGAGTTGATTTTTGTTAATCGCTCAACTGGAAAGAGCGTGCAGAGTCATGAATGGGGAGAGGTTAAGGGTATACATGGCGTATTGCAATTTTGGATAGAAAAAGTTGGCCTCAGTCACTCTGCTGAGATTGAAACATTTGGTTATCAAAATAGATCATGCATCTCTGGATAGCAAGATTGGGAATGAAGAGTGAATCACAAAAGTTACAGACGACCACACCGGGACACGAGTCGTGTAACATTCCAGATGAATGAATCTCTTCTTTTAGTATCATGCACATAACATCTTGCATGTATTGACGTAGCGGTCTTCTTGAAGATCGTTCCCTTCTTGTTGCCTGAGAAGTTGGCCTTATCGCCAATCCAAGTTCTTCTGGTAGCAGAAAGCTTCGGAACTAGTCTACGTGTAGTGCACATCTCCGGTGTTCATATCATTTTTACATCACAACCTGTCTTCCTAAACCAGGCTCGCATCTGGCGCCAAATAAACCTGACACTTGATTAATCGATCAAGAACAATAAATCCTGGATTAACTAAGAAACCTACTTGTCGAGTGAATGGTGATAGAGTATCAGTTTGGAGCACGGTTGGAAGCTCCAGAGGTTCCATAAATTTAACATCGAACTGTGCAGACGACTTCGCTCTGAACTGGAATGCAGCGGGTTCAAACGCAAGAGCAAGTTTGTGAGCCCGCCATACATGCTTCATGGCCTCCAGAAAATCCTTCACAAGATGGTCGGGCCACTCCTCTTTCCACTTCAATTTGTTTAATATATGACCATATTGTTTACTGCAGAAAAGGTGGAAACTCCGGATGTAATCTTCTCCTTCTGGCGTTACGGCTTTTACAGCCTCAATTACAATCGTCAGTTTTCGATACTCTTCCATTGATTCAATTTGTCTCCTTCGATCAGGCGGCCCCATCTCTAAAAAACACAAACAAGCATCGAGACACACTCGGTTAGAATTAGGAACTCATTTCCAAAACACCAGATATTACAAGGGCAAACAAATTTATCTTCCAGCAAGCACGCGGAAATCTGCTCGAATATCCAAATTGCATCCGCAAGTGAAGAACCTGCACTTGCAGTATACATGTACTAACAAATAAGCAAGAGACAGAAAAAATCGCTGCATCAACCACTTCAAGAAAGTACAAATAAGACGCTCTAATTTCGTGGATAACGGTCCTCAAAAGGTGGTAGAATATGAGGCAGTACCTTCTGACTTGCCAAACTCCTTAAATGCCTTGCAGCTCACCCAAGCTTCAATGCCATATTTAAAATGCCTCTCCTTTGCAAATTTAGCATGAGGAAATAGCCGATGAACCACATCTCGTAGTGAATAGCCATTCTGCTCCAACTCAGAATCACAGCGATGTTTATCGTATTCGATAAGAGCTGCAACAAATCTTCGAAGGTACAATCTCTTCACCTGAACTGTCTCTTGGAAAAATACTACACTGGGTTGAACTAGTTCATGCCGATAATCCATGATGTTCTCCATAGTATAACCTGAATTTTGATCCACTCTGGATTGAACACTTTTCTCCCCGTTCTTCCTGGAATTTGAAACTCCTTTTGACCTCGCGACTTTTTCCTTACCTGCTACACTAGCATCTGAGGGATCAATACTTGCACCCGCAATTTCAACCCCTGCCGATACATGCCCATTTGCACCATGTGATGAGCCTTCACTAATTCTTACTTCGCTGGTTCCAACTTGCCTCTGTTCAGCAATCTGTATGCCAGTGTAGTTGAACGAGAACGTTACCAATGTACGTCATTGTACTCAACATCGCCGACACACACAATAGCTATAAGAGCATAACTAGCCCTCTGATCCGTTAGAGGCCACAACCTCATACACCTATAAAGTTTTACTAAATTTTTAAGAGATAACTTGCTCCGGAGTCAATGAAGGAGAAAACTAAAGAAGTAAGCTGCTATTCATAAATGGTCGGATTCCAGCAGTACGTTGATGTTGTTCAGCTACTATACATGGAACGTTGAATAGAGATTTTGCAGCCATACCTGATAGTGGAGCATGTTCGGACCTTGCAAGTGCATGTTGTTGGCTGGCTCTAAATGTTGTTGGCTTGTCGATGAAATTTGCTGCAAGCCTTCTGTTTCCAATTGCAATGGCTCTTCAATTGTGCGATGAGGACCATGATTCAAACCTGAAGCAAACAGCAAACAAGTGAGTCCATGAAAGTTCCAATCATAGTCTTCACAGTCAAGTCATCAATCCATTACCAAGAAAAACATGAATAGTTGTCAAAACAAATGCAATGTGTTTAAAAGTTATCAATAGAAGGAATTCGTTACCTCTCAATAGTAGAAAATTCAAATGTTTCAGCTCTTGACAGATTTCAACAAATGATGGGCGCTCCGTTGGTACTTGGCTCCAACATCTTCTGATCAATGTCTTCAACTCCTTGGGACAATGGTCAGGTAAATCTGGACGCTCACCTTTCAGTACCTTCTTCTTGACATTCTTCAGATCCGGTTCATCTGAAAAGGGTTCATTTCCAGTCAAGAGCTCGTAACAGACCATCCCGAAACTAAAAACATCGCGCTTAAAAGGATACTTTGGCATCGAATCCTTCGAAATGCTCACTTGACTTGTCAAATTATCAAGATTAATAACTTCAGGAGGCATCCATCTTGTAGAGCCTGTATTGAACGTTGGGTTAGAGAATCTGGTACTACACTCTTTTGTCTTAGAGAGACCAAAGTCAGCTACCTTAGCGTGCACATAGCCAATCTCTAATTCTCTTGCTTGTACACTTCTGACAAGAATATTCATAGACTTCAAATCCCCATGCACAATCTTCTGATCATGGAGATATTTCACTCCTTCCCCCACTTGAAGCATGATGCCAACCGCTTCCAAAATAAAAAATGGGGGATTATTGCTCTCTGCATCACATCTTGCATGCACTAGGTTATGCATGAAGTCGTGTAGATCTTCATCCATCAATTCCATGATGATGGAACAAGTTTTCTTATCCTTTGCACAACAAAACATCGAAGTGATATTAGGATGGCACAATCCTCCCAAGATATTAGCTTCCTTCATGAAATGTGGGTTCTCTCGTCCCATAAACGTCTTCTTGGCAACTTGTGTTCCGAGCCATGTGGCCTTGTGCACACTGGCTGAGGCACCTCTACCCAAGAGTGTGGTTTGTTGCACTTTCTCAAACACCCTCCTGTACAATTTTCTAAAGCATGATCCATCGCCAATATCACTCTCCGATAATGATAAGTGAGAATTAGCTGGGATGGGTTTAATTCCCTCCATCCTTTCAAGCAAATAGTTCGCCAAGTCCCTCATTTCACCACGCAGGATATTCAGTTCTAGTATCACTTTCTCAAGTAAGTTATCAGCATCCATAGAGGCCTTCTTTTTAACAAGTTCCACTTCTGCTTTGTTGATAACGTCAACCTGGTCCACTGTTAGGCTTCCAGTTGCTGCACAAAGTGCAATTCTGCATAACTCCAGTTTAAATCCTACCGATGAAACATACTCCGACACATTCGTCAATGTCATCGCAGCTTGGATCCATGCATCTTTGCAACAACTCTGGGTGAAGCTTTTAATTTCCTTCGCCAACGCAAGCAAGAGCTTGAAGATTAAAACCCACCTTGCCATGTCTGCAGATGACCGAGACCTGGCATCTTCAGCTGATCCTAATTCCTTCAAGAAGGAGCTTGCACTCTTGAGAACCACTTCAAGCTTATGAGCAAGGTAGTCACACTGCTCATTGTTGAATTTCCGTGGAGGCATCTTTCCTACTGACCCCATACATTCTTCTGCCAGCTTCAAGTACAAATCAAGAGTTCCCTCTGAACCAGCAGGGTCACATCCTGCATAAAATCAAATCCAATACGAAAGATTCAGACGCTGGTGTGTAGACATCATTTGTCCACTTCAACAACGGATCATAGGAAGTTTTTGTAAGTCACCCCAAGTCTTTCCTGCAAGAGCATTCAATTCAAGTGTCATCACTAACAGCTACAATAGATCATGTAATACTAAGAAGAACCTTGTATACATGACATCGCTGAAAATGCCAGAGTTTAACCCTCTCCAGACTCAGTCTGTCTCAGCCTTGCTCTCGCTCTCAGGTATACCTGAAGGGTGACCGCGCATGGACTCCCGCTCAGCCATGACTTCCGGAAGCACCAACTTCAGATGCTCATGGCAACGTCATCAAAATGGGCACATACTCGCCATCTGCACAAGCGTGAACTTTGGATATATATCAGAGCCCCGCATAGAAGAGACAAACATTGGTGTACCGCTCAAAACTGTTGCAAGAGCCATTTGCACCACAACTGAGATGCACATTAATTCATCCCTCCGCCAACAACTGAATACACGCCCAGGATTTGCTATCCAATACTAGGGTATGCTGCTCAAAAGTAACTAGTAACTATCACCATCGGCTTTGTAATACCGAAATTCAAGGGGTTCAAACCAATACCAACAACGTAAGTGTAAACACCGTCATGTAGAGAGTGACAAGTTTATTGCAGGAACAAGTGTAAGCTAAAAAAGTAAAAAGTATAAGCACTCGATTGCAAACGTGCTACCTAAAATAATCTCAAGTACAAGCTTCAGCCACCAAACTCCTGGACCTCCAAAAACTACAATCCTCAGGCCACAAGAAAAACTTCTGAGCGCTGGCTTCAATCAAACCGGCATAGGTCAGAACTAACCCAAGAGCTAAACAACATTCCTCTGTCCGATATTTACACATAAACCAGTATGTACCGACAAACGTACAACACTTACAATAGCATCAGCTAACATCAAACTAAACTTGAGTCGCATCAAGAGGAGACGAGGATCACGTCACGTACACTGAAAACCAAGCGCCAGGCATCAAGAGCAGGAAATTACAAAGGAATCTGAGACGCCCATCCACAAGCTCTCTGTTGGACTGATCAACCCGACCAGAATTGTTCAGCCAAACTTCAGAGATGAAGTCCTGCAAGTGCTCCACAAAACCACCAGAAAGTAAAGTCCATATTAAGACCTGTGATGAAGCTAGCTCTGATCAATCAGCTGGTTCAAACTCCGACCCCAACTTCGCTGATTCAACAAGATATGTGTAAGGGAGAGTGGAGGGATAGTGCAACTGGTAGTCGGTTCCACTTGCGGCACCACCAATTATGATATCATGGTTCCGACTGCCGGAGACGCCGCATTTTGGCAGGTTTCCAAATCTATACCATATTACCAAGGTCATTGTTATCCATTCAATTTTGCATGTAGTTGTTGTGAATGGCTTTTAGGATTCCGTGTCACCTTTGCATGTATATTTGGATTTAGTCATGTTATTTTCACATTATATATGAGGTTATACCTACTACAAAAAAGGTGGTAAATGAGGTTTGACATGTAGAGCGTTTTGGAATTTTATGATTACTTTAAATTTAATTGTCATTTATGTTGTTAAAATGACATTTGCACTTATCCAAATGAATTTGATTTTTAGCCCATTTGAAAATTATTTTAACTTCCTAATATTGAGCATTTAAATGCAATTCTAAGTTGAGTACCTATTATTGTCTTTTTACTAATTTTAACCCCTAAAATTCCAGGTCCCTTTTGGTAAAATAGACTTTAAACCACTAAATTCTTTAAAAGAGTTTCAAGAAAATTGTTTTACTTGTAGCATGTAATCTTAAAGTCACCTTTACTTGTTAAAAAACACCATGATTATTGTTATATTATATTCTTATATTATACTTTAAATAGTTGGAAGTATAAAAAGGCTTCGTAGTCTCACTATATTTAGATTATAAAAACTAGATGGTTTCTAAACTCAAAAGAAACTAATTTTATCATTAGTTCATTTTTGAAAACTACCCTATCTTGAGTTTAGTAACGCTCACAAAGCTCTTCTATGGCTATTAGTAATTTAGAGTGAAAAAATAAGATTATATTTAATCAAAACTCATGGTATCTAAGTCAATTATCACATGACTTTACAAACAAAGTCTCTAGTGGCTCAAAGTATATGTTAAACCACCTTCTCTTCTGGTAGTGCTAGAGTAGCGATGGAGTTTGCACATCTAGAGCTGCTAGTATCCATGTGGTGAAATAGATGGTCAATTATGCCGATGATGCAATGCGGGCAGCTTCGTGAACCAAATCATCTCTTATGGCAAGGATGCGAAAAATGACACCATCAACAGACCATATCAAGCGATGGTGAGCCTAAGCCCGTGCAGAATCACCTACATAAGAGATTCATAGCTTATTTTGAGGCGCCACTCTTTCATCTTTGTCATTATTTGATACATCGCCTCTTCATCAAAACATATGTGTTGCTTTTTATTCCTATTTTGAGCCATTGGAGGTGCTCGTGAGTTTGGTTTGACGCAACAAACAAGAAATAGCGATATTTTTCCAGATTTTTAGTTAATCAAAAATGTCACATTTGCTTCCACTGCTTGTTTAATTCTTACATTGTGCCGTGCTGCTTGTTTACATTCTTACACAGTCAAATAAAGTTCTATCGGTCTAGCAGTCCTTTGATGTACTGTACAATATGCTTTGAAAGGAATTAGACCATTGGATCACGGTTCCTGGAAAATGGTTGTCTCAGAAATCGAAGATCGTGAAAGAATCGGCAAGCGCTAGTGTACATCTCCGTTAAGGTTGAGGCACCCATAGTCAACCGGGTCCCCATAACCGATCAATAGACTTCTCCAATTCCAACATGTTTTCATATTTAAACCCTTGGAAGATCTAGAAGAAAATATGAAGCATGATTGGTAGAAAGGGAATCATATGGAAATATACTGGTAGTTGTAGAGTGATCAAGTTTTGGTGTCATGGTGGTCGGTTTTAGGTGGGCCTACATATTGGTTACATGTATTACACAAAAAATGGCTTTAAAAATTCATAGTAAATTAAATATTAAAGTAAACATGAAATTTAAAGTTGCATTCCTCCTTCAACGTATTTCCCCTTCAAGGAAAAATCTCCCTCGACTTATACACCTCCAATATCAGTGAGAAATCTCTTAACTGGTCGGTTTTTGGTGTCTCTACCTTACTGCATCACGAAGAGTCTTCGAAAACCGACCCACGTCTGGCGTCAAATACGCTAGACACTTGATTATTTCGTGGAGAATCTTAATTCCTGGCTTTGCTTATAACAACCCTGTTTGTGGAGGTAAATGGTGATAGACTCTCAGTTTAAAGCAACTTTGGATGCTCCAGAGGTTCCATAATTCTCACCATGGTCACTGGTGTCTGGAAACGACGAAGTTTGTCAGAATCTGAGTAGATCTCTGAAGCTTGTACGCAAGTGCAAACTCTAGCTGCAGATTAGACGAGGAGGAGCAGAGGTCTTGAGCTTGCAACAACTGGGTCCAAACGTCCACAGCAGCCTCTACTCGATAGTTATGCAGCTTACAGGATAACTCTTAGGTTTCGACACATGGTGAGAACTAAATTCTTACAGTGAAGAGAGACAAATGGTTAACAAGGGAAGTTTGCTATTTCATCTTGGGAACAATTGTAACTTCGCTACAATCGACGTTTCTCGAACCTTCGAAACTAAGTTAATCGGTGCAACATCAGCAAGGCCATAGCCAGAAACTTCCTATTTGCCGTCTCAAAAATTTGCCCGTTATGCCTGAGCGAAGATACGCATGTGTAGGACCATGGATTTTTCCACCGGCATCATACACCGAAACCGTTTACAGAAGTCTGGATATTGTACTTTCGCTGTGGTGTTCATCGTCATTGACTTGAAAAGAGAAAGAAAGGCTCACTTGAGGCGAATGCGAAATATCGGAGGATATACTTTGTGGGTTCAGGTCTTGCCCCTCAACGAATTTGACTTACATCTTGACGACATGTTGACAACGTATTGACTCCATGGCTAATCTTTTCCTACTTTCTGGGACGCACCTTAGAATTATAATGTTTTTAGTTCAACGGGTATATAACTCACCTCCGAACTGGGTCCTAACGAGGGAGGGCAGATCTGCTCATACTTTTTGATGTCCGATTACCACCACAACCAGTTTCGAGATACCAATCACCTTCCACAGCCAAGGTCACATCGCCTAAGACACTCACAAGCGATGTCTAGGTATTAAAGTTGGCTTTACATCTAGTTAACGAAAAGAGTCAATCACCAGTGCTGCGCCAATCTTTCTCCTTTCTTTGACACAAACAACCAAACTTTATAGATCGTTGCGAGAACACAACAACAGAAATGCCAAGCAGGGTAACCCCGCTGGTCACAAAGAGAGCAAGAAATTGGTGTATAAAGCAGCCAACGACAGGCCAATCTTTAAAGAAAAAAGCTAGGCACACAATCCATCACATACAACAATTTGGCATAAATATCGAACATGAAACAGATCCATATTCACCACGATTGAGCAGACAAGATGATGTTAACCCATCTGATTCATTCAGATACAAGCGGCCCGAACACTGTTTTAAGTATGACGTCGTCCACGTCTGCTCCCGTCAGGCCAGAATGTCCCAAACGGGTCCTTAACGAGCTTGTAAATGTTGGTTTTTACACAATGAGGGACCTCATCCTACATAACCAGATTTCTGCACTAGTCTCTACAATTAAAAAACTACTATTCTCAGGGCCACGTATTCCCTCCCACACGCAAGCTAACTGCCGTGAATCCGCATGAGCATTACAATATGCTGCTTCCGACTATCAAAGAAACAATGCGTTTCGATCCATTAAATTAAGTATGATACACTCGAGCTCAATCTTGTTCACCAGCAGTGCTAATCGTTTTAGTAATATCCTGCCAATTGAGCAGTCCGATACTCGAACTGCCCGGCTTTGTGACCGGGTGATTTTGGCCATGTCCCAGTCTGCAAGCTGATATGAACAATTTTGGGAGACCTGGAAGTAGAATCCGTGCTTGATGTGGACAATGGAACTGGTAAAGCTTCTTGTGCGGCTTGCGACTGCGATTTGCTCAACACAAGACTTGAATGAATCCGGTGGCTCTAGAAGCCTAATCGAATGCCCGCGAGGTGCATAAATGTATACATTCTAAGTGCTTGCAAGTGGGAAGCGTTCATGTGGGCTGGACTCCATCTAGGAGCGACCCGTTTGGCATCGTCTTCTGCAACTTCTGCCTCGATTCTCAAGTGCCGGTAGCACGTCGACTTGCTGACCAGTCTTTGCCCTTTACACACCTTGCACACGCACCGCACCTTCTGGCTGCCACCACTTTGATGAGGTGCGCCTTTAGCGATCACGACCCCCCGCGCTTTCAAGTTGTTCGATCTCCTCCGCGACGATTGAACCGCAGACGACGACCATTCCGCGGGCTTCGATGTCGCCTCCCGAGCAGTGTTGGCGTTCCCTCCGCGAGCACCGCTGCTGCAATACTCGCTATCGGCGGAACTGGATGTGTCACTCGCCGCCGTGGTCATTAGAGACGACTCTGATGACATTGTGAAGAATACTAATAACTGATCAATCTCCTTCTCCCTCCGAAAAACAACACTAGCAACTCAAACTAGAAAACTCTTGA
Organism: Ceratodon purpureus; assembly: GCA_014871385.1. Lineage (NCBI taxonomy): Eukaryota > Viridiplantae > Streptophyta > Bryopsida > Pseudoditrichales > Ditrichaceae > Ceratodon > Ceratodon purpureus. The sequence goes on from CM026423.1 coordinate 7,407,072, forward strand.
GTTTCAATCCCCTCAACAGCTAAGGATCAACACCCACACTCGCAATGGCTTAACCCGATTCGAGCACCTATCGATCAACCTCCGAGGCCACGATCCAGGACGCAACTAAAATTCTCAGGCTCCGAACCCACACTAGCAACCAATGCCTCAAAACACAAAAGCTAGTTCACAAGTCCCTAAATTTATTTTCTACCAGAACATCCCAACTGGCGATGGCAGAAAGAAGTACAACACAATTACCAACTACAATATCTCTTCCTATCAACCCCTGATCTCAAACAACAATAAGCTAACTCCAACACACACTACCAATCAACAGCCACTCTCACAACATCGACCCACTCTTCAAACTGCAACTGCAGAACTCAAAAAAGCAGACCACTCTTCACCAGCTCCACTCACAAACTTCAACTCTCATCAAAAAAAAAAAAACAAGTGATTCAACTATCACAGCTGATCTTTCTAGATCAGAAAAACTCCTGCACGATCAGAGATCATCACTAGTCCTGCACCACCACCACCGAGCCACCACCACTGGACCTTAAGTACCAAAACATCCGTCTTGGTTTGGCGGTAGCTTGCAAACCGCAACACGAGTGTTTGATGAGAGGACTGGGATCCAAAGTGCAGCAAGTGGACCGTGAATATCACTTTGCTGCCTGCACAAGTGGCAATTGAACAACTATGAGTAAAGTCTGTCTGGAGCAGAATTGGAGACTTGAGAGACTTAAGTTAGAGAAGCGGACAAGGGAGGGGAGCACTGTTGCCCTCAATAATGCTTCACATGGAATAGAATTTCATTATCATATTCCTGGATATGATAATAATTTTCGATCAGCTTGTTGTGTTAGAAATTAGCTTCCGTGATTACTGAAGCATGCACGGAACGGGGCGAGTAATTTGACTGGATTTTTTATGATAAGTGTGGTTAATTTGACTCACTTCTGATTAACAGGGTGACTTTATTGTGACTTCGGTGAGCTTTCTTCGCTCTTTCTGTGTTTTCTTTTCTGTGTTTTTTTTTAGTTTTGAGTTTTTGCTTTTGAGCCTTGAGGGTTGAAATTTTGTTGTTTTATTTTTTAATTTTGTTGGATTTTAGTTTTGTGACAGGTGGGAGATTATGGTGTGTTGGAAGATGTGTTGCAGTGTGGGAATTGCGTATTTTAGATTGGATTTTTGTTTCTGTTTAAGATGGGAATTGGATTTGTGCAAAGAAAATTTTTGGAAGAGGAAAGATAAGGTGGAGATTTTTAAAACTTATGTTCTGACTTCAGGGACTGGAAAAGTGAAAGAGGATTTAGTTTTAATAAATTAATCACAACATCGAAGAGATGCAGACATACTACGGTGCTTCCTTAATACAAGAGAAATTCTTTCAAACATTTGAATTCATTGTGGTAGAATTTCATTGTGCCACATAAAACATGTAATATTAACTTCACCGATCACACAGCTTACAAATTTACATTTTTTCTTATATTTATTTAAGAAGGAATCTTACTAATTACTATAATTTCTATACAATAAGAGATAAATACATTTTACTTTTTATTTGATCATGATTCTCTGATCTTTTTATGGAATGTATCGAGAAAATTTTATTTTAGACCCCCAAACATAATTTTTTGCATTCATTGATAGCAGATTTGATACACCACAATATTATTTTTATAAAATTGATTATTAAATTTTCAGTAATCTTGATAAATTGTTTTTCTTGCTGATAGTAATTGAAATCTTTGATAAGAGAACACATGTTCAACATTTTTAATGAAATGAGTTATGTTGTAAATACTTTAAAATATAACAATATGCTAAAAGAATATTTTTAACATATTTTTTATATTAAAAAATGACCAAAAACAAAATTAGAATCATTCTATTCATGTTTGGTTGTCTTCTTACTTTTTTTCTTACAACTACTTTTGACAAACCTTCAATGGCACCATGGTAATTCATTGTAATGGAACTTATTTGAAAGTTATCATTATTTCCTCTCCGCAAAGACATCTTTGATTGAATGAATGTATAATGTTTTTTACTATGTGAATTTGTAATGGCTTATAGAAACAATTATGCATTAACTTGTAGCTCCCAATGATTTGTAATAGCATATAGAGCACTATATAATCTGGTAAATATATATATATATATATAAATATATATATATATATATATATATATATATATATATATATATATATATATAAATAAAAAAGTTCATTTCATAAGAAATCAAAGTTTTACCTACAGAAGGCCTAATTTTCTATTCACCATTAGCTCAAAATTTCTCTGCTTTTTTCTGATTCCCATTTACACTAGTTCGCAGTTCCGATGGCACTAGTAACCCAATGGTCCAGTCCAAAATATTAAAAAAATTAAAAATTTGAACAATCATATTTTGTTGCAATGTTGCAAAGATTATATCATTCCTCTGGTTGAATACAATCAGGTACACTTGCAGGAACGGAGGTACCAGCTTTAGTTCAAAGACGCTGACAGGCCAACTCTTTGGCCACCAGAACAGAACAAGGAGCGCCATGAACAACACCCAGCCTCCTTTCAGTCTTTCCGGGGCTTTTCTTCTGAGATGGCGGCTAGCCCCGTAAACCATGACATGGGTGCTGCGCTCACTTTAGCCACATTGTTATGACCCAACATCTTTTCTTGTACCCAAAACCTCGTCACTTGGAAGGTGGATGCTGAAAAGTATATCTTTCTTGAACCCCCCTGAAGAAAAAGATGGCACTCAACTTGTCACAATTCAATCTGGTTTCTAAATACGTTTGGGAGTTTCAAGTAGCTTTGAGAAGGTTCTGTTTATTTTTGCATAAAGGTAAGACTGGAGTCCATGTGATTCTCGAGGGTCCTCGACATTCAGGTGACTTGGGTTGCTTCTCCATGACCATCTGTTCTTGGAATTCTTGCTCGTGGCTGATTTAACTGGTCTTCATTCAAAAGGTAGTTGGAATTTTTAAAGAATTTTGAACGTCATTTTCATTGTCAAGAGAATTGTGTTGAGGATTAATTTATCACATTAAAGAATGTTTTGAAATAGGTTGTAAAAACATTCATTCTTAAAACCAATTTGAATCAGATCTAAATTTCAAATCTAACTTTTATATTTCGAATAGAGTAATTTCAAAAATAAGAAGTTATTGGTTGAAAGAAGTGAATCTCATCTAAAATACCTCCAAATCCCCGAGGAACCACAAACCATATTTCATTGAATTGATATGGTAAATATTTTGCATCAATAGCAAATAGAAGCAACACTATAGATGTCAAAGGTGAACTAGCATGGCATGCCAAAACTACATTTGAATGTTTCATACTGTCACTATAAAGAGTGATATTATTTATTAATTTTTTCTCATATGAATGAATCTACCAACTATAAGCGACAATTTTTTTCCTAATGATTTAAAAGATATTGATATTTTAAGTATTATATGAACATAAACTATGTTGGACTATTTAATATAGATGCATGCTAGAATATAGTGCCATCGTTATGGATAATGTACCCCTTAAACCACACGGTAACTCATGTTGCACAATTTTTGATGCTGCTACCTCATTGAGCAACACTTTCTGGATGCACAGGATATAAGGGCTTAACCCCTAAAGCATCTTCGATTTTTTTATACGGTCCTGGCCAAGAGTGTATTCTGGGGCATTGTGGGATACAGATCAAGTTTGCGATGGGAGGGAGAGGGATTTCGGGGTGGTTATTTTTTCACAGCCTAGACAGTAAGTCTGCGGACAATGCAGTGCAATTAAAATCAGTAAACACGAAAGCAGAAGACCTAGAGAAAATGCTAAGTAGAAGGGGGTGTGCGGAGTCCACAAAGATGTCAGAGTACAGCTGTGAACGCAGAGACGCCTACGAAAGCGCGGGCGCGTGTGAGGCTTTCGGTACAGCCGTAACTCCCGCGACGGTGCGGTGTGGGTTTCCAGGTCACCTGGGGGACCGGGGTGGCCCGTTGGGGGAGGTTTGCTGACGTCAGGGGACTTGCGTGGCTCATCCCACGCAGCTGATACCCGGCTTCGTGGAGGGGGGGTATGGTCTTTTCCCCGTCCCACGACAAGGGACTCCAACTGCCATCGCGAGGATGGAGCCCGTCTCAGGTAGCAACGGCCCGGGCAGGTTTACGAGGGACTCAGTCGTAGTGGGGAGAACATGAACGCATTCACAGAACCGAAAGGATGTTATACAAAGAATGTGCAATAGATTTAAAAAACAGAGTTTTGGATTCAAGGCCCTTACAAACTTCAGCAAATCCGTAATTACAGTCTGAATGTGCGGTCCGAGACCTTGAGGAACTGGAGAAACTAAGTTCAAGGAATAGAACTAAGTAGAAAGTGACGGCCAACTAAGTAGAAACTGACGACCTCAAACTGAACTTCACTTCAGAAATCCCTGAACCGCCCCCTACCTCCTCCGATTTTGTGAGTAGTAAGTACTTCTCCCACTTCAGCCATGGCCTCCTCGCCGTCCATATTCGCATCACAAAACAGCCATCCTAGCGCTTGCACCTGCCCTCTGAGTGCTCAGTCACGTCACACTCGCATCCCGTCATTGGCAAACAACAGAGTTTTCGGTCACTCAGATCTTCTTCACCTCGTACTCCGTTTCCCCGACTTCAGCGAACACGAGTGTATCTCCCATCTTCAGTTCATTCATGGCCACAAAGTCCACCCACCCTTTAGTGAAGTGGCAGAACGTCTGCACACGGGAATTGTACCGAGCTGATTTGACAAGAACCGTCTCCAGGGGACCGACTAGAGTGTACCACGCTCCGTCGAATTTCGCTTCTCCGACGCTGCGCCAGTAGGCAGTCGGGAGATCCTGCGGACAAAACAAGGGCAGAGCAAGGCGGTAGAAGCCAGAGGACACCCAAGCCATCATTCGGGAACCTGCAGCAGGAAAGAGAGCTACCTATCCAACCACTAGCATCGGGTTTGAATACTTACAAGACGCGTCGACTTGCTGGGACGAGTGTGGCAGGCCCTCAGGGTTTTCTGGAAATGGCGTCGGTCCTCTTCATACTTGGGGGGAGGGAGCACCGCCTTCTCCGGGGAAGAGTCGCCATGGTGGACGGTCACGACGAGGCAGGTCTCATCCACCCTCTCGAAACAAAGTAAGACCGGGAGGTGTACTTCGTTGTCAGCGAGGAATTTCCGAAAACCGTCGCCCACCGAGACCCACGCCGTAGCACCTGCAGAGGACGCGCTCTGCTCGAAGAGGATAGGCCACTCGTCACGAAAATTGCAGGAGCGAACAATGGTGCACGACCTAGCACCTGGGAAGCCCGTCCGCTTCGTGAAGGCTGCCGGGACTTCCTGCAAACACAGAGGGAAACAGAACGAGGACCATGAGGGTGGGATGCGGATGGCTACATTCATACAACTTAACATGGAACTCACCCGGTTCGGCAAAGAAATCACAGATGCCATGCATCCGGGGGGGAAGAGGGAAAGGGCAATCGGAGACTTACCAGCTGGGCGCAGTGGGCAGGTGTTGTGAGGATCGCATTGAAGTACCACGCACGAAGCACTGTCATCTCGGCCACCACTTCCTTCTCGACGGCATCCATGGCTGACACAGTTCGGGGCTGCAGTGGACTTATACCTGCGGGAGCAGTTTGGTACGAGGAAACTGAAACACTGCACAATTCAGAGACCGAGGGTACCCGAAAAACATAATGGATACGGAGCTAGAGGAGGACGAAGCTAAAGAAGCCACGGAGAGAGACGGGGAGTACGGATGGTAGTAAAGGGGGAGTAGTAGGGCATCGGCAAATTAATGACCCTACGCATTCAATTCAGAAATAAATGTAGGGGCTAGGTTAGAGGAGAAGGCTTAGCATTGAATCCTTCGAAGCGGCTCCCTATTATGGCCGTGTACTGCTAAGCAGTACACTTGAAGCGCTCCAGCAGTAAGCCATCCCATCCAAGAATTAATGTGTTCACACCGAGCAGCCGAGGGGGAAGAGCTGTCGGCGGCGCATGATTTGCCACGGGTCCACTTCGTCGACCTTCACTACAATCATCAAGCGTCAGCATCAACTAAATGTCTGAATCTTTATGCACTCAAGCATCAATCCAGAGCATCATCACAAAGAATCTAACGTGATACAGTGTGGATATCATTGGAGAGGTGTAACCAAAATGACAACTAACCACAAGGTAATCATGGAACCGAGGGCCATACAATGGGATAACTGAGGGGGGGCACCTGAATGTAGGGGCAAACCTGGGATTCGGTATCCACATGGGAGAGAACTCACGGAGGATACAGATCAGGAGCCATAGCCACGTCAATGTCACTGTCCAATTCAAGAGCCATAGCCACCGAGGACCGAAGAAAGAAAATACATTAAAAAAAAAAAGGGCACAGCAACGCACTGCCCCCATGAACAAAATACGTCATACGAATGAAAGGTTAGATAAACTCCGATCCTAGACAGGGAAAAACACATTCACCCTTTCAAAAACCGAGTGAAATTGTCCGCATTTACAATCAGCATAGTCCCGAGTGTACTGTTCAGGCCTCGGCGGGGGCAGGGGAGATAACTTGTCCAACATTTCAAGGCTAAAGATATGGGCCTACGTCAGGAGTGAAGAACTCCGGCACCAATCCTCAGGGGGGCGTCGGATCAGGGAGAATAGGAAGAGACAGAGTTCCGAACAAAGGAGATATGTAACCAGGATGTCCTTCATTCTGGGAATCGGACATCCGTAGACCAGGGTGCGGGGGGCATTGGACGCACGGTGAAGTCCTCATATTGAGTACCGCCGCTTCGATGGCGGAAGACGAGGGGAACAGGGCACCTCCTCAGCAGGGGAGTCCTCGTACGGGATCCAATTCTGCCGCTCCCGGGTCCGGTCCAGCACGCCACCTCCCTGCGATAAAAAGACAGAGGAAAAGAGTTATAGCCTCAAGAGGGACGTCTGGCATTCAGCGAGTCGTGATGCGCATGGTAGCAGTGTTGTTGGCACATCCACTTCGGGCCACAGGCCAAGCAGTGCCAACGTTGAAGATGCCCACACACAATGCAGCGGCGCCTCAAGTGGGATCTGAAGAGTGCGTGAGTCGGAGGGGGGCGTCGGTATCTTCGGACTGGGGCTCCACCTGCTTTCCCTCTCGCCTGTATGGCACCCTCCACCAGATGTTTGCCGACTGCAATTTTGAAAGCAAGGTGAGTTTTCGCACGGAGTCCCCGCTCCTCCATTTCGCGTATCCAGGTCACGTACGCGTTGACTAGGGACTGATCGACGATGAAGTGGAATATCTTCAACCACCACTTGTGGCACCGGAGTTGACACGAGTAGCTACCTCTCAGTTGATCCGTGACGTCAACGCCGCGCATGTACTCGGTGTACTGCGTGTGCATTGGTGACGACGGCACAATCAACTGCCCACTTCGACCCTTCTCCCGGCGCAGAACAGAGACCCCTGGTGCCCATGGGGGCACTGCTGTGGAAAGAATAGTCACCACCTGTTTGTCTTGCCAAGACAGCACCCCCATCTGCCGATGCACATGAGTTCGGATCAGCATGGATCCCCTCTCTGCCGGGTCACATTTCCTGAAGAGACCACCTGGGAGATTCTTGGAGTACCTCCGGACTGTCCCCGTCGCCCAGATCCCTTTGCACATCAAGTCGTGGAAGAGGTTGACGCTGGCAAAGAGGTTGTCAACCACTAGGCAGTGGCCTCGCCCTTCCAGTCCTTGAAGCATCCGCTGCACCACATGGTATCCGAGTCCGTGCTCTCCCAAACCGGTACCTTCACCAAAATACACCTCCAGACGCCATACGAAGCGTGACTTCGAACTGGCAAGGAGCCAAATCTTTATACCGAACCGTATGGGCTTATCAGGCATGAATTGCCTGATGAAGCAGTATTTTCCCTTATATGGGATAACACACTCATCCACCGTGACCTCTCTCTCAAGGTTGTAAATCGCCTCCGAGACCTGCTGGAAATGCTCCACCAACCATCGGGTTTTAGCTATCCTATCGAAGCGCTTATCCTTTTTATCCCTGACCACTTCGGCATTGTCCACAAGATGGAGGCAACTCAGGATCTGCTGCCACCGTCGCAGACTCATCACTTGGGCAATGAGGTGACAGTAAATGAAAGGCTCACTGACCATCCAATAGTGTTTCACACTTGGAAGCCTCTTGCAGCCCATCAGCACACATATCCCGAGCCACCCACGTATGTCCTCGCGGGCCACATCTCTCCAGGTCGGTCCCCCTTTCGTCTTTACGGGCTCCTGACCTTCTGGAGACAAGACAGTTCTTGCGTATCTGTTTGTCTCACGCACAACACGGTCCACCACAGAATCACTCCAATAAAGATCAAAAACTCTCCACGGCTCCGGTACTCCCTGTCCCGACCTGTCCTTCAGTCCTGGCGAAGGGCCTGTGAAGTTGTCACGGCTTCCAAGGAAGTCGACGCTGGCTGATGACCAGGATTCTCTCCGGTACTGAAATGCCAGGTCCTTCATGGACAGGGGCACTGGGATGAAGGCCTCCTCGCGCATGCACCAGGACTCCACTCCGGTTGCAAGTCTCTGGTCGTCGATGTCATCGTCGCTACAGTCCACAGCCAGGTCCGAATCCCCAGAGTCAATAGTGTCTTCAAATTCCGGGAACCATTCCCGGTCCGAAGAATCCACCTGTGCCGCTGGCCCGTCCTCTCTTTCGGAGTCCGAAGTCCCTGCCTGAACCACAACCTTCTTCTTATCTACGGGGACATCCATGTAGTCGGGGAGGCTACAGCTTACCTTAGGGAAAGTCATCCTCGCTGTCGAATTTTGCGTTCCGTCTACTCCCTCCTCGTCCTCTGGCTCATCGTAGTCCTTGATTGGGTCTCCCTGCGGCTGTGATCCCCAAAGTGCCTCCGTTTCGTTCTCTGCAATATGCTCTGTCTCCCCTGGCTGCCCGTCCTCTGTTGCGCCGTTGTCTCCAACTCGCACTTGGGCACTCCCACTCCTGCTCGTACCAGCACCTCCCCTCGGTGACAGCACAGTTGAGCGAGGACTGAAACAATGTTGTCGCTTTTGCCACCCGTATCCATGTCCTCCTTCGCTCCCAACTGCTCGGATGTTGGGGCCATTTGCCACGCGGACGTCATTGAATTCCATGTGGCGCTCACAGTTATAGCCTCCTAAGTCGACGACGATCATCCTCCTGCCTGTTCCAATGTCGGTGCCCTCCCCGAGAATATCCCCCTGCGTCCACGAGGGGGTATCCCCTGTGTGGAACGAGGCCTCTGAGAGGAATCTGTTCGGCACGAGGACAGCCCATCCGACCCTGGCTGAGCTCCATTCAGTGTAGGTATGTGAGAATTTGGCGGGCACCTCCTCCAGCGGCTGTAGGGACCAATGCTTCCCCAAAGATCCCCCCGGGTGAGTTGCCTCAAACCCTCGAGCCTTCCTTATAGGTTCGAATGACTTCCATGCATCGTCCCGGAAAGCATGCTCCCACAGATTTATATCCAGCGTCTCCATGCTATCCACCGTGTGATGCAGCTCTGACGCGAGGAACTCCGGCACACCTTCTCCATCAGAGGGGATGTAAATATCTGCCAACACCTCCCGAATGACCTCGTCGTTCTTTTCCTGCCGCAGGTACTCCGCCATAAGCGCGCTACCCCGCCTGGTGGTCACCCCGCGAGTCTGGTTCGGTGTAACCTCCTCTGGAACCCACCCGGTTGGCCTCCTCGGTTTTCCCTTCTTAGCTTTCGCCTTGGCTTCCTTCGTGAACCGTCCACGTCTATTTCGCTCTGCAGGTGATGGCTCGCCAAACGTGAGTGCAGGAACATGCGGCACATGAACTGAAACTGTAGACCGAGATATGTATGTGTGCAAAGGAAAATACCTCAGCCCGTGACCTCGAACTTTGTACTCAAGCGGAGATGAGAAGCAGTGACGAAAATGAAGGGGGGCGGAGAAAGCAGACATACCTGGCTTTGGCGTCGGAGATGTTGGCGGTGGTGGCCCGTATCCCCCCGGTGTGCTTGACACTGGCATCGGTGTCTGCATCATCTCTGCCGACCCCCGTTTTTCTTTTCCCTTCCTCGGCCTGCCCCTGACTGGCGTCAGAAATCCAGGAGCCCCTTGCAATTCCATGGCCTCGCTTCCTCCCCAGGGGAGGCCGCCGGGTACACCCATCGTCCCCCGCGTTGACCAGGGGTCCAACTCCCCGGGAGTCGCCAGCTGCTCTTGTGTTCCCTGCGGGAGAACCACCTAGCCACACGGTGATCAGTTTGCTTTGCCCCAGAAACTAAGCAAGCGTCAGCATCAACAGTACTTATGTATGTCACTAAATATGCACAGTCATCCACTTAGGTCTCTGGGGAAACCTGTTTCTTGGCACGAGATTTCCTTGGCCGTGGAGTCTTCTTTGGTGGTTCCTCCGGTGGCTGCTGCTGTGTGCACAATACTTCCGCCCGCGGCTCCGTCTCCGTCTCCACCGGTGACTGCTCCCCTCAGACCCCCTTCAACCCGTCAGCAACCTCTCTTCGGCATAGCATCCCCCAAGCCATCATCGCAAATTTCATCTGGAAAGACAGGGTGCAAAGTAACACGACGTACCGTTTTCTTCGCCCTCGATTTTCGTGGTTGTGGTGTTTTGCGAATTGGTTTCTCTACTGCCTTCGCGATGGTGGACTGCACTTCCACCGGCGCTTGCGTCCCGTTCTCCTCCGATGGCTGCTGCGCATGCAGTGACATAGATCTCCTTAGAATTGATGCACCGAAACCATGTCAGTGACCATCTACCGACATATAAACCAGATTGAGTGAGAATACATACGGGTTTTTTGGCACGGGATTTCCGTTTTGGAGGAGCCTTCGCTGTTCCCTCCTTCAGCCCCGGCGCCGGCACCTGCGTCGACGCATGTATCTCCAATTCCCCGGCTGCCTCCAGATCGTAGGCAACCTGCGGGATAAGTGACAAGCCGAAGTCAGGCATCCACAAGGGGGAGTCGTATTCCAATTCCTAACGCACCAATGTGAGCACACATCGTGTAGGGGGGGGGGGGGGGGGGGGGGGGGGGATTACCTGCTGTTTTGCCTGGGCTTTCCTCACGTACTTCCTCTTCGCCCGCGGAATATTGGGGTGTCCTATCTCGGCGAGGGGGACTCGTTGTGGCTGCATCCCCAAACATACAACCCGTCAACATGAAGCGAGTGCTCTTCTCTCGCATGAAAGGTTAGAAGAACATATGTGTGACGAAGGCAGAAATGGAGACATTCCCCCAACCCTAAACCTTGAACCCCATCCCTAAAACCAAGAACAGAGTATCTGGAATTTTGCATACCTCGCATCCCGTCACGGCAGGGTTTGTCGTGTTTTGAGTGCCCCCGGTCTGTGCAGATTCGGACCTGCTTGACATGGCTGCTCTCGCCAATCTCTTCATCGCCCCGCACCGCAGTGGAGGGGTAGTACCGTTGCCGAAGGATTTCCCTGACGAATGCGGGGAATTGCTGCCTCTCGCACCAGCCAAGGATCCTGGCTGCGTGGCGGTACCAGAGGTATCTGCAATTCTCTTGCTCGCCGAACGTCCCCCTTCGATTCCACCGTCGCGGTCGCGGCTGCGCCTGAAGGCAAATGGGATTCAGCAAAGCGATCGCCCTCCTGCTTCCCTCCAAGGACACCCCTTGCGCTCGAAACCACCGCCACAATTCCCCTTCGACTCCCGCAAACTCCTGCGCTTCCCCTTCTACTGCAGGTGGAACCGAATCGCCCATGACAACCACGACTTCGTGGCCCCTCTCTCTCCTTCGTGATCCCTTTATTCAACTCCAGAACATCCCCGTCCTTCTCCCACGCTCTCAGCCGCCGATGAAACCGGATTGCCCACCACTCCCGTCCTGGTCGTCCACCATCGCATTCCATTGCGCAGCCTCCGCACAACCACGACCCCCACTCCGCGCCTCCAACGCAACTGAAAGTAGTAAAAAATCGGCTGCCACACTCTCAGAATCCCATCGCTCACCAAACCGTCCTCAGTATCCAAGAGGAGGTGATGATGAACAAAACACGCTGACGTACCCTAACTGCTTCTCTACCTACACAGCCGGTCACCCCTGCCACGTTCACAAAACTGAGCACTACTCTGCAGAGGCTACCGTGTACACGGCCGTCCCTACCGAGATTCTCCCGAATACACAGACTTCGTCATACAAATTGGTCCTGTGGTCTCATACTTGGCCTATTAATTGCGTGAAAAATTTCTTAATTAAGATCCCAACCATGCTCACAAGTTCGTAGTTTACTCCAATTGATTTCGAAACAAAGTTACCACCCTCCCTCCCTGTTTAGTGAGCACCGTAGGCCATTGCTGGCAGAGAAAGCTAAAGGGGTTAACATCATTGACATTGCATGTTGGGTAGGAACTCTTGTAGGGTGTGTCCAGACCACTCGGCAGGAAGCTTCAAAGGATTCTTATAGTGCGGGAGCATGGAAAGAGACCCTATGACCATAGTTCTGAATGGGTGTTTGAAACCAAGCACATACCATGGCCACTGATGCAAACTACTTCCATTTGTAACGTTAGTTACTAAGTAGGCCAGGGTCCATATCGAAACAAAATATTGAGATAAATGGAAAGAGAGCACAGTCAAAAATTAAAATTGATATCAATAATAATATTTTTTAAATGCCATTAAATATTAATCAAAAAATTAAAAAATAAATAATTTTGGTCACTCCACTCACTCTAGATTAATTGCATCAATTAAATAGCTAAATATTACCTATAGTGTCGTAAATTAAAGTGTAAAACTCCTTTTATACCAATATTTTTACACTAATGTTAACCCCTAAACAACAATGCACCCCCTGGGGGTGCAAATGGAGTTTAGTTATGTACCTGCAACTTCAATTTGGATGGGTATTTTTTGAAATTTTAAATGGAGGTGTGCCGTTCTCAAAGCTCCGTATGCAAATTTTTATTATTCAATTCCAACATCAGGATCAAAAGTTATAAAGGTTTAAGTGTCAAACGCTGCTCGTTGGGCAGCTACTGAAATTTTCTAAGCCACAATGAATGCAGCAAATTCTGCCCAAAACTGCCCAAAAATGTGAAAATCTCCAAAAATCTGCCCGAAGACGAAACTTTGAAATTCCACCAAAAATTGAGATTTTGATATTTTTCAAAAATAAAAAATTTTATGTATAGAAAAGACAGTAGAGCATGTTCCCACCGTTCGGATTTTTAATCCAAATTTTTTTCATATGCTATTTTTATTGTCCAAAAACGGCCTTTGTTTGTGAATTTCGGTATACCCCCTAGCCGAAAATGACTTGTTTGGCAACCTTCCACAACTTTTTTGAATATTTTTTTAAAAGAATAATTAGCTGACTCAGTCTTCTTTGACGTGCACCAGAAACGCCAAAATCCATAACGCAAAAAAATGGTTTTTTGGGCCTTCAAAACTCTGTTGTCCCGATTTTTTGCAGGGAAAAAAAACTTGTTTTTGTACTTTGAAAGTTATAATCTTGCAATTGGTGAAGAATGAGTGTGTGAGATTTGGTGGACATGTAGACATAGAAGTTAGCTACAAGAACTTACGGTTAGATGTACTAAAAAAGACCCCAAGTTTGCAAAATCCACCTTGCTTTGAAGAGGGGCTGTTTTGAGGCAATTTTGATGAAAAATACCCTCAGAAATTTAGGGGTTAAATCCTAACCTACCTTTTCATTAATAGTAAGATTGTTTTCTTGAATAGGACGTTCTTGTAAACATTATTTATAAAACCTTAAGAAACAAAGAAGGAACCTTAAAACCTTAAATCAACAAACATTTATACTAAATAGGTAGGTCCAGATACACATAGCATGAACATGCTGCTCTCACTTAATCATAGGCTACAATTTCAAAAGAAACTACCCCTAATTTATTAAGTTTATTAGGTTCATGAAAACCAGATTTCTCTACTTGGCATGTTGTTGGGTACTTATTTGCTTTAAAAAAATAATTCTTCAAGTCTGTTCAAATAATAAAAACAATCATATACAACAAATAAATAAGTAGCTGGAGTTGATCTTCTGTGCAAGCAACGTCCCAATTACTGTTGGTCATAGTTACCTACCGCCACTCACAATGTCGTCCAAATTCCACTGATTTGAGGAAACAATATATCTGTAGCATCAAAATGGATGCATTGTGCATGTACAGCATCGCTAACAAGTCATATGGGTATTTGGGGTTCCCTGGTTTTGCCATTCGTCAATAGACTAGTGAACATGAGCAGCATTGTCATGTGAGCCCAAATGCATGCACAGACCAAGTAATCAGGCTTTTGGAACTACCCAATGCTCACTGTCTGGCTGATTGATTGCACGCAAACTGATCAATTGAGTTAGAGTACAATGTTCTTGAAACCTCCAAACTTGTTGAAACTGCAGGAATCATACATGTTGCTTTAAACACCAGTGTACCTTGAGGTGCTGGAAAAAGCTGATTTCTTATGGCATGGCATCGAAGAACACTGGGTCACCGACCCCTGTTGCCACCACACTTAGCTCTGTGTATTTCAATCAAATTGCAGTTATTAACCTATTTAGTGCATAACATATAATTTAGAGAAATCTGAAAAAGAGTATGTCTTGTATTAAACAAGACAATTTGTCTATTCATTTTCAATGTAAATTACATGTTTATTCTTTATTTTATTTTTTTCAACAAGAACAAATAGAAAAGCATGCTCGCAATGACCAGAATTAGTGACCATGATCATGACCATTGTGATAAATCATGACAAGTCTCGTCAAATGGTCATAATCCTGGTCACGAGTTTTGGTTATTGCGGGCATGGTTTCCACTAGTGAAGATATCCGTATACATAAAAGCTGGTTTGTACAACATCTCATAAAACTTTCTTAAAATCCATAGATTTTATGGTAATTTTCTCTATTTATTTTGCTTATGAACTATGCACCTAATTTCATTCAAGACTAAAAAATTTCACCATGTACAGTCAAAATTTTATATATTTCAATAGTTTGCAAGACATCACAATTCACTTGATTACACCATATCATATCCTACTGTAGTCACATGACATGCAACCTTGCATGCAGTGTATTATTATTACAGTCAAATGTTTTGGAAACTTCCGTGCAGCTTTTGGTATCTCTCAACAACCTCAAAGAAAAATGCTGTAAAGTGACGATGCTGGCTAGATACCGCAGAAGGCTATTGAGAAATGATCAGGAATCAGAGAAAAAGATGGGTACCACTATTGCGGGAATGAATCTTTTTTCTTTCTCTTCAGAGTCTTTCTTCCCTTGAAGAGTGTAGACTTATCAACTTTCAACAAAATCAACTTCTAGAACCAGGTGAATTCAACATGTTTGATCAGGGGACTGTTAACTCGGCGGATGGGCTGGCAGTGGTTTCTGGCATGTGACAGCAAGTTTTGAAATTATCTCACTTTTGATACCTTTGTTTTGAGTCAAATTTTGTTTTACGACAAGGAAGAAAATAACACAGAACGTGATAGTGTTATTTTATAAAATATACATGAAATATATGTGCTACTCATCTTTAGTTTTGAGATTCTCATAAAGCACCGTAATCTAATTCCACCTTGTACCCTGGTATGAAACATGACTTTTATTAATTAGGTCAACCTTTTTTGCTTTGATGGTGACTCATAAGGGTAAAAATGGGTTGTTTTAATCTAGTGTAAGTGGTCTTTAGATAAAGTTGAGCAAAAGAAGAAGGGATGAAGTGTTGATATTATGAATAAATGTCACCATGAGGTAGAAGCATGAATCAATTGTTTTAATTTCCTTCCTTAGTTTGTTCTCCACTATTCCTTTAAGTATTATGTTTGGAGATAGGTACACTTTATAGTTGATATTATCAAGGGAATATTATTGCTTATGTTTGTTTATTTGTGTTCACTTGACCTTCTGTTATCAAAGTACATCATGACTTTTGACATTAGAAATTGAATATTTGAAGGATGGTGAAAATAATTCTTATTGGTCAAACACTTAGGATCCAAAATTCACTTATTCTCACGTACCCTACCTCGTGGTCAGTTTTGACAAAAAATAATCCATTTTCTCCTAAAAGTGCCACATGTCATCTTCTGATAGGTTTGTGATGACGTGGACCTCTGAACATCTGACGTGGAAATCAGATTTCGACACACGATTGCCGAATCTGACCACGGCGTACGGTATTCCAGTATTTTTGAATTTATCCTTTGTCTTAAATTTAGCATAAAATTGATTTTTTTTAATAATATATTTGGATAGTTCTTGTTTGTGTATTATATAAATTATTTCATTGATGACACTTTTAATGGATGGAGTTAGAAAAAATTGAATCAACAATTGATTAGTGATTCAAAACTTGTTAAAAACACAAATGTCATCATCACTATAGAATAATTACAAATGGCAAGGAAAAGTGTACAAGATTTCATAAGAAATGAATAGAATATTATACATCTATAGTGGCTTATGTCTTGTAGCCAAAAGGCCCACCCGCAAGTTCAAAAATGTTATGTTTAATGCTAAATTTCTACCTTGAGATTTTCTCAAATGCAATACCGCACCCAATCCTCTCTTCATTCATTCAACAACACCGTAACAACCAGTGTTGGTCTGGTATGGCATCTTCTACAGTGAAATCTTGGACGGTGGTTCATTCTAAATACCCGTGGACCTCAAACGGGTATTTAGAATGAACCACTGTCCAAGATTTCACTGTAGAAAGACGCCATACCAGACAACACTGGTAACGACACCACAATCGCATACATTCATCCCAAACGACGAACGTACATTTCAGCCCTGCAACTTCCATCCGAAATCCATAAATTCATCCAGCTCAGTCTCTCCCGCCAACAAATCCACGCAAACCAGAGCGTATCGTCGACGCTTCTCCTTCAAAACAAAAACCCCACAAGTAAAAACCTTCCTAAATCCATCACCACATCTAAAACCACCACCATCTACTCCGTCGTATCATCCTCCGGACCGAAGTCTACGATTCCTAGATACACAGCCGGTTTCACGTACAGTGACAATTTACGGGTCCACATCTCTAAATCTACTCCCGCAGAAGATATCTTGCGATAATCAACGACTGACCTGAGCCAAATGTTAGAAATGCCCAGATTCAGAAAACCTCCGAAGCTCGGCTATGGCGATGGAGCGAGCTTCAGAAGTTGCAATTCTGAGCTGAAGAGCGGTGGCCGAGCTCTCACACACACTTAGGGCCTGTGGAGATGAGCTCAGTTCGATTCTTCGTTTTGTTCTGCTAGTGATCGACGGCAGCGTTTCTTGGAGACGAGGAACTGTGGAGAATGCTGTCAGGCGTTTCGAAATTCGGGATTGGCGCGGTATTTTCATTCCAGGCGCATTGACGATTCGATGCGAGTTGATGCGAGCTGATGCGGAGTTTTGGATCAGTTTTGAGCTAACTGTGGAGAATCTCGGCTCGGTTTCGGAAGAGAGAATCGGAGGAAGTTTGGTTGAAGGAGTTTGTTGAAGCGGTGAGAGGTTTGCGGTTTTCATTTGGTTGTCTTTGTTTGGTTGCGGTTGGAGTGATGGAGTCGGAGGTTGAGAAGGCATCGTCTCCGCACTCGTCCGATGTTCCGCTGTCGTGGACGGAGTATTTTCCTGGGGAGGAGTTCCGGCTTGAGGACAGGCGAGCGTTGCTTATCAGGAGTTTGCTGGATTTTTTTCAGACGAGTGCTGCTAGGCAGATCTTATCGCAGGTGAGAGGAATTGTTCATAATCTTAGTATTTTTTTTAATGAGGAGTCAATTGTTTGAGTATTAGGTTGCGCAAATGGGAATTTAGGTTCTTTATTGAGGAATTCTTATTGTGCACGCAAGATAGGACAGTGTACAAATTATTAGGTATCTTGGTTCGTTGGTCGTATTAGTGTTGGCTACTAGGAGAGGTACACAGTCGAGAAGATGCTCGGATTGGCATTTTATGTGAGTTTGGCTTTGTTTGACGTGTCTCAATTGGAGGTCTCGTTTGTTGCAGCAATAGCTAGGTTTCCTGTATCAAAATAATTGAGTTAAGAGATATTTTGTTCCACTATTTACCTGCCGTACGTACCAAAGTAAGGGAGATTCATTATTATGTATAGGAGTATGTCAATGAATGTTGGTTAACCTGCACCTACGCTACGTATTTCCAGTTGTTTGACAATGTTCTATGCCTTGGAATGATGGACAGGTTATATTGGATACTAGTACATATTGTTTGCCAGTGGACTTTCAAGTTCTTAAAAAATGTTGCGCAAATGAGGAACTATTTGCAGCCCTGGAATTTGCCCCTCAGGAAGCACTGTCATGCCTTGGGGCTGCCGTTTACGAGGTTAGGGTGTAACTCTTACAAACTTTGATCATGCTCAATATCTCTGTTTTTAAGCGCTCAATAGTTGCTGAATTTTGGTATAACTCTTGTAAGTCTGAAAGAAGCTAAGTCAAGAATGATTTTTAGGATTGGATTGAACCCGAGCAGAAGATATTAAAAGAAACATACATTTAGAATGCTTTTGACGATCCTACTATGATGATGATTATTGAAGCAATCATAAGTCTATGGAGACATGATAATGACCTTACCGTAGGGCAGCTCAAGCGCTGATTTAAATCTTGTCGCTAGCCGTGTGTAGAAATTCAGTGGTGACTTGTATAATAAAAGACGAGTGCTATTGATATTGTCTTGCAGGTTTTATTTTGCATAGGCAAGCAGGTGGCAAGTCCCGGGAAGATCACCGTTAGGCTGCACAATCATCCGGAGTCCTTGCTTGCACTGAAACATTTGAAAGCATCATGGATAGGTAATCTGTCTGGCATGAAAGTATTTTATGGTCACGTGGCATAAAAGTGCATTATTATGCGAAAATTTTCATGGTTCAAAAAGACTGCAGGTAACTATGCAACGGAAAGACTTCAGAGGTCGTCTTTGACTGGTTCGAAGATTATGTTATCTCATTTCTTTCGCAAAATTTCAATGTCACAGGGAAGCTTATTTCAGTCCGAGGAACTGTGGTAAGGATGAGCGTGGTGAAACCGCTTGTTACCGGTATGGACTTCTCGTGTCCCAAGTGCAAGCGAGTTATTCCTCGCCAGTTTAAAGATGGGAGGTTCTCGCCACCCACTGGCTGTGGTGGCAGTTGCCGAAGCAAGACCTTCGCTCCTGAAAGAGCCTCTGCAAAATGCATTGACTTCCAAAAGCTCAGGTATATAATTCCTTGAACAACATTAGCAGTGGAATGGAATTTTTAGTGAATGTCGATGCTAATTTTATCTGATTACAGTATTTTGATTTACGTTTCTGTATTGTTGAGTATCAGAAATATCTTAAAGTTTGTTCCTTGGACAGAATTCAAGAAATCGTTGGTGAGGACGCCTATGAAGAAGGTCGTTTACCAAGAAATGTCGAGTGTGAATTGACAGAGGATCTGGTGGATGTTTGTGTCCCCGGAGATGTCGTCACTGTCTGTGGGATTGTGAACTTCATCAATACCAACATAGATGTTGGAGGTGGTGGTAAGTCTGCCTAACGCTGGGGTTGAAACTTGTTACGAATAAGAAGTTGTGAAGCAGATGGGATCATGTTTTAAGCAGTGTGATGAAATTTAGATAATCTGAACTACCGGATGTATAGAGCCAGTCTTCCAATACTTAAGAGCTTAAACTCATGTGCTGTGCAGGGAAGAAAGGCAAACAATGTCTATATCATCTCTACCTCGATGCTGTTTCTGTTATTAATACTCGGAGCCAACAGTCGGAAGACGGAGAGTCAGACGGTGATTTGAAGGTGACCTCTTCTTCAAACTTGCAGACATTAACTACTCAGGACTATGAGGCGATTGCTGATTTTATCGATGGAGCCGGTTCGGATGCGTTCCGCCAGATTTTGCATTCTATCTGTCCATCCATATTTGGTCATGAACTGGTTAAAGGTAAAATGACTTTGACATTGGATATTTTGTTTGCGACACGAACTCCGGTCTTCAGTAGTAAGTCAAGAATGTATAAATGACACATTGTAAGATTACTTCATGTTCTGATTCGATACGCTATGCACTAGTCAACACCTAATACAGTTTTTTCGTGCAGCTGGTATTGCCCTGGCTTTATTCGGAGGTGTTCAGAAACATGTAATGGACAAGAACAAGGTGCCTGTCAGAGGAACTATTCACTTGATTATCGTGGGTAAGACGCTCAGTTATAATCGAGACTTGCAAGACCCGAAGTTTTCTTAACCAGCCCTAGGTTTACATGCAACACTGTTTTTAGTGGAAATGATCCTGGCTGAGACCTACTTTTTTGTCTATCCATCTTATGTAGTCAGCCCACTCACAGATGCTGGTAATGCTAGTACAGGTGATCCAGGACTTGGAAAGAGTCAACTGCTGCAAGCCGCTTCTTCAGTCGCTCCGCGTGGCTTATATGTGTGCGGGAATACTACAACTACAGCCGGTCTTACTGTGGCAGTTGTTAAGGATGCTCTGAGTGGTGATTGGGTATTTGAAGCAGGTAAAGAATGAAGTGATGTTTATTTATTTTTTTGCAAATTTTATAAAAAAAATTGGTATGCTTTTAAGAAATATCTTAAGTGAATTTTGCTCCTTGTGTTGCAATAATTTGGTGGATCATGATCAATACGGGGCTCCTCAGAATTGAATTGTTTTAACCACCTCCAACTTTAAATATATGTCGACATCTTTCCTCCTGTGCTCATACATGTACAAACCTGCAGGGGCAATGCTTCTTGGGGATCAAGGTATATGCTGCATAGATGAGTTTGACAAAATGTCTTCCGAGCATCAGGTAAGATAGCTTAGCTGCAAATTCAATTTCGCTGATTTGATTTTTCAGCTGCTTTAAATTGCAGGTTACTGTAGACATTTACAATGTATCCTCATGTGTTTTGCACAAAATCCAGGCTCTACTTGAAGCCATGGAGCAACAAAGTGTATCGGTTGCGAAGGCTGGACTAGTTGCTAGCTTACCAGCTCGAACGTCAGTTCTTGCTGCTGCAAATCCAGTTGGTGGTCATTACAAGTACGTGCCTGCTCTTCGCTGGAATGGAACAACAACTCTTGTCTGTGTGATATTCTTGATGCTTGAGGCTGTATTATATCAAGTTTTTTAGATTGTTTAGCAGGACGGACGTCTCCTTTTGTTTTCAGTCTGTGTTTACCTGTTGTGGTATATGTTCGTTTTAATGCCACACCTCCAAGTTCTTACTGCACGTGAGAGTTGTGTGCAGCCGCTCAAAAACAGTGAATGAAAATTTGAAGATGAGTGCAGCTATTCTCTCACGGTTTGACCTTCTTTTCATACTTCTTGATAAACCTGACGAAGACGCGGATCAACGATTGTCTGAGCACATCATGGCGGTATAATTATGCTTAGATTTCATTCTGTTTGTCCTGCAATTAGATGACTATTGGTCTTTATGTGCGATGGGTTTGCTCTTTACGGTGGGTTAAGTAAATCATGAGTTTATAACTGTCATATGAAATATAAGCCGTTTCTGATCGAAAGCATCGTGATTTTACCCTCACTGTCGAGAATCAGCCCTTCAGCTCCTAAGCTTATGGTTACCGGGGCAAGTGTTTACAACTTACATGCTTATCTGGAATACTATTCTGTAATATGAAATAATCTCGTTGTTTGCAGCTTCATGGAGGAGCGAAGTCTCGCCAGAAGGCTGCGAAAAAATCCGGTAAGCCCTGAATGTCGCAAGATGCTTACAGTAAACCAATTCGAGAAGAGCGGAGTAGAATCCTGCAACTCACATCAACATGGAAGGCAAAATAGGATCCCCTTCTCTCTCTTCCTTTATCCAACAGCAGCATCTATCCATCTCTTTGTGAGTCACAGTTGAGTCAGTCATTTCTTGCGTCTAGTTCTCCATTCGAAGTCTATATTTTTTTCTTAAACTTACGAAATTTTTTCCGTCTTTTTTTGGCATTCAGTAAGGCAGCTTACTCAAGGAAGTCTTCAACAAGTGCTGGAGGGGGATTCTTCGCTTTTAAAGAGACTAAAGTTGGACTCGTCGAAGGATAAGGACCTGAGGCCTTTGCCTGTTGAGTTCCTTAGAAAATACATTGCATACGCAAGGCAATATGTAAATCCAAGGTACCAACCTAACATACACAGATCTTCCTATTGACTTTATCTTTGAGGTCTGTAGAACTTGACAATTCGTTACAGCGGTATTTGTATATGACATATATGTTGTCCTTATCTGAGATGGTTGAATTTTGATGCATTTCAAAATATGTAGCAGGACATTGGTCGAGGCAACTATCTTAGAGAACGGAAAAATATTAAGATGTTCATCTGTGTAATGGTTACCTTAACACTACCTAATTCTACGCAGGATGACCAAGGAGGCTGCTGATGTATTGCAGCAATTCTATCTTCAGCTCAGAAAACATAGCAGTGCAGATGGTAGCCCTATCACTGCTAGACAGCTCGAAAGTTTAGTGCGTCTTGTTGAAGCTAGAGCTCGTTTGGAGCTTCGTGAAGAAATCTCTAAGCAGGATGCCAAGGTACAGGGAACTTTGAAATTTTCCTCCAGTTTCCAGAATTTCTTCGTGATGGGTTAGAGAAATCAAGTTATGTGTAGAAAAATCTGTTGCTGTTATAGAGCTTACTGGGAGAATGATTGATCATGATTGCAGGGTGGGAAAATATTGCCCTTGTTCATCACAATGAATATTCTGTGAAGGCCGATAACAAATTTGAATTTATCACGATGTGGTTGTCAGCTTGACCAGAACCTTGGATGTTGTCTGCTTGAATTTTTGACAGGATGTGGTCGAGATTATGAAAGAGTCTTTGTTTGATAAATTAGTGGATGAGCATGGCCAAGTCGACCTAGCTCGTAGTGGAGGCATGAGTCAGCAAAAAGAGGGCAAACGATTTTTGAGCTTTCTTCAGCGCAAAGCTGCAGCAGAGGAGAGGGATTTGTTCTCGATAGCAGTAAGTGAAAAATAACCTGTTTTCAAGTAATTTCTTTATTTTTGAATGAAAACATATTGGATACTTTCATTCTTGAATGCTGTCCTTAACGTCATCTTCGTTTTTGCAGGAGCTGTTCAGTATTGCAGATCAAATTTGCCTACAAGTTCCGGATGTGGATGTGCTTATCGACAAGCTAAATGTTGCTGGCTATTTGCTGAAAAAGGGACATCGTCAATACCAGGTACTAGTATTATACGTACATCTCTGTTGCTTCATTCCTTTTATATTCACATGAAGAAGAACTGCGCGTATTGCGTCACCTGAAGTGTAATGTAACACATGAACGAAGTTTCTTTGACAGTCGTTTAAGTATGTTGAAAGTATACTCGGTTATAGTTTTGTATTGGTAAGCAGGTTTTTTACTGTCTTATCTGTTGATCATCTGCTTCTACAATACGATAACAAGGTTATCTTTTCAGCCACTACAATGTTGATGTTTCATATATCCTTGCTTGCAGGTTCAAGCTTCCCACACAAGATATTGAATGTACCAGCTTACAAAAGAAGGTGCGTTGCACCATGAAATAGCGAAAGGATTATTGTTGGTGCAATGATACAGGTGAACCAGGTGCCTGCCGGCAATCGGCTGTTGATTTTGCATGGTTGCAAAGAGAAACAGCTGTGGGAGCACGCATCGTTGAATGATATCAACTCTGTGAAGGTCTTTTATTACCGAGCACTTTCAATTCCAATGTAAGAATGGGTGTTCAAGCATGCCAATGCTCTCGACTTATGGATCCCTATATGCAACGTCTGATTCTAAGTGTCATCTATTGTGCTCTGAAGTTAGGGGATGCCGAGTACTAAGTTCTTTGCATTTTAAAAACATAGATTTAGTCTCTGATCCACTCACCTATACCCGCTGCTACACTCTATCGTCTCGCCCTTTCATGAATTCCTTACATTATTTGCTATCACAATGATCAAACTGACCTCTTTCTATGTCTTGTGACAGTGAAGGCGAACTTGTCTTGATCCATTGTCCTTGCTAAACATTGTAATCATCGACTGTGCACATCCAACGTGGGTGGGTACTATACTGGAGTTCAAACTGCGCCGTCCCTGCAGTACTTAGTGCCACAAACTCCTTTTCCACCTGGTTCAGTGAAGATCTGACAACAGATGATGAGATGAGACGATACTGTGTCATGCACGACGTGCTGTTTGCTTTTTCCAATTGTTGTCTAAATTTGCGTTACTAAGTTACTACACCACTATCTTGGTCCGCCGACTTACTGAGGGCACCTCCGAGAATCCTGGCATAGGCTCAGCGTACATATTAATTACATGGGCATATTTTTTTGGCGTCTGCACTGGACCATTTCACTACATATATTGAAAGGGGCCTACAGTGCTCCATCTTGTAGAAGTCGCCAGTCCAATTTGCATTGGGAACGCCTCCTTCCATGTTGCTCCGCATTGGGCGGTTTTGATCTTCAGTCAATTGGCAATTGACCCCGGAGTATAGAATGAGCGCAAGGTGGAAGGTGGCGTGAATGTGATGACCCCTGGTCATAGCAAAGCTCAGCCTATCAGTGTTAGATGAGTTTTGAAATTAAAGCTTACATCACAGTGGATGTTTAGAGGTGACTTTGATACCCAGTCTTTGGTCTACCTGTTTGTATGACTAAACAATTGTAACTAATCTTCATGTGCCAGGCTGAACTACAGCAATCGGTTAGAGGTTTGTCTCGAGAAGCATTCCAAATTTTAAATGCATGAGTTCCCGCTCCTGTGATTATGTTTTTAAGTGCATTTAAATACTCAGTCTCACCACCTTTTTCAGTATTTCAAGTTATTTTGCCTAGGTTGAAGCGCCTGGGGTCAAATGACATGGTGGGCTCCAACAATGAGAGACCCCCCTCCAGGACTCAAGGATCTCTCCAGGTATGCTTGAAGCCTTGTAAAATCCTCCTTCGGAAGGATTTGTGCTTGAACGTGCAATTACCTACACTCTGAAAAATTCTTGCCAGGCATTAGATTGTGGCTTACATCTTAGAGGAAGTTAATGATGTTAAAAGTTCTGACACTTAGGAGCCACGAGTCACTTGTCAACATAATGAAGCAACACATTTTCTACCTTTATAAATCTCCAACAATCATACTTCCTCTGGGAGGTTCCCGTCATCAAATGACATGAACTCCAGTAATGAAGAATCAGATCAGGATATCTGGCCAGTTTTCTTGCACAGCTTGTTGCAACTTTACCTTGCAAGGCTGAAAAGGCTCATTTTACACATATGCCTTAAAGTATAAACACATGGCAGCTTCTAACAGGTATCTCCCTCCAGCGCTCTTAATTCCGCCATCGTCAGAGTTGGCCACCTAACGGTAACAAATAGTGAGTTATGAGATCCATTATCCCACGGTGTGAGGATTTGGTGCTCCTGCAAGTTGAGGTGAAATGACTGCCAAGTTTCTACCAGGTACACTTTATTACCCCAAGAATTAATTGGACTGCCCAATCATAGAAGCTCACGGGGAAATATAATAATGAATTGTAAGTTGCCAAATAGGGGCTCTGAGGACGGCCTTCTTCTGGAATTTCTTTGACCCTCCTTTCCTGTGTACAGTAAGTAGGAGCCTATTTCGGACCCAGGTACAGTTTATTTCACAGCGCATTCGGTTTTCCTCCGTATATTGTTTCTGATTATTTTTTCAGCTCCCTCCGGTCGGTGCAGGTCGATCTGGTTACGGTGTTGTGTGGTTTTCTTTTTTCTAAACTGAAACACATTTCATTTATTAGAAATGGAAAAAAACTATGCGCCAATAAATACTTAAGTAATTTATTTTTCCTGCTTCTATTTAATTTTCTATTATAATTCGGCTTAAAAAGATGTCTCAGGTTAGATTTTCAGGCCTGGTTTGGAGTTGAAGCGGATTTTCAGGTCCTGGAAAGGCTCCCCCAGGAAAGTGGCATGGCGATAGGGCCTGCATCCTCCATTGGCCCACATGATCCCAGATCTGCTCTTGCAACTGCTCCAACACTGTTTGGGTTTTTGTCTCATACGTGGTCCATGTTACCTCTCCTCCTCATGGGGTTCTAGTGGTGCCGTTCTTTGAAGCATTTTTGTGGCAAGGTTACTATGAATGCACTTGCCCATGTGAGATAAGCTTACTAGAATCGGTTGCACAGATTTTTGATGGTTTGGCATTGAACAATCGGATTCCTTGTTGTTGTTTGATGTTTCGGGTCAAAGTGTGTCATCAATAACCTCATGGCCTCAAACCTGTGTTTGTTGTCCATGTGTGCTGCTAATAGGAGTACCGATAACAAGATAGTTCCCATATCTATTCATTTAAACCGATGCCGCTCCATTTACCCATGATGTTCATCTAATTTAGAGTGGATGTAAATGCCCTGTACTGCAGGTGAATGGAGACCTAGGCAGTTTGTTCACATCGACATCCAGTTCTTCTCATTCTGGATCCTGAAAGCAACCCATTCACTGAAACTCAGCAACCTAATTATCCTGCATTCAATCCATTTGGCTCTATTCCAAAACCCCCCGTCCCCCACTGGCAGAGAACAGAACCTGACTGCCACTGCTTTGCTTCTGGGAGGATATGGAACCGAATTCCCTTGAGCAAAGGCAGCCCTAAAATCCAAGAAATTTGAAATAGATGAGCCACAGCCAGGTAAGCAGAGACCAGTGGTTCGGTTGCGAGAGCCCAAAGCTGCACTTATATTTAGGATTGTGCCCCACGTTGGGTTTATTGCTCATGAGTACCACCGGGCCACCGGCCCACCACATCTCCCCAGATACCCACCTGGAGGCCGAAAGCGATTCTCTGGGTATCTGGCCCCTGAAGCAGGCTTCGGCCCAATATCCTCCGCAGAAGACCAGGCACCGAATTGGGCCTCCATATATTCTCACCTACACTTGTTGCAGTGTGTAGCCTCTCTCTCCGGGGCCGATGCGCATGCGTACACCCAGTAGCTCTGGTACACGCTCAAAATAGTGTTCTACCGGTACCTGGTTTGGGCTTCCATCCCGAAATAGCCACTTCCAATTTGTAAGTACTCTTGCACTTATCCTTTCACTGCAAAGGTTCACAAAAGGTATTCGGTTTGGTTGCTTCAAGGCTCTCAGTCATATTTTAACATTCTTTCGGTCCAGATAGTTTGTGCCTAGTGGCACATATTTTACACAGAATAAGAGATTAGGAAAAGAAATAAGATTTTGAATTTTGAAAATTAAAAATTAAAAAATGTGAGGATTTGTGCTGCATTAGACTTTCTGTGCCAGTTTTTTTGAAATGGCTATGTGACTGGGTTCGTTGGGTTGAATGGTTCTTGTGGAGGGGTGTCTGAATTGTGGCAACCGCAATTTGAATGACAGGGATTTTTAATTTTTAATTTTTAATTTTTGTTTAAAGATTGGATTTTTTTAACAAACAAAATATTAGTTGCTTGTACATCCTTCCCGAGGAAGAAGATGATTTGAGGAGAACTCCTTCTACAGTGAGACAGGTGTAACACATATTTCCGATTTGAAGACCAACATTGGCATGGTCAAGTCCATTCAGGATCCTGGTCAAATGGATTTATACCTAGCGTGGTTGTTGCGCAGTTAGCCCAGAGCAACTCTTCAGTCACTGTGTTGCATGTGGAATTACAGTCCTTCAAAAGCTGGTTTTCTTTGATGACGTGTGCAGGCTTTTGTTTCTCAATGCAATGAACAGGAGAACCTGCAGCTAGTTACACGTTGGAAATTAATTTTACAAAAGATTGATTGATATATAAAGTTTTTGGCTAAAACCAAAAATAAAATATGTAATACTTGAGTAATACCTACGTAATATTTGGACAATAATTACAAGATGGATCGGCAGTCAAGATGAATTGTTTATTAAAATCATAGGACAATTAACGATTTTCTAAAAAAACTCCTTGACATTGTCTTGATGTTTTGGTTCTCCTTCTTTTTACAAAATAATAGAAGTTGATTAATTATTCTTATTGGCTCTGCTACGAACTTACAGATTATCATTGTCTCTGCTATGAATTTATCTTTTCATTTGTGTATACACACAACTCCTCAATCCATACTGAGAAAGTTCTTTAATTGGGCAGGCATGTTGGTCCAGATGTTGCCTCAGGCTTCAAGTGACATATGGCAATAATACATATAGTCTGAATGATAACCACACTCAAGGTTCAACCGACAATGAACTTCTCTCTCACTGATATCATAGCCAGCATTTACGAGGAATACGAGTTCATGAGAGCAAGCTCATGATGTAGTATTACCACACAACATCATCAGCCAAAAGGGGTCCAATAGCAAAGGCCAATTACTTCATCAATATTTCTAGAGTGGTTTCTAATATCTCACATGCAGCACGGAAGTGGAAAGTGAAGCAAAAGCCACAACCACACTGTCAAGAAGGAGAACTGCAGCATGAATCAAGCATCCGTGCCAATCTAGCTGTAAATGCTATGCTTTGCAGGGTCTCTTTATTTCTCCGGCAAACACCACCACTTTGCTCTCCTTGCCATGAAGAGGGAGCCAGGAGGCAGTTGAGGCTCTTCATTATCTACGTATTACTCGTTAGGGTGAAGGAACTTGAGTTTCTGTTCTCAATCTGTGTGTACATTTAAAGAGGGAAGACAGAGTGACCAATGATTGGTGGCCTTTCTAGAGTAATTTCCCTTATTGCAGTGAAATAAAATGTTTTGCTTGTGTTGGGAATTAAAATGAAAAAGAAAGGAATGTAATAGACCAATGACTAAAAAAATTCAAGGGATTACGTGTCCTTAAAAAAAAAAAAAAAAAAAAAAAAAAGCCCGGCTTGGATATGCACCTGGACATTTTTTGGTTAATAGGTGCTTAAAAAAATTCAAGGGATTACGTGTCCTTAAAAAAAAAATTCTATTAACCCCTAAACATTTTAAATTTTAAAAAAATGTATTCTTTGAACTTCAAATGTTATAATCTTCCAAACTGTGGGGTCAAAAATGCCCAAAAAAATCCAGAAATTTGTTAAAGAAATCTTATTTAATATCCTACGATTAAAAATTTATAATAAGAATTTCATTTTGACAATTATTCTTTGCACTAGAAATGACATATTTTTGACAATTTTGAGGAAATTTAGTGATGGCCGATTAGGGGTTAAAATTAATTCAAAGACCTAAAAACTCACACCAAATTGACTCATTGACAAAACCAAAATTCTACACAAAAATCCACTTACTCTCACTCCACAATAACAAGAAAATATATCGGTATAAAAAACCCAACAGTATGCTTCCCAAAAACAAAAACCCCAAACACTGAAAACAAAATGTTCCCTTACGTCAAAAATAAAGAAACAAAAAACTCCAACTGCGAACCAAAATCTATCCACTTGTAACAAACATGGCAACCATTACCAAATAAACCAAATCACATTACAAAAAATAAAACACAACCAATGAAAAAAATCTGAAACTAAAGAAGCTGAGAAGTCATGGGTAAGCTACCACCCCTCCATCATCCATGTTCCAACTTCCAAGTGCCCCACTTCCCAGATCCCTTTAAATCCCCCCTTTTATAACCCACTCCAAAAACAAATAGTGCCCCATTTAATAAAGCCTATTACTCGTGCCAAAAAACCAAAATAAAAAATAGTCCCCCATTATTAGACAATCCGTGGCGTTGTCTCTTCCTCCCCCTCCGTCCCCCTCTCGTCCAAAAACTTAACGAAAACCCCCCACTTCCGTCCCCCATCGTCCAAAACCCAAACGAAAAACCACCACTTCCGTCCTTCATCCACAACTTCCATCCTTCATCCACAATTTCCATTATTCATCCATAATTTTCATCCCTCATCCACCTTCTGTCCACGCAGAGCGCTCCAATGCCCACATTGCACTCCCTTCGCCTTCACCACCACCAAGAAGCTAGACATTCTTCTGAGCACTCTACCGATCACATCGCACCACCGCAGGTCGCTGTGGTATACGAAACTAGCAAATCTAGCACTGGTACTGCAGCCCACGTCTCCACAATTGCAACTTCGGGACTGTTTCTAGTGCACCATGGGACCGGAATGGTCACAACTCATGTCTAGCTCTGGAGTCTGAGCACAAGGTAGGAGCTTCGGGGATTTCATCTGCACGTTTTGGATCTCTCTTCAGGGGTAGGAGTTTTCTAGTAGTGTGGTTGCAGAGATGGCGTTTGGTGTGCGAGGTTTGGGATTCGCTTCGGTGGATGTTCCTGGTTTCTAGCTCGGCGTTGTGTAGTTTGGGGGCGCGGGTGGTGCATTTTGGATGTTTTGGTAGTTTTGGAGTGGTGGTTTTGGTGGAGGTTTGGTTTCAGGGCGTGAGTTCGGTGTGAGGTAGATGTTGAGTGAGGTTCGGTGGTTCGAGAGTTTTAGTTGAGGTGGCGGCATTTGCGGACTAGTTACGGGAGGAAGGTGGCAGAATTTGAGGCGGCGAGGGGTTGTTTTTCCTCCGTTTTTGGTGCGTGGTTTAGCTGTGAAGTGTTTCGGCAGTTTGGTGCGAGGTTGGCATTCGAGGTGTTTGGTTTTTAGAGAGAATTATGAGTTTTGGTTTTTTGAGGAGGTTTGAGTGTGCCGCTTGAATCAGGAGCTGGTGTAGTGGAATCGGCGTGAGATTATTTCGGGTGGTAGATTGGAACAGGTTGGAGAGTTTCGACTTTGAGCTACGGTGCTGAGAAACCGCAGAGAATATTCCTCATAACGGCCTGATTAACGGCCATGAAGTCTGTGTTGCATTGCAATGCGGGGTTGTGTACTCTGTAGAGCAGAAACAGGAGCCCAATAGTTTGCAGAATTGTGTTCTGGTATGGCGCAGGGTCTTTGATTTTCAGAATCCTTGCGGTGACTGCAGTAGCTTAATTTCTGTTGACAACGTTGTAGTCAACTTTCCCAAAATCCCGAAGTCCATCCCCACCCTGGATTACACCTGCAGTTGATTCCTCGCACAATAAAATCCTGCAGTTTTCACAAGAATAAGCCCAATTTATTGAGCTCCGTGTAACAAGAAGCTGGTCGTGACATGAACCGATTTTCACCGTTAGTTTGGGTTTAATCCTCTCAGAACCACATGAGCAGGATTAAATAGTCAGGTAGGTCTAGAATACACGGCAACCTTGATCCCTCTAGTATGGTTGTATCCGGTTTTTTTCGAAGCTACTCGTTTAAGTAAGTTAACCCCTTGAGCAATCCAGCAAGTATCATCGGACTATACTGCTTCTGACTCAGAGTGCATGTGTATACGAGTATTGCCTGAGTGTTTAACCCAACGGATATATTCTTCTGTGTAGCACTTTCCATTTGCTATTCAATCGACTTCAAGCGTCTGTCTACGGTTGCTTGAGCTTCTTTCTCGCTGATGATGAGGTAGACTCGAAAGGCTTATTGGAAACCGAGCACCTGAGTGACAGGAGACGAGTTTTCTACTGAAATTACCGATTGTTGTTTGTTTGGGGTACCTCATGAAGTTGTCGGGTATGGGCCCAGTTAAGAATATTATAATACTTAATAGTGCAAGGCATGGGTTATGTGCAGTGACTACCGCAATGAAGGGAAACTTTTAGCAATTCAAAGTGTTAAGTTGTGTTTCTGTTGACGTTCCAGCTTCATGTGGAGTTGCCCTCTACTGCAATTGATGTCATTTTATTCTCTTCGGCTATGGCATTCTTCTTGTGAAAGTTGTTTTCTTACCGTTCTTGTTGGATGTAACCTCTTTCTAAGGATCTGAAACTGATGGTAATCAACCGTGGTTGAATGCATAGATATGTTTGCTGGAAATAGAGGAACTTGAAGAAGGTGCATCGAGGAGCGTTTGCAGCAGAGAGGTCTCTATGGTTATGGACGACGAAAATGACGCTCTTGCCCGTGGGCTGTCAAAAGATGGGGAATACGAGGCCGCCATAGCCGTCAAGGTTATGGCGGGTTGGGTTCTCACGGGTGAGGAGTGCGAAGTGTGTGTAACACAGCTCATCTGCAACAGGTAATTTCACTTTAGAGCGCTTAATTCTCCGATTTCAAAACTACTGAAAACCCGTACACATGCAGCTCCGCAGTCCCTGTGTGTAGATTATGAACTTATCATTACCTTCATGTGAGTTTAAAATAGTGCTTATGATCTGACGTCAATACATGGCTTCTTCACAGGATGAAGCAGACTTACTGTGTCGCTTGCGCGAAATGGAAAAAGACATCATCTATTTGTGCAGAGAAAAATGTAAAAAATGTGAAGAAGAAGACAGGTCATGGAACTACAAAATTGGTGACAGAAGACGATGACATGCCTTTATCTATAAAAGTCATCAAGTCCCTTCCAAGTCACTTAGCAAATGGTGGAAAGAAAGCTACCGAAAAGGATCTTGAAGCTGAAGTCCGGAGCCCTAGAAGAAATGTTTCCTCTGAATCTGGTATGTGAGCCATCTTCATTACCACAAATCCTTTTGGTTTTAGAGTAGCCATTTCTTGCCTTATGGCATATCATGAAATTAAAAAGTTCTCATTGCCATGTTGCAGGGAAACCAGAGGTGACTAGACAGAGAAGCACTCTACAAAAAATTGCTTTCTGCTCGGTTCCTCCATTTGTAGACGACGAATCAGGCCCAATAAACGATGCACTCTGGGAAGAGGACTTGAAAAACGTGAAGAACCTCCGAAAAAATGATTCAAAACAAGACTTGAAGGGTTGCGATGCTGAAAGGGGCTCCCCTCGAGCAGTGCTGGAGGGTCCAGAGTCAAGTGGATGGTCTGAATCTTCCTCAAGGAAGAGTCTCTTGAACACTTCTTTCACTGGTGATGGTGAATATGACTACACTGGATTGGCAGCACCATCCCAGAAGCACTGTATGCAAAGCATCTGGAGATCTTTCGCAACTAAGAAGTGGCAGTCTTTTCCATCATCTTACAGGAAGAAAGAGCTGTCTATCTCGGATCCTGTGTTGTTGTCCCCACCTGGCAGGAACGGTGAAGAGGGTCCTCAAACAGAGCCTTCAGACCAGGAGTGTGTGGATGATCTTCTTAGTGTCTCTTGTAGTGCCAAGCGGTCCTGGCAAACATTCTCCTACGATGACATCGCTCTTGCAACCAACAATTTTGATCCAGGTCGGTATCGATTTTTTCCTTCTTTCTGATCCTGCATTTGTCTTTTGTTCATGTATAAATGCTTTGCTCTTAGACCCAAAATTGTAATAAACCAATATTCAGAGCTATCTTTGGTTGTACTGGTATGCATTTTAAAGCAGTATTTCTAGTTGAATCTTAATTCTAGGATGTCACCTTCCATTTAATGAAAGGATATGAAGTTCAAAGTTCTGATTTCTTACAAGGTGAAATGTTTTTCAATGTGAGCAGAAAATTTAGTTGGCAAGGGTGGATATGCGAAGGTATTCAGGGGAGTGCTTAAAAATGGCCAACTGATTGCAGTGAAGAAACACAATCGGGGTGATACAGCAGCAGAGAAGGAGAGAGATTTTCTGATTGAACTAGGCATTGTAAGCCATGTATCGCACACCAACGTTGCGAAGCTTATTGGGATTTGCATTGAAAATGGCCTTCACCTTGTTTTCCAGTTCTCTACCCTTGGCAGTCTCCAACCACTTCTCCACTGTAAGTATGCCTACTCAGAAATTAATATCCACGTCTCTCAACTTCTCTACTTACCATTAATTAGTAATTATTACTCCCAAGTATCAACGGCTCTTAATTAATTCCAGTCAACTATAAATCAGAAATTTAATGTAGACGACTTTCTGCCAGCTTAAAGTCATCATCATTATGTACCCAGTTCGTTGGGATAATTAACCACCTCTTTACTTCTGTAGAACCACTTAAATTAGTGATGTAATGACTCGGAACCATCTTTAGTTCAGAGGTTCTTAGAAGTTAATTCTAGAAGACTTTCTGCAGGTTTAAAGACGTTGTTTCTATGAACGCAATGATTTGGAATCCCTTGTAACTTTCACTGAGATGCATGAATTGGCTCTACAGCATCCTCCAGCACACAAGTGCTTTCGTGGGAGGCGAGAATGAAGGTTGCAGTGGGAGTAGCCAGGGGGTTGCACTACCTGCATGAGAAGTGTCAGAGGCGGATCATACATAGGGACATCAAAGCTTCCAATATTCTATTGGATTCTGATTTTGAGCCACAGGTTAGTTGTGCAGACCGCAGTTAAAATGCTACCTGAATTCACTTCCAAGGTCTTGAACCCCTTTTGAGCAAATAAGGTCGTATTTCTAATATCGCCCCTGTTTGTCTACAGATCTCAGATTTTGGCTTGTCAAAATGGCTGCCAGACAGATGGACGCATCATTCTGTGTCTCCCATTGAGGGAACCTTTGGGTATGCTACTGTCCTCGTTAATGCACTTCTGTTCAACATATGTACAGATTGTTGCTAAGTGTCTTCGTTCTGAAAGAATTTTAGTGTTCCCATGATTAGTTTCTAACAAAAATGAAGCATTTGTTTTTAGGTACTTGGCACCCGAATACTTCATGCATGGAATTGTGGATGAGAAGACGGACGTCTTTGCTTATGGAGTGCTGCTTTTGGAGCTGATAACAGGCCGTCGGCCTATAGACTCTGAGAAGACCAACCTTGTCATCTGGGTGAGCAACTTAGCAGCACATTGCTCTTGTAACTTTCAGCCAGATTGCAGTCAGTTGTGTTCTTAATCAACTGCGTTAGAAAACTAGAATCTCGACTGCAATTCCTACAATTTTAATTTTACGATTCTGTCTTAAAGTTTCCAATTAAGTAGAAAGAAAAAGGCTGAATTTCATGTGTAGAGTTCTAGCTGTGTATCTGTTCCTCCCTTGGTAAACTGATTTTTTTTCCTGTTGATTACAGGCAAAGCCTTACCTCAACAAGGGCAACGTCAAGCAGCTTGCAGACAGACGTCTGGACGGTGCCTTTGATGCCGATCAAATGCAGCGTATGGTATTGACAGCAGGCCTCTGTGTTCGGCCATCACCTCCTTGGCGCCCAACAATGAGCCAGGTCAGTCTACCTTGCCCAAAGCGTTGGAAAACTATCTCAAACCCAAGATTAAACTTCAAATTCTAAAAGCAATCTGCTCAACCAACGTAGAGTCTAATAAACTAAGTGGAGTCTGTGCAGGTAGTTCAATTACTCGCGGAGGACGATGTGGACAAGAAGTCTGAGCACCTGACCAGACTGGTTTCAAAGTCACATGATTTTGCATATTCTGATGGTGAGTCAGAGGAGGATTATGGCTTCACGGACGATTACGAGAGTGATATGCAACGGCACCGGGCTCTCGCTTTGGAATTCGAGTGAGAATGGAGCGGTGTACCAAATATTCAACCCAAAGACAATTGTTATCCTTTTGAGCAGTAAGGTACAGGCAAACCCAAACCAACATGAAGATGAGCCACAGCGAATGGATCCCTCAAGAAAAAAGTGTTGGCAATAGGTGGATGGTGGATTTCTTTGCAAGGAAGACGATGGATTTCCATTTCTTATCCATGAACTCCACGAGTTTGATGCAAGTTTTTAGTCCATGCATTCTCTCCGGCTCCCTCACTGGTTTAGTGGAGTTGCGTATACCGTATGTACACGCCTCCTGTACAATAGGTTAAATGCTACAGGCAAGGAAAAATTATCAAAAAATTCAGAGACTTGTGGTTTGTATGTGTTAGTCAAGGAACTTGGTTTCTCTTTGTGGGTCCACTTAGAGATAATGTTCAATCGTAGATTGAACTGAATGTACTCTACCTTGGAGTGCGACAGAAGGCATCCATTTCAGGAAGTGTAGAATAGAGGGTAGTGAGGTTTTAGTCTAGGATTGGTGAAGTTCTGCAATGCAAAATTTTCAGGAAAAAAATTTCAGGTTAAGGTATCAGTTCTGCAATTAGGTGAATATTGGCACTGGCCTTGATATTATTGGATTATTTGTGGATTTCAGATACCGGTAATGCAAGCTAATCTCAAACTCCTCTCAGCTAATCTCACATCACAGTACTTCATGATACGCTAGTGGTGATGTTGGCATGCTTCTCATAATTTATATAATTATTTAGCACTGAATAGTGGAAGAGAGGACTAAAGCCAGTTAACATGTCTTACTTCTAAGCATCAAATACTTCGCAATTCCTGTATAGTCGGGTACAACATGCTTACGAATTCCTCTTTGGAGAAAGTTTTTTTGAGAAGTTTGAAAATTCATTGTCAACTAAAAAATGACCAGATTTAACCCCTAAAGCATTTGGCCTTAAAATCCCAAATTCTGCCTCAATTCAGCCCTGTTTTAGTTCAAGGTAGAATTATGCAAACTTGAACGTATATAGGAGAATCTAACCGTAGGATCTAGTACCTAACTTGTACATGTATGTGTGCACAAAATTTTAGACCGTAACTCTTCACCGTTTGGAAGATCGTAAGGTTTGAACTTGAGTGGAAAGGTTTTTTTGGTCCTGCCCGGCAGGGACAGCCACACTTCAGAGAGTAAAACAGTCCATTTTTGAAGATTGCATGGGTGGAGGCTCCTCAGTTTTCGATTCTAAAGTGAGTTGGGAGTATGCTCAAAAAATTTGAAGGCAATACAACATACAGAAGCATTGGAAAACCACATTTCCAACGACAAGAGTCAAATGAAATGCATATACATTGGCTCTTTTTCCACACTACAAATGCCTAAGAAGATCATCACTTTTTGGGAATCCGAACGGTGTATACATGCATTTGTATGGAAAAGAAATTGTAGAGGAAAGAAATCTAAAAAATAAATAAATCCAAAATAGATATGAATTTTACAGCATATACTGTGGTTTAGGAGGCGAAAATGGTGAAGGAAAAATGGGTGATGAAGGTGACCCGATCAGTGTTGATCTGTCTTGACAGTTTTTATAAAAATTGAAACTTTGACTGAGTATATCTCAAGATCCGTACGGTCAAAGTTTACAAAACTTGGAACGTAGACTAATTGGATGGCTCTAAACAAGATCCTACGGTTGGATTTTTCAAAATCAAGTTTAAGAAAAA
This sequence comes from Ceratodon purpureus, assembly GCA_014871385.1. Lineage (NCBI taxonomy): Eukaryota > Viridiplantae > Streptophyta > Bryopsida > Pseudoditrichales > Ditrichaceae > Ceratodon > Ceratodon purpureus. The sequence goes on from CM026423.1 coordinate 7,444,101, forward strand.
AATTGTGAAACGATTTCAGAAAGGATCATTTGGAAGTCACTGTAGACTTTCACAGATTTGGTACACCACTCCCATCGACCACAAACCTGCCCGAGCTGCCTGAATTGAATTTTGATCTTTAAACACCAATTATTTCTTAACTACGGGCCCGATGGAAGAAAAATTTGGTCTTGCTAGAAAGATATGACAATTTCCCATGCTGTGCCAAAGTCACAGCCACATCCGATAAAATTTGACTCATAGGAAGCCTGACTGGACCCTAAATCATACCAAAAGTGTTGAGTTGATGCTTTAGGAGTTAAAAAATGTAAAGTGTATTAGAATCACATCGGAGTGTTCTAAAACATTGGGATTTGATATCAATACCTTTCTATAACATCATTCACCAACAAGAAAACACACAGTTGCAGATTCCATACTATGAGTGAGTAGGCGCAGTCCAACAGCTGCCATCAAAGAGACCTACGTACGGCCACATTCAGGCTATGACATGATCACTACACCGTACTAAAATGCCCCTTGTGCTTCCGGGGGAAAATTGCCTATCTCATTCCCATGCATTTGAAGTCCCAAATATTATTCATGACTCAGCTCCTAAGTTCTTTCATCTCGTTTGTTGAAACTTCGCACTCTTCCTAGTTTATGCGATCAAGAAATTAAGCAAGTACATTAAATTTCAATTGAATTTAGAATTACAGTATATGTATATTACTGTAGAAGCCTCTAATTTTGTAACAGCAAACAAAGATTTGCGGACATCACCTAGTACACAGCTTTGAAAAGGACGATTGTTTGATTCATGACCATCAGCTAGCACCATCGACTGCAATGAATCCCCAACAATTGACAGTCAGGTGGTGTGAAAGAAATCGGAAACCTGGAAGGCTGCAGGAGCTGGCTCAAGTGCCTTGCCACGGCAACTTCAGAACTGGAAGCTGATCACTCTGTTTCTGAAAAATCATTTCAATCGAAATGTGGAATAGAAGCGACTATCTGCACATCTACTGTGCCATCTTTTACACAAGCAAGAAACACTCAAAAGACTGCCGATGAGAAGCAATGGGATGTCCTAAATTGCTTGTCTTAGTGAAATGGCAGTCTGCAGGGCGAAGATAGCATCATGTAGTCTAACATGTTGATATTGTATCATGTCGATGGATCTGCGTTAAAACCTCACTGGATTGCCATATACGCTCGAATTTGACGTGGAAGTTTATTGCAACAAAGATGTCTGAGCAATTCATCACTAGTTATGTACACCTCGTAGCAATGCTATCTTTCCACTTACTTTGTGCTGACCAGCTTTCAAGAAACCACTCTTATCCTCTTCCAAAACTTGGAGTGTACCGTAACGACGAAGACGAAAGTCATTGCCGGAGAACCACCTCTTTGAGAAGACAAGAAGCCTAGTGGACACAATGCCCCTGAGGGAAGCGGGGAGCTCGGTGATGGATGTGCTTCCCCAGATTGGCAGGCCTTGCAAAGTTGTCAGTGCCCCCATCGCCTCGATGCATCCACAATCCTTCAATTCGAAGTATTGGAGGCTATGGAGTTTTCTGATGGAAGTTGGGAGCTTCTCCAAATTCTTGCACCCAATCACCCTCAGCCATCGAAGTTGCGACAGCAGGCCTATAGACCTCGGGAGCTTCCTGATGGGGCAACACCGAATAGTTAACTTCCACAAACTTGTGATTGCACCTAGATTTTTAGGCAACCTCGTCAGGTGCAGGCATCCGGACAGCCCTAGGGTTCGGAGCATTTTGAAGAAACCAAATGAGTTTGGAGGGCATTGCACCCTCTCGCAACCGATGGTCAACTGGTCAAGTGGTACTGACTGTCCCAAGGATTCCACAACCTCGGTGAAAGTACTGTCTTCAGTTCTCAGACTTTCAAGTGCACCACACTCGAGAAGGTGTTGCAAACCGGTTGACGATGCCCCCATCGCCTCTCTGCTCCCACAATCCACGAATTCGAATTCTCGGAGCGATTGGAGAAATCTGATGGAAGACGGGAGCTTTTGCAAGTTTTTGCAATCTCTTATCCAGAAGCGTTCGAGCTTCGACAATAAGCCTAAAGACTTTGGAAGCTTCCTTATGAGGCAATTAGATATAGCTAACCACTTCAAACTTGAGATTGCACCCAAACTTTTAGGCAACCTCGTCAAGCTGTGGCACTGGAACAGACCTAGGGTTTCAAGCATTTTGAGATCGCCAATTGAGTTTGGGAGGCATTGCAGCCTCTCACACTGGATGGTCAATCTCCAAAGTCGAATTAACTTCCCCATAGACTCCGGAAGCTCGGTGAGAGCACTGTCTTGCAATTTTAGCCCCTCAAGGCTTTTCATTGCATCGTAATCGAGACGGGATCCTAATCCACAGCAATTCCGTAAAGTCAAATACTGTAACCTTGTCCAAGCAGAGCCCATGCCAATATCCTCCGAGGATATCTGGCATCCTGGATTTGCTCCAATGTGTAATGACTTCAGACTTGACAGAAGCCCAATTGAAGTCGGAAGCGTCTGGAGCGAAGTGCAATCGCAAGCATAAAGGTATTTCAAATTTGACAGGGCACCTATGGAATCCGGCAAAGCTTTCAGGCTTGTACAACCAAAGAGGTCAAGGCTTGTAAGTCCTTTGAGATGTTGGATGGATGGTGGGAGTATTTCCAATTTCTTGCAACCACGCAGCCTCAAAACTTGTATTGATTGGCCCATGGAATCTGGTAGTCTTGTGATGGATTTGCATCCCTCCAAATTCAGGACACGTAGGTTGGAGCAACTCTGAGACAACCACAACATCCATAAGTCAACAAATCTTTACATTACCATGACGGTTACGAGTTCTAGTTCAACCCACTTATTGAATGCAATGTTCTTGAGTAATGTTCGAGTGCAAGGATATAGTAATTTAGAGTCTACGTTGGTTTATGTTCATACATGTTCTTCTAAGAATGCATGACCACTAAGAAGACGAATGTTGTTGTAAAATAGTACTAAAATACATCATGAGTTATCAATAATCAAACATTTTGATTTGTTATAAAATACCTAAATACTTGAAATAATAAATTTAAAAACAATCATAGATGACAAAGAATATTTTCTTTATATTATATAATACATTTTACATGTGTTTAATCTAAAATGAACACTAAATTAAAGGACAAGTGATAAATTTCAAATTTTGATATGCATATAATATGACCTGCATTCTATCTCCTCTTTATATTTAACATAATATGTTGTACTTATATTGGATTAATTCTTGATTTGAAATTTGACGACAAATACAAGAAAAGTTAGACTTTATAATTCTATATTGAAACAAACCTCCAAACTGTTGTTCGACTTTGTCCATAGTTCAGCCAAACTTGTACTTTTAGAAAAGTCCAATTCAGTAAGTAAAGAAAGATTAAGCCCCCTCGGTACGTGTGTATATGGAATTCCTTGCCATTGTAGCCATCTCAGTTCCCTTGGCATGGATCTAAAATCTCCATTTACTTTACATCCCCGTGGCAATTGAAGGTAATGTAAATTTGGCATGCTTGTAAAATTTTCAGCTTCAAATTCTTGAACTTGACTTCCTACTAAATTTAGTCCCATGGTGTTCTTAGATCCCTGCAACATAAATAATTTCAACATTTTAACCTTCAATATGCGATCCAAAATAATAGAAAGCATCTAACACACTCAAATTGTATTCAAAACATTTAAAAAATAAAACACAGATCATGCATAATATAATTTAAACAAATATAGTGAAAAAATAGAAGAACAAATGAAAATAATATAAAAGAAATTCCATATTTGATAATACCAATTACATTTTTTTATTTTTTTCAATTGTTCCTCCCCACTTCTTTAACTTTTGTTACATACAATTTGCTATAATTAAAGAAATAAAGGATTAAACACTTACACAAGTTAATTATCCGTATAATGAAATTATATATCCGTTCAATATTCAAACTTCACCATATCATTAAATTTACAAAAGATATGAAAGTAAGAAACTTACTTGATTATTGATAACAATTGCCTCAGCATCTCTACCATTTACAAAGTGTCTTTTTGACTTCATCCCAATCTCTTGACCTAGCTCTTTCAATAGGTCATGCACCTTAAATATACCTCTTAAGCCATGATCTTTGATTGACATGACCAAATTTTTGTTGATGACGTTCCTCAATGAAGTATAAGGCGCACGTACACCCCCACACGACATGCAATCCTTGCAACTTCTCCAATATGCAAAAGCCTCTTCTCCACTCTTTCCAAGAAATAAACAAGTGATATCCAAAAACATGTGCTTCTCTGATTCTGAAAGACTATCGTAGCTCCATCTCAAAACACCCATCACATCCTTGTTTTGCCCTAACTCAACCACTGCTTCTCGCCATATAGTTTCCAAATCCCCTTCCAACTGCTTGTCAAACAAGCTTGATCCAACCACCTTCAGCGCAAGTGGCACACCACTACATGCTCTCACAACATCCTTCGCTACACTTTCATATCCCTTTGCCGCTTCCTTCGCTTGAAATGCATGCCAGTTGAAAAGCACATTTGCCTCATTCCAATCCAGAGGGCAAACATCAAACACATGGTGATTGAGTTTTGATCTTCCTGCAACACTGCTCAAAACTCCTCGATCACGAGACGTCACTACGATCCGGCTGTCTGGATGCAAGGCGGATGTGAAGGGTATGAGCTCTTCAAACTGGCCAAGTTTGCAGACATCATCTACTGCAATAAACACCGGTCCCAAGGTAGATAGCTTTTGGAACCAAGATATGTAATTGGACTTCGAAGAACTGTCTTGAACCGAGAGGAGATCCGACAACAATTGTTTTCGCAAATCCATACTTTGGGTCGGTCTAACCTCAACATTAGATGTTGAAGAATCACGATGAATCTCTAAGAACGTCATGTGTTTGAATCTCCTCTGCGCCACAAAATGGTTGTAGATTTCTCTTGCGAGAGTGGTCTTACCAATACCTCCCATTCCCACAAGCCCCAACATCCCTGGCCCGGCACCCATGTCCTCCAACATCTGAATGCATCTGCTCACCGAGCCGACCAGCCCAACTCTGAACTGTTCCACCTCGACGGGCTGGTTTGAAGGTGTGAGGCGTGATACTTCGTTCACAACATCCCGCTTCAGCAGCGCTTCATCGCTGCATAAGCGACCAGATGCACACACAATATTCAGTGTCGAGTGCTCAGCAACATTTCTCAGAAACCAATGTCTCATTCCCTGAATCTCCATCCAGATGGAATGCTAGTTGTTGAGTAAGTAGCTATCTCAAGTGAAAGCAAGGTACATGAAAGCAATCTGCCGGACCAGATTGTCGAAGGCACGGCACAGAAAATTAATGTTACATTACAACATCTTACACCAAGTGGAGAATACGGTGCAGAACGTAGCGAAAGTCTATCTCGAAGCAGGGGACTTACCGTTTGTAATCAGCTGAGCGAAACCCTGTGATTTCTGACAGCGCTTGCAGAGCATCTCTCCACTCCTGCAGTTTCGTCGAGTCCGTTCTCCCCCTCGACTTGTGCTTTTCGAAGGCTTCGGCAAACGGCCCATTCTCCACCCACCGCAAGTCTACAGGCTCCACATCGTAGAACACGGGAATCACCGGTTTCCCGCTCCTCATCACGGCCACCAGCTCCGTCAGGCAGTACTTCGACTCCGCGTATCTCTTGGACACAACCGCCACATGAACATTGGCCATATCCAGCGCTTGGTCGATGGACTGGAGAGCGGGATTGCCCTTCATTAGAGACCAAGCGTCCAGAAACGGGCGGAACCCTGCGCATCGGAGGGCTTCCTCCAGATGCGCCACAAAGGTGGCTTTGACATCGGGCCCGCGGTGGTTCAGAAACACGTCGAAGTCGTCCATCACCGCATGGCTTGTCCCGGCCCGTTCCTGCTCCCATTTCCGCTTCATGGTGGAAGGCGGGGCTAACAGCTGTGATCACCACCGCTGTGCACTTGGAAAGATTATCGCAGTCCAAGTACCTCTCGACTCCACCTCCACTCCTGCGAGTTTCAGCCAGATTGTTGCTCTCCAGCCACCCTCCGGTGCTTTCCTTACTCTACCGTGTCGAATGAGCTCGGACAATATAGTCCAGCTTCACTACCCTGCATCAAAATGATACGCCATGGCTGCGCAACCGTCCTTCTCAATCAAAAATTGAGTGAAACTCTTGAACCCAGGACGCTAAATGTGACTACCCATTCAACTTACACGCTCCTGTGCAGATGTTCTGTGCAGCTTAGTCTGTTTGGTCTTATAATTATTGATGCTGTAAATGAACAAGTTGAATTAGTCGGGACTCGGCTGTTGTCGAAACTGTTGCTCCGACTGACCAAGTTGCCGACAAATAGGCGATACTTACGAGAGTGATCTTTTCTTATTATATCTCGTACAGACCACGTGGGGCGGCCGGGCGGGCTCATCGCTCAAGAACGGATACCTCTTGGACCAATTCCATGGCTGATTCTTAACACTGTAGACACCACTTCGGTAGTGATGATGTGTTGGCTCGTTTTGCTGTATTGCACCGTTCCACACGTATGCAAATGTGGTTCAAGTTAATATAACTTACCATGTTATGATTTGTTTTTTTGAGTGGTCGGTCACAGTGTTTGTACTCGGATTCTAAGTTTTAGTGGGAGTTCCTGGAATCTCAAGCTCTGCGTCAACGTTGAACTATAGGTTTTGCAGGCAGACCAAGAAAATTATATCACAGCGAATGTATCCCTCAAGATAAAAGTGTTGGCAATAGGTGAATGGTGGATTTCTTTGCAAGGATGATGGTGGATTTCTTTGCAAGGATGATGGTGGATTTCTACTTCTTATCCATGAACTCCAGGAGTTTGATGCATCCTCTCAGGCTCCCTCAGTGGTTTAGTGGAGTTGCGTATACCGTATGTACACGCCTCCTGTACAGTACCAGGTACCTCTCAATCGTCCCCCCTATTCTCCAGTCAAAACAATTCTGTATAATATAGAATGTAAATGATATTTTTTGTCTTGCATTATGAACTTTCAATTTTACACAATTCCAATCAAACATACCAAATTTGGATTTCAAGAAAGGCAAATTCCATTTTTGGTAAATCATTTCATTTAAAATTCATAGTTTTGCACAATAATTCATTGAAAACCATTGGTGATGATTTTTTTTAATTTGATTGTGACGATATGTGGGAAACATCCAAATGCACATCTTTGCTTCAATCAACATCTTAAAAAAGTTTTAAAATTTCCCCACAAAAATTTCAAAACTTGGAGTGACAAAGTCTAAATTTTGAAAAATAGATATTTAATAATTATAATTAGATTTTTCTATTTGACCTTCACATTGTTACTATTTTTGTACATTTGACCATGAAAGTACAATTGCTTTGCCAAAATCTGATTACAATGAAGAAATATCTATTTTTCAAAATTTGGATAGTGTCACCCCATTTTTTGAAACCATTGCGAGGAAATTCTAAAACCTTTTGGAGATGCTTATTAAAGAAAAGATGTGTATATAGATGTTTCCTACATATTGCCACAATCGGATTAAATTAATTCCTCATCAATGTTTCTCAATGATTTAATTTGTAAAATCATTAAAAGTGAATAAAACAATTCACCAAAAACAAAGTTTTAGTTTTTTGAAATCGAAATTTGGTATGCTACATTGAAATTGCACAAGAATTGTATGATAATAATGCAACACAAAAAATATAAAATATTTAATGCATTCTGCAATTTTTGAAGAGATGGCAGAAATGGGGGGACGATTGAGAGTTGCCTGGTACTATACAATAGCTTAAATGCTACAGGCAAGGAAAAAATATCAATTAATCGAGAGACTTGTGGTTTGTATGTGTTTGTCAAGGAACTTGGTTGTGAATCCACTTAGAGATAATGTTCAATCGTAGATTGAACTGAATGTACTCTACCTTGGAGTGAGACAGAAGGCATCCATTTCAGGAGTGTAGAATAGTGGGTAGTGAGGTTTTAGTCTAGGATCGGTGAAGTTCTGAAATGCAAAACTTTTAAGAAAAAAATTTCAGACCAACGTATCAATTCTGCAATTTGGTGAATACTGGTATTGGTCTTGATATTGTTGGATTATTTGTGGACTTCAGATAATGCAAGCTAATCTCAAACTCCTCTCAGCTAATCTCACACCACAGTTCATGATACGCTAGTGGTGATGTTGGCATGCTTCTCACAATTTACATCATTATTTAGCACTGAATACTGGAAGACAGGTCGAAGGTCAGTCAACGTACATGTCTCACTCCCAAGCATCAATTACTCTCTTCGCAATTCCTGTACATATTTGTACACAGTCCTGATGATGAACAAGTATAAACAGGTTTCACCTGGTTTATGAGCTTTGACGCAACAGTTTCAAAACCTTCAAGCCACATTGATTGATTCATGACCAACAGCTCCATTTCAATAAATCATGTGAGTCATTGACAAGTCATGCAGTTCGGGAGGCTGCAGAGGCGTGTCGAAGTATCAAACCTTGTCAACTTAAGCAACACCCGATCTCTCTTATTTCTGAAAAACCATTTCCACTGGATATGAAACAGAATGAATGATACATCTAAGCTTGTACTGTAGATGGCATAATACCTCCGGATATGCAGTGAACAATGTTGACACAGATTGGATCATGAAATTTAATTTTGATCTGATGACATTAACATTTGATATGGCGTGGTTTCTGTCAAGAGAATCTGTATATTACATGATCTATTCCAACATTGATGCTGGGACCATTCGAACACTTACCTTGTGTGAGTTTCTTGGCAATCCGGTCATTGAACTCAATTCGTCTTGATTAGCTCTTAATTGGACCTTAACCCCTAAAGGACAATGTGGCAAAATGGGGCTATTTTGGAGTTTGGGCATGTACCTGCGGATGCAATTTATGAAAATTTTAATGAAAGTAGGCCTTGGTGAGAGCTTCGTGTCGGTATTTTTTATTCTCAATTCCGATGTCGGAGTGAAAAGTTATTCACCTTTGAACCGCAAAAGCTCCTCCAAGGGCAGTCAATTAGCCAATGAGAATGACAGTGAATGCAGCAAATTCTGCCCAAAACTGCCCAAAACTGCCCAAAATTACCAAAATCTGCCCAAAGACAAAACTTTGAAATTCCACCAAAAATTGAGATTTTGATATTTTTCAAAAATAAAAATTTCTATGTATAGAGAAGACAGTAGCGCATGTTCCCACCCTTCGAATTTTCAATCCAATTTTTTTTCATATGCTATTTTTATTGTAAAAAAACGGCCTTTGTTAGTGAATTTCAGTATACCCCCTAGCGGAAAATGATTTTTTTGGCAACCTTCCACAACTTTTTTGGATATGATTTTTTTGCTGCAATTAGCTAACTCAGTCTTCTTTGATGTGCATTAAAACCGCCAAAATCCATAATGCAAAAAAATGGTTTTTTGGGCCTTCAAAAATTTGTTGTTCCCTTTTAGCGCAGGGAAAAAAAAATTGATTTTCAACTTTGAACGTTACGATCTTGCAATTGGTGAGTTATGAGTGTCTTAGATTTGGTGGACATGTAGACATAGAAGTTAGCTACAAGATCTTACGGTTAGATGTACTAAATAAGACCCCGACTTAGCAAAATACACCTTGATTTGAAGAGGGGCTGCTTTCAGGCAGTTTTGATGAAAAATACCCTCAGAACTTTAGGGGTTAACCCTGTCACTCTTCAGAGTATGCAAATGAAGGAAATTGTTGCAAATTCTGCGAGTAAAATGAATTTTGCTGTAGGCTAATGCAGTGAATAATGTAGTAAAATGCATGCTGCTAAAAATGAATGCAGTAGTCTGGTAGACCTTGTTCCGAAATCAAAATTGAATACACGCAAACTGCATACTATACTTACATGGTGCGTAAACCTCACAATAAGTTCCTGAAACAATTCTTCAGATCTAACAAGAGTCCAGATTATTGGCTTCTTTCATATACCGAATTTAATCACTGAACGTGGAATAATGCAGCAATTTTTTTTTATTTTATAAAAGTCATGTCCGAGCATTGGTTGATGAATTGTGATGAGAACATATTCTAATACTTCATACTCAATCAACTAAATGCCCGGTGTTACAACAAATGCACGAATTGGAAGATAATGCCGAAAAACTTAACAGCACTGGCGAGTCTGACGACTCTGACCTAATTAGAGCATGTACAAAGAGAATTGGCAATTATTGTTTTCTGAAATACAGAAAACTAAAATCAAAATAAGAACAAAGATGACGTGGTTGTTAATGTTAAGTTTTTTTTAATAAAGTTCTAAATTTCAAGTGCGATAGAATTTAGCAAAGTATTTATTTTAAATCAAGCATTTACAAAAAATGTAGCTAATGCATTTCAAGAGTCCAAAATAAATAGAAGGAGACTTTAGGTATAGAAAAAATAAGAGGTATAGGGGCAAATTTAGATGTAGTCAAAGCTAGCATTGAAGGTGAGGGTTGCAACAGACTAAGGGTACCTGTATTTTTGGAGCTCCATCAAGGTATAAATATGTGATAGAATTAATGTCAAACAATGTGCGCAAGGTATTGTCTCTGTTTTGCATCAAGCTAGTGTTGTCTATATATTTCACCCTCTATAAATGTTACACCCAAAAGTGTTAACCCTCTCTTAATGTTAACTTTCTTCTACTCCCCACATATTACACACTAAAAATGTTAAATTGTGTTAATTGTTAACAAAATGGTACTCCTTTCTTTCTGAATTTTATTCTGTAAATGTTCACAAATGAAATACAAATATAATATGGATGATGAAACTACACATCCAGTTACATTCTTCTCTCCTTACACATTAAGTTTGATATTGAATAAAGTTTTGATTGGATTCTCAATTTTATGAATGGTATTTTCTCACAAGGACTCTTCACAATTGCCTATATCTAAAAAATGTTAAGATTTGTATATTGCTCAAAAAAATAATTTTATTTAAATTGTTGACTGTTAATACCTCCATAGATGTTACCTTTGATCCACTTCCGAGGGTCAACATTTATAGAGGATAGACTGTATTGGACTTTCTTGAGGCCAACAATCTTCAAGCCAATAATTTCTAAATGATAATTTTTATAATTTCAAAAGTAGAAATTGCGCTTTATATTAAAAATTAGATTGCAAACGTTGTTTATGTCTCATTTGAGGTGTGATTATGTATAGTGTTTATTGCAATGAATAAGTTGTTATAATATTGGACTTTGCCATACAATTATATTGTTGTGAAGGTAATTGTTGGCAATTTAAATGCATTCATATATTTTTTGTATTGGATTTTTAACAATCGTCATCACATTCATAATTTTAAGCAGATCATTATTGCTTTATTTAGATGGCCTTGACACTCGAAGATTCCAAAGCAACTCATGCCTTCAGATTAATGGTGCACCACTTGATGTTTAAAGACTTTTTGGCTATTTCAAAGTTTAATCTAAAAATTGGTATCGTAGTACTAGTTAATCTTATCAAGTACTTGGTTCACTTCAACCGATTACTTTGTAAGATATATTATCAACAATAAGTGATCGTAAACTTGTTTACAACATAGATGCAATGTCAATTTCGGATTTGGTCTATTTAATACTTGATGGAATTTATTGAACTCAAAATTGTAATATACCTTGTAACCTAAGCTCAGAGTCTCATCTATCTTTTATATTTTTCTTCATTTCAAAAGTTTTGAAGATATGCTTGGAATTTTTTTGATCGGATTAGACATCCATTTTGATTAACAACTATAGTTGAAACAAACAATTTTTGTAAAGAATAAAGTTATGATTGTATGACTTATTACTTCCAAACTTGGATTTTTTTAATTTTTTGTTTCTTTATTGTAAATGACATTGTAAAACAAATGCTTATAGACATCAAAGGGAGTTATTTTCACATCATTGTTGTCCAAGTGCTTTTTGATTTCATGGCACTAAATACAAATATACATGATGTGCAAAGAAAAAGTCACCCAATGAAAGTCATAGGAATGGATGCAATCCTCTTTAATCTTTGATTTAAGTTAAATAGCTTTATCCAAAGTCATGTTGATTGTCTTATGAAGTGGGACCAATGTGTCTAGTCATTTGTAGATTAACTTTTTAATCATATTAATTGACATATTAAAATATATTTGTCATATTATTTTGAGCCAATCAATGCAACTATTTGGAAATTTTAGAGAAACTGCATCATGTGGGAATAATTTTCTACTAATGATGTAAAGATATTCCATCAAATTCAATTGTTGAAGGTTAGGGGTGATTCAATTCTTTTAATTTATTAGCTTGAAGAGCATGAGATGAGTGGTTAACCTCCAACACATTTTACCTTGTATCTTTGTCAAAAATTTTGCACACTTAAGTCTCAAATGATTGTGGAGTAGTTTTTCAAAATGAAACACATTGCTGAGGGCATATATAAACCAGCATTAGGCCAAATATAGTTACTTCTTTATGTGGTATCATTGTATGATATACAACCACTTAATTGAACATGTTCTCTTTAACAAGTCTATATGGATTCTGTTGATTAAATATTCAATTCTCATTGGAGTATATTTTGGAAAGGTCCACATTGCAATGATAAATGTTGCAACAAATGAGTACATATTAATGAGACCCTTTATTGATAAGTACTTAAAGGATATTTAATCGCTAATTAGAGATGTAGGTTTTGTTGTATTGTTGTATTCTTTTAGCCCATGTACAATCTAAGGCAATGCAACTTGTTGAAAAGCATTGTTATTCAAATCATCATTATATGTCCCACATTTTGATCTATTTTCACTTTGAATGGTCTTTTAGGAATGTTTTTCAAGTATCATTGATATTCTGACTTTTTGTAAAGTTCTTTGTGAACAAATATTTCTAGCAAAATATGTTGGATTATAGTATATGCTTTGTAATTTGTGCACAATAAGGAACCAACTAAACCTCCATAAGTTAACGTTGCCTTTATTTGTGCATCAAAAATTAGGTGTTTTTAATAAAAGTTGTCTTGACTGTATCTATTTGATTGAAGTTTGAAAAATTAGTTTTGGAAAATAGCTAGAAGAGACAAACCACAGTGTACATAATATGCATCTACTTCATAATTATAGGACACAATAAAAAAATACTAAATTGTGCTATCACCTGATGCTATGCCTTATCTATTTTTGTTTAGATTTAACATTTCAACTTATAGGAGGTGATTCCAAACAAACATTTATATTTAGTCTTGTTGATATATGAAGTAGATTGGAATACGATTGGCTTTTGAATCTACCTAGGAAGAATAGCTGTATATTTAATTGTATCATTTGTAGGCTTTATGAGGATGGAACCTCAATTTAGCAAAAGAGACAAAAACTTTAAAAACCTGAGAAATTTATTATAGAGCAATTGCTAAAGGATGCTAATCTGAAGTAATGAAATCTCATCTAATATAGTTTTATTTTTTTTGGAACAAAGGCAGTCATATTTCAAAATAGAGCAATAAGATGGGGGCACCCATAGCCGACCAGGTACCCATAACTAATCAGTAGACTTCTCCATTTCCGACCACTTCCTGTTCAAAATCTTGGGAGATCTAGAAGAAAGTACCAAGCATGATTGGTAGAAAGGGAATCAAAGGGAATCATACAGGAATACTTTGGTGTCATGTTTTGTTGTCAAGTTTTGGTGTCATGGTGGTTGGTTTTAGATGGGCCTACATATCGGTTATATGTATTACAAAAAAAATGCCTTTCAAAATTCATAGCAAATTAAATACTGAAGTAAACATAACATTTAAAGTTGCATTCCTCCTTAAACCTATTTCCCCTTCAAGGAATAATCTTCCTCAACTTACACACCTCCAATCTTAGTGGCAAATCTCTTAACTGGTCGGTTACAGGTGCCTCCACCTTAACAACCTGCAAACGTGGCAGCACAGCCACCGGCGAGGGCACTTTTTGTATTTTAATCACCTGATAAAAACCTAAATACCTGAAACCTGAAACAAAACTGACCCGGGAAGAACCCAGGGGAACCTGCCTGGGCAAGAACCTGAGGGAACAAGGGACGGGGTCGCTTGAAACACAAATGCCCCTTGTGCTTCCGGAATATTTCCGATCTCATTCCCATGTATTCGAAGTCCCAAATATTATTCATGATTCAGCTCCGAAGTTCTTTCACCTTGTTCGTTATAACTTCGCACTCTTCCTAGTTTAAGTGTGAAGAGACAGTAACCAGGTACATTAAATTTCAATTCAATTCAGAATTTTAGTATATGTATACTACTGTAGAAGCCTCTAATTTTGTAACAGCAAACAAAGGCTTGACGACATCACCTAGTACAGGGCTTTGAAATGGAAGATTGTTCGGTTCATGACCATCAGCTAGCTAGCACCATCGACTGAAATGAATCCCCGGCAATTGACAGTCAGGTGGTGTGAAGGAAATCGGAATCCTGGAAGGCTGCAGGAGCTGGCTCAAGTGCCTTGCCACGGCAACTTCAGAACTGGAAGCTGATCACTCTGTTTCTGAAAAATCATTTCAATCGATATGTGGAATAGAAACGACTATCTGCACATCCACTGTGCCATCTTTTACCCAAGCAAGAAACACTCAAAAGACTGCCGATGAGAAGCAATGGGATGTCCTAAATTGCTTCTCTTGGTGAAATGGCATTCTGCAGGGCGAAGATGGCATCATGTAGTCAAACATGTTGATATTGTATCATGTCGATGGATCTGCGTTGACATTTTACTGGATTGCCATATAAATTTGACGTGAGAGTTTACTGCAACAAAGATCATGCCGGAGCAATTCATCAATGTGTACACCTCGTAGCAATGCTATCGTTCCACTTACTTTGTGCCGAAGAGCTTTCAAGAAACCACTCTTATCCTCTTCCAAAACTTGGAGGGTATCGTAAGAACGGGCACGAAAACTAGAAACGGAGGACCACCTGTTCGAGTAGACAGCTAGAGTGGACACAATGCCCAGGGAAGCGGGGAGCTCGGTGATGGATGTGCTTCCCCAGATTGGCAGGCCTTGCAAAGTTGTCAGTGCCCCCATCTCCTCGATGCTTCCACAATCCTCCAATTCGAACAGCCAGAGGCTATGGAGTTTCCTGATGGAAGTTGGGAGCTTCTCCAAATTCTTGCACCCAGTCACTGTTAGCCATCGAAGTTGTGACAGTAGGCCTATAGACCTCGGGAGCTTCCTGATGGGGCAACACCGAATAGTTAATCTCTTCAAACTTGTGATTGCACCCAGATTTTTAGGCAACCTCGTCAGGTGCAGGCATCCAGACAGCTCTAGGGTTCGGAGCTTTTTCAAGTAACCAAATGAGTTCGGAAGGCATTGCACCCTCTCGCAGCCGACGGTCAACTGGTCAAGAGGTACTGACTGTCCCAAGGATTCCATAACCTCGGTGAAAGTACTATCTTGAATTCTCAGTCTTTCAAGTGCACCACTCTTGAGAAGGTCTTGCAAACCGGTTGACGATGCCCCCACCGCATCTCTGCTCCCATAATCCATGAATTCGAAGACTCGGAGCGATTGGGGAAATCTGATGGAAGACGGGAGCTTCTGCAAATTTTTGCAATCTCTTATCCGGAACTCTTGAAGCTTCGACAACAAGCCTAAAGACTGCGGAAGCTTCCTAATGGCGCAATTAGTAATTTTTAGTTCCTTCAAACTTGAGATTGCACCCAAACTTTTAGGCAACCTCGTCAAGCTGTGGCACTGGGACAGCTCTAGGGTTTCAAGCATTTTGAGATCGCCAACTGAGTTTGGAAGGCATTGCAGCCTCTCACACTGAATGTCCAAATATTGAAGTCGAATTAACTTCCCCATAGATTCCGGAAGCTTGGTGAGAGCATTGTCTTCCAAGTATAGGTACTGAAGGCTTTCCATTGCATCGTAATCGAGACGGGATCCTAATCCACAGCAATTCCGTAAACTCAATCTCCATAACCTTGTCCAAGCAGAGCCAATGCCAATATCCTCTGAGGATATCTGGCATCCTGGATTTGCTTCAATGTATAATGTCTGCAGACTTGACAGAAGCCCAATTGATGTCGGAAGCGCCTGGAGCGAAGGGCAATTGTGAGCACTAAGGTATTCCAAATTTGACAGGGCACCTATACAATCCGGCAAAGCTTTCAGGCTTGTACAACCAAAGAGGTAAAGGGATCTAAGTCCTTTGAGATGTTGGATGGATGGTGGGAGTATTTCCAATTTCTCGCACCAAGCCAGCCTCAAACTTTGTATTGATTGGCCCATGGAATCTGGTAGTCTTGTGATGGATGTGCAGTTCTCCAAATTTAGGACACGTAGGTTGGAGCAATTCTGAGACAACCACAACATCCACAAGTCAACAAATCTTTGTATTACCATAAAGGTTAAGAGTTCTAGCCCAACCTACTTATTAAATGCATTATTCTTGAGTCATGTTAGAGTGCAAGGATATAGTAATCTCGAATGTCCACGTTGGCTTATGTTCATACATGTTCTTCTAAGAATGCATGACCACTAACAAAAGGAATGATGTTGTAAAATAGTAGTATAGATATTCATACATCATGAGTTATTGATAATCAAACATTTTGATTTGTAATAAAGTACTTAAATGCTTGAAATAATAAATCTGAAAATAATCATAGATGATGAAATATCTTTTTTACTATTATATGATACATTTTACATGTGTTTAATCTAAAATAAACACTAAATTGAAGGACATGTGACAAATTTCAAATTTGATATGAATATAGTATGACATGATTTCTAATTCCTCGGTATATTTTACATTGAATGTTGTACTTTTATTGGATTAATTCTTGATTTGAAATTTGACGACAAATACAAGAAAATTCAAACTCTTAGATTCTATATTGAAACGTACCTCCAAACTCTTGTTCGACTTTGTCCATAGTTTAGCCAAGCTTGTACTTTCAGAAAAATCCAATTCAATAAGATGGCAAAGATTCAGCCCCGCCGGTACACGTGTATATGGCATTGCTCGCCACTGTAGCAATCTGAGATCTCTTGAAATGGATTTCAAATCTCCATTTATTTTACACCCGCGCGACATTTGAAGGTAATGTAAATTTGGCATGCTTGTAAAATTTGCTTGTAAAATTTTCAGCTTCAAATACTTGAATTTTACTTCCTTCTAAATTTAGCCCCATAGTGTTCTCACATCCCTGCAACATAAATAATTTTAACATTTTTAACTTTCAATATGTTGATCCAGATTCCAAAATAACGCATGATATCCAACACACTCAAATGTGGTGTATCTAAAACATTTATAAATTACTTCAAGGATCATGCATATTATGATTTAGACAAGTACATAACATGTAAAAGAAAATAGAAAATAAATTATAAGACATTCCATATTTTGTAATATTATCAATCGCATTCTCTTCCTTCCCTCAATTGCTCCTCTCCACTACTTTAACTTTTGCTACATACAATTTGCTACAATTAAAGAAATAAAGGTTTCGCCACTTACATTAATTACTTACCAATATGAAGGGTTTACATATTTGACCAATTCATTTCAATATTCAAACTTCATTATACTGCTCAGTTATCAATAGATGTCATAGTAAAAAACTTACCTGATTCTTTGTAACAATTGCCTCAACATCTCTACCATTTACAAAGTGTCTTTTTGTCTTCATCCCAATCTCTTGACCAAGTTCTTTCAAGAGGTCGTGCACCTCAAATCCACCTCTTAAAGTGAAATCTTGGATTGGCATAACCAAATTTTTGTTGATAAGGTTTCTCAATGAAGTATGAGGCGCGGGTACACCCCCACACGACATGCAATCTTTGCAACTTCCCCAATATGCAAAAGCCTCTTCTCTACTCCTTCCAAGAAATAGACAAGTGATATCCAAAAACATGTGTTTCTCCCATTCTTCGAGACTATCATAGCTCCATCTCAAAACACCCATCACATCTCTATTTTTCCTTAACTCAAGCACTGCTTCTCGCCATATAGTTTCCATATCGCCATCCAATTGCTTGTCAAACAAGCTTGATCCAACCACCTTTAGCGCAAGCGGCACACCACTACATGCTCTCACAACATCCTTAGCTACACTTTCATATCCCTCTGCCGCTTCCTTGGCTTGGAATGCATGCCAATTGAAAAGCACATTTGCCTTATTCCAATCAAGTGGGCAAACATCAAACACATGGTGATTGAGTTTTGATCTTCCTGCAACACTGCTCAAAACTCCTCGATCACGAGACGTCACTACGATCCGGCTGTCTGGATGCAAGGCGGATGTGAAGGGTATGAGCTCTTCAAACTGGCCAAGTTTGTGGACATCATCAACTGCAATAAACACCGGTCCCAAGGTAGATAGCTTCTGGAACCAAGAGCTGTAATTGGACTTCGAAGAATTGTCTGGAACAGAGAGGAGATCCCACAACAACTGTTTTCGCAATTCCATACTCTGGGTCGGTCTAACCTCAACATTAGATGTTGAAAAATCACGATGAATCTCTAAAAACGTCATGTGTTTGAACCTCCTCTGTGCCACAAAATGGTTGTAGATTTCTCTTGCGAGGGTGGTCTTACCAATACCTCCCATTCCCACAAGCCCCAACATCCCTGGCCCGGCACCCATGTCCTCCAACATCTGTATGCATCTGCTAACCGAGCCCTCCAACCCAACTCTGAACTGTTCCACCTCGACGGGCTGGTTTGAAGGTGTGAGGCGTGATACTTCGTTCACTACATCCCGCTTCAGCAGCGCTTCATCGCTGCACAAGAGACCAGATGCACACACAATATTAAGTGTCGACTGTCGAGTGCTTAGCAACATTTCTCAGAAATCAATGTCTCATTCCCTGAATCTCCATCCAGATGGAGCAGTAGCAGTTGAGTCCATATTTCGAAGTGAATGAAGCAGGGCATCTAAAAGTAGCATACTGGCCTAGGTACGATACCAAAAATGATTTTTCAGTTACCAGATCTTACACGTTGCGCGCATCGTAGCGATAGTCTAGAAGCGGTGGACTTACCGTTTGTAATCAGCGGAGCGAAACCCTGTGATTTCTGACAGCGCTTGCAGAGCATCTCTCCACTCCTGCAGTTTCGTCTCCGTTCTCCCCCTCGACTTGTGCTTTTCGAAGGCTTCGGCAAACGGCCCATTCTCCACCCACCGCAAGTCTACAGGCTCCACATCGTAGAACACGGGAATCACCGGTTTCCCGCTCCTCACCATGGCC
This sequence comes from Ceratodon purpureus, assembly GCA_014871385.1. NCBI lineage: Eukaryota > Viridiplantae > Streptophyta > Bryopsida > Pseudoditrichales > Ditrichaceae > Ceratodon > Ceratodon purpureus. The sequence continues at coordinate 7,463,381 of CM026423.1, forward strand.
ACCAGCTCCTTCAGGCAGTACTTCGACTCCGCGTATCTCTTGGACACAACCGCCACATGAACATTGGCCATATCCAGCGCCTGGTCGACGGATTGGAGAGCGGGATTTCCCTTCATTAGAGACCGAGCGTCCAGAAACGGACGGAACCCTGCGCATCGGAGTGCTTCCTCCAGATGCGCCACGAAGGTGGCTTTGACATCGGGCCCGCGGTGGTTCAAAAACACGTCGAAGTCGTCCATCACCGCATGGCTCGTCCCGGCCCGTTCCTGCTCCCATTTCCGCTTCATGGTGGAAGGCGGGCCTAACAGCTGTGATCACCACCGCTGCGCCCTTAACAAGATAAACGCAGTCCAAGTTTCTCTCGACTCCACCTCCACTCCTTCGAGTTTCATCAAGAAGTGAACACCACTATAGTGCTCTCCAGCCACCCTCCGGTGCTTTCCTTACTCTACCGTGTCGAACGAGCTCGGCTAATATAGTCCGCCTTCACTACCCTGCATCAAAATGATACGCCATAGCTGCGAAATGGTCCTTCTCAGTCAAAAATTGGAGTGCAACTTCTCAACTCAGGACGCTAAATGTGACTAAGCCATCAACTTACACGCCCCTGCACAGATGTTATGACCAACATAGTCTGTTCAGTCCCAAGGTATTATAGGTTCTGGAAATGAGCAAGTTGAGTTAGTCGGGACTCGACTGTTGTCCAAACTGTTGCTCCGACTGACCAAGTTGCTGACTGGCCTGTAAAGTGCAGACAAATAGGCGTTACTTACGAGAGTTCTCTTTTGTTATTATTTCTCGTACAGACCACGTGGGGCGGCCGGGCGGGTCGGCATGGATACCTCTTGGACCAATTCCATGTTTGTTAAAGTGTTGGCAATAGGTGGATGGTGGATTTCTATTTCTTACCCATGAACTCCAGGAGTTTGATGCACCCTCTCCGGCTCCGTCACTGGTTTAGTGGAGTTGCGTATATCGTCTGTACACGCCTCCTGTGCAATAGGTTAAATGCTACAGGCAAGGAAAAATTATCAAAAAATCCAGAGACTGCTGGTTGTATGTTTTAGTCAAGGAACTTGGTTTCTCTCTTTGTGGGTTCACTTAGAGATAATGTTCAATAGTAGATTGAATTGAATGTACTCTACCTTGGAGATAGACAGAAGGCATCCATTTCAGGAGTGCAGAATAAGTTAGTGGGTAGTGAGTTTTTAGTCTAGGATCGGTGAAGTTCTGCAATGCAAATTTTATAAGAAAACAATTTCAGGCCAAGGTATCAATTCTGCAATTGGGTGAATATTGGTACTGGTCTCGACAATATTGGATTATTTGTGGATTTCAGATAATGCAAGCTAATCTCAACTCCTCTCAGCTAATCTCACACCACAGTTCATGATACGCTAGTGGTGATGTTGGCATGCTTCTCACAATTTACATCATTATTTAGCACTGAATACTAAAAGACAGGTCTAAGGTCAGTCAACATGTCTCACTTCTAAGCATCAAATTAGACTCTCTTCGCAATTCCTGTAACATATTTGTTACAGCTGAAGCCCACATTCCTGAGGATGAACAAGTATAAACAGGTTTCACCTGGCTTATGAGCTTCGACGTACTCATTTCAAGACCTTCAAGCCACATTGATTAGTTCATATTGTCCAACTGCTCCATTTCAATGAATCATGTGAGTCATTGACAAGTCATGCAGTTCGGGAGGCTGCAGAGGCGTGTCGAAGTATCAAACCTTGTCAACTTAAGCAACACCCGATCTCTCTTATTTCTGAAAAACCATTTCCACTGGATATGAAACAGAATGAATGATACATCTAAGCATGTACTGTAGATTGCATAATACCTCCTGATATGTAGTGAACAATGTTGACACAGATTGGATCATGAATTTTAATTTTGATCTGATGACATTAACATTTGATATGGCGTGGTTTCTGTCAAGAGAATCTGTATATTACATGATCTATTCCAACATTGATGCTAGCTGGGACCATTCGAACACTTAGCTTGTGTGAGCTCTTGGCAATCCGATCATTGTGCTCGATTCGTCTTGATTAGCTCTTAATTCCTTAACCCTGTCACTCTTCAGAGTATGCAAGTGAATACACGCAAACTGCATACTATACTTACATAGTGCGTAAACCTCACAATAAGTTCCTGAAACAATTCTTCAGATCTAACAAGAGTCCAGATTATTGGCTTCTTTCATAGACCGAATTTAATCACTGAACGTGGAATAATGCAGCAATTTTTTTTTATTTTATAAAAGTCATGTCCGAGCATTGGTTGATGAATTGTAATGAGAACATATTCTAAAACTTCATACTCAATCAACTAAATGCCCGGTATTACAACAAATGCACGAATTGGAAGATAATGCCGTTCAAAACTTAACAGCACTGGCGAGTCTGACGACTCTGACGACTCTGACCTTATTAGAGCATGTACAAAGAGAATTGGCAATTATTGTTTTCTGAAATACAGAAAACTAAAATCAAAATAAGAACAAAGATGACGTGGTTGTTAATGTTAAGTTTTTTTAATAAGGTTTTAAATTTCATCAAGTGCGATAGAATTTAGCAAAGTATTTATTTTAAATCAAGCATTTACAAAAAATGTAGCTAATGCATTTCAAGAATCCAAAATAAATAGAAGGAGACTTTAGGTATAGAAAAATTAAGAGGTATAGGGGCAAATTTAGATGTAGTCAAAGCTAGCATTGAAGGTGAGGGTTGCAACAGACTAAGGGTACTGGTATTTTTGGAGCTGCATCAAGGTATAAATATGTGATAGAATTAATGTCAAACAATGTGCGGAAGGTATTGTCTCTGTTTTGCATCAAGCTAGTGTTGTCTATATATTTCACCCTCTATAAATGTTACACCCAAAAGTGTTAACCTTCTCTAAATGTTAACTTTCTTCTACTCCCCACATATTACACACTAAAAATGTTAAATTGTGTTAATTGTTAACAAAATGGTACTTTCTTCTTTTTGAATTTTACTCTATAAATGTTAACAAATGAAATACAAATATAATATGGATGATGAAACTACACATCCAGTTACATTCTTCTCTCCTTACACATTAAGTTTGATATTGAATAAAGTTTTGATTGGATTCTCAATTTTATGAATGGTATTTTCTCACAAGGACTCTTCACAATTGCCTATATTTAAAAATGTTAAGATTTGTATATTGCTCAAAAAAATAATTTTATTTAAATTGTTGACTGTTAATACCTCCATAAATGTTAACTTTGATCCACTTCCGAGGGTCAACATTTATAGAGGATAGACTGTATTGGACTTTCTTGAGGCCAACAATCTTGAAGCCAATAATTTCTAAATGATAATTTTTATAATTTCAAAAGTAGAAATTGCGCTTTATATTAAAAATTAGATTGCAAACGTTGTTTATGTCTCATGTTGAGGTGTGATTATGTATAGTATTTATTGCAATGAATAAGTTGTTATAATATTGGACTTTGCCATACAATTATATTGTTGTGAAGGTAATTGTTGGCAATTTAAATGCATTCATATATTTTTTGTATTGGATTTTTAACAATCGTCATCACATTCATAATTTTAAGCAGATCATTATTGCTTTATTTAGATGGCCTTGACACTCGAAGATTCCAAAGCAACTCATGCCTTCAGATTAATGGTGCACCATTTGATGTTTAAAGACTTTTTGGCTATTTCAAAGTTTAATCTAAAAATTGGTATTGTAGTACTAGTTAATCTTATCAAGTACTTGGTTCACTTCAACCGATTACTTTGTAAGATATATTATCAACAATAAGTGATTGTAAACTTGTTTACAACATAGATGCAATGTCAATTTCGGATTTGGTCTATTTAATACTTGATGGAATTTATTGAACTCAAAATTGTAATATACCTTGTAATCTAAGCTCAGAGTCTCATCTATCTTTTATATTTCTTCATTTCAAAGGTTTTGAAGATATGCTTGGAATTTTTTTGATCGGATTGGACATCCATTTTGATTAACAACTCTAGTTGAAACAAACAAATTTTGTAAAGAATAAAGTTATGATTGCATGACCTATTACTTACAAACTTGGATTTTTTTTATTTATTTTTTATCTATTGTAAATGACATTGTAGAACAAATGCTTATAGACATCAAAGGGAGTTATTTTCACATCATTATTGTCCAAGTGCTTTTTGATTTCATGGCACTAAATACAAATATACATGATGTGCAAAGAAAAAGTCACCCAATGAAAGTCATAGGAATGGATGCAATCCTCTTTAATCTTTGACTTAAGTTAAATAGCTTTATCCAAAGTCATGTTGATTGTCTTATGAAGTGGGACCAATGTGTCTAGTCATTTGTAGATTAACTCTTTTATCATATTACTTGACATATTGAAATATATTTGTTATATTATTTTGTGCCAATCAATGCAACTATTTGGAAATTTTAGAGAAACTGCATCATGTGGGAATAATTTTCTACTAATGATGTAAAGATATTCCATCAAATTCAATTGTTGAAGGTTAGGGGTGATTCAATTCTTTTAATTTATTAGCTTGAAGAGCATGAGATGAGTGGTTAACCTCCAACACATTTTACCTTGTATCTTTGTCAAAAATTTTGCACACTTAAGTCTCAAATGATTGTGGAGTAGTTTTTCAAAATGAAACACATTGCAGATGGCATATAAAAACCAGCATTAGGCCAAATATAGTTATTTCTTTATGTGGTATCATTGTATGATATACAACCATTTAATTGAACATGTTCTCTTTAACAAGTCTCTATGGATTCTGTTGATTAAATATTCAATTCTCATTGAAGTATATTTTGGAAAGGTCTACATTGCAATGATAAATGTTGCAACAAATGAGTACATATTAATGAGACCCTTTATTGATAAGTACTTAAAGGATATTTAATCACTAATTAGAGATGTAGGTTTTGTTGTATTGTTATATTCTTTTAGCCCATGTACAATCTAAGGCAATGCAACTTGTTAAGAAGCATTGTTATTCAAATCATTATTAATATATGTCCACATTTTGATCTATTTTCACTTTGAATGGTCTTTTAGGAATGTTTTTCAAGTATCATTGATATTCTGACTTTTTGTAAAGTTCTTTGTGAACAAATATTTCTAGCAAAATATGTTGGATTATAGTATATGCTTTGTAATTTGTGCACAATAAGGAACCAACTAAACCTCCATAAGTTAACGTTGCCTTTATTTGTGCATCAAAAATTAGGTGTTTTTAATAAAAGTTGTCTTGACTGTATCTATTTGATTGAAGTTTGAAAAATTAGTTTTGGAAAATAGCTAGAAGAGACAAACCACAGTGTACATAATATGCATCTACTTCATAATTATAGGACACAATAAAAAAATACTAAATTGTGCTATCACCTGATGCTATGCCTTATCTATTTTTGTTTAGATTTAACATTTCAACTTATAGGAGGTGATTCCAAACAAACATTTATATTTAGTCTTGTTGATATATGAAGTAGATTGGAATACGATTGGCTTTTGAATCTACCTAGGAAGAATAGCTGTATATTTAATTGTATCATTTGTAGGCTTTATGAGGATGGAACCTCAATTTAGCAAAAGAGACAAAAACTTTAAAAACCTGAGAAATTTATTATAGAGCAATTGCTAAAGGATGCTAATCTGAAGTAATGAAATCTCATCTAATATAGTTTTATTTTTTTTGGAACAAAGGCAGTCATATTTCAAAATAGAGCAATAAAATGGGGGCATCCATAGCCGACCAGGTACCCATAACTAATCAGTAGACTTCTCCATTTTCAACCACTTCCTGTTCAAAATCTTGGGAGATCTAGAAGAAAGTACCAAGCATGATTGGTAGAAAGGGAATCAAAGGGAATCATACAGGAATACTTTGGTGTCATGTTTTGTTGTCAAGTTTTGGTGTCATGGTGGTCGGTTTTAGGTGGGCCTACATATCGGTTATATGTATTACAAAAAAAATGCCTTTCAAAATTCATAGCAAATTAAATACTGAAGTAAACATAACATTTAAAGTTGCATTCCTCCTTAAACCTATTTCCCCTTCAAGGAATAATCTTCCTCAACTTATACACCTCCAATCTTAGTGGCAAATCTCTTAACTGGTCGGTTACAGGTGCCTCCACCTTAACAACCTGCAAACTCGGCAGCACAGCCACCGGCGAGGGCACTTTTTGTATTTTAATCACCCGATAAAAACCTAAATACCTGAAACCTGAAACAAAACTGACCCGGGAAGAACCCAGGGGAACCTGCCAGGGCAAGAACCTGAGGGAACAAGGGACGGGGTCGCTACCTGGAACCTAGCAATCACGGGCAAAAAGCCGCATGAACGAATTATACAAATACATGACCAGCAGGCTTCCGATACTGCCACTTGAAACCATTTTCGCCTTCCTCAAAAAAGACGTCGTTGTGATTCCACGTGGACCCGCTTGGGCAGAGCTTTGGGTTGGTTCTCCTGTGACCAATACCCCCCCATAACATATGTCGTAGACTTGTTCTGAAACCGACCAACAGGAATCATGATCCATGATTTTTGGTACAGTAAGTATATACCTTGACAAGCCTTGAGAAGCGTTGATGCACCTTACAAGCGTTGAGATCTTATATCGGTTTTGGGTAGAATTGCTTTTGGAATAGTGCCTACGCCAGTAGCAGACTTTATGAAGTCTACAACACAAGAAATGGGGTGGACAAACTTTTCAGCTAAAATATTTCTAGGAAATTGTATTTTCATTAGAAAATTATGAAAACAACTTCTATCATCATGTTTTCAATTTGTCTATGTACTTACAATAATTCCCTAAGAAAATGATAGTTCAAATTGCTCAAACCTCCTTATTCTATCGGTTTATAGTTTTACTACCTTAGATACGAACACTGTAGATTTTTAACATATCTCTTTTGAATAATGAAATATCATTCATCTATGCCAAATCCAATCTAGGTCTCAAATCCATGCCAATACTCCTGCCACCCTTATATATTCCTAGTATACCTTGTTTTACTTGGTAATACACAAATTTCACAAGAAGCTACCTACTTCAACACTATGGCGTCTGAAATAATTTTGGAGAAACTATAGTTTTCGATTGGTTTTTTTTCAACACATTGTGTTGTAGTTAGTGATATTATTTAAAATACTTAATTTTATAAGTGAAGCATACCTTAATATCAAATAAGTGATAATTAAACTTGACAAGAATGGACTTTTACATTGAACAATTATAGTATGTCTTTGAACTCTACAATGCACTCTCAAAAATGAGATTTTGTGAGGGTATATGACTTCATAGTTAAATACAGTTTGAACTAAATTTTCAAAAAAGAAAGTGAGGGGGTTCAACAGTGACCTAGTATGTCAACACCTCTCTATTACAATCTTCCATGTCAAGAACAAACTTACACTCAATTAAATTGTGAATCTATAAGTGCCAGTGACTTATTGATATATACACTTTGGAAGAAACATTTATACCTTAAAAAGTGAAAGTAAAAGATACATTGATAGAATCAAAATACATAAATTCATAGAACATGAAGAAGAATTAAATTTGAAAAAATAAAATTAAAAAATAGGACAATAGACTTCCAAATCCAAGAATCACTATGTAGTGCATGTATTGTATTTGTAAGAAATTTATGTATTTTCACGTATTTATTGAAATTTCAAATTTTGTTGATGAGTAATTTGAGAAGTTGGACAACTCCAAATTGAAATTTTATTTTTCTAGAAGATGTTTATTATGATTCTCCAACTCTAAACAACAAAATCCAAAATCCACTCTTTCACAAATTTTCTATCATTTGCAATTTTGACACATCAATGATCACAATATGATCACCCGGACGTCAAAGGCATAAGTTCCTTGTGCATCTAGTCCTAATAATAACTTTTTGGAAACCAATAGAGTAGAATGACTCCATATACAAACATCTAATCCTTTACATCGGAATTCAACCTTTAGCTAGACATAAAACCTTCGAATGGTGGTTACTAAGAAGAAAATTAATGTTTCATTAATATGATAGCACTACATTCACAACTTAGATTGAACTACACCTTTTAATGCATACCGTAATACCATAGTAGGTTTGCGACCTTGTAAATGAACATTTAATGTTTCAGAAAAAAAATAAGGTACGCGTCTCAAAAATTGATTTTTTCAATTTTGGTTTCTTAGCAAAAATCAAATAAAGAATGACATTAGGTCTCTTAGAAATTAAAAAATATTACAAAACTAATTAAATATTATGTTTATGTTCTTTTGTCTTCTTAAATTTTAATCAATACATTTTTATTTTTAGAATTATTTTGGGCAGACCTGCTATGGTACTACGGTACTGCTCTTGCTCCAGGATTAACTAATTCTTGCGCAGGGTGCTCCACAATGCATTTAAAAGGATACACAAACACTCCCCACCAACAAGGAAACACACATTTGAGTGAGTATGCAGAGGTGATGTGTCGACGCAGTCCATCAAAGATAGCCATGGCTACTTTCAGGCTATGATATGATCACCACACGTTACTAAATTGAAACACAAATGCCCCTTGTGCTTCCGGGGAATATTTCCGATCTCATTCCCATGTATTCGAAGTCCCAAATATTATTCATGATTCAGCTCCGAAGTTCTTTCATCTTGTTTCGCACTCTTCCTAGTTTAAGTGTGCAAAGACAGTAACCAGGTACATTAAATTTCAATTCAATTCAGAATTTTAGTATATGTATATTACTGTAGAAGCCTCAAATTTTGTAACAGCAAACAAAGGTTTGACGACATCACCTAGTACAGGGCTTTGAAATGGAAGATTGTTTGGTTCATGACCATCAGCTAGCACCATCGACTGCAATGAATCCGCGGCAATTGACAGTCAGGTGGTGTGAAAGAAATCGGAATCCTGGAAGGCTGCAGGAGCTGGCTCAAGTGCCTTGCCACGGCAACTTCAGAACTGGAAGCTGATCACTCTGTTTCTGAAAAATCATTTCAATCGATATGTGGAATAGAAACGACTATCTGCACATCCACCGTGGCATCTTTTACACAAGCAAGAAACACTCGAAAGACTCAAAAGATGAGAAGCAATGGGATGTCCTAAATTGCTTGTCTTAGTGAAAGTGCAGGGCGAAGATGGCATCATGTAGTCAAACATGTTGATATTGTATCATGTCGATGGATCTGCGTTGACATTTTACTGGATTGCCATATACGCTAGAATTTGACGTGGGAGTTTACTGCAACAAAGATCATGCCGGAGCAATTCACCACTAGTGTACACCTCGTAGCAATGCTATCTTTCCACTTCCTTTGTGCCGAAGAGCTTTCAAGAAACCACTCTTATCCTGTTCCAAAACTTGGAGGGTATCGTAAGAACGGGCACGAAAACTAGAAACGGAGGACCACCTGTTCGAGTAGACAGCTAGAGTGGACACAATGCCCAGGGAAGCGGGGAGCTCGGTGATGGATGTGCTTCCCCAGATTGGCAGGCCTTGCAAAGTTGTCAGTGCCCCCATCGCCTCGATACTACCACAATCCTCCAATTGGAACAGCTTGAGGCTATGGAGTTTTCTGATGGAAGTTGGGAGCTTCTCCAAATTCTTGCACCCAGTCACTGTTAGCCATCGAAGTTGTGACAGTAGGCCTATAGACCTCGGGAGCTTCCTGATGGGGCAACACCGAATACCTAACTCCTCCAAACTTGTCATTGCACCCAGATTTTTAGGCAACCTCGTCAGGTGCAGGCATCCAGACAGCTCTAGGGTTCGGAGCTTTTTCAAGTAACCAAATGAGTTCGGAAGGCATTGCACCCTCTCGCAGCCGACGGTCAACTGGTCAAGAGGTACTGACTGTCCCAAGGATTCCATAACCTCGGTGAAAGTACTATCTTGAATTCTCAGTCTTTCAAGTGCACCACACTTGAGAAGGTCTTGCAAACCGGTTGACGCTGCCCCCACCGCATCTCTGCTCCCATAATCCACGAATTCGAAGACTCGGAGCGATTGGGGAAATCTGATGGTAGACGGGAGCTTCTGCAAATTTTTGCAATCTCTTATCCGGAACTCTTGAAGCTTCGACAACAAGCCTAAAGACTGCGGAAGCTTCCTAATGGCGCAATTAGTAATTTCTAGTTCCTTCAAACTTGAGATTGCACCCAAACTTTTAGGCAACCTCGTCAAGCTGTGGCACTGGGACAGCTCTAGGGTTTGAAGCATTTTGAGATCGCCAATTGAGTTTGGGAGGCATTGCAGCCTCTCACACTGAATGTCCAAATATTGAAGTCGAATTAACTTCCCCATAGATTCCGGAAGCTCGGTGAGAGCACTGTCTTGCAATTTTAGCCCCTCAAGGCTTTTCATTGCATCGTAATCGAGACGGGATCCTAATCCACAGCACTTCCTTAAATCCAAATACCGTAACCTTGTCCAACCAGAGCCAATGCCAATATCCTCCGAGGATATCTGGCATCCTGGATTTGCTCCAATGTTTAATGTCTGCAGACTTGACAGAAGCCCAATTGATGTCGGAAGCGCCTGGAGCGAAGGGCAATTGTGAGCACTAAGGTATTCCAAATTTGACAGGGCACCTATACAATCCGGCAAAGCTTTCAGGCTTCTACAATCATCGAGGTCAAGGTTCTCAAGTCCTTTGAGATGTTGGATGGATGGTGGGAGCATTTCCAATTTCTCGCACCAAGCCAGCCTCAAACTTTGTATTGATTGGCCCATGGAATCTGGTAGTCTTGTGATGGATTTGCAGTTCTCCAAATTCAGGACACGTAGGTTGGAGCAATTCTGAGACAACCGCAACATCCACAAGTCAACAAATCTTTGTATTACCATAAAGGTTAAGAGTTCTAGCCCAACCTACTTATTAAATGCATTATTCTTGAGTCATGTTAGAGTGCAAGGATATAGTAATCTCAAATGTCCACGTTGGTTTATGTTCATACATGTTCTTCTAAGAATGCATGACCACTAACAAAAGGCATGTTGTTGTAAAATACTAGTAAAGATATTCATACATCATGAGTTATTGATAATCAAACATTTTGATTTGTAATAAAATACTTAAATACTCAAAATAATAAATTTGAAAATAATTAGAGATGATGAAGAATAATTTATTAATATTATATAATACATTTTACAATGATTCAATCTAAAATGAACACTAAATTGAAGGACATGTGACAAATTTCAAATTTGATATGAATATAGTATGACCTGATTTCTAATTCCTCGGTATATTTAAAATAATATGTTGTACTTATATTGGATTAATATGATTTGAAATTTGACGACAAATACAAGAAAATTCAAACTCTTAAATTCTATATTGAAACGTACCTCCAAACTCTTGTTCGACTTTGTCCATAGTTCAGCCAAACTTGTACTTTCAGAAAAATCCAATTCAATAAGATGGCAAAGATTCAGCCCCGCCGGTACACGTGTATATGGCATTGCTTGCCACTGTAGCAATCTGAGATCTCTTGAAATGGATTTCAAATCTCCATTTATTTTACACCCGCGCGGCAATTGAAGGTAATGTAAATTTGGCATGCTTGTAAAATTTTCAGCTTCAAATACTTGAATTCTACTTCCTTCTAAATTTAGCCCCATAGTGTTCTCACATCCCTGCAGCATAAATAATTTTAACATTTTTAAGGTTCAATATGTTGATCCAAAATTGAACGCACCATATCCAACACGCCCAAATGTGGTCTATCTAAAACATTTATAAATTACTTCAAGGATCATGCATATTATGATTTAGACAAATACATGAACATGTAAAAGAAAATAGAAAATAAATTATAAGACATTCCATATTTTGTAATATTATCAATCGCATTCTCTCCCTTCCCTCAATTGCTCTTCTCCACTACTTCAACTTTCGCTACATACAATTTGCTACAATTAAAGAAATAAAGGTTTCGCCACTTACCTTAATTACTTACCAATATGAAGGGTTTACATATTTGACCAATTCATTTCAATATTCAAACTTCATTATACTGCTTAGTTAACAATAGATGTCATAGTAAAAAAACTTACCTGATTCTTTGTAACAATTGCCTCAGCATCTCTACCATTTACAAAATGTCTTTTTGACTTCATCCCAATCTCTTGACCTAGTTCTTTCAAGAGGTCGTGCACCTTGAATCCACCTCTTAAACTGAAATCTTGGATTGGCATGACCAAATTTTTGTTGATAAGGTTTCTCAATGAAGTATGAGGCGCACGTACACCCCCACACGACATGCAATCTTTGCAACTTCCCCAATATGCAAAAGCCTCTTCTCCACTCTTTCCAAGAAATAGACAAGTGATATCCAAAAACATACGTTTCTCCCGTTCTTCGAGACTATAATAGCTCCATCTCAAAACACCCATCACATCTCTATTTTTCCTTAACTCAAGCACTGCTTCTCGCCATATAGTTTCCTTATCCCCATCCAATTGCTTGTCAAACAAGCTTGATCCAACCACCTTGAGTGCAAGTGGCACTCCACTACATGCTCTCACAACATCCTTCGCTACACTTTCATATCCCTTCACCGCTTCCTTGGCTTGGAATGCATGCCAATTGAAAAGCACATTTGCCTCATCCCAATCAAGTGGGCAAATATCAAACACATAGTGATTGAGTTTTGATCTTCCTGCAACATGGTTCAAAACTCCTCGATCACGAGACGTGACTACGATCCGGCTCTCTGGATGCAAGGTGGATGTGAAGGGTATGAGCTCTTCAAACTGGCCGAGTTTGTGCACATCATCAACTGCAATAAACACCGGTCCCAAGGTGGATAGCTTCTGGAACCAAGAGCTGTAATTGGACTTTGAAGAATTGTCTGGAACAGAGAGGAGATCCCACAACAACTGTTTTCGCAATTCCGTACTCTGGGTCGGTCTAACCTCAACATTAGATGTTGAAGAATCACGATGAATCTCTAAGAACGTCATGTGTTTGAATCTCCTCTGCGCCACAAAATGGTTGTAGATTTCTCTTGCGAGAGTGGTCTTACCAATACCTCCCATTCCCACAAGCCCCAACATCCCTGGCCCGGCACCCATGTCCTCCAACATCTGAATGCATCTGCTCAGCGAGCCGTCCAGCCCAACTCTGAACTGTTCCACCTCGACTGGCTGGTTTGAAGGTGTGAGGCGTGATACTTCGTTCACTACATCCCGCTTCAGCAGCGCTTCATCGCTGCAAAAGAGACCAGATATACACAGTAAGTGTCGAGTGCTCAGCAACATTTCTCAGAAACCAATGTCTCATTCCCTGAATCTCCATCCAGATGGAATAGCAGCAGTCGAGTAAGTAGAAGTCTCAAGTGAAAGCAAGGTACATGAAAGCAGCCTGCCGGACCAGATTGACGAAGGTACGACATAAGAAATTAATGTCACATTACTACATCTTACATTTTACACCAAGTGGAGAATACGTTGCACAATGTAGCGAAAGTCTAGAAGCGGGGGACTTACCGTTTGTAATCAGCGGAGCGAAACCCTGTGATTTCTGACAGCGCTTGCAGAGCATCTCTCCACTCCTGCAGTTTCGTCTCCGTTCTCCCCCTCAACTTGTGCTTTTCGAAGGCTTCGGCAAACGGCCCATTCTCCACCCACCGCAAGTCTACAGGCTCCACATCGTAGAACACGGGAATCACCGGCTTGCCGCTCCTCATCATGGCCACCAGCTCCGTCAGGCAGTACTTCGACTCCGCGTACCTCTTGGACACAACCGCGACATGAACATTGGCCATATCCAGCGCCTGGTCGATGGATTGGAGAGCGGGATTGCCGTTCATCAGAGACCGAGCGTCCAGAAACGGGCGGAACCCTGCGCATCGGAGTGCTTCCTCCAGATGCGCCACGAAGGTGGCTTTGACATCGGGCCCGCGGTGGTTCAGAAACACGTCGAAGTCGTCCATCACCGCATGGCTCGTCCCGGCCCGTTCCTGCTCCCGTTTCCGCTTCATGGTGGAAGGCGGGCCTAATTGCTGTGATCACCAGCGCTGTGCACTTGGAAAGAATAACGCAGTCCTATTCCTGTCGACTCTACCCCTACTCCTGCGAGCTTCAGCAAGCTGAAGTGTACACCACTAGATTGTCGCTCTCCGGTCCTTTCCTAACTCTACCGCGTCGAATGATCTCGGATATAGTCCAGCTTCACTACCCTGCATCGAAATGGTACGCCATAGCTGCACGCGAAACCGTGCTTCTCTGCCCAAAAACTGAGTAAAACTTCTGAGCTCTAGACGCTGTATGTGACTAAGCCATCAACTTACACGCCCTTTCACAGATGTTATGACAAAGTTAGTGTGTTCAGTCCCAAGTTCTTATAGGTTCTGGAAACGAACAAGTTGAGTTAGTCGGGATTCGGCAGTTTTCCAAACTGTTGCTCCGACTGACCAAGTTGCCGACTGGCCTGTAAAGTGCAGACAAATAGGCGTTACTTACGAGAGTGATCTTTTGTTATTATTTCTCGTACAGACCACGTGGGGCGGCCGGGCGGGCTCATCGATCAAAGACGGACGGTGATTCTTAACACTGTAGACACCTCTTCGGTAGTGATGACGTGTTAGCTGGTATTGCTATGTTGCACCGCTCCACATCTATGCAAATGTGGAAATTAATTTACCATGTTATGATTTGTGTTTTTGAGTGGTCGGTTACAGTGTTTGTACTCGGATTCTAAGTTTTGATGGCAGTTCCTGTAATCTACAGCTCTGCGCCAACGTTGAACTATAGGTTTTGCAGGTAGACGATGAATATAATTGTTGATATTGTGGCTAGTAGATAGTGATCGGAGATCCCGATCATGTGCTAGAATTTGATGGTATTTTTATTCAGCAACTGTGAGTGGCGTGAATCGTGATACAGGATAATTGGGTCATTTAATTCAGCTCATGTCACTGTTCGCTGAAACGATTCACATATGCATGAACTCTAACGAAAGTGATAACCTGGTAGGTCCTTGGGAAATGGTGAAGCTATAGAGCTACAGTAGTATCCAACATGTTGATAAACAGGTTAGTGTTGATAGGGTGCAGAATAAGTCGTGTGGAATTAAGGAAATGGAACTACTAGTCCATTGTTCTACACGTAACTTTCAATCGGATGATTTTGGTGATAGTATTCAAGCATGTCACTATACATGATTCTGCTCTAAGCTCTTGAATTGAGTAAGCCCAAGTTCCACGATCTTGGTAGTATCCAGCTTATGGTGTATGTAATCACCCTCCATGTCCGAGCACCTTCCTCAGGATCATTATCACTGGATAGCTGATGCTTGAAACACAGCACACCAATGCCGAACGACTTGGGAAAAGAACTTCTGAACTCAACATGTATAGAGTATATGATATTAGAACCTCATCTGCACAATGTAGAGCAACCTGCCCATAAACGTTTCATTGATTCTTGTGAGACGAAGCTAGTGTGTGCAAATTCACCTTGAAGCCTGAATCCGCAGTTTGGGATACTTGGTTTGCAACATGCTCATGATGTCCTCGAAGTGTGCAACATCTGATGAGCATATGTATCGGCCGTGCGCTTCGGGCACCTCCATCGCAAGCACATGTGCCTTGACAACGTCGTCGATACGCACAAATCCAATCCTCCTGTTTGAGAACTCATGTGCAACTGCTTGCTCCCCAACCCTTATGTCAGTTAGTTTAGGTCTTTTAAGGCCATTGCATACATATCCAATAACTAGAATGACTTACATATGCAATAATTTCCAATATAATTCCTGGAATCAATTTATAGGAAATGCCATTAACTGCAAGACAATGTACCTCGCAGAAGTCCAAGGATCATGATCGGCACGGTACTGGTGGGCACAGTGGCAAGAGCAGGACCAATGACGAAGGATGGACATACAACCACCAAGTCCAGCCCCTCCTTGGCAGCATACTCAGTTGCCTCCCTCTCAGCTAACGTCTTCGCCAATGCATACCACATCTGCACGGTCAAGTATCTACTTACACAATTGCTCCAGTTGACGTCTAGAAATTAAATCTCGGAATTGTAAGCTGTCGATATTCTAGAGCACATTCAACATAAGGATGATGACATGGTCGGGATGCGAGTACCTTGTAGTCTCGGCAATACTCGGGATTGCTCCATGCTGATTCATTTTGAGGAGGGTCCTTTTTGCTCCGGTTGTAGTCGTATCGGATAGCTGAACATGAGCTTGTCATCACCACACCCTTTAGGGAAGGTGAACTGGTGAATGACCGCAGCACATGTTCACAGACAGAAATAGAAGTAGATTAGGTTTACTATCTTTAGAACCCTAAAGCAGTCGCCGCCTCTGGCTCACTTGTATAAACACTCCTGCTTCTAATTCATCGCTCTCTTCTTTGAGCTACACTTCTCGATATCAATATGGTATCAGAGCCCATCTGTTAACCAACAGATTGAAAGTTAGTCTCTCTTCTTATTTCTCAAAGATGGACTCCACTCTTAGAGACACATCTGACTCTACGAAGCTAGAGGGCCAGAGCAACTATCTCTTGTGGAGTTATAGGACTAAAATGATTCTCATGCAGGAAAATTTGTGGCAATATATTGATGTACCTACGAGCAGCATCGGCACCAGTTCGGGCACAAGCTCCAGCACCAACTCGGCAACTTCAACACAAACCAGCTCCGGAGTGACCGCCGCCGCCACAGCTGCCACCGCGCCAGCACCTGCTCCCACACCAGCTTCCGCACCAACCGACGAGGCTGAACGCAAGATCAAAGCCTGTCGAGTCATCATTTCAACAGTTAAGGATCACGTTATCCTTCATATCTTGCATTTAACTGACCCCTTAGTAATCTGGAACAAACTAAGGACAATGTATGACGTTCAGTCTCCCTCACGCCGCTTAGCTCTGAAGGAGAGACTGTATTCACTCCGCATGCCAGAAGGCAAGACCCTAGATTCGCATTTACAGGACGTGAATTCTATAGTCACCCAACTAGCTAGCTTAGGAGTGATGATACAAGACGAAGATTTAGTGGATCAGATGTTGTCCAGCTTGCCCAAAAGCTGGAGCACATTCAAAGCTATACAGCAAGGTAGAGAACGGAGCCCTACCTTTTCAGAATTACAAGGGTCGATGCTGCATGAGGAAAGCTCACGCATCACAGACAGGCGCGACTCGGATGAAGTCTTGTACGCTCAGCAATCCGATGGACAGCACCGCCAGACTTCCTCCCGGGGCGGGCGCTTCGGCAGACGCGGTCGAGGCCGAGGCAGGTCTTTTCACGGCCCACGCACCTGCAAGGGCTGCGGATCAACAACGCACACAGAAGCAGACTGCCAAACCAAGAAGATTGAGCGACAGATACGCGATCTCCAGATACAACTATCCAAGCTCAAGACTTCTCACTCCACATCATACTCCTCAATTGACAACTTACCGAGTGAGGATTCTGAAGGAGATGAGACACAAGCTGCCTTAAATGCTTGTATGTCTGCGTTCACGGCAGATGAGGAACCATGGTTCCTTGACTCTGGAGCCAGTTCTCACGTCACCGGGAACCCTCATTTTTTCTCCGACAAGTCTCATTCTCCCATCACCAGTATTAGAACCGCAGCAGGGCAGGTTCTTCCTGTAGTACACAAGGGAAACATTAGCTTTTCCGATCATGAAGTAAAAAGTGTGTAAGATATTCTGTACGTTCCATGTGTGAAAACCAACCTTCTCTCTGTGGGTCGCTTTGCAGACTTGGGCCATACAATTCTGTTCAACTCAGATAAATGTCTTATCTATGATACTCACAATCCCAAGGCCGTGTTTCTTGAAGCACACCGAGACCCTCGCACCAGGTTATACCGATTGACTGCCAAACCTGTCACACAACAGTCCACAGTACTCTTAGTTAGTACACCGCTTAAAGTTTCTATTGAAACTGTAGATCTCTGGCACAAAAGATTGGCCCATGTTAACCGGCAAAGTCTCTATCATCTATCAAACAGGGGGCTTGTAAATGGAATCCCTAGAATCCCAAACCTCAAGCGACACTGCATCAGTTGTGTCCTCGGCAAGTCTCATCGACAGCCTTTCCCGAAAACAAGATCAACTTTTTCAACTGCCCCGCTCCAACTTGTGCACAGTGATCTCTGTGGCCCGTTGTCTACACCCACACTGACAAACTGTAAGTACATTTTAACCTTCATAGATGATTTTTCACGAAAATCATGGATCTATTTTCTGCAGACTAAATCTCAGACCTTTAGCTACTTTACACAATTCAAAGCGCTGGTAGAGACACCTACCCGAAAGATACAGTCTCTTCGATCTGACAGGGGGGGAGAATATCTCTCATCCGAGTTTGAGCACTTCTGCAAAACCAGCGGCATCCATCACCAGTTAACAGCAGGGTATTCTCCACAGCAAAACGGAGTAGCCGAGCGTAGGAATCGTTACCTGCTGGAAGGGATTCGAAGTGTCGCCTCTGGGACTCGCATTCCTAGGTTCTTATGGGATGAGGTGGCTCGCACAGTCAATTACATCCAGAACAGATTGCCTTGTAGAGTGCTGAACCTGAAGACACCGGAGGAAACATATACTGGTCAGAAACCAAACATTTCACACTTACGAGTTATAGGCTGTCTTGCATTCTGCCATATTCCAAAGGAAAAACGATCTAAACTTGATCCTAAAGCTATTGCTACCTTATTGTTAGGATACGATGAGTCTTCAAAAGCTTATCGTTGCTATAATCCTATCACCCGAAAAATCCTTCTCAGCCGCGACGTTACCTTCGAGGAATCCATGTTTACCTTGGATCCTCCTCCTGCACAAGGCCAACCACCTCTGTTAGAAACAATTGATCTCTCCCCTGATCAACCTATTCATTCAGCGCCCCTTTCTCCCACAGAAATCCAGGACCCCTGCGTACCTCCAGTCTTTTTCCCTGATACTCAGCCTTCTTCTCCACCACGGTCCCCTGTACCTGCACAACAACCTGAACCATTAGAAAATTCTCAACCTGCATCTCATCCTGTAGAACCCCGCAGAAGCTCCAGATCACGAGCTCCCAGCATTAAGCTGGGAGACTACTATGTGTATCTATCTCAGGACTCCCCCGACTGCTACACTGCGCTCGTTGATAGCTCAGAAAGCTTGCCTGAGCAGGTCCCACCGGTTGTAGATGCGTTAGAACCCACGTTTCAGGAAGCAATACAAGACCCGCACTGGACTGAAGCCATGACAAAAGAAATGACTAGTATCTATAAAAACAAAACATGGGAGTTAGAAACCTTACCCAAGGGCATTAAGCCAATTAGTTGTAAATGGGTCTATAAGACCAAACCCGGGCCCCCTGGATATCCTCCAATTAGAAAAGCCAGGTTGGTTGCACGGGGGTTTCAACAGAAACCAGGACTCGATTACCAAGAAACCTTCGCGCCGGTTATTAAATGGGTGACTATCCGCGCAACAGTTGCCCTGGCTGCAGCAAATGAGTGGGACGTCCATCACATGGACGTCCGCACTGCATTCCTGCACGGCGTCTTAAAGGAAGACGTTTACATGTCCCAGCCTCCTGGGTTCGTCACTCCCGGCCAGGAACATAAGGTTTGTCACCTGCTGCGTTCCTTGTACGGGCTCAAGCAGTCCCCCCGGGCCTGGTATGAGCGCATTGACTCATCTCTACGCCAAGTGGGACTGCAACGGAGCTCATATGATCCAAATCTTTACTACCTGCACAACAAGGACCACATACTCCTAGTCATGCTCTACGTTGATGATCTTTTCATCACAGGCAGCTGCAAAAATCTCATTCAGTGGATCAAGACCTATCTGACAAAAACGTTCGACATGACCGACTTGGGAAGGATCCAGAAATACTTGGGCGTGGTTTTCGAATACCTTCCAACCGGCATCCTACTCCATCAACACCAATACACTTTGTCCATCCTTCGAGATTTTCTTCCTCCGCAGCTTCAGCCTTCAAAGGTTCCTCTTCCTGCAGGACAGATACTCGTCTCTGAGACGGGAACTCCGCCTGTTGATTCCACTCACTACTCGCAGTTAGTGGGAAAACTCATTTTTCTAACTATTACTCGCCCCAACATCTCATATGCCGTGAATAGAGTGGCTTCGTTCATGGCCCGACCCCAGCAACAGCACCTTGACTCGGCCATACATGTCCTACGGTACCTTAAACAAACCCCCGACTATGGTCTCTTTTACCGCAAGCAACAACCTCTATCTCTAACCGGGTTTACAGATGCCGATTGGGGATCTTGCATCGAAACGAGAAGGAGCGTGGGAGCGTACCTTTTCAACCTCTCCGGATCGCCCATTAGCTGGAGCAGCAAGCATGGTTGTCATAATGGACCGACCGTCCGTTAGTCCGTTAGTCCGTCATGGTGACAAGACAGACCCCCGTGTCCGTCACATAAGGGCGTTGACCAGTTGACTCACGGTAAGGGTAAAACGAATTTACCTAGCGCTGAATTAGTGCGGGCGCGAGCGAGATTACGGGCGCGAGCGGGTGGGCGCGAGCAGGACGACGGGCGCGAGCGTCCGCGCGAACGCGATGTCACGGGCGCGCGCTGGAGTGCGCGAGAGCGAGGGCGCGTGCGTCGTTCCGGCCGCGCGCGTGCGCCTGCGAACGGGCGCGAGCGTCGCTGCGGGCGCGATCCAGTTGACGGTCGCGAGCACACTTATCGGGCGCGGTCATGTGGGCGCGAGCCTGGATCGGGCGCGTGCATTCGGGCGAGTGCGCTGCATCGGGGAGGGTAGCTTGTACGTGAGCGCAGAGCGCAGAGCGGAGAGCGGTGAGCGCAGATTTGGAGAGCGGAGAGCACAGAATGGGGGACAGAACCTTAAAATAGCGATTTTATTACTAAAAATAAACTATAAAATTAGAAGATTCGAATATTCTTAGTATATTTTTGGAAAGTTACTAATTTTAGTAATTTTATTGACCCTATAACCGTGGACTAATTACAGTATTTTCATTGAATTTGTAGTTCGTTTTCTCTTTTCTTGGTGATAAATTTTTTGACGCGCACCGATTACCATGCTCCAGCTCCCTCTAACTAGTTTTGGCATACATTAATTCCCCTTATCCCCTCACATTTATATCCAAATTACTGCTTTAAATGTACTAATATTGAAACTCTTAAGAGGGATCAAGTAACAATTAATATGGTAACATTTTCTTAACATTACTAGAATTCATCCATTCTCGTCCACATGCCTTTCATCTTTTCTTTTTCTTTTTTATATAATTATCTTGTATTTTTTATTAACTTCCTTTATTCTATCTAAATTGTTAATGGAGTCGAAAGAGTTCTTTCATTTAATTTTATCTTTCATATTACTTTCACTTTATTTTCTTCATTTCTTTCATATCATTTTCAGTTTGGTGTGTCAATGAAGGCCATTGCTTAGGTGAGTGGAACCCATATTAATGACATGTAATTTAGTGATCTACTTATTTTGAAAATATTCAATCGTTTCAAAATCAAGTTTGTTTTTGAAGAATGAACCTTTTATTTCCCAAAAAGAAAAGACAAATTTTTCTTGGAGGGTAGCTAGTATAACGACTTATTTAATGATGTGGTTATGGTGCATTAGATAAGAGTACCAATAATCCAAAAGGACCAACTGGTCAACGTAGGTGCACTAATAAATGGAAGTAACCTAAAGCAACAAATGGATGTATGTAAGTAGCTTTAATCAACAAGACTCTTTCTTGGTTCTTGGTTCATTTAGAAATAATTCTAGCACCCTCCTATCACCATTTATTAGAACTTTTGATTTTAGATTGGTAAAATTCACAAAAAATTAAATTTCTAAAAACCATATTCTCTATGATTACCCAACCTTTGTGTATTTTTCCACACCAACTGTGCCATTCAACCAGCAAAAAGGCTCAGAAAGCTGCGATGGTTTCTAGTGCTGCTACCTTAAAAGCTGGTGATACTCCAACCACCTTGAAGCTCGTCATGCTCTGATAATCTTGAGGCTTAAAGGCTTGAACTACCATATTTTAGTTCACATCAATGAAAGAGCCTTTCTTTGAATGGGCAGCTTCTAAGGAGCTTGAAGGGGGAATTTTCTTATTTAAAGTGACATTGTTAAACCTTTGTCATAATCTATTTTTGCAATGAATTTTCTTAATTTTCTCCCCCCAAAAAAGAAACCTTTGTCATGTGTAAAATCTTGGATGGAGCAGCACAAGATTTCTTTAACAAGGCCTTATTCCTTCTTATGCCAGAATTTGCCGCAAATCATCTGGTATGTTGGAGCCACAGCCAACCTTCTGTCATTAAGAGTGAATGCTACTGTTAAAAAATAATATTACTATGTACCCCATTGTTTAATTCTAGATGTTGAGTCCCTCGAATATGATACTCCACAGTGATTTTCAGGCAGAGATCCGTGGATGGAAGGCAGTATTCTCTTCAATTATTTTTTGTACTTTTCAAATGTTATATGTTGTAACCTGCTGAATGGTCTGATAATCAGCGGGTCACACAACTTAGATCAAAATTTTAGTAAATAGAGACAACACAAATTCATTTAATAGTCAATCCTTTTGGAAAAAGCGAGCGTACCTTAGTTTGCTGGGGCTCTGCACGTGGGCGTATGAAGACGATTGAATGCTCATGTGATGGAACTTCGTAATAGCTGGGAGCTACAAATTCAAAGTGTTGCAACAAAAATGTAGGAAGTGATTTTTCAGAAATCATTCATATGCTACAGAGCCAAGTCTGTCAAAAGCATATTGAAGGAGTAGAGTTCTACAAAAAGCACCTTCAGCAATTGCAGATGTGATTCGTGTACTGTCGTTCAAGATTACCATTCACAAGAGTTCATATTATGTACAAATGCGGAGGCATTCACAAGAATATCTTCCAGCAGTAGTATTTTAGACATGACATGTAAGGTGTTAGTAAATGATGTGGTGAGATTGTATATGCATATACGCTTGACGTGCAGATCACAAAGATTTAATTCAGCTACAGTTTCTTGTTATCAGTTGACCTCAAAGACAATTGCAGAATCCACAGCAAACAGACGTAAGCTACTAAGAGGATACATCTTAGAAGGAAGTTATCTACGTTTTAAGCTTTGAACTGATCTGATGTACAGACTCAAAGTATCTATCGAGAAGCAAGCATCCATATGAGATGCTCGATATTTGTGTTGGTCACGGCTATGGAGATCCAAGTACCGTTGTCTCTGAGTTAATTGGGTACTAGCCTAAAGATTTTCATCACATTTTATGCTTGTCATGTATTCCAAAGGATGGACTTTGGAACGTCAGCTTCTTGAGATGCAACAACAGGTGATATACTTGCAAAATCTGCATGGAAGTGCATGCTTGCTATTGGATACCGTATACAGCTTGTCGATTTTTTTTGATGGTTTGTAGAGTATGGGGGAGATTGGAGAATTTTAAGTCAAATTCAATGCTATATCTTCGAGCTCATGGAGGTGGCGCTCTCATCGGTCCCCCAGGATTTGGAACAAGACAATGTCATTGAACTCGCGCAACTGAACCGACGTTAAAACTCGCCTCTAGCCATATCTTCAGCCTCTTCCTTGCAAAGAAAAATCTTTTGCAAACGTCTTACTTTGCAAAATAACAAATGGTCCATGCTCTCAACTAAACCATCGAAAAGAAAAATCTTTTGCAAAGTAAAAGTTAGTGGTCCATGCTCTCAACTAGACCACCCAAAACTATAGTTTGTCTTCACAAGTCACCATGGAGATTCGAACTCCCGACCTCCAGCCCCACATTCCATTCCACTAACGACAACTTGGCAGTCATTGCAGACATTTAATTCCCCACCGAGGTTAATTTTGAAACAGAGAACAAAGCCAAAGGCCCAATGCAGGAAACCAGCAGTCAGCCAGAATCCCACCAAACAATCCCAAGGATTGAAAAAGGAAAGAGGGACCAGAAGGAGGGGATACCTCCGGGAGCGGGACAGGCCCGGGAAAAGTCCTAGAACAGTAACCAGTCACAACCGGATTCAAAAGCAAAGTAAAAACCAAGCGAAATGAACCCGGGAATGTTGAGAGTCCTAAGCCAAAAGGTCAAAGAATCTATCCTGATCAAACAAAACTGACTATCCAGTGCAGGAGTCGAAAACTACAACCTATTCGGCTAAAAACTAATCCGTGGAAGGCGAAGAAGAGACTCCGCGCCGGGGAGAAAACAATGCAGGTTCGATGAGTATCCTGCCGTTGTGTGCAAATAGCCTTGGAAGCAGCTTCTTAATACTTCCAAGCTAATGTTACGATGATCACTTTGAGAGGTCTTCCATTGAGATCAACAAGTATGGATGCGAGCCTTGGGAGGTTGAGTGCTGATGTTGAGGGAGTTCAGCGACGACCAGGTGGGTAGAGCTCCTTATGAGAGGGAGTTGGGAAACCAGGCCCTAAATAAGGCATTGCTCGCCAGCAGTCACGGTACTCTTCCGATTCTGTCGTTAACTCCAGGATGTCTGCTTCCTCCGAAGTGTGTACCATGTGACCGGATTCCTCTGCATCAGAAAGAAGAGCGTTTTCCGGATCGAAATTGGCCGAGTCCGAGGTGAGTGGGGTGGCCTGTGTCTGTGGAGTAGGACGCTTGGAAGGTGTACTGTGCTTGGCTTCAACAAGTGAAATGGGTTGCCCCTTAGAGACGACGCCAGGAGCACCATCATGATCAATGACAATCGGCAGAGCCCAGCAACTACCCGCTTTCCCGAGCTGCTGCGGCAATCGCCTCGCGTACGCGCTGAAATGGGAACCGGTGATGTTGCCGAGCTGAATGATCTCTTCATAACATGCTTCCGACCATTGATCCTTCCTGGTGCTCGTAATGAGATGACCCAAGGCTGGAAGATCTGGAAACTCTTGCATGCGCTTACTTTGTTGCCAAAACATGTTGGACATCCACCCAAGAAGCGCAGCTTTGATGGCAGGATTCCCCCTGGTCCAATCTCCCGAGGTCGACTTGCATCTCTTCGAGGGACCACTGTCTCGAGGTGCTCCGTTGCTCCGGCGCTTGAAGGGGTGAGTTTCTGCCATGACCGTGCAATCTGAAGAAGAGTCCACGACGAGGTCCGTTGTCGCTCCAACCTGGAAGTAACCGAAGTCTCGTTTTCCAATTCTCGGAGGAGGGTTTCGAGATCCCCATGTGGCTGCTGGTTGTCAAGAGGAGACGCAGGAGCTGATACCGGAGGGTGAGTGGAGTGAGGCTGTAGAAATATACCACCGTCCCCAGAATGAAATGGATCAGGAGGAAGATAATAGAGAGGATCCTGAACTCCCACTTGGTTATGGTGGTGTTGTGGATCATCCTCCTCATCTGTAAGATAGCCTTGTGGTTGCGGACTGTCGAATTGTGGAGGATCGAAATTATTAAAGTCGGAGTAAAAAATCCCTTTCGATTCCATAAATCGCCGTACCTCTTCTTCTTCTTCCCACGTAGTCGGTGGCGGTGATGGATGATCCCCGAAGTTCCCCGGTTTATAAAAATGGAGTGGGCTGAAACGATGAGGTACTTCAGTCTCTTGAGGTTGCATTTGCTGTTGGGCTGATGATGCGTCTAGAGCTGCAGTATCGATATGCACCGAGGGTCTCACTGGGTCCGAGAAGTCAGAGAGGTTAGAATGAGGATAATGAGAGTTAATAGCTGTAGGAGGCGATTCATTGCCCTCGCTAGAAGTGTCTTCCTCTGTGATGTATCCTTGAGGTTGCGGTGACATGAAGTTAGGGGGGTCAAAGTTATTAAAATCTGAGTAGAATATGCCCGTGACTCCATGAAAAGTCTAACCTCCTCCTCGGCTTCTTTGCTCCAGGGTTCCGGTGAAGGATGGTCTCCTACAGCTCCCGGTTTATAGAAGTGAAGGGGACTGTAACGGGTTGGCATGGGATCAAAGTGATCCTCCGACTCTTGTAGGACAAAGTCGTCATGGGAAGGTACACACCCTCTGTGCAAACCTTGATCACCAGCTGTTTTTTCCATTTTAGGGTTTTCAATGGAAACTGATTTACCCTTTGTCTGTCTCCGAGGTATGGCTTCGGCGGGAGTCGGGGTGTCATCGGGCGGGGCTGGTTGATTGGACCGTTGACCTGATAAGGAAGCGGATTCATCAGAGGAAGAGCTGTCCGCCCAATGGGAGGGCCCAGCTTCGGCATCATGGGTCCCAGGTGGGAAGTACGTGGAAGGTGGCTTCCTCCTTGAAGCTGCGGAGCGGTACTTAGCTACCGAGTGGCGGGCTGTGGCAAAGAGAGCTTCAATACCTGCTTGTAATTCATCATTAGCAGTATGTGCTTGGCTGTTGCATGGTGAATCATCCGGATCCGTTTCAATGTCATCAGGCAAGATTTCCTTGGAGTGAATAGCCATGGCTTGTGGTAGGAACGCAGTCGGGGGAATAAAGTTCCAGACCAATCGATCTTGCTCCATTTTGGCGAAGATGGCGTCTTGCGTCCAAATGTGCTGGAATTTATTCTTACGCTCTTGACAGTCAGCCGGTGGTCGATGGTGTCGGAAGATATCAGAAAACGCCTCCATGCCACTGAGAATTGTAAGGCGCCAAGCATGATACAACGCCACCCCCAGTTGAAATGGTTTTTGTTTGAGCTCATAGTTGCAGCGTTGGCACCACAAGTGCCATAACAGATTTGAGCGTAACAAATCCCATGGGGTGTTGAGATCCACAAATGTTTTTGCTGAGGCACTCCAAGGAGTAGCTTGGAACCTTGGAATATCAGCTGGCCCCTCCATGAGGCCCGTTAAGTGTTCTGGCCACTCCTTACAATACGCTCCTAATGAAGAAGTATCTCTCAGAGCTTGGAAACGAGACCATGCTATAGATAGGTGTTGACAGTCAACCAGAGAGTGACGAACCGTGTCGGGGAGGTCAAGATTGCATAATTTGCAGTATCCATCGCCCCCAATGCGAGTTCTCCACTCTCCAGTGGGGAGGCCACCCATGAGTGCCAACCAATTCATTGCAGAGACTTTTCTCTGCTTCCAGTCGTGCCACACCCTCCTGTAAAATTTCGCACAGTGCGCCCTTGTGAACCCTCGAGCCATTAATTCAGAGGTGAGCCAGGCTTCATCCTGCTTTTGATGTAGCCCTATTCTGTATCCTTTACGAACTGTGTAGTTATAAAAGGGCAGAATAGGACTTTGGAATAAAGCTTTCCATTGCCACTGTTTGGGGTCAAAAGGGAGGTCTGCGATAAAGCCGTTGCCAATTAACCAAAGTGTGCATGTAGAAGGAGGCCGGTGAATGGGGTTGAAGTCCCTGAACTGGCCAAGTAACCCTTCCCGTACCGCAACTCGAACCTCCTGGTAAAGTTTCCTTGGCAGCTCCACATCTCCTTGTAAATGTTGAGTTAACATATGATTAGATTGTACCTTATAAATATGTGCATATAATTTTCCCTCCAGCAGGTACTGTAAGTGATATACATATTTAAAGGTGCCGTCCAGTTTCTCCGAAATCCATGAATTAAGAGCAGCAATGTATCGTGAAGTAGGTTGCCAAGGAATGCTATTAAGTATAAGGTCCCTTTGTTGCTGTACTGTACGGAGCCGTGCCTTTGTTTTAACCCTGATCTGTTCCGCCGATAGCCATGCTTGCTCCATGTCATCCCAGAGATCTCCTATGGTTAAGATGCCCGCAGCTGCCCATGCACCAAATTTGGAGCCGGGCTCAGTGCCCCATTGAAGACCCTGAGGAGAGACTATGAGCCTGTTTCCAAAAAGAGGCTCACGCATAACCTCGGCAGGTGTGAGCGGAGGAATTTGCTCGAGGCCTGGATTAATAGAGCACCAGCTGCTTAGTACTGCGTACCAGAGAGCTGAACCAGGAGAACGCAAAGTTTTAACCGGATGTAGAATCCAATTAGAGTGTGGTGGCCAACGACCAGATCTCTTGAATGTAATGCGATCCACGCGGTATTTAATGAAAACTTTCCAAGGTTCATTTCCAGGTTGTAACCCTCGGATCATGATTTTCGTAAGAAGGCCTTGAATTTGGGTTGCAGGGTCAAGCACTTGAGCTCCACCTTGAGTGATTGGTAAAATGGCTGAGGCCCAGCGAATTCTAGCCCTCGTTCTGTGATCAAATTTTCCGCTCCAAACATAGTCTCTAATGAGAGCTGTTACCTTGGAAATTGCAGAATTGGAGGTAGTCGCACAGGCAGCCATGTACCAAATAGAACCAAGGATCACCTGATTGACTACAAGGATCCTCCCCGCAAGTGATAACAGATGAGTACTCCACCGTTTGATTCCCTCTCTAACCTTGAGAATCATAGTGTTGTCGATGTCTTCCTGAGGGATTTTGTAGCCAATGAGGTATCCCAAGTGCTTCGTTGATTGTCCTTGTTGTAGCCAGATAAGCCCTAAATCTGTTCCCCAGGTCCAGTCCCGGATGTTGTCACTAGCCCAGATAGCTCTGGTTTTGTGCCAATTGAGTTTAGAACCCGAGGCGTCACAGTACAGATTGAGGACCACCATAGTACGGTCTAGATTTTGGACTGTTCCTTGAAGTAGCAGATTAGTGTCATCTGCGAATTGACTAGAACAGGTGCTTGATCCATCTGGAAGTGTTAGACCTTGAATCCCATAAGTGTTATCCTTCAGCATCAAGGGTAAAACATTTGCTGCGATAAGAAATAGATATGGGGCAAGAGGACATCCCTGACGAACTGAGCGCTGTAATTGGAAAGGTTCACCCGGGTGTCCGTTTACAAGAACGCTAGATTCCGCTGTCACATATAAACTCCGAATCCAGGATATCCAGCGATGACTGAATCCCATCTTCTCCATAGTTTCCTCCAAAAACGTCCAACTGAGTCGGTCATAAGCCTTCTCGAAATCCAGTAATAGCATTACGAGATCTTGATTGCTCTCCGGCCCCCATTGTAAAGCTTCAAAAGCCAGGAAAAGATTATCGAAGATACATTTGCCTGGTACGAAGCCATTTTGGGAGGGATCAATCCAGAGCACCAGAAACTTAGTCATTCGAAGGGCTAATAATTTGGCAAGGATTTTATAGAGGGTAGTGAGTAGGATAATAGGTCGGAAGTTGGTTAGATAGGCTATACTATCTGACTTAGGAATTAGTGTAATAAGACCCCTGTTGAGAATGGCCGGGAAGAAAGAAGTTTCAAATGTCTCGACCACAAAGGCATAGACCTCAGTGCCAATGTCTGTCCAGAGCTTTTGAAAGAATTCGACTGGGATGGCATCAATCCCTGGTGCTTTATCCTTAGGAAGCTGTTGAACCGCAGCGGTTACTTCCTCCAAAGAGAACGGAGCGGTTAGGGCGAGATTTTGTTCCTCCGTGACCACCAGTGGAACACTGTTTAAACATAAACGGCGTGCTGTTGCATTGTGCTCAACAATCGGATCCGCAGTGTATAAATTGCGGTAGAAGGTCGTAGCATAGGAATTCAGATCCTGTTGACGTGTGAGAACCTTGCCATCACGTACCAACTCCTTGATTCTAACAGGGGGTTTCTTCTCCTTATGAACCTCAAAGAACGGCTTTGTACATCTGTCGGCCAACTTTGTCCACCTTGCACCCGTTTTGTTAATCCTTTTTTGAAGTCTTGTTTGACGAATTTCGTGCAGTCGCACCTGTGCTGCCGCTAGTTGGTCCCGGGCCATTTGATTATCCCAGTCTTGATGTAGAAACTCCTCTGCTTCAAGAATATCTTGAATTTCAGCATTATATGCTTCTTGACGCTGTTTGGATGTTTCGGATGAAAAGATGTCACTGGTTTCTTTTGCTGATGATAGTGCCGCTTGTATTTTGTCTGCCCAGGACCACTGAGGGTTTTCATCAATAGCAGAACGCCAGGCGTCAATGAGTACCTTGCGCCCCTCCGGCTTGTCTAATAAACCCATATTGAAGTGCTTCCGTTTCGGGAAAGGTACCTCTCTGTCATGAATCTTGATAAAATAGGGAGAGTGATCTGAGATTTTTCTGTAGCTTGGC
Organism: Ceratodon purpureus; assembly: GCA_014871385.1. Taxonomy (NCBI): domain Eukaryota; kingdom Viridiplantae; phylum Streptophyta; class Bryopsida; order Pseudoditrichales; family Ditrichaceae; genus Ceratodon; species Ceratodon purpureus. The sequence goes on from CM026423.1 coordinate 7,493,415, forward strand.
CAGAGGCCACACTGACCTCCTATCATTTGAATCTCCTGCGGAATATAAATTCTGTCGAAGCGGGAAGCCATGCGTCCTGCCCCTATTCGACCATTATCCCAGGAGAATAATTTAGATGTAACATGACGGAATTCAGGAAGAAGGAAAGAGTCTGATACTCTGAAATGTAGTAACATACTGTTCCAGGCAAGCATCTCGGTTCGACACATCCCGGTAGAGAGGGCTCCCCCAATGCGGTCTTCTAACCTCTCGATGACGTTAAAGTCACCACAAAGTACCCAAGCTGCTGATGGGAGGGGAGTTGCAGTGATGGTTTCCCATAGCCCTCTTCTCTGGATGGTTCGATTAGGACCATAGATACATATAATGCCAAGGTTGAGTTGAGTTGAGATCCGTAGGACCACATATTGAACTCTGCCCGGGACAATAATTCCTGATGTCGAAACTAGAGAGGAGAGCTTGTTACTGAGAAGTATCGCCGTACCTCCTGTATAAGTGTCCTTAAGAGGATTGTATAAGGCTTCATTCCAGAAGGTGGGGCCCTTAAGAAAACCAAGTTGTTTAGTCTTGCGAAGGCAATCCGAAGCTGAAAACCGGTGTTCTTGAAGCAAGAGAATATCCGGTTTGGGTGATAGGTGTCCAAATAATTCTTTGATAGCGTTCCGTTTATGGACACCGCCAATACCTTGACCCAAGGCATTGACATTAAAAGTTGCTATAGTGTATGGAGGGACAACTACCATGAGATTCAGATTGAGGAATGGTGGCCTCTTGGTCACCAGAGACTGCTCTAAACCGTTTTGGAAATGGCTTAGGAGGGGATTGAGGGATGAAAGATAAAGCTTCCATACCAAACATTCCGACCCAGGTATCAACCAGATGTCCCGTATTGAGTAGATGATATGGGGGAGGAGTTAGAAGGTCTACCAATGCTTCCGGCAGCTGTCTCCATCGCAATTGTCTGTTGCCCGAAAAGGTGAACTTACGAGACCCAGTATTCATCATTGTAAAAAATTTACAAGTGCTCTGGGAATTAGGTTCATTTTCTGACCAATAATACATCCAAGTTGCGTCTTCCCATTTAGACAAGGGATGATTACCATCCTTAAAATTCTTGAGGATTGATCGCAGCTCCTGAAACACATCATTCGTAACTTGCATCCTGGTGAATTTTGTGTTTTTGCCAACCGCTGAGGAAACCTTCAACTCTGTAATGGGAAGAACCGCTAACGGCTGGAGTTTGCGATTTTCCTTTTCGCAGATATATTCCCATCGAAACGCGCCTGCAGACCATCTATAGAAGACTGGAATAACCAGTCCTCTGAGGGTGCTGCATTGCGGAATCTTGTCAACTCCAAGAGTTTCTAAGAAGTCACGAGAAAGATCAGAAGAGCGATAGACTCTCTTAAGAGGGTCATTGCCTGTCGGTTTAGCGTCCTTATCTTGGGCAGCTTCCTCCTTGATGTTAGGCTTAGGCTGAGAGTTCCAAACAAAATCAGGACGGGTTGAAGCCGCGCGCTGTTTGATTTGTCTGTAAATAGAGGGACGGGGTGCAGGGTTCCCATTGCCTTGAGGCGATGAAGATGGATCAGGTTCCGGAGATGGAATAGAGTCCTGGTCCATAGGGGTGGGAATTGGTGAAGGTACACGTTGGTCTTCATCATGGGAGTTCCCTTCCTGTTGAACCTCCATGGGTACTGACTCCGGTGGGACTGGTTCGTCAGGGGACGTAATAGGGGGTGGTGTAGGAGGTGACGGTGACTGCTGCAGGGGTACCTGTGCACCTGTAACACCTGTTGAAGGAGATCCTTGAGCCTGAGGTTGAACCTGAGAGGTGGTCGGATTATTCTTCAGTCTTGAAGGATCTGAAGAAACCGGTTTCTTGGATTTAACCTCAGCGGATGCAGGAGGAAGCTTTGACTCTGGGGGTGTTTCCTTAGGGGGGCCCTCCGCTGTACGGCATTTTCCCTCAGGTGCCTGAGACTTATGCTTCGGTGTCTTCGTCAAAGTCCGTGGGACTTTAGCCTTTGCAGCGACATGGGATGACGGTTTCGGTGCGGGATGAGTAGTTGGAGGAGGTCTTGAAGGCTTGTCCTTATGCTGCTTATTCCGGGCCTCTGTCCATGGAGTCTGGTTAGGGTCACCAGCATCCGCTGGGGTAGAGGCTTGAGCTCGCGGCTGTTGGTGTCGCGTCTGGGGCGGAACATTCAATGGTATCCCTTTACGCGATGCCTTACGGGGCTTAGTGCAGTTTCTTACGGTGTGTTCCATGGAACGGCAACGAGTGCACTGTTCTGGGAGACCACTGTAGGTGATAGAGAAAGTTTCCATGCCTGTTCCATCCCAACGGGGAAGATTTATCTTCTTGGGCAGTCCGTCGACATTATTTGTAAGAATCCTCACTCTAGGCCCCATAAACCTTGCACGGTACTCATTGGAATCCTCAACCATAACCACTTGGGCAAATTGACTTACAACCTCTTCCAGATAGTCGGCTGTTCTGTAGATCATGGGAAGTTCGTTAATCTGAACCCAGACTGGAAATTTCAGTTGAGGAGAATCCACCTCCACTTCAGGCTTGAAATGCGGTGTCCACACTTTGAAGGAAACAGGTCGTCCTTGGTATGTATAGGAGGTCTTTGATAGAGCCCCTCGGCGTCCATCCTCCGAAGAGAACTGAACTTCGAAAAAACCACGACCTTTAACAACGAGTCGTTCAAAAGAACGATGGAGATGATCAACTGCCCATTGTTGGAGATCACGTTGAGCCGGATTCGCTCCTTGGATCTGGCCGATGAGGGCGTGTTTTGCTGTGAATTCCACCCTGGCTTTAATCCTGTCAATAGTCTCCTGTGAGAGTTTGATATTGAGGATAGCCGGTAAGGAGTTCTGCTCAGACGGGGCCTCGGTCTTCTCACCCCCTCCGTCCGAAGAAGCCACAGCAGGCCCTGTCGGAGGAACCGAGGGAACTCTGTGTGTCGCTGCAAATTCGGAGTTGGGAAAAGTCCGCCCAGCGGAGTTTCCAAGATTCGAATCCTGGAGAGGCGATGCTTCCGAGGAAGGCGGAATAGCAGGTTGACGTAAAACCGAATTGAGAACATGTTGATTATGTAAGTTCGGGACACCAGCGCAGCTGGAAAGATAATCGTTGGGCCGAAGTGGATTACCATACGGGGTGTAACCGCCTCGAGGGTCCAGGTGAACTTGGTATTGATGCAGAAACTTGTTATACGCCTCATGCCAACGTTGAGACCGCTTGGGGGAGTCAGGCGGGATCCCGTAAGAATCCGGAAGGGTATGAAGAAAACGAATGATTTCGTCAAAGTCTTCTGGGGAATATCGACGTCCCTGAGGGGACACTCCAAGCTTTTGAACCAGATGGATATGGTACTCCTTGAGATTCTGGAGGTAAACAATACCTTGCCATACTGGTGAAAGTCTGGTCTTCGGAAGGCGCTCCACGAGGCGTCGCCCTATTGTGTGAGCAACAGGCTCCAGAACGGGGGGCTGACTGGCGAGGGATGCGTCGTTGTTAACTTTGAGCAACAGGTTCAAAGTATTCACGCCAACTACCTCATCAGTGATGTAGTCATATAAGTCCTCCACCTGAGGAACTATACGTTCTTCATTCGAAATAACTGCTTGACGAACCGCTTGAGAGAGGTCTTCGTCGGATAGCAAGTCCTCGGGGAATTCGTCAGCATTGTCCTCCTGTGGTCGTCCTGGAATACGAACACGTAGGGGGCGTTGTGTTTGATCTGCTTCCATATCGCCATTGGCCTGCATGATTAACAACTCCCAACAAACAATTGATAATCCAAACAGACACGGCAACAACGATTAGTAGTAGACGGGTTAGTAGAAACAAATAGCAATAAACAAAGAGGAATAAGTTGGAGAACTTCGGACAAATTACTGGTTAACAATTCTAGGTGAACTAGAAAGAAATAACCAGCGAGGGTCCTATGCCAAATTAGCTATTTTATAGAATTCCACGAAAGAAGCTTCAGGAAAGAATATAATTAGCACAGAATAGTCCCTGAGGGATCCTATTCCTAATTTTTGACGTCGTCCAATCCTCGCAGACCACAGAACACACTAATCAACCATCTTGGAGCTAACGCCTGGAGCGGCTAGCTCGGCCATCGCTCCGCCTCGCCCCCACGGTGTACTCTGAGCTCACTACCGACAGAATCGGCAGTCATTGCAGACAGGCTGTACACCCGCTTTCTTAAAAAGTAAGGAGGAAGGAATATAAATGGCTACTGTCTGTGACGACAGTTGGCCGGGGAGACTCCGTCATGGTTGTTAGGTTTTTTGAATATTATTTTAAATCTAAGACCCCCGCAGCCTACTGTCTGTGACGACAGTAGGCGGGACGGTTTTTGCTTACACGCATTCTTGGTGATTGGGTTCCCTTTTCTGCTGCTGCTGCTTGAGGCTTGTGTGATTGTGTCGCATTTCCTTTTTTATTTAAATAAATTTGGTGGTTGGATTCCCATTTCAGCTTGCGAAGGCTTTCATTTATTGTTTTATTTTTTTAATTTAAGAGCCCCTCCAGCCTACTGTCTGTGACGACAGTAGGCGGGACGGCTCAAATATTTAAAAAATAAATCATCAAATGGAAGACTTTTTAAGCTGAAAACCGAATCGATACACCAAAATCGACCAACAATTCGTCAATAAAGAAAGTTTGAAAAGAAATCCGGGTTTCTCCAAGCATAGCAGCCCTTTTTAGCAACAGTAGAGGAGGATTGCCAATCAACATGTACTATTAAGCAAGCACAAAGTAAGAGATGGCTCCCCTCCGAAAGCAAGAGATGGCTCTCCGGCCTACTGTCGTCACAGACAGTAGGCTTGGGAGAGCTGAATCTCAAAAAAAAACATGGACTTGCGGCATCATTGGCCGAACCCGGAGGTCGAGCCTCCGCCTCCGAATGCAAGAGATGGCTCCCCGGCCTACTGTCGTCAGAGACAGTAGGCTTGGGAGAGCTCACTCTCAAAAAAAAAACATGGACTTGCGGCATCATTGGCCCGAACCCGGAGGTCGAGCCTCCGCCTCCGAAAGCAAGAGATGGCTCCCCGGCCTACTGTCGTCACAGACAGTAGGCTTGGGAGAGCTCACTCTCAAAAAAAAAACATGGACTTGCGGCATCATTGGCCCGAACCCGGAGGTCGAGCCTCCGCCTCCGAAAGCAAGAGATGGCTCCCCGGCCTACTGTCGTCACAGACAGTAGGCTTGGGAGAGCTCACTCTCAAAAAAAAAACATGGACTTGCGGCATCATTGGCCCGAACCCGGAGGTCGAGCCTCCGCCTCCGAAAGCAAGAGATGGCTCCCCGGCCTACTGTCGTCACAGACAGTAGGCTTGGGAGAGCTGAATCTCAAAAAAAAATCATGGACTTGCGGCATCATTGGCCCGAACCCGGAGGTCGAGCCTCCGCCTCCGAAAGCAAGAGATGGCTCCCCGGCCTACTGTCGTCACAGACAGTAGGCTTGGGAGAGCTCACTCTCAAAAAAAAAACATGGACTTGCGGCATCATTGGCCCGAACCCGGAGGTCGAGCCTCCGCCTCCGAAAGCAAGAGATGGCTCCCCGGCCTACTGTCGTCACAGACAGTAGGCTGCGGGGGTCTTAGATTTAAAATAATATTCAAAAAAAATGATATCCATGACGGAGTCTCTCCGGCCAACTGTCGTCACAGACAGCAGCCATTTATATTTGTCCCACCTTTTTATTGAGGGAAACGGGTGTAGAGCCTGTCCGCAGTAATTGACAAGTAGTCGTTAATTCAGTGGAATGTGGATCTGGAGGTCGAGAGTTCGAATCCTAATTGTGACTTTCGAAGAGAGGTTTTTTTTGGATGGTCTAATTGAGAGCATGGATCACTTGTTAGTTTGCAAAGTAAAACGTTTGCAAAAGATTTTTCTTTTGGATGGTTTAGTTGAGAGCATGGACCATTTGTTATTTTGCAAAGTAAGACGTTTGCAAAAGATTTTTCTTTTGGATGGTTTAGTTGAGAGCATTGACCATTTGCTATTTTGCAAAGTAAAACGTTTGCAAAAGATTTTTCTTTGCAAGGAAGAGGCTGAAGATATGGCTAGAGGCGAGTTTTAACGTCGGTTCAGTTGCGCGAGTTCAATGACATTGTCTTGTTCCAAATCCTGGGGGACCGATGAGAGCGCCACCTCCATGAGCTCGAAGATATAGCATTGAATTTGACTTAAAATTCTCCAATCTCCCCCATACTCTACAAACCATCAAAAAAAATCGACAAGCTGTATACGGTATCCAATAGCAAGCATGCACTTCCATGCAGATTTTGCAAGTATATCACCTGTTGTTGCATCTCAAGAAGCTGACGTTCCAAAGTCCATCCTTTGGAATACATGACAAGCATAAAATGTGATGAAAATCTTTAGGCTAGTACCCAATTAACTCAGAGACAACGGTACTTGGATCTCCATAGCCGTGACCAACACAAATATCGAGCATCTCATATGGATGCTTGCTTCTCGATAGATACTTTGAGTCTGTACATCAGATCAGTTCAAAGCTTAAAACGTAGATAACTTCCTTCTAAGATGTATCCTCTTAGTAGCTTACGTCTGTTTGCTGTGGATTCTGCAATTGTCTTTGAGGTCAACTGATAACAAGAAACTGTAGCTGAATTAAATCTTTGTGATCTGCACGTCAAGCGTATATGCATATACAATCTCACCACATCATTTACTAACACCTTACATGTCATGTCTAAAATACTACTGCTGGAAGATATTCTTGTGAATGCCTCCGCATTTGTACATAATATTTGATTGTGCTTGTTCTCCTAATTTGCGCACCTTCTCGCAGGTTACGCAAACACAAGATGTGTTGGTGAAACCATCTTGTCCAATAAACTTGAAGACTGCTAGGGAAGGGGAATTGCAACATCAAACCCAATACAAGGTGGACTCTATAGCCGTCATCAACAAGCTCAGGATCAAGCCATCGCAGAAGTCCCGAATGTTGGTGCCCCTGTGCAGGATGATCCCAATGGCTAAGGTTAGACCAGTGGGCGAAGTGGGGGTACAGCATTTGGAGCGGGAGTTCGTTAAGGGATATAGAGATGGCGACCGCGTCATGTACATCTCTATGTACAACAACAAAAAGCAGACAAGAGATGTTACGGATGAGGTCATGGCTAGATGGAGCCCATTATAGAGGGACGCGAATGATGCTTTTGAATATGAGATTCAAAATGACGAGGAGTGGTCGCAGTTCTCGGGGAAGATGTTTCTTGTCTGGGAAGGCAACCATCGCCTCTCAGCATGGCTTCGTCATATCAACAAGCACCACGCAGACGACCCGTCATGGCACATATCTGTGCACTGCATAGTACTCGACCCCCGTGGCCATGTTGGCAATCTTCTTCACGCAATGCATGACATCAACTGGTATGTACTTGTGCTTTTTTCCCTATTGCTTCATTCATACTCCCATATAATCTCTATTATTCATCTTACGTTTTTGTTTTACTTCCAGGTCGACTGAGAATGACCACGTCAAGAGTAATCTCCCCGCAAAACTCTTTCGAATCCGCTCATTCGGAATGATGAAGCTCGATGAATTCAAAGACCTCCTCTGTCCTGAAGAATTCGATGCATGTTTGAAGAACGAGCCACCTAATCTCTCGTGGTTTCCCTTGACAACTAGAGTTTTCATCGCATTTTTGTACCGAGTAAGTTCTACCTCCTATCTCTATTTCCTTCTTATTATTCAATACTCCTGAAATTTCCTAAGGCTTAATTATCTTTCTACAGCCCGAAATCGCTGTGGCCTCCGATGAAGCAGCCAGGGCCTACCGCAACAAGACACCCGAGGATGAGCAGTCTGCAAGTGCGGTTTGGGATGCCATGAATGAGGCATCAGATAGAATGGTCGAAGCCATCAAGAAGAAGGACTTCACCAAGTACTTGGCTATTGCAAATCCCAAGAACGGTGACGACTTCCTCAATGAGGTGACTCTCTGATCATTGTTCAGTTCATTATTTCGTATGTCTTGAATAATTTCTGTATTAATACTTTTTAAAACTTTGGTGCTTCTTGCAGATCAATCGCCATTACATTGACAACAATAAACCTGAGATGTCACTCGATAAGCTTCAGAAGATTGTTCTCTACTGCAAACAACCTAAACTTGTTATGATTCTCATTTCCAGTTCGTATCTGTGTATGTAAAGGATGAAATGTCACATCTGTAATGCTCAACATGTAACATGAACAATGAAATGTTATTTCAAGTTCCCTTATTCCTAGAATTATCTATATTATCTAAAAACATCATGCTGGAATACTCGTATCTATATCCAATAAGGGACCAAATCAAAAGGAATGTATGCATGACGTCATCATGACATCAGCCCTAATTTGTACCTCAATAAACAAACGTAAGAAACCCTTAACAGCCTAAACCCTGAATTCCGCGGTAATATACTCTTTTCCTAAAAAAAGTAACAAAATCATGCCTTAATTTAGTAATTTTCCACGGTTATAGGGTCTACTTTGCTTTTGAAAATTTGGCTAATTGTCATTTCTGTGCTCTCCAATCTGTGCTCTCCGCTCTCCGCTCTACGCTCTCCGCTCACATACGAACTTTCCCCCTGCATCGGGCGCCGGCGGTCGGGCGCGAGCGCTGCAGGTTAGTAGGGAAAGAGCGACATCGGGCAAAATCATAAATGACAAGAGAGGGCATGTATTTCAGAAGAGGGCAATTGGGAAGTGCAATGTTTATTGAAAAGTTTTGCAAAATTGTGGCAGTAAACCACTTACAAAAAATGTCCCCTCTTATGGAGAACTGAGAATATCACATTGTTGTCACTACTTGCCTACTTCTAAATATGTTTGCGATAACAACACTCTGGGATTTGGAAATTGTAGGGAGGGGCTGTTAGAGTAGCGTGGACCAAACGCAAGGTGGAGCGGCTCTTGGGATCGGGATTTGTGAGCTCCTTCAACGCCACCGCAAATCTAGCCTTCCCCGCTGTATCCTTGAAGAGGTCGAAGTCGTCCTCGTTATCCCAAATCTTATTTGCTACCACTCCAACCGAGTACGCATCGGCAGCCTGCGTATATAGATGTCTCCTCCTTACAGTTTCATAAGAGGTCTCCGAATTTGGCTTACCATAAGTGTACCACAACTCCGGAGCCACAAAACTACCACGTTCCTTGAAGGCTTCCGTACGCGCCTCATCACTTGGGTAACCGTACCTTGAAGGAGTTGTCTCACACACCCGACTTGCAAGGCCCCAGTCGCATACTCCAATGTAAACCTCGCTCACTTTATCCTCTGGGAAGTGAAGCAAGACATTTCCCGGGGAGATGTCATTATGCTGCAAATACCCCTTATGGACCCGGTCCATAATACAGATGAGTGCCCAAGCTAGCTTGGCCCTATGGGTGCGGAAGGCCTTAACACGGTCACGTGTTTCCATGGGCATATCGATCTGCTTGAGGATGTTACGGTTCTGAGTACCCTCACCGATATTTGAATTGAACTTGTGCAGAAAATTCTGCAGGCAATCCCCATTCCACCAAAGCGTGTAGGCTTCCATCGTCCAGTCATTGACCGCAAAAAACTTAATAACGCCGGGATGGTCAATTCTGCAAACCATGGCTTCTATTGATGTCTCGTGCCGCTTCTGGGTCTCGTCAGGAGCCTTGGACGTCTTCCCCGCAAAGACACAAGTCTCAGGTATGGTTTGCATGCCAACAATACGTAATTTTCGGACTTTACCATAACCGCCTTCCTTTGTGCCTGACAGCGGAACCAACTTGACCCCTCTCGGAACTCCAACCACTGCTCCCCACAAGTACTTCTCCATTGCGCTTTTCAGTCCAGCTTCAAGCCATGGCCTCGCCCTCGTCTTATTATTCGAGAATCTCGCGCACGAATCCTGGACATATTTGAGCTTCTCTATCTCCTCCTTCTGCGCCCGCGAGTAGCCCTCCTTTGGCTTCTTGTTGACACACTCAAAGACATGCACAATGTTCGTAGTGTTTGTTGTTATTTGTTGCTCCATCCACTTAGGGAAATGAAAGTAATGAATACAATCATTATATCTCTCGGAAAGGTCCAGCTTCTTCCACAAATACTCTTCCAAATGGGTCTTCAAGTCCTTAATTCCGGTCTCCCCCTTCTCAACGTACGTACGGGTAATCATCTCCCGTTTCCGACATCCGTACCACTCCAATGCTAGCTCTCTAACGAATTCCTGGTACCGAGGAGGTGGGTAGTCCGGGTCCCTCTCACTCGCCGACTTCCGGTTCTTCTTTCCCGATGAGCTTGATGACGGGTTTGAGCCTGTAACGGTCGATGCTGTGGAGGTTGCCATCACATCCTCTACAGGAGCATCAAGATCTACGTAGGCAGGGCGTTTCCCGGATCCGCGAGAGACCGACATAGTTGGAATAATGAACTGGACACACAATAAAAAAAAAACCAAAAGATCCCCCCCACCCAATCTGGTTGCTCCCACTTCCTGCAGTTCCAAGCAGAGCACGTGGAGTCACGGGCTAGGACAAGGAGCCACCTGGAAGAGGAGACTTTGAAAAGTAGAAAATAAGGGTTAAGGGGCGCCTTTTATGCTCCCCTCGGCTGTTCGCGCCCGTAAGCGCGTACACGCGCGCGCACAGGGCCTCCACACGCGCCCGTCCGCATGCGCCCGTCTGCACGCGCCCGTCCACCGCGTTCGCGCGGGGGACTGCCCGCGCCCGTGCCCGCGTGTGCGCGCCCGTGCCCACGTGCGCGCCCGTCAGCCCACATCGGGCGCGCCCGACGCCGCAGGCGCCCGTGCCCGCGTGCTCGCGCCCGTACCCCTGCGCGCGCCGGTTATCTGTACGCTCGAGCACGCTGTACGCGCCCGTGACCGTGCACGCGCCCAACACCGTGCACTCGCCCGCCTTCCTGTACGCGCCCGTCCCAGTGCACGCGCTGGATATGCAGCGTTACATACACTGTACAGGTTCGGTTACGGTATACTCGTATATTGAACAGAATACCAAAAAAATTCACTGCGAAATTACTCAATGGAGATATATTAACCGCATTTAGCGCACAAAAATTAATACAGAGCACAACCATACAATTCCTTCGAGTGTGAGATAATGAACTAGGTTGACTCTAAGTAACAGTATAAGCCTACGTAATAAGAAGGTGCTACCAAAAAAAAAAAAAACATTAAGAATAACATAGTATTTTTTTTGGTTTTTAGCCGGTAGATTGTATGTTTAGATTTACTGCTACTTCATGCGCTAAAAAGGTGACCACAGTCTAGACTCTCCTTGCTTTGCGGGGCTTCTTCTTGCGTGAAGATTGTCTTTTCCGAGCCACAGTGGGCCCCAATTCGTGCCGGATTATCACATCTTCGTCATCTGGCGCCTCATCGCAATCGGGGTCTTCCTCCTCTGAGTGCTCGTTGTCACCTTCATCCTCAGGAGCTCCGACCACTGGAGCTTGTACCTCTCCTTCCACCTCCGATGTAAGATTGCGCACTTGCACGGAAACTTCACCCGTATTGCCATCTCTGGCACTTACTAGGCGCTTCATAGGCCTCTCCTTTCCGGAATTACCGATGGCTGTGATGCCATCCTCACTGATTATGCGTGTGCGAACAACCCCAGTTCCAGAAGAAGGCCCCCCTTTTGTGTACCCTGTATAGAATGGAAGGGGATCAGGTCCAGTTCTTTTGCTTGACTTTCGTGTTCCTCCGCGGGGTTCTTGTGATGGTGGTTTCCTAACAACCTTGGTTGTGGACTTCTTCGCACCACGTTGGGCCACATTCTGTACGGCTTCGTCTATAGCTGGCGCCACGGGGACTAGCTTGGCGGTGGAGGCACCACGCCGACTACCACCAGCTCGATTGAGTGGAGGCCTCGCCGCTGCTGATGATCTAAGGAGTCGAGCTATTTTTGCGCCCATTGAACTTGTGGGCCTCCGAGCCAGGCCTCCATCCACGATTGTATCTGGTTCAATACCCCCCGTACCAGTGGGTTGCGATGGAGCCACAGTCTGTGCGGGGATTGCGTGCACGGTCCTTCTCTCGTGAGCAGGAGGAATCTCTTGAAACAAGCTTGAGTCGCCTTGTGCCGGAACGGTTCCCCAGTTGCCCTCCCCACTAACGAGGCCGGTCCAATGAGGTCCATCTACAGCCCGTCCATGACTTCCATCACCCCCTTCGTCACTGTCCTCATCATCATCGCCAGCATGGATATCGTTGCCTAGATGGTCCTCGCTGGATGAATCATCTGCAACCCCGTCATTGTTCTCAGGATTGATTTGGACTGGAATAGCATCTCTTTCGTCACGAGCGCCTCTTCCTTCCGCATTAGCCGCTTCATCAAATACCGGGAGCGTGGGTAATTCGTCTCCATAGATGTTCATGTCCGGGTTTCCCTGGTTATATTCTGGTTCATTGTTGAAGTCGTACTCATCACCGTTATCATCGTGGTTGTTGCGGTCACGCGGATTGTTGCGGTTAGCGTCACCGCGTCCGTTGCCATTACCGTCGTTTTGCCCATTCGTGTTAACGTCGACGTTATCATGTCCCCAGACATCATCATCCCCACTGCCTGCGTGGTCAACTGGTATGTAATGATCGTCGTCATCTCCTTCCTCTTTGCTTGGATCTCTCTCCGGATCTGACTCCTCTGACCATGCATTGTTCTCGTACCATCTGAGGGGGTTGGGCTTTGGGCGTTCGCGGAGGAGTCTGCTATTCGTATAAATGTACACCAAGGCCTCAGACTTCTCTAACCCCAGGCGGTTGCGTACCTTGTTGTGGACAAACGAATACATGCTCCAATTCCGTTCACACGATGAGGCGGAGCAGACCTGAGATAAAATGCGCTTCGCAATGACTGCCAATGGTCCCCCTCCAATCCTCTGCCACCATTGATGGGGTTCCAGATTCAAACCTCTGATATCGATGGTCACTTCGGGGCTGTAAGGGCCACGTCCCTTGTCGAACTCGATCATCTCCTTCATAAGATCGCCAAATGGAATTCCCATTTGGCCACCCACCTGACGAAACACCCGATTGAGAGCCGCCTTCGCTTCTCCTATGACTTGTAAGCCCTTATGCGTTCTAACCCAAGGGTTCAAGAGCGCCGCGGCATAATGAAGATCGGTATGCATCATGTCCCATCTACGGTCGAACCGTAGCTCCATCCTTGTTGCCATGACAGGTGGGAAAAAGCAAGGGGATCCTCGGAGATTGTACACGTGATCCTTTAGGTTGCTCATTGTAATCCATGCCTTGCCCATTGCCGGCTGGCTTCCATCGAAGGTCCTGAGAGCTACTAGGGCTGGTTTCACTAGGTGCGTGAAGTTGTCACACTGATGCCAGAACCCATCGTCACGAATTGTTTGACGCACTACGCTTGCGCGTGCATGATTACGCACCCCCTCGGTTTGGTTGAATAAACCGTCGACATACTCGTACCACTCCTGTGCCATGACCACTTGCTCCAAAGCAAATTTAACCTCCATAAGGCGCTCTATCATCAGATAGTTACAAGCGAATCTGGTTTCAGCGGGAACCACCAAGGACAACTTCGGTTCAAATTTGCGGAAAAGGGCCATGGGAACATGATGTCTCCGAATGTAATGACACACGTGTTTAGCCTTGGCGACCAAATCCTTCACAAAGACTTCCTTGCCCCAGTCCTCCATAAGAAGATCTAGAATATGGGCACAACAGCCCTGCTTGTACATGTGAGGATACTCCTCGAGGATATTATCCATGGCGCCAAGCACAGCGATGCTACTGTGGCAGCGGCGAGCAGTGAGCAGTGAGCAGTGAGCAGCCAAAAATCGCACCGGGGGTCAAAAGTGAGCAGACAAAAACCGCACCGGGGCCAATATTTTCGTGTGCAAAAAACGCACCGGGGACCCATGGCCGTGGAAATTTGTGGAGCATGTGTGGCATATAACCGTGGAAATTGCGAGGTACCGCCCCCGAATATTGGCAGCGGAAAGACTGTAAAATCCGACAGACGCTCTTGGGCGACCATAGAATGTTGAGGTACCTCAGATGTGCGCAAGTGATTAGCGGCATGGGGATGGTGAAAGAGGACTGTGAAGTTTGGGTTCCGAGTGCGGAAGAGTGCGAAGTAATTGATATCCTCTCAAACCTAGGTGACTATTCGATTCAGTCTGGAAGGGAAGTGGCTGTGATCGACAAAGCGGAAAACATGGAGAACTTGATTCCTCCAAGAGCAGGCCCATATTCTCAGCTTCGCGGTTCGAGGAACATTCCAAGGATCGCAAGTCCGTGTTGGAAGCCAAAGATGATGAGACCGATCGTGACAAGGACGTTGAGATGCGCGGCCAATCCATATGCTGGTGCCGTTGGGGACGGAAAGATGTACGTATCGCAATTGCCCAAGCATTTAGAGAGACCAACAACGCCAACCATATCGGCGACTGATACTGCAATCAATCTTGAAGAACACCAAGGATGGGAGAGGCTAGACTTTTCTGTTGATGGAGAAGATAGTATTGCCGTTGAGCAGTAGTAAGGCTAACAAAATATTTAAGTGTAAACTGCATTAGTGGTTGCAGCCGTAGCATCGTCCGAGCCTAGGAAATCTAAATGTCGTTATCATGTATCTTAACCAACCTGGGTACAATAAAGAATGACATGGGGGGCGAGAAAATATTTCAATTTTGGCATTTCAATTTCACTCGATCTAATGTGACATGTTTCACCTCCATTCTGGGTACAATTAAGATCCGTAACAAGGACGTAGTGCGAAGGACGGCCGGCGTTATGAACTTTTATATTAATTATGAAACCATAAGTTACCGTGACGTAATTCTACAATTCCAATGTTAGTCCTGAACGGGTGGGCACCCTCGATATTGTTGGCAAGACTAAACTTACTGACGAATCCGTCAGCCACATACAGGAGAATGGTAGGGGTGCGGTACTAAGGTAGTAGGGTGAAGGGAAGGACGACCGAGTGTCATGGGACTCCGACGGCCGGACTACTGCATCATCTGGAGCCGGTGGTACCTGGATTATAGTGAGATAGGAAATGAAAATAGTTTGTGGGACAGTTTAGTGACAAAGAACTCAACATACACAGACACTTGGTTTGTGAAACGGGGCTTGATGATGCACAGTCTGCTGTTAATTTGGTTCAAGAATTAAAGTGTAGTGGTTCAAACAATGTGCAAATGTAAGCTTGGCAAAGATAGACTGATATCAAAGTGATTACATATGTATTAAGGGAGCAAGTTAAAAGCAGTACAACGACTATACCCTGTTACAAAACAGCGACTATATCAGGATGCTGTCAACATAGATGTCAAACGGGAACTTCCTTCGCCACCTCCGATACAGACTGCAGACTTGGACCTATCACAGAACTATCACAAATCCATCTTTCGCCATTTCGTTTCCATAGAGAAATCATGCGCAGCGTAGGGCACTGCGTGGAAGGGTTGTCAACAACGTTAAGAACCTGCAGCCCCGAATACGCTTCCTGGCGGTACGTGTCCCTCCAGAAATCGACTCTCAGAAACGTGACTGGGTCGGGTGGGGAGGGCTGCGCAAAACACAACGTCACGCTATTGCCGTCCGGGAAGAACCCCACCTGACTCAGTCGATGAAAGGTTGTGGACTCACTCGGAGGAATATGAGGTGTCATGATTCCTCCGGAAGGTGCTTCTTGAAAGCCTTGGCCAGGTACCCAGACAAAAAGCATGATGCACCTCATCATCTTTGGAGCGTCAACGGAATGGAGAAATTGATCATCAAAGACCACACTGCAGGTAAACACTTTCAAAAGCCACGTCTTAAAATTCTGAGACCAATCCTCAGCGCACTGGTAGAGTGAGAACTCAATCTTGGCCTGGGCGGAGGGTTTGCGAAATACAATATCCCCGATCTGCGGATCCATCATGGAGCTGGTGTCTAACATAATTCGCGATTTACGGCCTAGGCTAAAATAGATTGGTTTCATCGCGAGGTCCATTGGCATGAGGCTTCAGCTGAGAATGATTATGCGATCTCCACTAACCTCATATATAGAGACCATCCCACAAGCAATCACAGAGCGCCGGAATCAGCAATGAAACATTGGTAATTGAATACAGCTTTATCGATTGAGGTGTATCGTACTCTCACGAATTCGGCGGCAGTCTGGCAGGATTCAGGTGAGTTAACCGAGATTTTTTGAACTCTGGTTATGAGGAAAGCGTGCATTTCAATGACCTCCAAAACATTATCTAATCATCATTTAGAATACAATACATATATCTCTCTTAATGGAGCAAACGGGATGATTATATTACGGGATATATACCTGCCAAAAAATCCGGCAGTAGGATCCCTGCAATATTGTGTCATCCGGGAGATCAACATGAATTTTACCGGACTTAAATTACTGAGATGTCATTTTGTTACCCGTAGGGTAGTTCTTTGAAGTGCTGGAAGGGCGCCACCCGTGGTTTTGGTTCGGACCCAGAACGTAGTGCCGGATCCGTCAGATGATTTTGGGGACGGACCTGAGGCAAGGTACCCTGCCGCGGGAGGGGAACGAAGTGGACTCAAAAAAACCGTCAGCCGGGTTTGGGAAGGGGCCGTGATGAGGGGGACCCGGCCCAATATCAGAATTCTTCATTATGCCATGACGACAACGTTATTCGGGATGAGAATTGCGACGGCGTTTGGATGGATGCAACAGTTAGATAGCATAGAAGTGAGAGCATGTGCATTCTATGTCTTCGGTGTGATTGGGTACCATTGATAATAAGAAATTTTACTATCGTTGGCGCATAAAGTAGATCAATTTCTGGGAAAACTTAGAATATTTATAGAAATAAATACAAATATACAAAAATGTCTGGATTGAACCGTATACTAAACGATGCTCATGCCAACACATGATCTGAATATCCGACATGAATACGAGCAGTTTTGCAACCGCTTTAATCTGTGACGTAATAGGAATAAAAATGTCACCGAGTTCGTACCGAGCGCCCTAGGATGAAGGTAGGGGAAAAAGACACATCAGAAGCAAACCTAGACATTGATAAGCGAAAGAAGGCCACTCTGAAAAATAGCCTTGACCTCGTTAAAGCTGAGGCTTGGAGCATGGATGTAGGAGTCCTGGTGAATATCAAGGTTGCATATAGCATTGAAGATGTAATAGAGATGCTTGCAAGGCACCCATGGAGGTCGTTTTCCCAGCGACTTGATGGACATTTCCTTGAAGTTGGGGCAGGTGCAGGCGGGCTCCGGGCCAATTGTTATTTTGTAGACGTTAGACTCCGATACGGTCTCAGAGACAACGCTGATGATGCACCCAAAACCTGGGTTAGGTATGAGTGTGACTGATTGGATTCGAATGGTGAGTAGAGTAGATGAGGCCCAGTTGTTCTCGTGCTCTGTTCGTGGCACCCGGTTACAACGCCGAATCTTGAATCCTCCTCGCGCCGTGGGATATATTCCTGGAGCTGGGGGTACACTCCACTGCGAGAGGTCAAACCGTGGCCGCTGTGGGAGAGATGCACCGTCGTGAAAAACTTGGTGAGCGGGTAATTCTTGGCGTTGAGGGAGTCTGAAACCGGCTGCCTCGAGGTCAAGTATCTCCCTCTTTGAAAGGCGAGAGCCACGCTTGACAGGCCAGATAAGCGGGGGAGGGGGCATGCTGGAGACCCAGTTCCGCTTAGTACCCATGACGCATCTCTGGATGTCGTCGTTACAGAAGCAGAACTGCATCCATTTTTGCTGATCCTTCCTGACGTCGGTGAAGATGCCCCAGTAGCATGGCACAATTGTAGCCTTCTTTCCCCGTATGAGCCTCGCCGTGCACTTCTTATTCGTCCTCGCCTGTTGAGCAAAACACGCCTTCGCCGATCCCTTTGGAAGCCTGACAAGGTGCCACATACTCTCGTCCACATCCGTCTCCTCCACAGCGGTTACGTAATGACGACTCCTGTTCTCGTCCGGGCTTGAGACTGGCGATGGGGGTGCCGCTTGGACCGTTTGTGGAGGTGAATCCTCTGGTTCAGCATCAGGCTCCTTGCGTGCTCGCGTATTCCTAGTGCTCAGACGAGGTTGAGAAAAATTTACCTTGTCCGGCCTGTGGGAGTCATATTCGGATCCGATCGGATGATTCAGCTTCCGTTTCGTGGACCCAAAGAGCTCCTCGCCTTCGCGATGTGGCTCACAGGAGAGCAACTGTGGAGCGTCATGGAAGTGTTCAGTGGCATCGGCAAGGCGCTTGGGAATCCCTGATTTTTGAGCTCGCCGTAAACGGAGTTCGGCTTTGCAAGGTCCCTTACCCGGGGTCTCACCTCGCAGGTAGGCGCTATAGTTAGTGCATTGCATGAAGCCCCTGACATAATCGTCCACCGTGGCAAAGTAGATGTTGTCGCCACGATTGCCCGACATCTGAAGCCATATATTGTGCACAGTCTCCGAGAGGTTGCAAGAGGGCATCTCGTCCTTCTCGGCGTCCGTAAGGTCCTGCAATCAAAGAAATTGCTGATTCAATCAATTCTACGTCAAATAACTGTATTAAGTGACTGGATAAAAAAAGAGATTTTGTACTCACCAATTGCATGAAGCCTCCCCACTGCCGATATCTAAAGTGCCAAAATACGAGCCAAAGTTCGAGGTCACGAAGACCGGAGGCAGTAGTAGCGCCTGAGGAGGTCCACCATGCTCGGATCGCGTGGAAACGAATGTCGGCTTCTTCCATGTTCTTTGCATCACGATACTGCTTGCAAAGCACGTAATGCTGCCTCTGCAAATCTGATCCGATGATGTGAGCCTCAGTGTGCTTCCTAAGTGAGGTTGCCCAATGAAACTGGCACGTACGCTCACGGTCTGGCATTGGAACCGTCGCGTCGCCACTTCCATAGATCTTCCGCACACAGTTCCAGTTGGCCTGGGCGCTGTCCGCCATGAAGCCCTTGAAGTTGACTTCGTGATAGCCATGTTTTGCCATAATTCCGTTCAGGAACTGCCACATAACGGTCTGGGCCCTCACGTCTTCTGACTGCATATCACAAATGGCGATAGTCATGACCCGGCAATACTGAGAGTCATAGACATGACATGCCATGGTTGTCCAACCCTTTGTGCGCTTGACGTGATCAAACATAATCCAGGAATCCTGGAGATCCCCGCCAGGTTGCATTCGCTTTACAAGGTCCACTCCCGACCCGGGACCTTTCTCGGACATCTTAAAGATAAAAACCTTGTCCCCTTCAGAACCCTGCCCGGGAAATTTATTGTCATGAATAAACTCCCACTTGCTGCAGCCCCGCAAGGCAGCGATGCCGTCGATAATGCCCAGGTTACCGATCCCCCTGAAGGTCGTCACGGCGTTCTTAAGCCCGGGCTTGCTGAGGGTATAATACTTCTTGAACACCTCATCCAACTCTTCGTCCGAAAGAATGGTCCGCTTCTCCCCCGGTGCAGTTAGGAGGTACTCACTCAGAAAATCCTTACTCGCCTCTAGAGCTAGGGCCGATGTCTTGGCGTACGGAGTGTTCTGCATATGCAACTCAAGTTGGTCGAGAACCTTCTGCTTGGTCTCCCTGCACTCAACGTATCCAACAGGGTGGTTATGTGTACCGATATGGATACACGCACGTGACATTGCAGGATTCCCGAGCACGTAGTACATCCTTGCAGGGCACGTGGCGATGCATTCCGGGGGATATCTGCAGATTTTGCATACAAGTGTGGACTTCGAAGGAGGATCACAACCAACGACAAACGGGGTAAGCGTGACACCGTCCCACTCAGACTCGTTCACCTCCATCTTGCGTTTGTCTCCTCGAAGCAAGAAGTCGCACTTCTCGTTCTGGCATTTCAGATGACCTGCACATACAGAATATCTGAAAGTCAGTCCTTGGTCGTTTGTGATGTTGGTCGTCATGGTCTTGCACCATGGATGTGCGTCGTACTTCTTATCCATCCCTGCCATCGACTTTGCGCTCGCTGCAGTGCCGCGATCAGGGATTGGTGGAAGCTCGAAGAGCACGTCCCCGTTAAACTCGGTCGGTAGAAATGGCACCCGATCCCTCTGAAGTGCTCTAAAGTCCAACCTCGACAATGCATTCCTCGCTCCGGGTTTGGAAAAAAGACGCATAAGGCCGGGGATGACACTGAAGCTACCCGATACTGGTTTCTGCGAAGAACTAGGCTGAGCTTGGGACGGCGTAACGAAATCATCCTTATCTGACTCACTTAGGACATGAATGCGTTGAGCTACGGGTTGTTTCACAGGAGGATTTGGCTCGGTTCCAACATCGACAGTCGATGTCATGGATCGGCCCGGTGTTAATATCTCAGTGGATGCAGCCCAACGATCCGCAGTGAGTCCCCTCACGACATATCTTCTGGCCTCAAGAAGCCACTCCCTACCATCCTTAGCTCTAATCGGCATCTGATATACAGTTTGAATCAATTCGCCGTCCTCGTTTACAATTTCTTCCTCAAGATGGACGGACTCAAGAACAAGGTTGTATCTCACGCTCAACAAGCTAGCGGTAATCGACCCTACACCCTCCGAATTACATGGGACACAGAATGGAACATCGTGACCTTCAGCACGTATACGAGCCATCTCTACGGGTAAGATGTGCACAGAGTGGAAGAGCCGAAGTGAAGCAGGAAGGCTGTTGCATTGGGTGGTTTAAGAGTTTTGTAACCAAGTAGGTGATAGTTCACCATTGCAGCGTCGTTCAAGACCAGTATCATGTCCCAGAATATAGTTGAACAGCTTTTATTTTGGGCACACAATCAGCATTAATGACTGACAGATTCAAAAATAAATCGTCTATGAGAAGAAACCGTCATGGCAAAGCCTATGACGCCCTATGGAACCTCAATTAATAGGCGAACTCAGAGTTCGGTGGGGGACATTTAGCCTAAGTGCATCAAACATTAGGCTTAGTCATTTTCAACATAGCACGGTTGAGGTTCATTTCTCTCTCAATGCATCAAGGATCTGATAAGAGTATGAGCCGGTTTTGTCTTCGAAGTAAGTTTTACGTTCACCGTCACAGATGCCCAAGTCACATCGGAGTGGGGGGTTAGGCTCCCCCAGTGAAGAAACCCAGGAGAGATCAGGGAAGAAGCGCAGAAAGAGTAAGACGGGGTTGCGCTTGACGGACAGGAAGTATCAGAGTCAGAGCAAGAGTCAAAGCAAGGTTGTTCGTTCAGTAAGCTCGATTCTCAGGGACTCGAGATCCAAGATTGAAGGGTGTCCGAGCGTCAACACTGGAGGATCGGCCACGAAAGTTAGCAGCAATCACTTCGTCGACGGGCAAATGACGGTGGCCGTCTCAAGGAGGGTGTTGAGCGATCTACACGCCAGTTCCATTCTTCAGCCGCGACATTCTGATGTAAGCTTGTCAGCACGATGTCTTGGTACGTTCTAGACGCAGCTGTAGCATCATGATTGATCAGCGAGATTTTCGCTAGCCCGTGCCAGGTCGGGATCAAGTACTCGTAGGACTGGTTTGCGGCATCAGAATAGTGAGTGGTGTGATCGTCATGATAAGTGTTTTATGGTTTATTAGTTTGCCGTCGCAATTTTCATGGTACGCTGGGCGTAGAGGAGGGAGTGGTTGTAGTCATCACCCAACCGGGTTGAAGCCGGCCGCGGTGTGTACTAATGGCATATGAGGGTTTTAAAAGTTTGAAGGTTCTTGGCATGCATCACAGTCATTGTCATACTTATCGTTGCGTAGGAAGTTGGTGCGGTCATCATTGTAGTTAGCTGTAGGAATTGATGGTTGTCGCGGTTAGGGTAGAGTGGGGGCCGCCGCGAGCAGGAAGTGTGGCTTAGAAGCTAATCGTGGCAAGGGAGTGAGCAAGAAGTGTGACTTAGAAGCCACTCGAGGCAAGGGAGTAAGCACGCATAAATTGACAGACGGGGAGCCTTGCTCTTCAGTCTGCTGAGGGTTGTCGTGTTGGAGGTCGGAGATGCATGGAGGGGGTTTGGAGTGAGGTTCTTTGGTAGCTTAAGGGTATGCTGAAATGGTGTAAGTATAGGTTTTGAGAGGGTCTGAGAGGGGCGGCTTCAGAGCACATCTCCATCTGGGTTGCCGTTGCAAGGTTTAGGTGGATAGTGCGAGGTCTGTATTATTGTGGCCGAGAGGGGTTTGTGGGTGTCAAGAGCGGCGTTTTTTCAAGGCTATAATCATTGGGAGTGCACAACAACTAGTGACGGATTGCCGTATAATACGCATTACATCTGTAAGTGTTGCTTAGGGTTTTTGTGACTTCTTAGGGTTTATGATGTTATGCTTCGCATTTGGGTGTATTTGTTGTGCTCTGAAATGCGGCCTTCTATTGACTTGCATGTAACGTGCCTCTACCTTGCAGGGCGCGATGAGCACTTCCCACGATATGGTAGACGCGGCCACAGAGGCAGTGAAGAGCGTGATAGACGATATTCCGAGAGGTTCCTTCATGGACGAGGATATGGGTAGTTCGCAACCTCCCATCCGTAATGGCAGGGCCCCTCCAAAAGTAAACTTTATGGGCTCCTTGCTCGAAGGAGATGATGAAGTGGGCAAGGCGGGGTTCTCGAGCGAGCAGCAGGAGGAGGGCTCGCGTGAGCAGCAGGAGGAGGGCTCGCGTGAGCAGGAGGAGGACGGCTCGCGTGAGCAGCAGGAGGATGGCTCGCGTGAGCAGCCGGAGGAGGACTGGTTTCAGCAAGAACCCAGCAAGGACAAGGACAGCAAGGAGGATGACGATCAGACCGAGGATCAGACACAAGTTGGTGATGGCGAAGCCGGCGCCGATACTCTATTGAGCCTTGGGGGGCAGGTGGAAGAGATTGAACCTCCTCGAAAGCCTGTGAATGTTCGGCAAGCATTCCGTCAATTCAGGGAGGAGTTGAAACCGGACCCATACGCTGCATTACTCAAAATGCGCCGCAGACCTCACGAATATTCAATGATCAAGATTCCCTTATGCCGGTTAATCCCATGTGATTTCGTGCGTCCAGCAATGGAGAGTGATGTACAGAAGTTGCAAGCTGAGTTCTTCAACGGCATAAGACCCGGGTCTGGGGCATTTTATGTTGCAGATACATCGCACATGGGGGACGTCGCAAGTGTCACCGAGGAGATGAAGTCAGGATGGTGTAACGCTTGGAAGGTGTTGAACGCTGCGTTCGAGGATGAGATCAGGCAGCACAGGGAGACAAAAGATCTTACAGGAAAGATGTTTTATGTCTTTGATGGTAACCACCGCACAAGGGCATGGCGGGAGTTCATCGAAGTGGAATACCCAGATGATATTGAATGGGCTAAAGCAAACGGAAGGCCGGACTGCATTCTGCTCGATGTGAAGGGAAGCCGTGAAGCTCTAGTGACAGCAATGCATGCCATCAACAAGTGAGTCTTAAACTGTGCAAGAGTATTATCTTTTCTCCGGATGTTGATATTGGATATAATGACATAGAAATTTAGAAATCTTTGATATTAAAAAAGTGTGTGTTGTATTTGACACAGGGCCAATGAGGATGCTTACGTCAAAGAAAGGCTGCCGCACACTCTACACAAGATTCAGACGTACGGGCAAATGTCTGTGGAGGAGCTGGAAAGGAGTGGAATTCTAACGCCGGATCTTCTGGCGCGCACGAAGAGTTCAACTAAGAAGTCGTGGCACTCGATGCCTCAAGAAGTATTTGTGACGTTTTTACACAGCGTAAGTGTTATAAGAAATCAGTGCTGTCAATTCGTAATTGGATGATTCAAGTCCCGAGATGTTAATGGCACGTGGACTGAAACAGGCAACATTGGCCCAAGTCGCAGAGGAGGCTTCTCAAATTTGGATCAACGAGCACCCTGGTGATGATTCAGGGCACGAGATGAGGGCAGCTGTGGACAAGGCCGTGAAGGAAGCCAAGGATAGGCTGCAAACAAAGTTCAACAGAGAGCAAGCCGTTGCAAATCCAGTCCATGGCAAGGGATTTCAGAACGAGGTAAATACTTTCGAGTTGATCAATTGGGTTATTCTTTGAATATAGGACGCTAAAATTCGAGGTGATGAGTGGAAATGAATCTCAAAAATGGTCTGTCGGATTATTCTTTAAATCTTTGGACGTACGGATTCCGAGGGGATGTGCCCATTAAGTTCGTAGAAATGATCTGTCGGATTTTTATGCGAGATTTTGGATGTATAATTTCCAAGGGGATGTGCCCCTCAAGTTTGTAGAAATGAACTGTCGGATTTTTATGAGAAATTTTGGATGTTAAATTTCCGAGGGGATGTGCCCATTAAGTTCGTAGAAATGATCTGTCGGATTTTTATGCGAGATTTTGGATGTATAATTTCCAAGGGGATGTGCCCATTAAGTTCATAGAAATGATCTGTCGGATTTTTATGCGAGATTTTGGATGTATAATTTCCAAGGGGATGTGCCCATTAAGTTCGTAGAAATGATCTGTCGGATTTTTATGCGAGATTTTGGATGTATAATTTCCAAGGGGATGTGCCCATTAAGTTCATAGAAATGATCTGTCGGATTTTTATGCGAGATTTTGGATGTATAATTTCCAAGGGGATGTGCCCATTAAGTTCGTAGAAATGATCTGTCGGATTTTTATGCGAGATTTTGGATGTATAATTTCCAAGGGGATGTGCCCCTCAAGTTTGTAGAAATGAACTGTCGGATTTTTATGAGAAATTTTGGATGTTAAATTTCCGAGGGGATGTGCCCATTAAGTTCATAGAAATGATCTGTCGGATTTTTATGCGAGATTTTGGATGTATAATGTCCAAGGGGATGTGCCCATTAAGTTCATAGAAATGATCTGTCGGATTTTTATGCGAGATTTTGGATGTATAATTTCCAAGGGGATGTGCCCATTGAGCTCCTTAAAAATGATCTGTCGGATTCTTGTAAGAAATTTCGGACATTCATATTCCGAGGGGATGTGCCCATTGAGCTCGCGAAAATGATCTGTCGGATTTTTATGAGAAATTTCGGACGTTCAAGTTCCGAGGGGATGTGCCCATTAAGTTCGTAGAAATGATCTGTCGGATTTTTATGAGAAATTTTGGTTGTTCAATTTCCGAGGGGATGTGCCCATTGAGCTCCTTAAAAATGATCTGTCGGATTTTTATGAGAAATTTCGGACGTTCAAATTCCGAGGGGATGTGCCCAATGAGCTCGCGGAAATTTTCTAAAAAATCCGACAGATCGATTTATAACACTCATGGTAGCAAGGTACCACAGAGATTTTACATACATTTTGATGATTTGGATCAATTATTTGCACTATGAAGTGTTTTATTAATAATTTAAAGGAAAATGTGCCTCAAAATGCGAAAAATACCTAAGTACCCTGGAATGTTTGAGTCGAGAAATCATCTTTAGAATCCGACAGATGGTTTTTCTGTGTTCATTTACCTAGGTACTCTGGGAAACTAGTCGCAAGAAATTATCTCTGAAATCCGACAGATGATTTTCGAGTGTCAATCATCTTAAGGTACCTTGTCAAGTTGGTGATAGCAAACAAGTTTAGAAATCCGACAGATGATTTTCGAGTGTCAATCATCTCAAGGTACCTTGTCAAGTTGGTGATAGCAAACAAGTTTGGAAATCCGACAGATGATTTTCGAGTGCCAATCATCTCAAGGTACCTTGTCAAGTTGGTGATAGCAAACAAGTTTAGAAATCCGACAGATGATTTTATTGTTTCCATTTACCTGGGTACTCTGGAATGTTTGTCCG
Organism: Ceratodon purpureus; assembly: GCA_014871385.1. NCBI lineage: Eukaryota > Viridiplantae > Streptophyta > Bryopsida > Pseudoditrichales > Ditrichaceae > Ceratodon > Ceratodon purpureus. The sequence continues at coordinate 7,519,175 of CM026423.1, forward strand.
AAGAAATAATCTCTAAAATGTGTCACATGATTTTAATGTGTCGATTACCGCAGGGTACTCTGTCAAGTTGGAGAATTTAGATTAGCTCTGAAATCCGACATATGGTTTTGATTGTGTCAAATTACCTTGGTACTGTGGGAACTAAGACAGTAGAAATAATCTCATAAATTAGACAGTTGAATTCAAGGTGGCCAATTCCTCAAGGTACGTCAGGAAATTAGATATCGTAAACAATCTAAAACCTATGACAGATGGTTTATTTGTGTCAATCTACCTAGATACGTTAGAAACTTAGAGACATGAAATAATCTCAAAAATCCGACAGACGATATTGATGTGTCGACTTCCGCAAGGTACCTTGTCAAGTTGGCGATCAAAAATCATCTCTGAAATCCGACAGAGAATTATTTTATGTTCACCTAGCTAGGTATTGTGGACAATAGGACTCAAGAAATATTCTCTGAAATCCAAGACATGATTTTTATGTGTCGAATACCCCAAGGTACCTCGGAAACTTGTCATTGATAAATCATCCGTCTCATCCGATAGATGAAATCTATATCGTATTCTTTACATGGTACTGTGTTGCATTCGTATGACAGATCAGCTGTTGGACCCTTAAGCGGTGATCTAACACACTTTCTATGAAAGAAAATGATGATTTTACATAGATAGTTAATGCTCTGTTATGAGGAAATTTGGTATTCGATGCAATGATGTCTCTCGGATTCTAATCTTCACTAGTCTGATTACTTGGGATGCTGTTGATTTTCAGATCAAAAGACATTATGATCGGCACCAAACCAAGGTTGAGATGACCATCGACAAGCTCCAAGCAATTGCAACATCTGAGGTGTCGGCCAAAACAAAAGCGAAATGGCTGAGGTGGTGGAACGGGTCGGCGAGTTCAAGGAAAACATTGAAGTTTCCACCATCACCTTGCTCAATTGAAGTGCTTAACCCCTGGATTACAAAAGCTGCATTTTGGGCAAACGTAAGTGTAGTTCATCATTTCTAGAACTCTGGGTTGTTACACTGATTCGATGTTATTGCCGATGGCGTCCTCTTTAGTTATTTGTGTCTCACTCTTAAGTTGATTGTTTTGTATCAGTTGGAGGACGAAGTCGAGAAAGAGTGCCTCAACTGGTTGGCAACCAGTTCCGATGCAGAGGAAGACATTAACTCGAAGCGCACTCCTATGGCCGAGTACATCGAGAAGTGGCGTGTGCTTTTATGGGAGAAGGCATACTTGTCGTTCTTCACTGGAGCTAATGTGTATTCGAAGTCGCAACCATTCAATTCCCAACCAGGGACCGACATGGCTTGGAAGCGATGTCTGTATCGGTACTTTAAGCGGGAGCTCATCCCAGCTGGTGTAGTTAAGAGTATACCACCTCCGTGGTTCAGCTGGACGGAGACATCGAATTCCGAGTTCATCTTCACAACCAACCAGCGGAAGATGTTCAATTTGAACCATCTGATTGAGTGCTGCTGGTATATCGAGTGCCCAAAGTCATTTGTAACTGCTGAGGAGAAGGCTGTAAGGGAGATGTTTACCAAGAGGAAAGATGGGGAAGACGACACCCATGATATTTCAGATGAAGCACTTCCTGCTCAGGATGCAGAGCCAGAACAGGATACACAAGTCGTTTCGACATCCACTGGTGCCGGGGATGCGAGCACGAAGAAACGGAAGAGGGGAGCGAAGTCGGCATCGAAGGAGTCCCACCAGGAACCAGTGAAGAAGAGGAGCAGGGGGAAGAAGTCGGACCAAGCGACTGTTGAGCCGAATGGTGCGGAGAATGGGACATTCTCTCCAAGGATTGGACATGCAGAGAAGCCAGACGTCAGCGCACCTCAAGCAAGATGCCCTGTTCATGAGTTGATTCTGAATGAATCAATTACTGAGTGGCAGAAGGCAAATCCTAGAATGAGGTTGAAAAGCATGCCAAAGGCTTTCAACGACATGGTCCAGTGGATTCGGAGCGTCACCCCTCAACGGGTCCGGATGAAGGACGGGAAGAGTGTTCGGGGGGGTGGATTGGCAGATCTCATTATCATTGATATTCCGGAGGGTCTACCGGTCCCTGGTATATCCGATGAGGATGAGATTCCAGATTGGAACAGCAGAGGCGACAATTACCTTGCAGCCGTCTTTGGCTTTGTTAAACTCGTTCTCCAAGACCAGGGGTGTGTGATCATTATCCATCCGGATGACAATGGCGAAATTGAGGACGAGATTTGTGATTTTCATCAAGTGGTTGAATTGAAGTCTGAGAGGTCGTGGACAGGCATCAATAGATTGCTTCTTCGCTCCGCAAAAATAAGCGGCATGACAACATGCTTCTTTAAGGTGCAACTTCTGACATTATCCTCGAATAACAGCTTTGACTTCAGACCGACACCCGAGGATTACAAGAAAAAGAGCATCGACATCGTTGACCGTGATGTCATCCTAAATTGGGTTACGCTGGAGCAACAGACGATGCGCAAGGAGGTGCCATGGCGAGGAGCGAGGGAGAAAGACGTGCTGTTCATCGAGAGCTTAATCAGAGCCACCACCGACCCTGGTGACGTCGTCGTCGATATCGGCGCCGGAACGGGTAAGTCTCGTCGTTTTTGCACATGCGAGGTAACTTTGAACAAGGCCTATTTTTTGAAATTTGATACTACTAAAATCTAACAGAGAGGCACTCAATTGTATCAGGTGCATCAATCAAAGCATGCCGGCAGTCTGGACGGAACATAGTTGCGCTTGAGGATGACCCTGAGCTGTATACAGAAGTCCTTAAGAAGTTGGCTCTGCCGCCACTGCCTCTTCCGAAGGCGGATTCATCTCATGTACCGATCAAGCCGATGATCGAAAAAGAAGTTCTGGCCACCCCTAAGCCGGTGAATAAATTCATCGCCATGATGACTGAGGAAAGCGACGACGAGTAAGTGAGTATTTCAATGAACATTTTCTAAATGTGACATTTTGAAATGACATGGTTTTTTGTTAAATATGAATCTGTTTTTTGATACGGTTGTGGTTGCAGACTGCTAAGTCCGCGTTCTGGTGGGATAATTAACGAGTGCATCAAGAAGATAGCTCTATCACCTGATATGCTACGGCTTCCAGAGTATGCCGAGCTAGGGGCTCAATTTCAAGCTAATGTGGAGTCTCCAACATTGAAGAAATTTACGCGTAGAAAATACGATGGTCGAGTCCTAAGCTTTGTGGATGTTGAAGCTGTAGTTGAATCTCATAGCCTTCTTGTTGATCCGGAGTGACCGCAGTATTACATGTTCATGAATTATAATTTACCAGTAATTCTCTGTGTATACAGTTTTTAATTCAACAATACGGCCTATATACGTGGTTTGCATAGTAGTTACTTATTTGAATGAACTCTTCTTCATTACACCGTTTTCATTCTTTCTAAATTCATGGTATAAATGTTCTTATTCGCCGACTCAATCTTATTCGCTATAAGGCTTATTCGCTGTTTTGGTATTTTTATTCTGTTTAGTATCTTCTATTATTCTGATAATCTGTTTCTACAATCTTCCATATTAAGTTAACTCTCTCTTGTATTTTCAATCAAATGTATGATTATTCAAGAATTCATTAACTTATTTCATGTTTATGCCTGAATTTCACAAATTTATTTTTGAAAATACTTTAATTAAATGTTTTATAATCTTTTACATATTTATTTTTCAATTAATATTCTATTAATAAAATGTGCACAGTTCTTTTACATTCAAAATCAATCCCGGAGAAGGATTCCAAATGTCCATCATCTATATTGACAGGGAGTCTTTTTGAACTTGAAGACCAGAACCTATATCCGCGCGTCACCTACCACCGACCCCGGTGGTTTTCATGGAGCTCACAAACCTTGTGACAAATCCGACAGTTGGTTTCGGCTTGCGTTCTATGCCACCGGGGGTGTCATACCCGGGATGCTGAAACCCGGTAATTGCGACCCGCAGCTTCCAAATACCAACCCCGGCGTCAGAGTATCACTATCTTAGTCAGTAAGCATTGAGGGTTTTTTTTTTTTTTTTTTTTTTTTGCCTTTGTCATCCTTTGATTCAATTACACCGTCATTTTTTTCATCTTCGAATGTTTGATGCTTTAATTTTTAATTATTATCGCTCTCATTTCTTCAGACTTTGACGCTCTTTTTCATTCGTTTTCTGATGCCTTGACTTTTTGATTTACCTATATCATGCTTCGTAAGTTCAGTCGTTGAATTTAAGAAGTCATATAATGTAAGTAACTAATTTCAAATTTATTATGCTCTCATTTATTCATCCTTTTACACTTGCTTATTGATCTTTCTTTGATGCCTTTTATATATGCTACAGTGATATTATTTCTCGTTCAGAACACATTTATTCATTAATTCTTCCAATGTTTGATGCAAGGCTATAACTTAATACATCGTGGTGTTAAAAGTAACCACTATTACTAAATTAAAAGAATCTGTTACCTCAAAAAAAGGAATTCATATAAGAAATAGAAAACAATAAATACAAATACGCGCTTGTACTTTATCTCGTAAACTACCATAGTAGGAATCATTCTACATCGCCTCCGGTTTGCTCAAAACTACGTGCTAATACAACTGCCGAATAAACTTAATTTGCTAAAACAGTTGCACAACCCAAGCACCGAGACCAGCGTCGTAATACTCGTTCACAGTGGCCGATGTATTGGGACATATACAAACTTCCTCATCTGCGATGAGCCTTAGCCCTGTTACACAGTCAAATATATCTCGTGGAGGTACAAAACCAGGCAGGATCAGAATCTCAAAGACCTCCTCCATCAAACTAATATACTCTTGTGCGCCATTAGAGATGTCTACGGTCTTTGGAAGTTCATCAATTACCCTCCGAAAGTTAGTCCTCTCCTCCTCGAAATCAACTCGGACATCGTCACGAATTTGAAGGCCCATTTGTGGCCACTCTGGCGTTTGACCAAGATTTCCACTCTCCAGTGATTCTAGATAACAAGTTGACTTCGCAATAAGCCGAGAGTACCTACAATTAAGCTGCTCCCTACGTGTCTTGTTCACCATCTTCGACATCCGAATCACTTGCACAAATTCCCTACTAATATGCAACCAAAAATATACCTACGATAGTACAATGCTTTGACAACTAAGAACCAACTACAAAATGATATTTGCAACTATTATCATGCGGACAATTTTGCCCTGGCCAAGCCCTACTCGTCGCCGCTGCCGCCACCGCAAGCACACCGCAATGCATGCACCTTTGCGCAATCGTATCCTTTCGGGTATACCCTGATCATCTCCGCTAATCCAGTCCCCAAGTGTACCCTTAACTCTCCCCCAAGGGCCTCTAGAAGCATCTCTCCCAAGTGCACCGGTGACTTTCAATTGACATCGAGGGGAACTGTCGGATCCGATAGGTGCTTGATACAAACTTCAAAAACCACCGGGGTCTAAAGCTTAGTGTTCACACCGAACTCACTCATCGTGTCCAGAAATATTTGAATTTGCCGCGGGCTTTGCCGCCTTGCCGCTGCTGCCTCTCTCTCTGCCGTGAACCCTGCCGCAGCCGCCTTTTATCTGAAGTAAACCCTGCCGCAGCCGCCTTTCATCTGCCGTAAACCCTGCCGCAGCCGCCTTTCATCTGCCGTCAACCCTGCCGCAGGCACGCCCTAACCGTTTATCCGGGGGGCCTCGCATCTTTCGCCTCTTTCATATTTTGGTGAACTGCGCTTACATTTCTGTTGCGTTTGCCTCTTTACATTTGATGCTTTCCATTTCTGTTGCGTTTTCCTCTTTACATTCTGCTTGACTGCGCTTGCTTCTAATGTCTTTGATGCTTTCCATTTCTGTTGCGTTGCAGCAAACTATACGCATTTTCTAGTTCTGGTTCAACTATGTTAAAGGCATCGTCTTTGCTGATGTTTATTCCTAATTCTTTTCGGCACATGATTGTTAATGTAATCTACATTCTTTACGTTTTACATTTTCTCATCTTACTAATCATCTTGTCTTACTAAGCATTAACGTTAATGTTTGACTCTGCTAGCTCGCCCATCATTCGAATCAGTGGTCAGCGCGCATATCCCTTCTTTGATTTTGGCTAAGGTATATTTTCTCCAAGTAATGTCAGAGTCGAGAGATATATGCTGGATTGTTTTCACTAGGCGCTAGTACGGAACAATGGTTTCATGTTTCGGCGTGACTGTTGGTTTTTTTGGGCTGGTTTCTTCTTGGTGGGTTGCGGCATCTTAATAGTAACCACCTTCAGTGAGTGAACACCCGGGAGCAAGCTAGGTGAGAGTGAGCGGGGGATACCTTGGAGCTGTCGCGAGATACAGGGATACCTTAGTAGTGATGATCCTCCCAGTAGTCATATGCTTGTTTCAGAGATTAAGCAATGCATGCGTAAGTACTAACTCATTTGTACTGTAAAACTACGATTAATTCAATAAGTTATTTATGGTTTCTTTCGAGTAATCGTTGAAATCCTAGAGCTAATACGAGGGCAGACTCCCGACTTGGCTTGCTAGGAAGGCGTATTAATTAGATAAAAGGCCGCTGCGGAATTCCCCGACATTGCGGTTTAACTTGTATTAACTTTTATTCAATTCCTGTAAGCAGATGGCGAATACATCTTCCAGAGTTCCCATGGTTTGCACAACATGCGTTGGGCTCGGACCGTGCACCTGTCCCAGATCCTGGACCAGCCCAGTTATTGATTCTCAAACTCCAGAGGGAGTCACTCCATTACCCCACAACGAAGCTTTGCAAGGTGCATCTCCAACCCAGCCCAAAGAGACGATGCGGATAATGTGTGTGGAAGGTCATGGGCGCTCCATTTGCTTCGAAGTGAAGAGTTCCGATGATGGCATCCCCGAGTGGGTGCAGAAGTGGATGGATGCGGTTGCTGCAGGCGGCGACGGAAATGAGTACTGCCCGGAGGATGACGGGTATGTTCCAGAAGGCGAAGACTCTGATTTCTTGGAGTACGCTGCAGAGGAGGATACCGAAGCGACGGTGGATGGTCCGGAGTCCTATGTCATCGTTCTTAGCGACGATGACAGTGACTCGGATGACTAGATGTATTTCCTTAGATCTACCTGAAATTTCGGCATAGTATATTTTCTTCCTTGTGTACATTTCTTGTAACGCTACTGACGCTTTTATTAGCATTCCATTTTGTAAATTTTTGTAATTTTATTAAAGTACATATATCGGCTTAAAAAATTATTATTTGCTTGCCCTATTCATTTCAGAATGATTCTGTCCATTTTCCGTTTCATTTTATTCCTCAGATTTCATTAGTATAGTCGCATACATTTAAATTATAAGTTTTCAAATATGAGCATTAACTGCAACTGTTCGGGAAGTGTGCGGGATAAGTACTGGTAATCTCTGAATAAAATAACTGCTATTTTAACCGTTCTCTATATTCAAAGGGTATAACTGTTACTGAAATGGCTTCCAAAGTGATATGAAGAAGGAAGTTGAATTAAATAACTATTATGCTAAACCGTTCTTTATATTCAAAGGGTATATCACTTACTGATAAGGCATCATGAGTGATATGGAAGGATGGAATTATTCTTTTTTATCCCATTCCATCTCTTAATTTCTCTAATTATTGTAATTTTTTTTGTCTTTGATAAGTTCCTTAAATCTTGATCTTGCTCCTTTTTATTTATGCCTTGAACTTTTCAATATATTTTTTGTTACAATTATCCATTTATAATTCATTTATAAGGTAACCAATCTAGATATATTGAGAAAATAAAAAAGGCACCTCCTCATAGCTCCCCTTGTAGTGACTGCCTCGGCCCCTGCGATTTTTTGTTATATGCAAAACCATCTGTCGGATCCGACAGATGGTTTCGCATTCATGCAAAGGCAACGACCTCAACCTCGCACTCGGTTTTGGCGCACGGATTGGCGCCCGGTCAGTATTAGCCGTTCAACTCGGACCAAGCTGCCGCCTTTTAAGACTGAAGCCGCGTGGAATATTCAAACCAGGTCCAACAATTCCGCGTGGCACAGATCCAACAGTTTCTTTGACCGCGGCGGTTTTTGGTTCAACTGAAAATTAACTGTCGGATCCGACAATCCTTCTTTGCTCTAAACGAGTTGCGCCGGCCTAAATCTCGCGCCTGCTTTTGGCGCCCTGTTTCGCGCCCAATGAGCGCTTCCCTTTACTTCCTGACCTAGCCTCCGACGCCAGCCGCCGCCGCCTTCGTCACTCGTGCCCTGACTATGGTCTATAAATACCTTTTTGGTTCCAAAAGGTTTTCATCTTCAGTTCGATCGTTCCCGGTGCGTGTCATTCCTTTTGTTATTCCTAGACTTTCTTGATGCTTACTTTGATTGCAATTGACTGTTTGCATTTTTATCAAATTATGTCGGATAGTTTGTGAACCCGATGTTAGTATTTTTAACAACATTGTCACCCTGTATTCTGATCTCACAGTATCACGACGTGAGTTATCGTTGCATCCATCACGAGGGTCGGAGCTACGGCATTGTAAGCACTATTCCTTCTTTGTTGTTTGTTGTTGTGTTTATTGGTTTGTGTTTATCAGCTTTCGGCAATGCCCTTGTTTGTTGGCATTTTCCTTCTTTGATGGCCGAGTCTTTAGCGGGACGTAGACTCGAGACATGGAGAGGTAATGCTCGTGAGAGGTGAGGGGGGTAGTGTCGGGACAACGAGTGATGGGTATGTAAGACTTGAGATAGCGTGTATAGAGTGGCTCCAATAATGGTGCGGACAGTAAGGTTGCGGATAGGAGGAGTTTATAGAAAGGATGAGAGTGGGGTGTTTGAGTCTAAATAGTGAGAATAGAGGAGATGTACGGGGAGTTAGACATTGACAGGTATGCGATAATTTCTAATTAAATGATGTACTTATCTCACTCATTGTGTTCTTATGTTTTTGCAGATGGCAAACCGATCTTCGAGCGCTGCAATGCTCTGCAAGACATGCCCCGCCCCCGGTCCTTGCACCTGTCCTATACTCTGTAGCCCACCTGTGCCGGACCTGAACCGTGTGCCTTTAAGTCCACCCCGGGAGCACGATGAGCGCAGTAGCGATTCTCTTCCTCGAACCAAGGACCGGATGCACCTCATGTGTGTGGAAGGTCACGGGCGCTCTATCTGCTTCGAAGTCAACAGCTCAGAGGATGGTCTCCCCGCATGGGTCGAAAAATGGATGGAAGACGTTGCCGCTGGCGGTGACGGGAAAGAGTACTGCCCGGAGGATGCTGGTTATCTAGTGTACGCTGGAGAGGATGTTTACAACGCTGTAGATAGTCATGGAAACCCAATCGTAATTCTGAGCGACGATGACGACGATTCGGATGAGTAGATGCTTGATTCTGTACATATATAGAGCCCTTCCAACACTTTTCAATGAGTAGCGTCATAAAATTTTTGTAAATAAATAAATCGGCTTGTATTAAATCCTTGGAGTTTTCTATTTCGTATGCCAATGCAATTTTCTATTTTGTACATGCTCCAAATAAACCATAACATCACATAGAGTTTAATGGACACTTGATTGCTGCTAAATTCAATACTAATGAACTCAGAAACTAACACTCAGTTAATTCAGTCGACCAATACTGAGAGGGCCACTGAAAACTAATTAGGTTCTATGGTAGCAGCACCTATTTTCGGACACTTAAAGAATTCACTATACTTGTGGAGGTGGAATGAGTGGCTTCCTATTTTACAGTGATTAACAATAAGAAAAAACAAAGTTTTCCCATTTTTGGTATATTTATCAGCACTTACAATAATAACTACAAATTCTGTTATACTGTTCGCCGTTGCCTCACCATCATTCCCGATTATTCACCTAATACTTTTCCTATCATTTTATTTCCTCAGATTAAATAATTATAGTCGATACACTTTCTTTAAATATGAGCATTAAGTGCTTGCAAGTGTACGTGCCCAGCAATTTGCTTTTAGAAATGTGCGTGATAAGTACTGGATATCGTTGAATTAAAATAACTATTATGCTAAACCGTTCTCTATATTCAAAGGGTATATCTCTTCCTGATAAGGCATCATGAGTGATATGGAAGGATGGGCACAATGCACAACTCTTTTTTGTCAACATTTGAAAAAAAAAAAAGTTCTGTCCTCGTAATTTTAAATTTTCTAATCTTCAATTAGAATTCACATTTACTTAATAGCATGGCAGATCATATACTTAAATGCGTTTTTTCACTATTCAATGTCTTAATTCTGACAACTTTCCGACAAGTACAATCATTTGATGAAGAAATTATACAGAATGTATTGTCACCAGTTGAAATTACAAATAATATGCACAAGAAGGTATGGCTAGATTGCTTCGAAAAGCAATATGATCGTGGTGTGCCAATAAAGCAAAATGTCGTCTTTGATCAAATCAAAGCTCATGCATCTGTCGAAGTTGGCCGCGGTCTTCTCGATTTTGAAGATAATTTGTTTTGCGATTTTGAATACGAAATCCGCGAATGGAACTGTGCCAAAAAATATGAGATTAATTACATGTGCATCTGGGAGCATCCACATGCTCGTCTTATGCGACACGAAGATGCAAATTTCAACGATGACAACTGTCCAATCTGTGAACAAGGTCCCAGCCCTGATACATATTTGTGTCGATGGAATATTGAACGAGATGGTCTGCATGTTTCTCAGTTCCATCCTTTTAGCGGTAGACATCAGTACAAGCTTTTTAAGCAATGGAAGGAGGACGAGGACCACCACGAATTTCTGAAGGAGTATAGAGTGTCTATTTTCAATGATCTCGATGATGAATTACTGCTTACACATGGAGTTATGGATGCCCCAATGAATAACGTGATAATTCCAGGACGACTTCGAGCACACATTTCCGAACGATTTTTTTACATATCCTTAAATCCACGCACCGACGAGCGTTTACTCAGTTCGCCTTGGATATGCAAATTTAAAGACCTGGGGAGTATGGCATATCGTAGAGATGTTAAAATATGGAAACCTCCTCTAGTGAACCACGTTTCAATGCCTATCGACTGTATAGATTGCGCATGGAAAGCAGATAATGAAGGGATATGGCTGGACCGAGTTGGATGCGGACAATCGGCATCAATTTGGGAAAAAAGATTCGACTGGGTTCCAATACGAAAGCGGACAAGAGAACCTGATATTGAAGATCAACCACCAAAGCGTCCAAGACTAGAGCACTTGGACCTTTGAAATTTCATGAAGAAAAGGCATTTCTAATATATTTATTGAACTTAAAAAAATCCGTAATCCACTTCATATCATTTTGAATCCTCTTATTTTAAAATTGTACTCTAAACAGTATTAGTAATAGATTGTAAAATTATGAATACTGACATTAATTATGGAAAACAAAGTTAGCAATATAAAGTGTGCACATGGTGGTGGCCTACATTATACTAAACAATAATTCCTCTCTCTCAATTACAATCGTCATTACTTTCATTTTTCTAATATAATATTTGACTGCTTTATTTGTATAACATTTTTTATGTTTATTTTTTAATTTCAAATAATATTTGCGTTCTATCCATAGTGAGTATACAATTTCAATTTACTTCTTATGGTTCTATTACCTGGTACTGAATGCAATAAGAGTACTAATATAGATATCACAAGTCTCAGACGCAACAACTTCCGAGCAGCACCCCTCCGCCTGACCCCGGCGATTTTTGCAAAGCTTGAATTCCCTCTGACAGATTTTTCAGATTGTTTGGGCTTGTTTGACAAACCGCCGGGATTAGCCTACAGGGCTATTATGCGTTTTTATTTCTCTCGTGCTTAATTGTTGCGATGTCAAAAATATATTTTCTTAATGTAGATATCTCGTTTAAATGACCAGTTGTTTGTTTATTTATTTTAGTATTATCTTATATTTGTTTTCCAATGAGTATTAAACATCTAATTTTGTTCTTCTAATACCATCTTACAAGACATCTCCGTCCTATAGGTTTATGTCCTTTTGTGTTGCGTTTCTATCATTCTTATCGTAAATATCTTATCTAAAGGAGCTACTTGACAATATATATATATATATATATATATATATATATATATATATCAATCATATACATTATGTAATGTGATATGTTAAACTAGATGTTTTCCAATGAGTATATTTGTTTTCCAATGAGTATTAAACATCTAATTTTGTAACAGTATTGACCACTAAATTATCTTCATTACCCTTAAAAGCAAAGTATATGATTATAGTTCAGATGATTTTACATTACTGATGTGTTAAAATTTGTTTTGTATATACCTCTATTTTAATTGGCAAACGTCTACTTATTTCCAATATTTTGATCCTCTTAATAAGTCTTTATATTTCCAACTTTGTTCATGGTAGATACCCCATACCCCTATATATATTCCCAGCCACCGATCTCAATTACCCACTCGATACCCCTACCCGGTGACCTTTGGACGCCTCCCGCGGAGTGCAACCGTCAACCCCGGCGATAGATGGAGAGTCGAGAAACCATCTGTCGTATCGGACAGAGGGTTTAGGCATCAGCCCCAAACCTCCGACCTTGGTCACGCACTTGGATTGTCGCCCAATTCAAGGAACCGCGCAGTCTCTGAGAAAACCTAGCCGCCGAACTTCTCCGCGAATCATGCGCTGCAATGACCTAGCCGCCAGGCGTCATTCCCGCCTTCCACCGCCGACTAGTTCTTCTTACAAACCTGGACACCGCTTGGCTTGGGTTCAGCGGATATATATATCAAAGTGATACTTCATCTTTTCACGAACAACCACCTTGTTCTACGTGAGTCTCTAATTCTTGTATTCATGCTTATTGTTTGCGTGACCTTATTGTTTCGTGACCTTATTGTTTCTTGACCATATTGTTTGCGTGACCTTATTGTTTCGTGACCTTATTGTTTGCGTGACCTTCTTGTTTTGTTTAGTCATCTTTTGATACTAAAGTTGGTGGCTTTATCCGATATGTGAGGGCATAATAGTGTAATTCTTGGTGTATGAGAAGAAACGGAGGATACATTTCTAAGTGCTAGGTACTGATCTGGTAGTGGCATTGCACTGATGATTGATGCCGGAGGTTGTCGGCAGAAATATGGAGTTCCTAAGGTGGGACTTAGAGAGGGTGGCCTGCTTAGTCAAGGAAGTGGAGTTCGTTGTTGTCAGCAGTCGAGTCATAGGAGAGAGTCTTTTAGGCGGGACATCTAACGTGTGGCTAGTCTTGTTAAGGGCAGAGTGTTGAAAAATACCGATAGTCCGTACATGCTAGTGCCGCTCCGGGAATAGGAGAGGAAGTCGGGACAATGTAAGGGGATGTGAGGAAACCAAGATTTGATAGTCAATTACAAATGCTTTCCTTTTATCGCAGATTATCCCCCTTCTACGAGGCTGAATGATGGCTTCCCAATCTGGACCAATGGATCCCGCTCTTTCCGGCACAGTAGGGCCTTGCAGTACATGCTCTTCAGACAGACCTTGTACCGGTCGTGCAGCGCCCAAGCTTTCCAAGATACGGCGTGTCCCAAGAGGACTTAGTCCGCCCCAATCCGAAGACCGAGGCGATACACTTAATATCATGTGCGTCGAAGGGCACGGACGTTCGCTGTATTTTGAAGTGGATAGCTTCGATGACGGCATCCCTGCATGGGTGCAGCGGTGGATGGAAATACATGCTGCTGACAATGTAAGGGATGAAGTGCGCTCAGAGGCTGCTTATGAATCTGATGAAGATAGCTCCTCGATTAGCGTAGACAGTGCTAAAGACATCACTACTGTAGTTGGTTCTGGAACCTCTCTTATCCTCTTGAGTGACTCTGACAGTGACTAGACTTGCTTCGTAGGAGCACAACGTTAAGGCCCGTAATCACTTCTTGAGGTTTCTTTATATAGTCGGAGTTATATTAGATAGATTTATGCGTCTCCTGTCTTTTGTAAATTTTATATGTGAAATACCGGACTTGAGAGCCGAGGCCCTCTTTATGCAGTATATTTGTTGCAATGAGCCTTACGCACATGTATATTTTGTTTACCTAGTTTCGGATACGAATTTGAAATGGAAGATGAATAAAAATGGAAGTTGTACTATGTCATGCACAACAGGATCACTTTAAACAATTGCTCAAGACTCCTTATGCAAAAACACTGCAAAAACTTGGACTTCTTTATTAAATAAGAACTGATCTATACATGCCATTCCAATTATTGCACTTGAAGACGCACAATTCTATCCTAAACCTAAACTGATATTCCAAATTCCGAAAGCCGCAATCATATTCCTTCACATAATCTATACTTCACATCACTTCAGGTGCCAACTGCATAACAAAATCAAGTTCTAGTTCTAATTAACCTTTATAGTAGCAACGACTACACTAGTTAAAGGTTTCAGAACTATGTGTTGGATCTATATAGTACAAACTACAGGGCTATGGAAAACTTTCATTCAATGTTAAATGACACCTTCATGTATGCTACTGGAGAATTGGTATATGACCTGCAAAGCACCAAATCATCAGCAAAAAACAAGATCTGCAATTCATACATCAAGCAACGCGGCTATAACATGCATGGTAAGCACATTGCTGTTTCACTCCCTAAAAATTATCAGTAGACCAAAAATGGATTTTTGCAAAGCACCTACCTTTACTGAGGTGATCGCTTTCCAAGCACGGCGTTGAGATGCACCTTCCTTTGCAATGGCCACGACAGATAACCGCATCGCAGTGCTCGTGGTGCCCAATACTTAGGAAACACTTTCCTCTCCTTAGATGAAGACCCTGGTCCAGTCATGGAGGACTGGCCAATGCTGTAGCCCGGAGGAGGGCCCATCACCTCCATTGTGTAACTATTTCGCAGGTGGTCACCCAAAAGTACTTTCTGCTGCAATGAGAGATCACGGAGCTCTGTTTCTACAAGTTTCTCGTCAATCTCAAATGGGATAACCCGGTCTGTCATAAACAAGGTGAGGGCCTCAGTCCAGTATGCATGAACCATACCTGTACCCCACTCGTCTTTCCGCTTCCTCGCATCTCGCGACTCTTTAAAGGCCACCACATACGCCGACCATGCTGGCATAGAATCAATCAGCCGCACCCATCGATCACCTCTTTGTCGCAGGTTCTCAAGCAGCGTCATGTAGTCATAGCACCAGTCCGAGTTCTCAATGTATTCTCGATGCAACTCGGGCATGAGGTCTGGAAAGAGCTCAGCCATCGCTGACTCGGGCGTGACCCAACTCTGGCTGAACAAGTCGGTGATCACTGCGAAGTCCATTCTACAATTCTCAAACTAAGGAGGCTAAAAACGAAGCACAAACAAAAGTGATAACACAAGAGAGACATACTTGAGATCACATCCTCCAAACCCAAACAAGTTAACCCTAAACTCGCACATTAATGCGCAGTACCTCAATAACATTGTAGTCCAGTTTTTGACTGTCGGATCCGACATCATGTTTTTGGAGACTAAGATGTTGAAGGGTAAGGCATTCAGTATATCCGTACGTGCGAGTTTATTGCAATGTGCCATGGCCGCCAAAATCGTTTTGATTAACCTCCACTTACGAGCTTATATTTATGATTGGTTTCCTCCACCAACGGCTGAGCCTCTTATTTGTTGCTAGGAGGTACCTCTTACAAACGCATTGCTCCTTCTCTCTCCCTGCCCCCTAGCTTGTTTTCAGAATTACATTGCAGACAATTCATCGTTCCTCTCATTCTCTTGCAAACAGCGTGGTCATGGATCAGTCTCCCCCCTCTGCCCAGCATGTTCAATCCTAGTCCATTAGCCATACCTCGTTACGAGAGGAGATCAAGTCTTCGATGCCTCCAACTTCAGAAATGCTCCGGGTTCGATTTATTGCCTCTTTTGTTGATTGAATATCTTTGAATTTACTTTACTCCCTTCGGTTTAAGTTAGGTGTTTGCATTTTCTTCAAGATTCTGTACCTCACTTACCCTTCTTCTTCCACTGGATGCAGGACGGGTTACCATGGCATAATTGGGAGCTGAGGGAGTTCGTTTCGAGAGTGACCGACAAGTTCAAAGATCGACGGCCTGGTAAGGAGGTGGACATGTTCTCTGACGTCCAACAGCTTCGTCAAGTGATCCGATCTAATCGAGGCCAGATAGACTGGACCGAGGACGACGTTCGCACACTCAGGCGTGTTGAGAGTGCTTCCGGGATATCATGTCTAGAACCCGAGTTGTTTCATTACTACATTCCAAGACTCAGATCAACATGGACTTCTACGGACAACGTTGTTGATTTTGGCAATGGAGCTCCCGGACCATCGGCTTTCTTAGAGGAAGATTTTGATTGGGTACAGGATAATGAGTAGCCTAAGCCTTCCAATTCCGAGAACAGTGACAGCCCCCCCCGGTGATTCTAAGAATCATTTTTAGTATGTACAATTTTTTTTCAATATATATATTTTGCGGATTCTCGAATCTTGGTGTCTAAATTTCATTTTTCAACTTCATTCGCTCATGGGTTTATAGGAACCCCGGCGGTAATTTTTTCCACGGTCATAGGGTCCCCGGTGCGTTTTTTGTCTGCTCACTTTTGACCCCCGGTGCGTTTTTTGGCTGCTCACCGCTCACTGCTCACTGCTCGCCGCTGCCACACCAGAATGCCCGGCGCCAAGCATGTTGGCTGCATTGTCCGTGCAAATCTGGACAACATTCTGAGGGCCAATTTCTCGAATATATTTCTTCATCTCCCCGGCAATATATCCCATTGACTTCTTCTCGCGAGTCGTATCAACAGACCCAAGAAATACATCGCCTGCCGGACATACTAGCATGACATTCATCAACGGTCGGCGATTCACATTATCCCAGCCATCGGAGCATACGGTAGCCCCGTATAACTCGGTCGAGGTTTTCGTACGTTCATCAATCTTTGCCTTGATTAACTTCTTTTTTTCCTTGATGTGCGTTGTTTGCATCGCGTCATAGGAAGGAGGACCGTAGTTAAATCCGGCAGCCGCGGTTGTGCTCACCGCCTTAATAAATGCTGGGTGCTTGGCCACGTTGAATGCGACGTTGGCTTCGTAAAAGAAGGATGACCACAACATGTCCAGCTCCTTCCGCTTGGCGATCTGGAGTGCTTCACTCATGTCCTGTTGCCGCAAGCTCCTAGTGGTATTCGAAGCGGCCCTACTAGGTGCAACACTGGAGACATTTCGGTCCTCTTCGGTATCATTATACGAGGGTTCGGATCCACCGTACAGAGTGCCGTGTGTGGAAGCACTGGATGTTCCACGTTGAACTGACGCGGTGAACGTTGGCCTGATACCATCCACCTCCTCCTGTGTCAAAGGGCCGGGAATCTTTCCAGCGCAAAACTGAAACTTCCTCTTCACTACGGTAGGTGCCTTTTGGCAAACCCTCGAGAGATTGGACTGGTCCCAACCATAATGCTGAAAGCACCTATGCCTCACGTACGAAAACTTGGTCCTGCAATACACACATTGGGCTACCTTTTGTGACAGTGACCCTTCCTGGAGCTTGACCGAAAACCATGGTGCCCACTCTCTCGTACCGAGTCTTGGAATGGCTCTAGCCGGAGCAACCACTTCAACCGGTTCAACCGCTTCATCCGGATCCATAGTGAATGATTAGGGAAGTATCGGGACTAATAGGACCAGTAGTACCAAAAGATTATTATCTGAATAACTTAGTGTGTCTGAAAAGTGCTTGACACATTGATTTATGGAGAGAAGAATTTTTACATTCCCCCCACCGAAACCAAGTGTCTCTCCAAGCTAACAGTTTCAAGCAAGGAGCCGTCAAGGAGACCCAGGACATGAAGCACGCAAGGAGGTAAGGTGGATGTCAAATCAAGGGGGCAGTTTATATACTGCCGCCCTCGACCGGGCGAGTACTGTCCGGACGGGCGCGACCGAACGGGCGCGCGCGCACCAGAAGATCGGGCGCGCTCCGACACGAACGGGCGGGCGCAGGTGGGTGCGCGCGATTGAAGGCCGCGTGGCGGATAGCGCGCGCGGTGGAAGACGGGCGGGGGCGGGCGCATGCGGGCGCGAGCGCTGGATCGCGAAGCGGGCGGGCGCGGGCGGAGAGCGGCGGGCGAATGCCGGCGCGGGCGCGCACGGGCGGAGAGCGGCGGGCGAATGCAGGCGCGGGCGCGCACGGGCGGTCGGGTGCGGGCGCGATCAAACGGCCGAGATCGATTTGGCCACCTCAATTCAACGAGAAGAAGTAACAACGAGAGGGAAAAATGAATAAAATTTAAATAAATCAAAGTGTGTAAACTACATACACGTGCACATCTACATAAAAAGGAATCCTATTTAAGTGAAAAGATTGAGAAACATGGGAGTGCGGGAGGACTACCCACCCCATTCACACATGTCTAAGAACTGGAGCAGGTTGTCATCTCGCCCTTTCATGTTTCTGCCCACCCACTGGAAGGTAAGTCGTTTTAAGCTAACCTCAGGGAGTGTTAACTTAAAATATGGGATAAATTTTACTAGTTACTGCACTAATCCAGTTGAAACCCCGAGCGCGCGCGCAGGCGGCGTGGGGCGCGAGCAGGCGTGCGCGAACGGGTGGGCGCGAGCAGGGCGAGCGCAGGTCGGGGAGGTCGCGCGCGCGCGGACGGGTTGGCGCGAGCAGGGCGAGCGCATGTCGGGGACGTCGCGTGCGCGCGTCGAACAAGCAGGCGCGCGCGCGTACTTGCGGGCGCGGTCGCGAGTGTGCGCGCGCGCGCGTGGGCGGGTTCAGTGGGTCGACTGCGGACACCACCGCGCGGGCGCCTGCGGGCGCGTTCGGACGCGCGCGATCCAACAGGGCGCGCGCAATGAAGTTTAAAAGTCGTAAGTTCAAAAAAAAAATAAATAAATAAAGCTTAAGGGAGAGAATGGACTACACTGAAATACCATACATTAGTATGGGAGATTGGAGTACCCAAAAGAAAAAAAAAGAAAAAAAAAAGTAAACGAATAGGCATTCAAATTTATAAAATGAAGAAAAAAATAAAAATAAAAAAGTAAATAGCATAGGAGTATTGAATAAAAATAAGGCGGGAGGATGGGGGAGATGTGGAATTATAAAAATGAACAAACGAAATGAGAGAAGGAATTAAATAGAAGCATAGTGTTCAACGAAGAGGGAAAAAAAAAAAAAAAAGGAATTAAAGAGCGTAGGAGTATTGAATAAAAATAAGGCGGGAAGATAGACTAGAGGTGGAATTATAAAAATGAACAAACAAAATGAGAGAAGGAATTAAATAAAAGCGTAGTGTTCAACGAAGGGGAAAAAAAAATATAAAACAAATTACAGAGCGTAGAAGTATTGAATAAAAATAAGGCAGGAAGATGGGGGAGAGGTGGAATTATAAAATTGAACAAACGAAATGAGAGAAGGAATTAAATAAAAGCGTAGTGTTCAACGAAGGGGGAAAAAAATATAAAACAAATTACAGAGCGTAGAAGTATTGAATAAAAATAAGGCGGGAAGATGGGGGAGAGGTGGAATTATAAAATTGAACAAACGAAATGAGAGAAGGAATTAAATAAAAGCGTAGTGTTCAACGAAGGGGGAAAAAATAAAAAAGGAATTAAAGAGCGTAGGAGTATTGAATAAAAATAAGGCGGGAGGATAGACTAGAGGTGGAATTATAAAAATGAACAAACAAAATGAGAGAAGGAATTAAATGAAAGCGTAGTGTTCAAAGAAGGGAACAAAAAAATATAAAACAAATTACAGAGCGTAGAAGTATTGAATAAAAATAAGGCGGGAAGATGGGGGAGAGGTGGAATTATAAAATTGAACAAACGAAATGAGAGAAGGAATTAAATAAAAGCGTAGTGTTCAACGAAGGGGGAAAAAAAAAAAAGGAATTAAAGAGCGTAGGAGTATTGAATAAAAATAAGGCGGGAGGATAGACTAGAGGTGGAATTATAAAAATGAACAAACAAAATGAGAGAAGGAATTAAATGAAAGCGTAGTGTTCAAAGAAGGGAACAAAAAAATATAAAACAAATTACAGAGCGTAGAAGTATTGAATAAAAATAAGGCGGGAAGATGGGGGAGAGGTGGAATTATAAAATTGAACAAACGAAATGAGAGAAGGAATTAAATGAAAGCGTAGTGTTCAACGAAGGGGAAAAAAAAAAAAAAAATGAATTAAAGAGCGTAGGAGTATTGAATAAAAATAAGGCGGGAGGATAGACTAGAGGTGGAATTATAAAAATGAACAAACAAAATGAGAGAAGGAATTAAATGAAAGCGTAGTGTTCAACGAAGGGGAAAAAAAAATATAAAACAAATTACAGAGTGTAGAAGTAAGGGGTAAAAATAAGGCAGGAAGATGTGGGAGAGGGAGAAGGAATTAAATAAAAGCGTAGTGTTCAACGAAGGGGGAAAAAAAAAAACAGTGGGAAAAAAAAAAATAGTGGATATATATCAGCTAAACTCAGGCGCTTAGAGGATCTTCATGTGACTCTGGGTCGACATGAAGATTTACTACCTTCAGTACATTATAAAAATGAACAGACAAAATGAGATTAGGAGTTAAATAAAAACGTAGTGTTCAAAGAGGGGGAAAAAAAACAATTAAAAATTTAGAGAGTGTGGGATTATTTAATAAAAACAAGGGGATACGATGGGAGAGTGGTGGAATCATAAAATTTATTTGAGTGATGTTGTTGGAGTGCTTGGGCGCGTGCAAAACGGGCGCCCGCATTGATGGGCGCGAGCGCGTACGGGCGCGTGCAAATGGAACGAGGGACTGAATGGGGAGAAATTACTTCCATGACATGGTTGCAGTGCGCGCGCGGGAGTATTGACGGGCGCGCGCAATCGGGCGCGCGCGAAATTGGGCGCGAACGAAATGCGGGGGACATTGTGGGAGAGGAAGAGATTCAGAATCACGCGACCGCGCGCGCGCGGTTGGTTTGACGGGCGCAATCAGAACGTGCGCGCGCGTACGGGCGCGTGCAAATGGAAAAGAGAGTTTGGGGAGAAAAATTAGTCCCCCACCCAGGTTGCAGTGCTCGCGCGCGTGCAATGTCGGGCACGCGCGAAATCGGGCGGGCGCATGCGGAATCGGGCGCGAGCGAAACGACGGAGACACCGTCGGGTGTTCCACATTTCAGTATCCGTTCGCGCGCTGTGGGCGCGACGGGCGCGAGCAGTTCGTGCGCGCGCGCACGGGCGGGCGTAATCCTGGTATTATTCTCGCTGGGGCAGGTTCGCGCGCGCGCGAGTACGCACACTACGGGCGCGCGCAAACGCGCGCGACCATGCGGGCGGGATCAGAGTTCAAATCCACGTAACATAAAATTCAGTCCATAAGTTAAATACACTTACAATAACTTAAGTTCTCTTAGCGTGACTTAAATCCAGCAAGAACCCCAGCCCCCGATCCCCGACTCTGGCCTATCACGAGACCCAACCCCCTGTAAATTAACTCGAACCCTGTGAATCGGAAACGGGTTTTTTGGAGGGCCCGGAGTTAGACAGTCGGTAGCCGGTGGTACACACCTCCAGGTGTGAAGGGACCCTTAGCGTGACTTAAATCCACTGTCCATATTAAACATTTTGGTGTGCAACAGAGATATTTATACACTTATTATACGATGGAAGGAGATGAGACAACGGGCGGAATGAATAACATGATTGGCAATCAAAAAAAGGGAGGCCAATGTATTATGAAGGGAGCATAAAAGCGTCTTGAGAATCACGACAATGATTTACAAAAGCAAATTATCATCCATTGTTTGAGTTTAACAAACATTAAACATGTGAATGTAATCCCAAACCTATCCATACCCCTATGCCATCTACATGTATTTATATTCCGATATCTTTTTACAAAACGTGGTCTTCACTCATGGATCTCCACGACGTCACGTGCCCGGTGCAGAGGAACTCGATCCACCCTCATTGTGTCGAGCACGAGAGGTACCTGCTGCACTACTTTCTGCCCCATCGTTGGCGATGAGTTTCCGCTTGGCAGAACGGGTTCTCTTCGCTATGCCATCTCCTCCAAGCATTGCTTCCATGAAGTTGTTGTTGCGCATCCGACGGAGCACTGTTACGACCTCCGGAGCCACTTCCGCACATAGGAAATCCACGGCTTGATTCTTGAACAATATATCCCATTCAGATTCCGCGGTTTGTACTTCCTCAGCGATCCGGAAATCCTCTGGAGTCATGTCGTGCAACTCCTTGATTTGATCCGCAACCAACTCCCCTTTGGAATTCCACTTAAATCCAAGAGGATGGCGGCCGTACTGGAATGTACGAGTTTGAATATCCCAGTGCCCATGTAGCACTTGGTAGAAGAAATTCCTCCTTCCCTCGAGTTCCTCCTCCGTCCCGCCCTTGATGAGTTCGTGGCAGATCCGTACAATCTCCGCAGGTTTCTGGTCCCACCTCCACTGATCGCTCATTTGTTTAACATAGGACTGGTGCATTCCCATAAGCCAATTCCAAATCAAGTCTTCACCCCACTTGTCCGGAAAGTCAGGAGTATTTTCCTTATTTAGCTCCCAATGCGGTGGCATCCAATTCACTAGGCCGAATTGCTCATAAAAACGCTTGTGTAAGGGGGCCTTACATACTGCACACTTCCGACGTATCAAGGCATGGGAAATCAAGCATTGTGGATGATACATGCATTGACAGGATCCCAATTGCCAGCCCCCCTCTGGCCCAAATAGATTGCAACAAACTGGACACTTGGTTCCATCCAACACATACTTCGCTGGATTGGGCCAGAGCAAGCTTGGCTTTGCATTTTTAGCGATCTTCTCATTGGATATGGCGGTCTTGTACTCCCACTCCAAGCGCGTCCAATCTATTGCTTTACCAATCATCGGTAGGCTGTCAGGGAACATTTCATCTGGATCTGCCCACGAGGTAAGTCCGAAATCTCTCTTGGAGTTAAGCTGGAGGTAACCGCGGTCAATCCTCTCGAACTCATCGCGCATCTGTCTGAAACGGTCGACGTTCATGATGCATGCAATCTTCCATTGGTAGTACTGTCTGCTCATCTCGATCAGATACTTTCTGAGCATCCCGTTGGTAGCTTGCAATTCGGAGACAGTGGGTACCAATGGCTGTTGAAATCCCAAAGAGTCCTCCGTCTCTTGAGAATCTACGAACATGATTTGCCGCTGGGGGGGGTGCATCACTTGACTTGATGACGCGAATGGAATAATTGGCTTACGGGGAACTCGGACCGGGGTATCTTCCAGGAGACCGTGCGTGGCCGATTCAATGATGGCATTAACGTCTTCCTCGTTCATTCCAGGGCTACCAGGGATTGGAGCTTGGCTTGCCTCGGGTACGTAAGTCGGAGTCTTCGCAGATCTAAGTTGCGAAATCTCTTCATTCTGCTTCCGTATAATCTCATTCATCCTATCAGCTTCCTCGTACAAGTTCTGGATAGTCTTCTCCATCTCAGAAATTATTGCATTTTTTCCTTCCAGCTCCTTCTGCAATGCATCGACTTGCGGGCCCTGGGCATCAGCGGCGGCTATTGTAGCCTCCAACTCATCTGCAAACCCAGTGTCATCATCTTCCATTACATTGCTCGGGCCCGCAATCTGTGGATTCAGTACATGAGGAGCTACATCAACATTGCTCGGGCCCGCAATCTGTGGAACTAATATAGGAGGAGCAACATCAACATTGCTCGGGCCCCCGACGATTGCTGGAGGAGCCTGATGAGGAATACCCGGTCCAGTAGGATTTGCAGGCGGTGCACGATTCCTCGTCGACAAACAGGCAGCTAGCACAGGATCTTTCTTTTTTAACCGTGTGATTCTAGCACTAGTCGCTGCTCTTGTCTGTGACTGAGGGGGACGGTCTACCGTACCATCAGAATCACTATCCTCCCCTGAGTCACTCCATTCAACAGGCGCTTGATCCTTAAGATCATCCAAGTATGCCCAGTCCACACCTGGGAATCTTAGGACCCCTGTAGGTATCGCCATCTCATGTGGACGCCGGTGGACGCTAGGAGTCAACCGTATGGTCCTCCAATCCACCTGCCTATGAAGCACTACCTCGGCATATACCATTCTACAAATAAAGAGCGGAACCTCATTCCTCTCGTTCATCGCCTGGTTGTATAGGACCTGCCACACCTCCAAACACCGCCTCCCGAACTGACGGTTCTTGCAATATTTCATGTTCGCCTTGTTTGATTGACGATTGCATTTATGACGGTGCAACGGGAATAACTTCCCAATGTGGCACCATTCAATGAATTGTTCACACGTTGCTAGAGTCCACGGTTGCGATGCAGCTTCCCACCCTCTGAATGCCAGCTTTGCTGGATTCAATAAGACGTGGACCCTCTTATGTTGGAGGTTTCCATGCCTGGGCCGTCCCGCATCCTTTTGCTTTTTCCTCTGCTCTGCCGCCGTGAGTGTTGGTTGTTGCCGTTCCATGTCTGCTCGAGGTAGATCGTTCTTCGAAGTCTTCCGAAGGTGCAAAATTAAAAGCCTACGACTACCCCAGAACCTCAATCACATTTACAAATTATAAACATTTACAAAATTCTCAAATGTAATACACAGACACCATAGAGTTCTGGAGAACAAAAACAAGGACACGTGTCAGAGTGCTGGGACCCACCTGAGTACCACGCAATCAGCTACCCGGGGGCTGTTGAAGGCAAGGTGCTCAAAGGGGGGGGAGTGCAAAATGAGGTGGGAAATCGCCCTTTTATAGTCACGGGCGCCAGGGAACGGGCGCGAACAACCTGCTACGGGCGCGAGCGGAAACCCGACGGGCGCGCGCGGGCACCGACGGCGGGGTTTCGGCCGTGTATCCGTCCGCGCCCGCGCGGATATCAACGGGCGCGAGCGGTTCAGTGGCGGGTATATGACGGGCGCGAGCGGGTTTTACCGCGCGCGAGCGGGTACCGACCCGGTCTTCGTCGGGCGCGCGCGGGCGTCGTCCGGGTACCGAAGGGGCGCGCGCGCGGACGTCAACGCGGGCGCGCGGATATTATTCGGGCGCGATCCGAACTGTACGGGCGCGACCGTCGGGCGCCAACGCTGAATGGACGGGCGCGAGCAGTGGGCCAGGACGGGCGCCACCACAACCTAGAACACTGTTAAAAATCAGAGTAACCAAAGAGGACTTGCAAATTCAGAGTTAAAAAAGAATACTTTATTTATTTTGAAAATGTATCACTTCATTGTTTTGTCGATTACAGTGCCATGCACTCTAGGTACCGGTCCTCTAGGTCTTTCAAGTGCGTCTCGAAATGGTTCGTTTGAGCACTAGAGACAATATTGGGGACACAAAGTATTGCCATCTCCTTCTTCAGTTCTTTGATGAGATCGCCAATCTCACAGTCAAGTTCTTCGACAGTCGCTTGGGTTGCCAACTGCTCTTCAGTGGTTGGAGGCAGAGGGCGTCCATTCTCTGCGTAGGCCACCAATTTGTCACGGCGAGAGATCCAATCCTCGAAGAACTCAATCAGTTGACGGAGTCGCTCCAGCTTTGACCAAATAACTGTGTCCGTTCGTTGTGCAGTGCCCGGTGGAGTGGCACCATCCGTTAAACTCATAATGGACTTGATTTGTTGGCAATTGCAGGCGTTGGAATTCATGTTGGACGGTACAGCGAATGTTGAGAAACCCACCGTAGCACTAAGCAATCAGCTACCCTTGGGCTGTTGAAGGCAAAATGCACAAAGTGAGGGGGTGCGAAATCAGTGGAGGAGGGTGGCAATTTATACTCACGGGGCCGACAGTGTGGGCGCGAGCAGGTTGGGCGCGCGCAGGCTGCTACGGGCGCGAGCACGTTACGGGCGCGAGCGACCGTGATCGGGCGAGGGTAATCGGGCGCGATCACTGTGCGCGCGCGAGACAGACGACGGGCGCGATCACAGCGAGCGCGCGACGGGCGCGGGCGACCCTGATCGGGCGAGGGTAATCGGGCGCGATCACGGTGCGCGCGCGAGACAGACGACGAGCGCGATCACAGCGAGCGCGCGACGGGCGCGGGCGACCCTGATCGGGCGAGGGTAATCGGGCGCGATCACCGCGCGCGCGCGAGACTGACGACGGGCGCGAACAGCCACAAATGACCGGCGCGAACAGGCGCAAAGACGCGCGCGGACACGACGACGGGCGCCACCCATGGTAAACAGTAGTAAACTGTGAGGACAGTAATTTTGCTCGCGGTCGGGAGCCGTCCGATAAGCGTCCGTCCGATAACCGTCCGTCACGTTCGTCACGCATGACTACACGACAATTTTTTGGCCCGTCCGTCCATTATGACAACCATGGCAGCAAGAGGCAGCTGACAATTTCGAGGTCTTCCACGGAGTCTGAATACCGTGCCCTCAGCGACGGCGTCCAGGAAGGAGTTTGGATCTCCAGACTCCTCAGCGAAATCCAGGTACTCCCAAACCGCACAATCCAAGTCCAGCATAAAACAAGCCCAATCAGTAAAGAGTTAGAACCCTCAATTAGTATCCATTGCGACAACCAGAGCGCCATCAAGTTAGCAAAAAATCCTGTCTTCCATGCCAGATCGAAACATATTGAAATACATCATCATTTCATACGTGAGCGAGTGATAGGGGGGGAAATAGAACTACAATTTATTAGCACCGCACTCCAACCGGCTGATATTCTTACCAAGCCTTTGGGACGGATTAAATTCGAACAGCATAGACACAATCTCTCCCTCTTCTCTCTATCTCTCCTGAAAGCAGGACTATCAAAACCCTAACCTGCTAAATACTCCTGCACCTCTCCCAGTGTACCAAAAGAACGGAATTCCGCTCCTCGGTACCTATGAACCTGCTCCCTACAGCTCTCCCAACTTGTGAAAACCCCGGTCAATCTCCCCTTGCGTACAGCATACAATTTACTAGAAACCCTAGAAATATCTGAACCCAACGACATTCTATGATCATCAATCTCCTTTGTCGCTCTGGCTCCCTTCGCAACTGTAGAACATTCTGCATTGACAACCCACAAGTTAGAAAACCCAGTTCAACAAGAACCCAATTAACAAAACGCAACAAGTACAAGAATCAACTCGTACTTGTTTCGAAGACTCCCTCGAATCGCCCAACTTCGGCGCCACCGACTGGTTCTTCCCCAACATCACCGTGTAATGTCATCTCACCCAGTCTCCTCGGCAACCGCGCATCAATCCACGCGAAGATTCCTCCAAACAAGCAACACATCAAGCCTGCTATGGACCACATCAACACCACGACATAATCGATCCAGGTGCGCGCGGCCTTCCGACCAAGCATCTTCTCCACCATTATACTCGACATCAAGATACCCACGAAGAGAGACAATCTTCACCCCCACACTGCGTGTTCGGTCTGAGGGGGGGTGTTCACAGACAGAAATAGAAGTAGATTAGGTTTACTATCTTTAGAACCCTAAAGCAGGCGCCGCCTCTGGCTCACTTGTATAAACACTCCTGCTTCTAATTCATCGCTCTCTTCTTTGAGCTACACTTCTTGATATCAATAGCACATTCATATTTCCTTTCAGTGCAAGAATCAACATTGTCATCTGCACAATTATATGTAATTTTACACAAGAGTTGAGAACATTTCCGGTTCTACAAGACACTCTATTATCCCGCACAAGATCGACAAATGTGTTGTCTCAAAATATGCAACCTTTTACTACCTGAAGGGTTTTTTATTAGTCATTTGGAATTCTTTAATTATTTGTTATATACTTCTAAATAGAATCAACATTATATGTGTTTATTTATATCTTCAAAATAATGAAAACCTTAAAACAAATTATTCAAAACCTTAAAACTTAAAATTTCATTTTTTTTAATAAAATTAAAAATTTGGATTCATAGTCAATACAAAATAACTTTGGTACATCATGATAGTTTCATGTATTTATGATTTCATAAACTGTACATTTTAATTTTTATTTATGTTTAATTTGATAAGAAAATATTTTAAAGTAAAAACATATAAAAATCAAACTTAAAATAATGCTATTATAATGTTATTTATTTGGAAGTTATTAATACTTTATTGTTGCAAAAATGCCTTTGTAGACTGAATGTATATTTATTTTTTATTGTACAGGATTTTAATTACTTATAGAAATAATTTTGTATTTACAAAAATAGAATCTTCATACTCACTTTCCAAAAAATTATATCGTATATAGAGGTATAAAATAATAATTAAACCTATATCATTAATTATGTTAACATAAAATAAAAAATTGTTAATGCCAATGGTGAGAATGTTGCAAGAAATTAATTGTAGCCTTTTGTTTTTTTTATTTTTTGAAAATTGTTGAAATCGAGTTTAAGATGAAACTTCAAAGTTTTCTTTTGTTTGAAATTTTTGCAAGGGCCCAAAAAACATGGTTTTTTAAAATTATTTTCTTGTCTTATCAAAATGGAACAAATCAAAGCTTCTTAAATTCATGACAACTTATACAAATTGATTCTATCTTTAGATATTTTTTAAAAATGTTATTTGATTATATTTTAGCCATGCCTATGCTACCCTGATTTGGGCTGAAATCTTATTTAAGGACTTACAAATATTTACCTTCACTAAAAATTCTAGAAAATAAAATAAAACATTAATAAGAACCTGCCCAAATTCACAAGAGACCCGTTTTCAGTCTGTTAGTAGTCCTTCAGGGATTAAGAAATCCAACTAAGAAATCTAACATCAAGAAAGAACATCCTTTCACAAATAAAATCATGTATAATTTATTTCAAGAAATATTACAGTACGGTATCCTTCAAATACCAACGCACAAGCGCAGCATCATAACTGGCCATAGACATAGAAATCTACTATAAAAATTTACAACTATACAAATGATGAACCTAAATTTCAGGTTCAACAATAAATAGTCAATCTTCAAATCAACTATGGAACTTCCTCTTAAACCTTAATCTGCCTAACCTCTAGGCAAAGATAAATCCAATAATAAACCATTGTATCAATGCACCAGTCTAGTGCTTGCATCCAAAAATCAATACCATATCCTTGAATCATATGTGAGATGAATCACTCGCTGGAAAATAAATGAAATGGGATATGCCATAAAGAAATTCACACCAGCTATGAATAGTTGAAAGAGGAAAAGAGGTGCTGTACAATGTTGTTTTTCGGTGAAGGAAGATGAAGGAGTTGCAAACTGTGTTGCAAAGTTGATGAGATGGAGTTGTTGTGTTGTCATTTGGGATGTGCTTAGGCACTGAATCCGGAAGTGACTGGGCTCCAGAGTCCGAGTCCAGCACTGGGACTGTATTTGCAGGCCTCGGATGCTGCAACTGACATCTTCGAAGGATCAACTCGGGCGTTGCAGATGTTTGCAAATGCTCGCATATGCTTCATGCCATACTGGGTCAGTGGGCCACAGCTTGCTTCAAAGTTGCGCACCTGCACGTTGCAGTTCATGGTTTAGAGGTTCGGTCATGGAAAATCTAGCAGGTTGTTGGAGGAGGTTAGTGAGAGATGATTAGCTTCAGTTTGGATTACTAGGTAGTGGAAGATCAACAAACTAGTAGCAAGTGGAATTTCTTTGATGGAGGGTCTCTGGTTTAAGTGAAATCAGTTTAGTCAGTGAAACTAAGATTTGATAGATTAAAGCAGTAGAAGTGATAAAAGAATTCTGTTCATCATCCTTACCATGGTCTTCAGGCATGCCCAGTCGTCCACAACCACCGTCCCGGGTGGGCGGACTGCATTGAGCTTCTCGATGCTGTTCTCTCCAGCAAACAA
This sequence comes from Ceratodon purpureus, assembly GCA_014871385.1. NCBI lineage: Eukaryota > Viridiplantae > Streptophyta > Bryopsida > Pseudoditrichales > Ditrichaceae > Ceratodon > Ceratodon purpureus. Next base: position 7,548,938 of record CM026423.1, read on the forward strand.
AATTTCTCCAATGAGCTTCACACTGTCATCCAAGTGCCTGCGATGGAGAATTGTCTTTGCCAGTTCTGTTGCTGCGGTTGCTTCCCTCAACGAACCCTTCTCGGAATTTTGAAACTGCGGCACATGCCAGTAAGATTTTTAGTTTCCTGGTAAAATTTGAAACAACAATTGATAGCATATGATATTGGCAAAAACTACTTAGATCGGTCAACATAGATACAGAGGATATTATGTGACCATCCAAAATGGAAAAGAATTGCTCCAAATTGCAGGAAGAAACAAAGAGAAACTTCATTTTTTCTACAACATAATACGTGCACAGCCTGTGAGGAACTATAAAAGGATAGAACTAGGAACCACTTGAGTATGTGACACATGACATTACCTTGTGTCTAAGGTGGAGGAGGTCGGCCTCCCTCTGTGGAACATGCGTCAGGATTTCAGAGTTGGACGACAGGAACTCCGGAAGCTCAGGCTTGGTGACGTTCTCGTTTGCGGGGTCAAAGCCAAGGTAGCGCTCTAGCTCTTCTACATCAATCTTGATGTCACCATACTGCATCACATGGGAGCCAGTCCTGTATGTGTTGTGGTTTGAGGTTCTCGACTTGACCTGCAAGCAAATCAAAGACACTTAATATCAAGACCAAATTCCATGGAAGAAAGCCATTAAAATCACCTTAAATAAATGTTCATGAGGTGAATCTCTTATTCCCTAATGCGTTTCTGTTTGCATGCGAGAATGACTTACAATAACATACTGGTCCTCAAGTGTTTCCCTCTTTAGATTCTCGTTCTCACTGAAACAGAACAACATGCACACATATCAGTGTTTAGTCCTTCAATTTCAAGAATTAATTTGTAATTAAACCCTCAGATATAATCAGATATATTTACCATGCAGTGTCTGAGCGGAAGAAGTAATTTGGAGAATAACAACCAACAACCTACCATATGAAACTAGTGAAGCATGTAATTACACTTAGTCATGATTGAATTACTTACGTGTCTTCCATCCAGGCAACACTGTAAAGATCACCCAAGCAAGTCTCGTATTCAGGAGGTGGTGGTGGATACATGCCAGGGCAGTAGGTTCCCCAGCTGCTCTCCTCTGCATTAGAGGCAGTGGTGACGTAGATGTTTAGGCCTTCTGGCAGTAGGCCTTCAAAGATACTACCACTCTCACAAGCCTCAAGGTATATCACCTGCACAAGATTAAAATATTTCATGTTAGTTGTAGGTCCTATCATGCTGCTAGAATATGAGAATGGAAATCATGCATCTTGTACGAATCAGAAGAACGAGTGAATCAGCGCAGGAAGAATTTATTACCAATTCTTTGTAGGTCCCGGCTGCAGCCTTCTTTTTCAAAGTGTCGATGAGGTCATCTGCATACAAATTGGGCGAGGTTGGCATACCTGTGGACAAAAATGATGACAAAAACATTAGTTACTAAACCTGAACACCATCTTTCGATTTGAGTCAATATTCTAGAAAAATTCGGGGTAGGTGTAAGCAGATGACAATATCTGAATGAATATTTCAAGGATATCTCAGGAATTGACTCAAAATAGGACAGTGAAAATTTAACAATCAACAGCCTCCACAAAATTACTTACCAAGCACACCAGGGCCACCGTGGTCGGTGTAGTAGATGAAGATGTGATCATTAGGACCACTGTCAACCACCTTTCCACTGCCTCCTTTGATAGCATCCTTGTCACCCAGGATTGCGGCATAGAAGTTGCTCACGGTGACATCCTCTCCTGTGTAATCCTAAAAAGCCAAAACCATCGTAGAAAATCAGTTCTCTCGGCATATCAGGTGCATAGAACTCGTCAACTACAGAATCCATATATATATCTGACAAAAACAAGGACTGGTGTGCAGATGTGGGAATTACAAGCACAGGAAACCAGAACAACAATAAGGTAATGAAGACCAATCTTGCTCCAGATCACTAGATCTGATTCAAGTAATTATTGTAGAATGAGTTAAACTAAGAACTGAAAATTGTTGGCAAATAAAAGAGTGCAAACCTTAGGGACGCCTTCGTAAACATCAGGCCCATCAGGTTTGTTGATGATTTTCCCTGGATATGGGTTCTCGGAGTTGTGTGCAATATCATCATACATGAACACGATAATGTTCTCATCCTTCAAGCCTCCACGTTTCAGGATTTGGTACGCATGGCATACATCAGCCTTCACACAGAAGCAACAAAACAGATTAGAATTCAGCTCACGATCCAAAGAGAAATGCCCAAAAAACAGAGTGACAACTGCAATCAAGCTGAGCCGCCGAGCTAATTTCAATGACTTAAAAACATGATCAGCCACAGGCATAATCTTACAAACATCGATGGCTATGCCAGTACCTGATGTCGGTAATTCCAGTACCCGGCGGATCCAGCAATAAGGATAGCCCACCGAGTGCCCTGCTCGCCCTGATCCTCCTCCTCCTTCGTGGGCATCACAATCTTGCCGTCCCATGAGGGCGCCCGACCAAACGCACTCACTGCGCATAATGCGAGTGAGAGGGCCAGCAAGAGACCCCTTCCTGACGCCATGCCAGCTGAAAATTGCAATTCCTCAGTTCCTGCTTGATCAAAGACAGCAAATCAGGTCACAATTTGTGTTCGTGTAAAACGTGAAAGGGGTAGCCAAAAAAACCAAGTAACTGTATGATGGGCAACTGCCAGTGAATTCTGAGGATCCAGAAGTAAGGTAAATATATGAACGTGGAGACCGAAGCCTCCATGAGTGAAATTAAAAGCCAAACGAAAACTCTGCAAGAGATACTGCACATGCCATTTTTCATGGCCATGCACATGGTCGAAAAGTAAGTGTCAACAGACGCAGCCAGCTATTTTAGCTCACACGCTCAGCATTGAAGAATCACCTCACCTCCTGTCTGAAAAAATGTCCCTACGAAAACAAATCCTCAGAGAAGGACTCGCTCTTCGCAAAGCACAAAAGATCAGACAGAAGTAACCAACTACTAAGTTACTCCCACTCCAAAAACATGCAAGTGAGCTCTTCCTACACGCCAGTCAGGCCAGTCCAACCATATTCCAACGATCTCTGACCAAACATCACCCTCTCATTAAAACACCATGCCCGAAAAGCTGCAAACAACCTGAACTCCAAAAAACCAACGCAATTCTCTCCCAAACAAACCATTTTCTAAAATCTCACACGCCCGAATTAAAACCAGCCACCCCAGAAACGAGAATCACTCCAAAACAGAGCAGAATCCGAGCATTTCTCCACCAAAATTCCTCGAAACAGAGTAAAGATTCACAAATCAGAAACACGATCAGCAACAACAAACAGACTAAAGATCCACGAATTCCACTACAAAACCACACAATCCCACACAAAAATCCTCACTCTGATCACAAAAAAAACCTCACTACCAACAACCAGCCACCAAAAAAATGCCTTCATAACAAGCATTAAAAGCTCACCGCCACCTCAACTCACCAAAACCACCACCTTTCACTCCCAAAAAAAAATTAAAAATCCGAAATCCACAAAACAAAAAACCACCACAAAATCAACATCACCACCTCCACAACAACAACAACACAACGAACTCAACATCACAACCAGAGCCTCTCCAAAAACACCAGATCATGAAAATCCACACTTACTAGATCCAGAAGAGAAGACCAGTTTCGGCACGAGAATTCACGAGAGGAGGATCGAAAGGTTTGGATTTGGCGACCTGGGAGGGTTGAGAGGGACGTGAGGGGGGAGATGCGCACCTGCGATGCGATGGCGGAGGGATCTGCAGAGCCCGGCGGAGGAGGTGCAACAAGGCTGCCTGGGTTCGGGGCAGAGCGGGGCCTTATCAGGCGACCAAGCTTTCCAGGGCGAGGGGAATTTCTTTCTAGAGGATTTCTTTTGCGGAGGCGTTTCTTTCCTGATTCTGGCGTTCTGGGGGGGCTTTTCTGTTCGTTGGGTGGATGAGTTCCGTAGGTGTTGGAGTTTTTCGTTGGAGGGAATTTCTCGTTGAGGGGATTGCGGGCAGCTCTGGAGATTGGGCGGCTTGGATGAGACGATGAGATTCTGTGTTTGTTTGTGTATGGTAGACGGTAGTGTGTTGTTGGGTTTTTGTGGGGTTGATTATCCTGGTTTGTTTTTGGGATGGAGTGATTACCGTAGAACTATAGCAGGTTTGCCTGAAAACAATTCTAGACATTAAAAAATTATGGAGACAAGAAAATGATAATAGAATATATTATTTTTTGTGATATTCTATTATTTCTAAGTCATTTAAGGTCATCTTAAGTGATATTTTGTTGACAAAATTTGAGAAACTCAATTTTTGATACGTGAATCTTATTTTTCAATAAAAAATATTTTTTTGCTTGCTACGTGGTGAACTTGCTACGGTGTTACAATATTTTCCTTGATGTTCATTACCATTATAGATACATGGATGTCGCCTCAAGAACCCTTTATCTAGTGGATACTGGGCTTTAGACATTACGAACAAACACTCTATTCACGCCAACTTTTGGTCCGGCGTTTCTATCTATTTACACAAATCTCATTATTGTCCGCTCATTTATTTCAGGTTTTATAGGATTATATTTTTTATTTTTTATTTTTTATTTTGTTTAAATTGATGTTATGGCCCTAAATTATCTTATGAAGCCCCCCTAAAATCAAGTAGGGCCCTACTCCAATATAAAAATACGGGCAGATTTTGCCCATACCCTCTTGAGCCCTATTGAGTATGTGACTCCAAGCCACACTCGATGCGGGTATGCAGAGAAATTCCACGTATGTGGGTATTTGGGAGTGATATTTATGTCCAAAAAAATCCTGAAGCTAGAGCTGGGAACCAAGAGACAAAGAGTTTCTGATCAAACAAAGGCGTAGCTTGCAAGTCACATGACACCTCTCATATGACAATGAAATGAAGGAAGTCTTTGTTGTTGTCACCATGCCAGTGGGTTGTTTTGTATCATTGTCTTGTAAGGTCTGCCTTACAGGTAGGAAAAATGGAGGGGTGATAATCTTGAAATTTATAATTCTAAATGAGCCTAGATAACGTGTGATTTATATATATAATTCATTTGTTTTTTTAAATTTTTATTTATTTTTTCAATTTGGGCACAAAATATAGTGTAATTTTGGGTTTGGAATAATTAGCCTTCTTTAAACCGGTACTCCCCACTCACTCCCGAGGTTACCTCCCCCTTTCTAACTTCGGAGTGAAAATATCCTGAACTACTGCTTTGATTGCTTGAGAGCTCCGAGAGAGGTGGAGAGGCCTCACAGGAATAGGGTTTCAAATGGTGAGAGTCTGTCCCCATCTTATATACCCGGACACTTGGTTTAATATGATAGTTTTGGCAGTTACAGCTTCCATGCCAAACCTTAGAAAGGAAATAGAGCTTCTCATTGGCAGGCATGCAACTTACCCAATTGGGCACCTCAGGTCCAAAAATTAAATTGATTGAACAACTGCATGATGTTGCTAACAGGGTGCCAACAAACAATGAAATGTACAATGATTTGTTTGAGTCAATTGGGCCAATTGTGGTACTCCAACACAGAAGAGTCTAAACCTACACTTTACAGTATAAAGTATCCAGCTGAAACTCTGAATTCTTTTGATGAAATGGAATGTTGCTTTAGCTGAACCTGGGTGCAGGTGATGAGATGCAATTTCTGCAGGACATTAGAAGAGAATGCAGAATCAGTTAAACCTTGTTAAACCTGTGTAAAAGCAGAACCTCTAAATTCCAATCAGAGGTTCTAATTTTTGATTTAATTAGAGAATGCTGAATCTGAAACTTGTGCTAAACACTCTAATTTCTTCATTTTCAAATGGAAAAAAAAATGTGAAACCTGCAAATTCATATTAACACTACAATCATCCCTTCATGTAGATCAACTATTGGGTTTGCAATGCATCTTCCTCATAACTGAGATGCATAACTTACCACTGTTGCTTTTGAGCTCCTCCAATGCAGTGTAAAAGATAGTTTGGGCAGGGAGGTGTACTATTTTGTACTAGTGTAGTGCACCAGACAATGGAGGCAACGTGTCACCCTTGTACTGAAAATCATGCAAAGTCAGTGGCCTTTCTTGGGGATCATTTGAGTAACAAGAATATCTGTTTACTGCTTCACATAAATTATGGAAGAGGTACCTATTTCGGCTAGAATTAGGTGATTCTCATACTGGAAAACAAAACATAGTTATGAATATGATTGGTATTGGTGGTAGTTGAAACTTGAAAGTAGAGTTCAACTCAAGGAATTGTATAATTTTGGAGTTGATATGAAGGAGTTATAAATTGGTAAAGTTTGTGATGAAAGTGACAAATTGTGGATAGATGGATAGAAGGGAAATCTAAAATAGACCACCTAATATCATCCATCTTAATGTGTAAATTTATTGAAGAAATATCTCACACACCTCCTATAAGAATCATTGGTATTGCAACCTTCATCTATTTTTTAATATTTTTAATAATTTATTATTTTTTTGTAAATATTCAAGTATTTTATTATGGATATTGGGCCTTTAGACCTCACCCTATGTCCACCCGAAGGCTTCACTTTGAATAATCTAATGTTGTTTTAAATCCAAAATCCTTCGACTCTCCCACTGAATCAGGCTCGAAGTTTGACAGATGGACTCACAAGTTTTGCCGAGGGCAAAATGGAGTTAGTTTCCCAAGAGGAAGGAAAAGAAGAAATATCACCAGCAGACGATGCAGCCGGAGCCCAACTTGAAGATGAGATTGTAAATCCAGTATATTCATGTGGTGCTAACTTGAAGCAAAGGGTTTCCTTCTCACATAAGTCAAGCAATGAGCATCGATATTATACCATGTCCTTTTGACCAAAGCACATTGTGTTGCCCAATGAATGGATTACCCCCTCTCTGTGTACGCTTTCAGCCATCCATTGGGTGGCATCGTTACATCTATAACTAAAAGTTTAAAACAACCCATATGTAGTGTTAAATTTATGCCAATTCAAGTACTCATCACGCTTCTTTTTATGGTTGGCATGCATGAACCGACGGCTCTGAAGTCTTTGAGGGTAACTTATGCGCCGCACTGGCCCACAATAGAGGATCTGTTTGCCTTCAAGCAAATCCTTTTTTCTTTCCAAGCCTGATCCTTCTTTTGTCTCCACCACAGACAGACTTTCTTTCACTGAAGATTCCTTTCTGATGACAAAGAAGAGGGAGCTTTTGGATTTGCCTAAGGTATGTCTAATTTATTCATTTAGTTGAATACCAGAACACCATAGTAGATTCAGGAAATTTTTATTTTTGTTTTTATTTATTTTTGAAAAAATTAAGTTCTCCTCTCAAAAAACTACATTTCTCAATTTTAATTTCTTTAGCAAAAAATCAATGAGAATGTCCTTAAATGGTTTAAAAATAATTAAAAATTTGCAAAAACCAATTCATTCTATTTTTGTTTTCTTGTCTTCATAATTTTTTAATTTATATGTTTTTTTTAAAGAAATTATTTTTGGACAAACCTGCTATGATATTACGGTAGTTTTCTTAGGATGATGGAGAAGGTTCATGGGTAGGACTGAAACATGACCAGGTACACTTGCATCAGATGAAGTGAAAAAACTGGTGAAGAAAACGGAAAGAGAAGTGATGTATGCTTTGGCTATGAAAATTGGTAGACTGAGCGGTTTCATTTGGAGGTTGCTGATGTTCCCCAAACACTCAATCTCAACCACCCCACTATCATACATGACTGCAGTGTGGGAATGTAGGCTGGGAATCCACTGCAGTGTAGGATCTGTACTGTGCAGTCAAAAGCTATTGTACATTGTTTTTGCAACGAGTAATAAAATTCCTCGTTTGTGTCAAGGAAAAAGAAAAAGAAAAAAAGATGCTATTGTACATGCAGAGCAGAAGCTTTGTTTTGGAATTCTCATTAATTCTTTCTTGCAATGAAGTTTTTCATTTGCTCCCAAAAAATTTAAATTTGAAAAAAAAATAAAAAATTCTCATTAAGGTAAAGGGTTCTAAAACCGCACAAATCTGAGATTTGGCAAGTATATTGTGGAGTGGTGAAGGGTATATTTTTAGCAAAATTTATGGGAGGCTGGTGATGATGGAATCATAATTTTTGAATTTTTTTTTGAATTGGTTATGAAATTTTGAATGTAAAACCATAGGGGTTTTCACCCTATTATCTAGCTCTGGTGTACATTATGTTTTGGAGTTGGAAGCTAGAATCTAGCTTTCAGGTGATTGCCCCTAGCGTGCAGTTTTTGAATCTGTGCGGTTTTTAGAGCCTCTACCTTAGTATCGTTGTACCATAGCAAGTTACTTTTATTTTTATTGGTTATAATTGTTAGAGAACTATACTATTGAGATGATTTACTCTGTTTTACTTTAAAGTAAAAGTAAAATCATAAATAATTATAAACGACCTATATATATGTATATATGATATTTTGTTATTATATATTTGTACTTTTTATATTATTGAAGGTCTCAAGTTATCTCAAGATTTTATTTATTTTTGCTAATTAATATTTTTTCTGACAAATTTTTAATTATTATTTTGATATTCAAAACATTCAAAGACAAAATTTGTTGATTAAATTTGTTCTTGGTGTCAGCTGCATTTGGTCTATTCAAATATGGATTCCTTTTCAGATAATACATTTTTCGAAGACTTGAAAGATCTGTGTGATGACGCATACAATGAAGACATAGACAAAGATACAAAACAAACCACTTCATTTACCAAGAATGACAATTTAACCCTTAAACGTCCAAGGTGACCCGAGGGGTCATTTCTCTACAGAATCTTCTCAAAAAAATCTTCTGTACTCAACTTTTCACTATTATTTTGATATCAAACTGGTCACATCCTTTAGATGCATTCAAAAAGTGAAATTTTACAATTCAAATCACAATTTGTAAGAGTGATTTTGTACTTTGAAAGGATTGTGGTGGGTAGGTTGGGGTTGTACATAACCTTGTAGGAGGTTGCAAACTCATCATTGATTGGTTCATTCATGATGCCCAAGTCCAAAAGATGCTCTGATCCATTTTTGGGCTGCCCATGGGGGAGTGCCTAGACGTTTAAGGGTTAAGCAGTTGGACCAAAGTGCTAGAGAGCCAATTGCTAAACAAAGTGCTGGTAAATGCCTCAAACAGTCCTTCTAACAATATGTTTAAAGACAAGCTAACTGATGAATATATTATTGATTGTATGACTCTGTTGAATGACATTGAGAACAACATACAAACCGGGCATGGAATCTTATGCAATATGTATCACGAAAGATTTCCAGAACTGGAAAAATTAGTGACACATCCAATCGATTATGCCCGCATGGTGAAACACATAGGAAAAGAAACTGATCTTACTTTTGTGAACTTCAATGGTATTCTACCTAGTGCTGTTAGCATGGCTGTGCATCTTTCTGATTGGAGAGTATCCGAATGTCAAGAGCCATTATCAGAAGAAAACCAAAAGAAAATCATGGAGGCTTGTTTGTGCGTACTTGCCCTTGATGAAACAAAGAGTAAAATTTTGGAGATTATGGAGAGCAAGATGGCATGCATTGTACCAAATTTGACAGCAATTGTAGGTGGTCGTATTGCTGCGGAGTTAATGGGTCTTGCTGGAGGGTTATCCGCACTTGTTAATATGTCGGCATGTAATTTACAAAACCTGGGTGCCAAAAAGTCTAAAAATCTTGCAGGATACTCCTTTGATGCCACTACTGGTTTCTTTGGTGTCATATTTGAATGCGACATTGTCCAAAGTAATCCTCCAGTGCTCCGCAAAAAAATATGTTGTTTAGTAGCCGAGAAATGCTCACTAGCTGCTCGAGTTGATTATCTGCAAGGAGACGCAAGTTTTGGAGGAAAACTTGTCAATGAAATAAGAGAAAAGATTGACAAGTGGAAAAGACCTCATCCACCTTCTCAGCCAAAGCCGATGGTCATTCCAATCAATATTCCAAGAAAAAAACGGGGTGGGAGTAGGCATAGAAAGAGGAAAGAGAAACTAAACTTGCACAAGTCATCAGGACGAATTCCTTTTGGACTACCGGTACTTGAACAAAACGATTTGCTTTAGTTTTGGTGTAGGTTCAAATACAAATCACATGAGCAGGTAGTACAATTTAATAAATGTCAGGTAAGATGAGTATCAATTTAACAAATGTCACCGAAGTTGAGTATCAAATGAATGTCACGGAAGTTGAGTATCAATTTAATAAATGTCACCGAAGTTGAGTATCACATAAATGTTACCTGGGCACAAAAAAATATCACAGAAGTTGAGTATCACATGAGTGTCACCTGAGCATCATGGGCCGGGGCTCTTCTGGAATGCGAGGCAGTCGCGGAAGGCAGGGCGAGAGGAGATGGACTTCCACCACGAGCTCACATGGGGCCTGGACTCGAAGACATGGCCCTTCTTGGCCACATCGATGAGGAGGTTGGTCGCAGGGAGGTGGTGCAGGTCGGCCAGGCTGAAGAAATCCCCGGCCAAGTACTTGCTTCTCGCAAGGTGGGCTTCGTACACGTCCAACACCTTCTCCAGCTTCTCCAGATTCTCCTCCACCACCTCGGGACTGCCGGTGATTCCGTAGTTCTTCGAGAACACTGTGTGTAGCAGGATCTGGCCCACGGGTTTGTTGAAGTTCTGGGACTCGACTTCGATCCACTGGTTCACTAGTGCCTTCTCTCTCGGAGTGGTTCCTAGGAGTGGCGTGCCTTGGGAGTGGAACTTCTCGGCTAAGTACCTCGCAATGGCCCGGGATTCTTCGAAACATGGTCATAGCAATCTGTTAAGTTTCTGAAGAAATATAGACAAAAAACTGGTGATGTTTCGGACAAACTTTTGAAGAAGGGTGAGCTTACCGAAAAGGGTGAGGTCGCAGTCGTCGTCGTGCATTACTGGGACCTGTCCGAACGGCTGCAGATTACAAATCACGTACAGAAATCGACATTGGTGAGTCAAGTTATCTAGCCTGTGAAAGAATGGTGAAATGGTTAGTGAATTCTGTGTGTCTAGAGGATTGATCCACATTGCTAGTGTGTCTGAATTGCCTCATGGAGGTGAGAAGAAGGAATTGAAGGAGGGAGCGACTGAGTACCTGGAGGTTGGATTTGAACTCGTGGCTATGGTGCTCCTTGACGGGTGCCGCCATGTTCACAGGCGCCCACTTGTAGTCTCGGACGTCGAGTTCACTCAATGTGACCAGCACTCGGAGAGTGTAGGTCGAGATCTTGGAGCCATACACGGTGATCGTCATAGCTGCCTGCTACAAGCAACAAACCATGGCATGCACTAGAGCACTGCCTGTGAAGAAGTAGTCGAGGTCGCGCCATCCGCGTGCTATCAGCCTACAGACAGGGTTATCAGCTTCCAGGGCTTATGGTTAATTACATGACAAAAGGTACTAGTGTCGCATACTTCCTGCTTAAAGTTTTGCTCTAAATAGACTCTGGTTGCCAATGTATATTTATGATAACCAATGCTTTCATCACGAGTGACGATTCACTAGCACTTCTACCTACAGGTCACTTTCCTGCTATGATTGCAACTTAAATCCCGTACACACGATTTGGTGGATTCGAAGACACACCACCGCTGGTGTAGCTGTATACATCATGCGTTCAGGAGGCGAGGACCTTGTGTTCTGGCTTTAGTACTGACAAGTGGAAAGGAATCACTTTGGCGATTGCTCCCGGAAGATAAGCATATAAAAAGATATACAGGGAATTGGACTTACTTTATACTACAGTAGCTGCAAAATTCCCGCTCTCCAATGTCTCTAAGTTTAATTCAGAACAGTTCTAAACTCACTTTTCCAACACTGAGTTTCACTATGCAGTTTGGAAAAGTTTGAACACTGCCGCTGCTCCCATTGTCACATTTAAATATGGAGCTTGAATCTACAGTCCTCTGGAACACCATAGTCTTTGGAAGGTTGCTTCATCTCACTTCGCCATTTGTCCGTATGCAATTTGTACTGCAACACCTGTCTCGCCAAATTAACCAAGGTTTCAAGTTTAGTAGAAAGTTCGCGTAGGTCCGTGCAGCACAACTTGTTGCATTGTTCTGAACTAGACTACCAGAAATTTTCACGACTTAGAGGAGGGCCTATTGCAGTGAATCGAAGCAAGTTGAAGGAACATATTTCTGACCTGAATGAAGGTGGAGAATGCATCGTCGCCTGTAAGGGAGTTGTACACGACGGCCCACAGATCATCGGTTTTGTTGTTCAGGTTCTGCCTCTTTGCCTCAAGTTTCACCGCATGGTGGTACGTGAACCGCTGCCACATGCCTCGAACAGCTGACAACATGGAATCGACTTGCGTTTCATTTATGCCCTGCCATCAAATATACCAGTTTCATCAACATACAGGTAAAGGACTTGGCAGTATGTTACTGATAATTGAGCCAAACTTTTTATCGACTCTCAAACACACATGATTGTTGTGATGAGTACCCTTAGTATAGAAACAAGATTGTGGATGTCATCCTCTGCTACACGCACAGTAAAGCTCTCATAATCAAGAACATTCTCAAACGGCAGATGAATACCATCCTGCACCAACTCCACCAAACAAGGCCTTGTTAAATATGATTCACACAAAACAACGTGAAAGAAAACTGCTGGTGCCTTTTGTGATATCAAGTATGTGAGGGTACCTGGATGATGACGGGAATGCAACCATTCAGAATACTGTCTTCCATACGACCACTCCAGCCGTCTCCTGGAAATACGCCACAAAAGCGAGACTTGGAAAGCTCAACCTTGTACTCTGCACTACGTTGAGCTTTAACGACGACATCGTCTGCTGCTTGCCGACCCAGCAATCCTTTCTTATCTGGCTGAGACCCAAATTCTGCTGCCAGCTTCTGTCTAATGCCCATACTGTACCTGTCATCGTCAAACTCAAAATTTAAACACTATTAAGTGCAAGTCAAAACCGTATCACATCAAAAATGGAAAAAAGCATGGTATGTAATATGGTTAAAACGACTGGGGATACGAGGCCCCTGAATCTCTAAAGCGGTAGAAATGTGCATGTGCAGCATTGGGTTGAATCGATGGTATAACTGAGGTTGGATAATGAGCAGAGTCGACGTACCCGACTTCGGGCCGGCCATTTTCGTATGCACTCCCCAGGTTGCCATCGAAGTAGAATAACGTCGGCCGATCTTGACGAGGTCTGCATCAAGTGATTTGATCAAACTTTAGTGCAATGCATGTTAGCTACTTATTGGTAATTTAACAGAGGTTATGTAGTGATAAAATATATTCAACAACATAGCCATCGCTTCTTCAAGGATGATATCCTCTTGGATGGAGCAGATTTGCAAAAGCCAGTAGTATACCTAGACGAGAAGTTTTGAAGGACTGGGTGTGGATCTGGCCACTTCCATGCTGGTAGGACAAGATCTTTTGCAGGGTCGTAGCAAGGATGATTGCCACGCCACTCTCGTGGAATAGGGTTCCAATTATCAAAAGGATATGCGGTAGTGGACGTCTTGTGTTTTGCGTTTGTGTTGCCCCAGTGGGCCAGCATCATGCTACTCCAGATCTCCTTCGGCGCCGAGCATGCTCCTTCGTCCCATGGGAAAAACTGATCATGTATCCAGCACCAGCACACATTCGCATTCGTCAACAACAAACGGGTACTAATTTCTGAAAGGGAGCACCAAAGCTCCAGAGTGTGTTCACGTGTCAAACAAGTATGTTGCACAATTCAGCTCATATATAGCAACCTCAATCACAGACACGAACCGGATAATGAAAACAAAACGGAACTTTTAAGGATATTTTACATTAGGCAACATACCCAGATGTGATCCCGTCCTGCAGAGCGATTCCAAAAAGGATAGTTCTGTTGTATATGAACGTAAACCTGCTTGCTATAGTCTCCAGCAAAGTATTGCCTCATACGCATGTACTTCTGCAAAGGAGATGTAACAAATCAGAATAGTATCCCAAGACACGGCATAAGATTTTGAAGTAAAAACAACATCCATTTACAAATGAAACGACTCACATGCATATAATACACAGGTCCCTCCAACTACAAAAGAATTATGCCAAACGGAACCTGCGTACTCAAGTGTGGAGCTGCATCTGCTTGTTCAACGATGCAAGCATGTAGGAGAGGCACGTAAAAAAAATCAGCTTCATCTCCGTTTGTAGTCCGGTGCTCGCTTGAAAGCAGACTCTCATACAATGCGATCTGTACGAGGACACCAGATTCAAAGTTCTTAACCTCATCCAATTGCACAAAAATGAATAAGTGCAAGCAAAGACTATCATCTTTCTTTCAGTTGGTACAGTCTGGAATAGATTGCTAAGGTCTAACAATGACAAAATGACAACTATAAAGCCAACAACCTGGATATGAAGGCATCGCAACCACATAGAACATAGATTAAATAGAACCCCTATGCACAACTGCTATCAACTTAAATTCACAGGACATATTGATATGAAAATAGATACAGTTTTTTTTCTCTCCATGCAAACCTAAATCGTGCCTCAATTAGTGCTTAGCTAGTATAGATATTATCAAGAAAGATAAAGTAATACCAATTATGAAAAAAGAGAAACCCCTGCACGTACCTCTGCACCGTAAAGATTCTCAGTCCACAAGGTAACATTAAGAGGGGTGTAGAGCCGGTTTACGCACTGATATTTGAAGTGCCTTCCCTGCAAAGCAAATGCTTCCTGTCAGCCTACAAGAAAAGGCATCCTCATTTAATAAACCTGAAAGACGCATGTCCATCTGCACTCCTCAAAGCCAGCTATTTCCTAGAGGATGCGCAGCTATTCGGACTAAACGATTCTCAGAAATTTTCTCGAAAAGAAAATTCTCAGATCTTCCCTAGCGAAATGTTATGGCCATTTTATAACTGCTAAGAAGGGTTACTAAATAGAAGCAGACGCAAAGTAAGAATTTGTCAATTTACTCAGATCTTTATGATCACCAAAACACGTGTAACTTTGACATCAGATGTGTATGTACCTGGAGCAACTGTGAGCTGAATTCTGCAGGAAGATCATACACATAAACTAATGGACGCTTCTTCATTGTAGTTGCACCTACTGAACTTTCGTTTCTCTCGCCTGTAGCGTTGGATGCAGCATGGTGGGGTAGCCATGTTGGCCGTCTCTCAGATCGAGGTAAGTAGGAGGGCACACTACAATCAATGCCATACCAGCCTTTCCTGCACTGTACCATGCACAATAATCTGCTTGTCAAGAAACCTACGACGAATATTTGAAATCTCTCATCATTCTGACAAAACACTCAAAACTCAACGATGAAAACAGATAGGTGGCAATAAACTTGGGCTCAAACAAAATTTCGACTGGATCATTAGTGGAAATGTGAAGAAACTAACTTCACAGTAGCCCTGGTGACAAAATCCGTTGTTGTTACACTGATTGATGCAAAAGCTTTCGGAGGTGCTCTCACAAATCGTTCCCCACCGACCATCGTACTTGCAATAGCACTCAGGATCCTTGACACGGAATTTGCCTTCGTGCACGTCTTCTGCATCAGCATTACACCAGCCCTTGTAGCTCTTGTTCCCATATACATATTCCGTGTCCGCCCTTGTCCAGTCCACAGTCCAGCCGTCCTCCCTGCGTTTTAAAGAAAATTCCAACTTTGAGACCACTGCGTTATTCAAACTCGTCAACATTCCCGAGCATACGACTTAAGATGCCGACATCCGATTAAAAGCAATTAATCCTATTAAAGGAAAGGTGGAATACGAATTGCCTACTTGAGACGAAATCCACAAGATTCAGCTAATGGTCGATGAGGATACTTAGTGGAGTTGCCGCACAAACAAAACGATGTACGTTTCTCACAGAAACCAGGACACATGGATACGACCCATGAACCATAGGGTTGTTCTTTGGTAACATCTCTATTACACTCCCGGTTGACCTCTTGTTCGCAGCCTGCTCCTGTCACCGCCAATAATTAATGATGTTAGCGAAAGGACGAAGACCATGCTTGAACCACATTGCAGTGTTATTGTAATAGATTATAGTCCCACAAACCTGAAAAGCCCGCTGAGCACCGGCATTGTGCAAGCTCCCTGTTGCAGACGCCACGGCCATTGCACCCGGAAATGCAGTTGTTTCCCCAAAGTTTCTGTCCCATAAGATCCCGGCAGCATTAATCTGAATCTCAGTGTGTTATGATAAAACATGTTCAATCTGCAAAAGCTTTCGTTCTGGTTGATGCAGAAAATTGATCTGAAATGATAGAAAAAATTATCCAAGCAAGGAAGAGTAGCAAGAGAGAGTGTGCCAACACTCACTTCCACAACAGAAACTGGAACAGCAGAGTTTCCACATTGGGACAACCAACAACCCACTTCTGCCTTCCAAGTCGCATTACGATAAACGATTGCTCCGTTCTCCTCGCATAGCAGGGCTCGCTCAAAATCCCATCCGTGAGTGTCGTTGATGCGTTGAAAGATCAGTGCGCTGGGCTCCGCATAAAAGGTAGGCACAAGAGGAGTCACAAAGAAATGCGTTGCCACAAGAAGCACAATTAAAGTGACTCCCGGCAGCACTGCTTTCCATGACGACGCCGGGAGACCCATTCTGCAAAGGCTTGCTCTTCTACATGTTGAACACGAGCTCACTGCAACAACCTCGCCAAGGTTTGCAGCTCAATCACCTCAACATGCCATTGAAACCTAACGAGGGCACAATGTAGCTCTTAAAACACTTGCAAAGCAGCCAATACTGTGCCAATTCCCATCAAGATCCCACTCCTACCAGTGCGCTCATCTCCAAACTCATGCTCCTTGATGCATTATGATAGCCTAACATGAAGCCGTCCAAGCCAAAATACTCAAGCTGCTACGTGATGCGTGATGCGTGATAACAAGAGCAAAATCCATAAATTGGGAGCAGAATCTCATCGAATGTGACTGGTACGTTTCAGAATTTTTGTAGGATCCCATGTACCAGTTCCCAAATCCTCAAGAACGAACAATAGCTGCTATGAGACACGAGAAGACCAAAAAATAAAAACACACATCCAGAATCCTGCGAAACAAAAAGCACACAGTTTACCGATCCGAAGCTGTCACTCCAAGCAGAGACAGAGTGAAGAGCGCAGTGGCAAGGCAGAAACGGGAATCATGATCCAGAGATGCAAAGAAACAGAAATGCCTGAAATGAAACATGGCCCACTAGCGGAACCCATTATCCACACAACATGAAACTGCCAAAAATCTCCGTTCATAGCAGAAATTGAAAATCCTTGAAAAGCTTGGACCCGAGGTTGAACTTACATTAGGTGTCACAAGAGCAGCGCTGGCAGCGTCGAAGTGAACAGCATCCACCGCATCGAGCAATGCCGCCGTGGAAGCAAGCAGTTGGAAATTCTCCCTTCAATCCTGCACATCTGTAATCGTTGGACGTCAACTCGATCCCTGCCTTCCCGCCGCCTTTCTTTCGCACGAAGCGTCTCGTAAGGTGAAGTTGCAGCCGCTACCGCCGAAAGGGGCCACTTTCTATAATTGGGCCCAACAGAAAATTCTAAAGACCACACCGGAGAACTGTTCGGAGACGACGAAGGCTCACCAACTACGCTGACGATCGAACCTCTCATAACCTACCCAAATGTTTCTAACTTGATCTGGGCAAGTTCTGAATTCCCGATGGAAGCTCCAAGCTACTTTGTGGGCGAGCATGTGGAACCCAAGCTCGTTGACAGGAATGAATCATTTCGCGTGGGTTTCAGAATCGAGAGCTAGGATTGGCACCGACATGAGACAAGCGAGTTTGTTCAGCGAAGAGATTGAAGAGATGCGAAGCTGAAATATTCATCAAGAGAGGAGATCAGGTTGTCACTTCCCGGTATGCATGATATTTTGGAGATTGCGCATGTTCTGGTTGTTGCGGTTGCTTTCTAATCTCGTTGCGCTTCTCGGGGTGTTGCGGGGAGTTATTGCTGCTGACAATGAGGAGTCAAGCAAGCGTTACATCGGCAGTTTACAAGAAGAAATTATGAAGAAGCAGTCAATGATTTTATTTCCAGCAAACATAACTTTTGTCCTGTTACAATCTCCACCACCCAGGAGAAGACATCTTTTTGGATGTTTTTATTGTTTGGAGATTCAAGTCGACAATCCTCCTCCAAGATTTACCATTCTACACTAGAGCAGCCTTAAATGGGAGGATTTTGTGAGAATGTACATCACTTCAGCTTCGGAGCTGAAGCCTCATTAAGCATTAGGTACTTTTATGGACATAGTTTATGAGCATTAGCATGAAATGCTAGTTTCAGAGTGAGTTGCGTTTTTTTTTTCTATGATTTTGGTTACCCAGAGCTGGGCATTTGGAGGTCACCTGGGCGCGACATGCATCACTGTGCCGCTGAAGAGTTCGCTGGTGTCAGCGCCACTAATCTCACGGGAGCTGTAGGGGTGACCGTTCGGGAGAGATGGCACAGTTGAACTGTCGCTCGCAGTTCTGGTAGAAGATGGCTCTATGGAGGATCCGTCCGAGAAGAGATCCGCGTACTGCCGACTGAGCTCTTCCAAGGTTTGCACCACTTCAGTCATGGTGGGCCGCTCATCCGGTGAGCTGCTGCAACAGCTCACAGCCAACTGCATGAACGCCTTCAACGCCTTGGGTGAATAGTGCGCTATATGGGGGTCGATCATGGACAATATTTCCCCCACCTCGTTCCTTGCATGCGCCTGATATATCCGAATTCCAATACATGATCAATCCCAAATGCATGGAGGCAAACAAAGTGAGGTAAAGCTTAAGAGTTTCAGGTCTTGGAGTTTACCTCTCGGACAATATTCTTGCCCTTCGAGATGGCGTGCATGCCAGTGATGAGCTCCAGAAGAACTACTCCAAAGCTGTAGACGTCGCTCTTGTCAGTCAATTTGTGCGTCAAGAAATACTCCGGATCCATGTACCCCGGAGTGCCTTTCACAAGAGTAGAGATGTGGCCAGGAGTAGCGCCCTCGAAGTCTGGCACAGGCGCCAAGCGGGAAAGCCCGAAGTCGGCCACTTTGGCGACCATGCGAGCGTCCAGGAGGATGTTGCTGGCCTTGATGTCACGATGGAAGATTGGGGGGTTGGCTTCCTTGTGCAAGTAGAGGATTCCTCGTGCGGAGCCTAGTGCAATTCGCAAGCGCGTTGGGAAGTTCAACGGCGTACCTGCCAATGCTGCAATACCAAAACAGGGGGGAAAATCTCACATAATCCATTTAGAACTAAACGTGCAGATGTTGCACTGTCGACAATTAAGTACAAGCTGAGATTTCATGAATGCTTACCAGACAAGTGATCTCGAAGAGTACCACCCGGCATGAATTCGTACACCAACATCTGCGCAACCAGCATGAAATTCACTTCAATAACATATTTCAACCAAAACACCACAACTGATCTAATAAACTTGGAAAGAACTGAAAAGCAATTGAAGGAACAAAAGCTTTCGGACAAGAATGCCGAAGGTACCTGCTCGCCCACGTCGTCACAATATCCCACAAGGCCACAAAGGTTGCGATGATGAACACGGCTGAGGAGTTCAATCTCGGTGTAAAACTCATGGGCTCCTTGAAGGGAGCCTGGTTCCGCACGCTTGATAGCCACCCGCTGTTTTCCATCTTTCAAGTCGCCCACATATACCTTGCCATAGCCACCTTGGCCAAGTAGGTTCTTGTCATCGAAGTTGCTTGTCGCACGGGAGAGCTCCTCAAAGGTGAAGGCTATGACACCGGACACCTTCAATGCGGGATTGCTCTTGGCTTTAGTCACTGCCACAAGCATGTAAAATTCACCACAACCATCAACACTAGACGAAGAGATCTTGACATCCAAAGAAAGACAACATTCAATCAACGTACTTACAGCGTTTAATCTGAGCTCGAACAGCAGCAGAAGGCCGACGACGCCAATAAAACACAAACAACACCAACCCCGTCACAGCCATTGCAAACACAGCAACTCCAACCACAATCCCCGCCATCGCTCCCTTCGACAAGCCATGGATCGTCGAAGTAAAACCTGGACACCATCATCCAAACACCAAAAACCAATCCCGATCAACATTCACCTCAGAAACTGACAACCAATTCAATCAAAAGACCTGACACCCTCAAACCCTAATTCACACATCATACATCAAAGTATAGATCAAATTTCAGCATAAAGTATAGATGAGTAACGCCAATGCCTCGGGGAACAATCATCAACATGCCTAAGACCAAACCATATCAATATCCAACGCAGAAATTGTCACCCAATTTATTCAAAGCCCTTAAACCCTTAAACCCTAATTCACACATCATACATCAAAGTATACATCCCAGCACAAAATTTCAGCAGCAAAGGCCTCGGGAAACAATCATCAACATACCAAAAACGAAATCCTATCAATGTCCAACGCATAAATTCTCACCCAATCCATCCAAAGTCCTAAAACGTTAAACCCAGATCCATGTATGACACATGTAAGCGCAAGATTTGAGCACAAGGTGATGATCCATACCGGCAAGGCTGCGGGGATCGAACGAGAGAAGCTCCCAGGGCCCGAACCTCGCGCTGTCGGGCAAGTCCCATTGCGAGAAATTCGTGTACAAGCGATCGAACTCGGGTTGCTGGAAAGATGTCCCGTTTCTGGAGAAGAGCAGGATGGTCATGCGTAGGCGGGGGCCCCGCTCCCATGTGTAGTCCTTGAGCACCACCTGGCTCTGCGTGAGGTTGAGCCCGGCGGAGAACCACGACAGGAACTGCGAGTCGTAGCGGTCGAAGGAGGAGAATCCCGGGCTCTTGAGGCGGTACCCGATGGTTATGGGCTGGCAAGCGCGGCAGGAATTGGAAGAGGATGGCTCCAGGGCGACGCTGGAGTCGTATGGGACCAGGAATGGGTCGTTGCTCGGCACGCAGAGCGGGTTCGTGAGCAGGTTTGCGTTGCCGCAGATGGTCGGATTGCCTGCAAGCCTGCACACAACAACAAGGTAAGGCTTCCGGATACAACTCAAAGGTTTCAAGGCAGTTTCTGC
Organism: Ceratodon purpureus; assembly: GCA_014871385.1. Classification (NCBI taxonomy): domain Eukaryota; kingdom Viridiplantae; phylum Streptophyta; class Bryopsida; order Pseudoditrichales; family Ditrichaceae; genus Ceratodon; species Ceratodon purpureus. Next base: position 7,570,001 of record CM026423.1, read on the forward strand.
TCTTCACTGCATGCGCTCGTAACATTCTTTAGCTTGTGGGTAATCTCGTTCTCGTGTACAATTTACATAAATCGCTGAAAGGGGTGTGATCGTTTTGATCGCTTACCGAACTTTGGTGCTGGTTTTGCTCTCCAGCGTTGCCAAAGATGCGTTGAAGGAGGTTAGCTGGTTGATTTGTAAGTCTCTGCACAGAATGGCAACGTTTGTCATGGTTTTAAACTAGAACGTCGCTGCTCTTTGCATTCAGGTTTAGATTATCATGGTGGTAGATGATTGCTCAGTTGCTACTTAGATGAGAATTTTTCTTCAAGATAGTTGCGATCTTTTCTTACATTACTTGCGATCCTTGAGCAGTCTGAAATGCTTTCCCTGTTCCTAAATTCTGTGGAACAGCACCGCTGAGTTTGTTGTTCTTCAACGTCCTGGTGTGATATAAAAGGAATTAGCCAGGTATTCACAACGAATCAAGCCTCAGATCACCGGTAGCTTAACATACTATATGTCTTGTAATTCTATCCAATTGTTCCAAACCTTGAGCAGATTCGTGTGCAATCTGTTGAAATTGATTGCAACAAAAGTATCTAAACAGAGCTTGATATTGAAGTTGCCAGATCAAACACTTACAAATATTCCAACAACTGTAGGTTGCCGATGGACTGAGGGATTTGGCCGCTCAATTGATTGTGAGATAAATCTCTGCATGTGCAACAACGTCCAGAGGTGCGTTGATCAGTTTCTTGCCATTGTACTCTCTAAATGTGCAATCTCATGTCAGTAATGCAAGTTAACTTGTGACATACATGGATGTGAGATTTACTGGGAGCGCAGCTCTATTGGGAATGATACCCGTGAGCTTGTTGTTGCTCAAGTCCAACACTTCCAAGCGTGTCAAATTGGCCAGATCTGGAATGGTCCCAGTTAAACCACAGTTTCGCAAACTCCTGCCAGGATCAACATGTAGCAACTGCATCTTATTCCAGTCCAGTCCCAGGGCCAAAATATATCAATCCATATCCTACTTGGCTCTGTTGTGAGTGTCATTCTACAAATGCATTTTCATCAACAATGAACATAGACTGTGAGAAGAAGAACGGGGGGCACGAGTTATTGCCCTCAGATGATGCTCCTGATATTGCATTTCAGGTGTAGTTTGAGTTCACTAAAGCACACTTACAGTTTTAAGAGCTTGGGGATGGTACCCCAGGTTGCAGGAATTGTGGCATTACTTGCAAATTGGTTGTTATCCAGCTGTCTGTAATCAACAAGCATCCAGAGTCATCATCCTGAATCTCCAAGTAAATCAGTTTCTGGAACATACTATCAAGAAACCAGTTGCATATCTATTTACAAAGCTTCTATTCCCTTTCGCTTGATAGCCCATCGGTGGAAATATTCTTGAAAGAGAATTGTGGACACTTACATGATAAGAAGGCTAGGCGCGTAGGCAATTTCAGGTGGCAAATATCCAGTTAATTTATTGTTGTCCAAGAGTCTGAAAATATGATATGTTCAAAGTTTAGTATCTGCATAATTATAATGGTACCTGGACAATCCACGTAAGTACCGAAGAATAATCCTCATTTTTGGATCAAAGTTTGCAAGTTCAGGGAGCAGATTTGGAGATGGTCTCAACTTACATATGGATCAGATTTGGAAGCGTACCCAGCTCTTTCGGAAGACTGCCGTTTAGCGAGTTGTTGTTCATGTGCCTGTCCAACAACAAACACAAAAAGATTAGCAGATCAAGGTACGGTACTGAGAACATCACTAAAGAAAATTGTGTCGAAACAACAGAGAGTACATGAAGATGAATCAATTAATAATTCTTGATATGAGTTAAGTGGATGCTCACAAATGTTCCATGCTTGTCATGCCCGAAAACTCTGGTGGAATAGGTCCTGAAATTTGGTTTTCATCTATCTGTATCCTTGTCAACTTCGTTAAGCTACCAAGCTCCGGGGGCAGCGTCCCATTGAGCTGATTGCCATTTAGTAACCTAGCCATGCGAAATATGGTCATCAGTTCACCTTCCCTAAGAAGCAGACGTACTGGTTAAGCATTCCATTGAATATCACATGTGAGTCCACATCTTTACTACTAGAAGATGAAGATACACAAATTTTGAAGTCTTGAACAAGAATGCAAGATCAAGCAAAAACATTTCAGGTTCTGTCAATATAGTTCTCACAGAATCTCCAAGTCGTCCACCTTGCCCAATGTGGACGGAATGCTTCCTGTCAATTTGTTCCACATGATGTTCCTGCCAGAGCAATCACAGTACAAGTAAATTTCAAAATATTCCAGAGTAATAAGTCCTAAGCAAGAAATATGAAATAAAAAGATGCTTCACCAAAACCATTCAGAAGAACGGCACTGAGACCTTGATATTAGTCACTTACAAGTATTCCAGCTGAGTGAGGTTTCCAAGTTCTGGTGCAAGTGTCCCCCCCAGATTACGCCCAAAGAGGCGTCTACAACAACGACAACATCACCAACACCACCAACAAAATAACCCTTTACACTTGCTACTGTAGAACATAGATATGACTATGTGTGTAATATTTGAACTTCCAAAACTCTAAGGCAGGTCGTGACAGTTTGTGGAATGCTATTCAAATAAATTTAGAACCCTCAAGTTCAGATTTACCGAACATGAAAATTACTGCAGTTCTGTTAAGATTCAAGGGTCATGACTTGAAGAAATTTATCAGAAGGGCTCTTGGAATGGATTAAGAACCTACAATTCGGTCACATATGTGATGTTGTTGGTACCCTGGGGCTCAGAGCAGACAATTCCTTCCCAATTATCTTCGCAGGGATTGCTGCCTCGCCAGTTGCTGAGATGGCCATCTGGGTCGTGCAAAGCTCTGTAAATCGCTTGGAGTGCCAACGCTGCACACATAATTGCAAACCGAGTCAGTAAGTTGACATCCAGCTTGATTCCCTGAATTCCTTGCCCATGTAGAAAACAATGAGGTGGTTTATGTTGCATAGAGCTTACTGTCCACTGGATTAGTAACAGCCTCCAAGTATACGAACAGATGAGCAACCATCACCATCGACACCAAAAAAATTGCAACGCTCCAGAAAATTCTTGCCATGGCAACTGTTACTGCTCAACTCAGGTTTGTGCTCAAGGTTTGCTGAGGTCACTGATAGCCATGAAGACTGGTTGCAATAACTGAAACTCCTGCTGATGTTCACTTCTTGCTAACTTTGACATACCAGAAATTTGAATTTGCTGACGTTCTTCCAAACTAAAGATTGAATATTTCAAGCAACAGATTTTATATGGTTTAATAAGCAGCTAGCTCTTCCAGATCTACCTGAACACCTATATCGGGCATATGTCAATGAGTACGACTATGTGCTAGTTCTGACAGGATTCATGACGAGAATTGTACGATTAGTTAGTAGCTGCTGAAAGCCAACTCATGGTTTTCTCTCTCACAAGTCCCCTTAAATTAGCCCCATGATCAAACATCTGATCCCGTCTCAAGTGCACATCTTTGCAAATCAACTACAACTGTCCACCATGACTAAGCTATTCAAAATGAACGACGAAGTTAACCAATTCAAGTACTTGCAGCCAAGGTATTCCGTATAAACAACAAACCATGATCTTTCATTCACTCCGCACCGCAACCTGGCTCATCTAGTCTAATGATGCACAAATGGGCACCTCAAAAAATTGATGGAAAACCTGAGAACTACTTAATTAGTACACCAGAAATTGTTGAACTTGAGGACTCAAATCTCCTGGTATGAATTTTTCAACAGATACATTTCGGTTCCAAATGCATCAAATCCGTGTTCTCTTCTGAACTTCGCCGCCCTGCCACGTTAACAGTTTTCCTGCATAGCCATGATTTTTGGTTTAATATACTTATTTCTTGGTCTCTTTTGCATTTGGTTTCGTTTTCTGTTCTGTTTTTTTTTTTTTTTTTTTCTCGTTGAAACAAATGGGCCATCGCCACAGCTTCCAACGCTTCAGCCTAAGAAAAGGGAATGAAGAATGTCCCTGAAGTAGCTTCGGGCCTGAGCCCATACCTGGTAACCTGGCATGCCAGAATCCATGGTCATTCTGAGTGGAAACCTTTTGACTTTCGACACTAGATCAGGGGTTTTTAACTGAAATTTTTGTGGCAAACAGTGTTGGCGGATTTATGTATGCAGTATGCGGATTACATGTGTACTCAGTATTCAGAGCCACTTTACAGTGGAGAAGTCCACCAGGCATGAATTCTAGGAGAATATTGCATAAAATAAGCACATATTTTGGTATCATAAAAAATTAACATAAAGTTGATATTCAACTAAAAAAAAAACCAATATAAATTATATACTGAGCCAGCCATGTAGACTTGATACTTTCGGAAGCTGTACCATTTGGGTCATGAGTCACAAGTTGATTTCACATTCCGGATCACTTATTTGTTGATTGTCTAGAATCTAATTAAGTTTGTCTAAATGCAGTGGTGGAATAGCTAATCTGGAGCTTGTCCATGAAAACAAAAGAGTGTAAGAATGCTATGTCAGTTCATGAAAGGGCTCATTTGTCGAAGTTTGTTCCTTCATGAGTGACGAAGATTTCAGGAGTGGAAGCAAAGTGCAAAGATTGTGGAGGTGGCTACCTTATGGGATACAGATCCATCCCATGTGAGCAATGAGGAGAGTCATGTGGAGAGTTTCCCATCTCTAGGTTGGGCATGGCAACCGATCGAGCAGTCGCGATGTGTTGTTGCAGCAGCGTGGAAGAATTTCGGACAGCATGTGGTAGTGGAGGAGGATGCAAACTTCGTGACGGAACCCCTCGCTTAGGATCTGCAGCGAAGAGAAATTGGCTCCAATGGTTGAAAGCACCGCGGGAGAGGCCCTGGGAGCTGTGAGTCGTCGTCAATCCTTGTGTCCAGCTTTGAGTTACTCATCCCCTCATGCCCCGCTGCCAGACTTCGAACAATTTTCTCCCACGGCTTGGTTTTGTAACATGGTCATTCGTGAGGTAGCGGCCTTAATTGGTACATACCCTAATGGGCGCTACAGTATTGGATGGTGATCGCATCATGGGTGCGGATGTGCTGCTCGTCGTTGAAGAAGGCTGCTGTGGCACATCTGTGTTGGAATCAGCGTAAGCCGAGCTCGACCTCAACGTCCGTGTGCACCTATACCGTGAGTTTGCCTTAAACCCTAAACCCTGAAACCGAAGCCCTAGACTCAAACTAAAAAATGCTGAAGAATTTTGTGCCGTGCCTTGAAGCAAAAATAAGTTGTGTGGATGTTGCCTAGAATCCGCTCCATGCTCTAGGATCCATCTAACTAATCGTGGCACGCAATCAGAGCCGTAGACATCCTCCTTCGAATCTCAAATGGTATTCAGACCCACATACTGTATGATGTGTTCTAAATCTCAACACTCTTGAAGACATTTCCCAGCTCAGGTAATCTCAATCATCTCATGGAAGGCCCCAGAAAATTCTTCAATAAAAGCTCTATGCACATGCGACTTCAATCCCTTATCATGTGAGGACATGAATTCCACATCATGGCTTTGTGTTTCAGAAATGGGTATGAATGTTCAGGTTGTCGTCGATGGTTTTGTAGAGTTGATGATTCCTCAATTTGGTTTATGGAGGTGTCCTGAGAGCCCGGTGTAGGCATTTTGATGTCCAGAGTGGACTCATGGCGTTTCTCTGAGAAGAGTTGAGGAGGGGAGGCCTGTGGTCGTCGAGCTTTTGGATTTCAAATTTTGGATGCATTGTACCCAGCTATGGATGCACCACATTCTGCAACAAGCCAGGTTGAGCTTGAGGTGGTGGAAGAAATTCTGGAGGATTCAGGAGCGTGTGCGACAGTTGCAGTTTCTATTATATTTTGTCTACAGTACATGCTAATGGTATGATCCCTGCTTCCTGCGGCTCAACTTACTGTTGCCCATTAGTCTTTGGCATTAGATCAGTGTGGTGAGAGATTTGGGGTTCGTGTTGTGCACGGCAGTATCGATTTCAAGAGGTGTAGGGATTTCATGTGAGAGACTTTTCACACGAGCAGCCAACCCCACTTCCATTATCATTTCATTTAGATTCTAAGTTCACAAGAGCTCAATTATTCTCCTCAAACCTCGCACTAGTAAACTCTGACCCAAGAAACACACATGCATATTCTAGGTCAAGTGGGGCATGATCAATTCAAACGCAGCAATGAAACTAGTGCGCTCCACACTTGCTGTTATACATGTATATGCATTAAATCCCTTTCTGAAGCTCATCCTTGTACTTCGATGAGTGGTTTCAGGGGCATGAACGTTTTCACCATCGCTAGACTTGAAGGGTGCCTTGCTGTTGTAGATTGAGCGCCTCACCTCAGAAATTCTACCTTCCTGATAAGCATTCAAGTTTCTTGTCACTTCGTCCTCGTCTCTCACTTTCAAGCTAAAAATCCTGAAGGTGACTGGAGATGACTCATCCTGTTTGTCAGAAGCCGTCCTATTTGAAAAGGATGACTTGACATATTCACGAGCTCAGACTTGACATTGCTGGTGTATCGTACAGGGAGAGCTCGGTGGCTGAAGCTCCTCCAGGAGCCAAAGTGCAGTGTTGCCGTGGTTGCTGCTCTTGTAGACTTCGAAGAAAGCTGGTATTTTTTGCAGTTCGTTCAAGATGTGGGCCAGCGTTAGTCCTCTGGAAGAATCTCGGCGGCCTATGGGAGGGACGGACCAGGGAGGTGGAGATTAGCTGTGGAGGAAGGTGAGACCGGCTGTTGAAGTTCATGAGATCATTCTCCAGGACACTTCGTGACTTATATTCGAGTATGACGTAGAACATGATTTCGTTGCATTGTCTTATCGTTGTAGCTAGATAGAATTTGGGATCAAGTTTATGCTTCGCACCTAAAATGGGAACGCATCTACTCTGTTTTTGTACACACTGGTCCCCAAGCAGGAATTCGTCTACATGTCGAGGATGCTCTATAAAATTTGGATGCTTGTGGCATTGGCCCTTGATGATATTTGAAACTGCTTCCTGTCATTTGTCGACATGGGTAATGCATTATTTTCACCCCGCATGTAAGTGGGTCCGTACGGTATTGAGATATGCGAAGATTGTGTCCGAGTATCCAGGACATTGCTTAGTCCAACGAATTGACATTCGGAATCCATGAATTTCAGGGACGTGGAATCTGTCGCCGAGCTTCATGCCACGAGCTTTGGATGTTCTTTGCGGTTTCGGAAGTGCCGCATCAGGCATGGTGTGCTGAAGTCGGACTGTAACACGCTCGTGATCAGTGATCAACACTAGAATCTGTTGTACATTCGTTCTAATGCTCTGCCCAAATCGTGAAATTAGGTCGTTTCTATTTCTCGAAACGCTTTCCTGCCGACTTTTAGGTGAATTTCTTGTATCCTGACTTAGAAATTATGAGCTCTTCATGAGAAAGACACACTTGCACCTACAATCTGCTCATAATACGAGTACCCTCTCTCAGTCTTCAATGCGTCCTACCTATTGTTGGCTGACTGAAAAACGCGAAGGAGAAACATCATCTTACGTACCTTGTCATGCCCTCCAGGTGTGTTGATTGGTACTTCATAGTCTGATCTCTTTTTAATGATACAATGATATTTTTAATTATGTTTTGCATAGATTTCTTGAAGAGTTGGTGAGGATGACGATACTCGTACGACCTCCTTGGAGGCCCGACATACGAGCCGTGGTCAGGGTGAGAAATAGCTCTATTTCGGCAGTGCCGGACACTTCCTCATCCTTGTCCATTTCGAGAAAATTAACCATGGAGGCACCTTTGAAGACGGAATACAAGCCGATGGTTGCCGGTCGAGAGACTCGCACTCCTCACAGCGGGTAAGATTTCATCGTTTTTGTCTTCCTGCTTTGTGTCTTTGAGGAGGAAGCCCAAATTCAATCGCATAGTATTTTGGGTCTTAGAAAGATACTGACAGAGAAAGTGAGCGTTTGGTTATTGCTGATAAGAATGCAGTAAATTTGGGAGCTAAGAGGTCTAAAATGGGTGGTGTGATGGCCTGATAGTGCAGTCCTGCAGCCAATATCTAGCAATTTTCCTCGTGTCCATCTGATTCACTCACCCGGTATAATCCAGGAATTTTGTTCATTCTATCTCCACTAAATAGGTTTGTTATTTCTTGATTAAAAAAAATACAAAATGCCGCTATCTTATGTATAGTATTGACTACAACAAACTGATGACTAATTCCAGGCAACAGGCGCGAACACGAGGTGAGGCTCTGATATTTTTCGGACTTGGAGTCCTTCGACTGTTAGAAATGAATTCCTTCTTGTATCTGGTACTTATGACCAATCGTGTGTTTTTCTGCAGCTACCACTTTGATGGCACCAGCCGTCAATTTTTTGAAGGCTGGTACGTCCAGGTCGTCTTACCGGATGTCAAACAGAGTTTTGCCTGGATGTACACGAGTGAGAACCCCGGATCCCCAGTCGCTGGATCAGTTTCTGCGGGGTCAACTTCACAATCTGGTGCTGCACAAGTTATGGGGGCTGATGAAGAATACTTATACCAAGATGCGTCAACCCTGAAGAACTTCTGGGCAGGTTAGTCAGTATCCAAGTTGGAGTGAGAAATGTACTTCAACTTTTTTGTGTCGGCCGGTCCCTGCTTCAGCTTGCAGGACGTCGATATGCATAACAAGAAGTCTTGGGGATTGAATATTAGACTTCAACTTTAGAATAAGCGCTGCTTTGAATGTTGAGTGGATCAAGTGGGCCACATGCTTCATAGCAAGTCTGAAATTTGTGTTGCTGATGTTGGTGCAGCTCGCCATGAACTTGCCCTCGGCAATACATATATTCCTAAGGAGGGAGTGGCTCCACCCAAGTCTGAGGTTAACTCAAAGGTATGGTCCATCTAATCGACGTTTGAGATGCCTTCTTCACTTTGGCTAGAGTAGCCACTGGAGGAATTACTAACGTATCTGATAGTAATCTATTGTCATAACTCCGAATATGGTACGTCATGGTCTAATTTTCATCGGAAATGGTCAAAGGATGCAGGTCTGTCGATCACTTTCTTCGTATTTCCTTTATGCAACTCAGCCTTTTGTTTTTATGAAATCTCCTGTCTTGGCCTGGGATTTGAACTAAATAAAAATTGGGTGAGCAGGAGTTTTGGGACTCCGTAGAGGAAGGGTATCAAGTAACACCAACTTGGCACCAGGGCTGCTTACGTGACAATGGCCGGTTAGCTTCTCAATTCATCGACCGCCGGTTATAGGAGATTTTGAAATATTACTTACATGACATCAGTTTCGTTTACATGCATTTTAGTGTTGTATTCAAAAGTTAATGATTCTAGTTAATTGTGATGCAAGGAGTGGTTTGTCTTCTTTAAAACTTCTGGGATAATCATGCGCTGGTGATCACATAGATAGGCAAGGTCCAACTTGACTGCAATAGCAACATCCGCTGACTATTTCTCCACATTGGAAAACTGATTGACTGCTCTGTATTCTTGCACTTAGTACCGATTTTGCAACAACCGTGGAAACGATTCGGTGGGAGTACAGCACCCGCCCCGTCTACGGATGGGGCTCAGTTGGCGATTCCCAGTTGTCTACAGCAGGCTGGCTGGCAATCATGCCTGTATTCGAGCCGCATTGGCAAATCTGCATGGCAAGTGGTTTATCCACAGGTCTGTTTAATTCCATTTCAGAAACTTTGCATTGCAGTAGAAGCAAACGTGTGCGAAAAGGTTGTCTGGACTGCTGGCTGTAGTAATGCGGCATTACTTCCCCTTAGCTAATGTTAATTTATTGTTCTAATCTCGTGATAAGATTTTTCAATTTTGATTGTGCTTCTGATACGTCTTAAGTTGAGCAGGCTGGATAGAGTGGGGTGGTCGGCGATTTGAATTTGAAGATGCACCTTCATACTGCGAGAAGAACTGGGGTGGTAGCTTTCCACAGAAATGGTTCTGGGTAAGCTGTTGCTCTATCATCTTCGACAGAATGCTTATATGGTCTGTCTTCCGTCAAAACATACCCTTGTTGCAACGAATTCAACATGTTTCCAACGGAGTGGATGGGATGTGATAAGATCGAAAATCAGTTGTCTAACAGAGGTATAAGCACACAATTTTCACTGCCTATCGGTATCATATAGGAAATACCGTAAGCTGCATAGAATTGTTTTTTCCTTCAGCTTTTGTCGCATTTTGAGGCTTGGATGTGGTGTTTGCCAGTTGCAATGCACTGTATTCGATGGTTTCTCTGGCGAGGTTGCTCTCACAGCTGGTGGAGGTAGACGAGGACTTCCCCTTTTCAAAAATGCGTATGAGGATATTGCTCTGGTAAGACCAGTATCAGAATTCTACAAAGATGCTCTAAAGATGAGCAGGTCCTCGTTTACACCGAGAGAGTCAGCGGTTCAAGTTCTTATAATTTTCCAATGTCAGCACTTTTGACTGTGTAACAATGTGGTACCATCAATTTCTTAGTAAATTAATGGGATCTAGTGCTGCTTGTGACTATTCACTCAATGAGCTTGAAGTCCAATACAATGCCTAGAGTAGATTTAGTCATATAGGAGCTTCTAGAGCTTCTAGTGCTCCTATTTGACTAAATCTACTCAAGGCGTTGTATTGGACTACAAGCTGGTTTCATCACAGTGCAGTATCTTATGTCATTCACTTCAACAATAGACTCTGCACGAGGGACTACAAAAACTTCGAGATTTTAGTTTAAATTCGGCACTGAAGATCTCTGGATACTTTGGCAGATAGGACTACACTTCCAAGGAAAATTTTATGAGTTTGTTCCCTGGAAGGGGAAGGTTGAGTGGGAGATTGCTCCTTGGGGCTCTTGGAAAATGACAGCTCAATCGCTAACACATGAGGTATGTGTGATTGGTCTGATCATTATTACTTGTGCCTTGGCCCAAAACTTAAAGCTGGTAGATATATTACAAGTCTTTCTGACGTGACACGGCTGTACGCTGGCTTCTGTAATGGATGGCTAGGTGAAACTGGAAGCAACAACAGATACACCAGGCTGCCGATTACGGTGTCCAGTTCCCGAAGGTTTTCTGCCATTGTGCACTGATTCGTTTTCCGGAAAATTGAAGCTCCAACTGTGGGAACGCCATGCAAATGGGAGCCTCGGGAAGGTCAGCACATTTCATCCCTTCAGCTTTCCGCAGTGATCCCTCCGTAACTTGATTTTTGTCGCCGTTGTCCTCCATGGTGGTTGCGATATGGTGTAAGTGGGATTGCAGATGCCTCTTAAATTAGGTTAGAGGTTGTTATATATATAATACGTAATTGAGAACTATGTTGCGAAACTATGTCCTTACCTTCGATGTAATCACAGATGCTTTTGGAGACCACGAGCAGCATGTGTGCAGTGGAGACTGGTGGACCAGATGGTGCTTGGAAGGAGACTTGGACAGGAAAGGCAATGATGAAACAACCTTTCAAGGCCTTGTTACAACTTCCCATCAACCCTGACAAGATTTACAACTGGGTTCCTAGTTTGAAGCCACCAGGCTACTAAAGTTGATCTTCATAGCAATGCAATGTGCATTGGCACCAGTTCCAATGAGCAACACTTTCGTGAATGAGCTCTACGATGCTTTCTGGGCATGTCACCTTCAGCAGTTGAAGGTGATCTTTTCAAATATGGTGCATATGGTTGTTACTTTCGATAATATACCTGGACACAGATTATGGAGCAGTTTATTTGGAACATTACACAATGTGCACTTCTGTTTAATTACTGTAGTTAGGTAGGAGTTGCTCTTCAAAGAGACAAATCTATACATCGAAGGTTTTGCATATTACAGCATCTGGTCACAATAGCTGTACAATACACCTAATTAATTGAGTCCAAGAGTAAGTACACCAGAATACCACGCAGGAGAATTTGGCTTTTTTCGTGCGAACAATGTTCAATTACCGACCCCTTTCGCTGAAGTTGAGTTTCTTTTTACAGAAGTTGCTGTGTGTAGCTGGACGTTGGTATGCAATTCAGAATAGAACAAACTACTTGTATGCTGAATGCTTTGCTTCGTTTTGATTTCACACTAGCCACGGTTGAAAACACTCCTGTGCTGGAAGGAAAAACTTGATTCTAGTGGAAACACACACTTTCTAGTATTCCTCTAGATGCCAAGTGACCGAAGAGTAATAGTTCCAACTAATTAAGGATCACCTAGGTAGAGAAGGTGAGAAGGCGGTTGTAAGTTCCACAACCTTTGATCTCACAAGGGCTATGCTAAGTGTAACTAGAACTGGATAAAGAATCAAAGGGAAAGCAGCAAAATATACAAACCTTACTTCTACAAAATATGTAACGCCCGCCAAACCACATGTGCAAGTGCCACTCACGGTCAAGGCATTGCAAGATAGCTTGATTCAGTGAGATGGTGTGGTAATGAGAACGTGAAGAGTCAGGTGCTGAAGGAATTTACCTCAAACCAAATAGGCTGAAGGCAAAAATTAGATCTCAATGTTTCCCTAATGATCATGTTACATACAGTATTAAACTTGATATTCTAAACATCAGTCAAAGGGAGGGCATTACTAAAACTGCCAGTGAAGCCATGGGACGCCCTTGGATAAACTTTAAAAGCTCCGGATCCCGGCAACATTTTCCTTGTCCATTTTCTAATAACCTCGGATTCCAACTGGACTACCAAAAAACCCATATGCTCGTCAGGACTCTAATTAAATTTGCCAGGGCCATCTATCAGCACGAACCTATCTTTTCTCTGAGTTTTAGAATGAAGGGTTTGCTGGCGGATTTGGGCGCAAGCTTCACGATGCAGACGGGAACCGTAAAAACAAGCCACAATGTTGCATATGCAATTGTTGCACCTGTCAAAGACCTTCCAATCACCGATAAAAGGTAAAGTACCGCCACAACTTTCATGAACAATTTCTTGTCCGAGCCACTAGCAGCCACCCTCAGCACGCTCTCTAAAGCCCCCATCACATTGGCCACTGTGGCCGCAATGCAATTCGCAGTCTCTGGAGATATCTGCCACTCTGCGGGGTCCATGGGGAGGATGGTGAGGTTGAATGAACGAAAGATGAGCCCGAGAACCGCGAGTGACCAGGTGATCACAAACAGCACGTCCGAGATCAAGGACACCAAGTTGAGGTTGCGGAATCCGCAATGGTAGTACACTAGAGACCCACATGCCAGAACAAGTATCGCCATGGCCGGCCTTCTCCACATGACGACATCACAACGCGAGCTCATGATCTGGAGATATTTGACGAAAAACCCCAGAGCGGTAAAACGGCTGCAAGTATCCAATTCGCAGAAGCGCCCCCTCTTGTCTCAGGCCATGATTTCACACTCAGCGTGAAATTGGTATTCACCAACGTTCGATTGAAATTCCCGCCAGCTTCAAAGAATCGGAACCGCACTTCAAGCTCTTGATTCTAAAACCCTCGGATTACCTACTCGTTAAGCGCATTCAAATCGCCTCGTGCTCACAGGAATTGCAACCAAACACATGAGAACTCAAACCGTCTCCACCATACTGCTCGCACCCGAAGGATTTCACAGATTGTCACAGGCCTAAACCCAGATTGCAAAATCTTTGGGAAATCCTCACCGAGGATCCTCAGCTAAGTCTTGAAACTCAAGCGGTCAAACATGTAGAAAAAAACTACACTCAATCCCTTCGTTTCATCACAATCCCCTCGTTTAAGCACACACACTGCACAATCGGCTCACCACACTTTTCTTGCGTCTGATTCTCTCGCATGAACCACCACCATTTCTATCAGTGATCTGCCCACCCAGAATCCTAATCGAACCGGTCTAGCGAATTCCAGCTGGGATACAAGAGAGTGCGGAATTCAAACTCCTCATGAACTCCATCACGCCAAAACCCTTCGAAGCACCAAAACCCTTCGAACGTTGAATAACCCAACTAGTTATCCTTCTAGAACTCCCTCTTCACAACAAATCAAACAAAGTCTCAGTCCCAGAGGACCACAACACAAGCTCCCCAGATCACTCCTGCGACGAAAATGGGAGGAAATGATCTTACACTGGTGTGGAACCAATCTTCGAAAGAAACCCACTACCCAAGAGAGGCGAATTCTCGGAATCCACACCGCCCCACCGCCAACAGGTTGATAAAATCGATGTCAATGAGGCTGGATGTCAATGAGGTTACCCAGTTCTCGGGGTATGTTGGTGATCGATAAGTCGCATACATACCGTTGACAGGCATTCAACAGCCACCCGGAAAGGGATCGGAACTTGGAGCAGAAGGCGGAATCGAAGGTGTGCAAGAAGGTGCTGAGAAAGCATGAAACAGTTACACTAGCCTCTACTTTTGTACATAACCCCTACTTGAATTCGTACATAACCCCTATTTGAATTCATACATAACCCCTATCTGAAATTCTAACATACCCCTTTTCAGCTTTTAAGGTGTTAAACCCTGAGTATCTAGAGTTTTTCAGATAAGTTTAAAGCAAGTTGAGGGAGAGAAAAGAGGAGGAAGAATGTTCTAAGGATGTTCAAGTGGGAAGCAGTTGACTGACCTTTGAAGAAGTTTAGATGCCTTGAATGAAGTCTTTCTCGCAGCTTTTTGACAAAGCTTCTGTTTGTAACTGAATAATTTCAACGTACACTGTGATGTCACATGTGTCGCTACTCTGGTGATTTTTCTCTTGTATTTTGACGTAGTTTGATCTTTCTTTTTAGTGGAGGTTACAGGTGGGGACCAGTTCTCGTTCTTGCTCTAGTGATCCTTCACATATTGTGCCTATGAAGAGGCCGGTTAGCTTTGAAGGATGCACTGTATAGTATGCATAGGGTTACTGAGTATTCTTCCCTGCAGAATCTGTATCAAGTTGTAGCACTTATCTGCACGTAAGTTACTCGATGTTCTTCGTGCAGGGACTCGACACCTCGAGTTCCAGCTTCAGCATGTGACCCCGTGACGTTTGGGATGATATCTTTGCTGATCAGAGTGTAGTATTTTACATGGTAATCCTCAAGGAAATGAGTTTAAGAAGACGATGAGGATTCACATGTTCTAGCACATATGTGAAGTGGTTCATCATATAATGGGTTCACACGGAATATATGCCTCCTGTGGTTTAAATTATCTGCACTCTTCACAGATCGGATGACTCCATGATCCTCGTCTGGTGAGGCATTGCGACCTTTCGAAGAGTGCCAGGCATTGTCTTGGTCAGAATCTCTCTGCAATTTAAACCCCTCGAAATGTTTCTCCCTGCCATATCCTTAGGCACAAGAATGTTGGACGGGGATCCAGCTTACACTGGGGTACTGAATGTGGGAGTGATCGCAAAGACTACTCTCACCTCCAGGCTGTTGTGTCTGAGTGAGGGTATGGGAGGCAGGAAGCTCCAACGCCGCTGTAATGCATCGTAGACGATGGCAACATCGGCTTTGGAGTTCAAAACGTAGATCACATTCTCTTTCCCCACGCACAGCAAGGAAGAGTGATGTGGGCCAGGGACAAGGCTGTGGAGGAAGGCTTCAAGGGCGGGCTCACTGGGCAGAACGTCCATCATCCTCCATTCCGTCCTGCTTGGATCAAGCGCCAGAATCTCAAGCTTGGCAGATTTTCCAATGGGGCCGACAAGAGCGATATTGCCAGAGCACTCCACAATCGTGGGACTGCAGAGAAATGAAGGTATGACTGGCAAGACCATATTCCAAAATCCATTGCCCTCATCGTAGGCTTGCACTCGGTTGGCACAGCAATCCACGTAATGAAAGCTGCCATCCCAGAAATGACACTGCTTCTGGACCCCGAAGATTTCCTGGGGAAGATCACCTCCAGACGTCCATTCCAGAGAAGCAGAGTCGAACACATGAGTGGCGCGCGCCTCCTCTTCGTCGAAGGTCAGACTCTGCCCCGCTAGGATGAGTTTGTATGTGCCTCGCGTCTGGTCCACATGCATGCCACAGACCAGAGGCGGCTTGGCAGGCTGATTGCCGGGGAAAGGAGGAAGTTGCCTCCATGTGTTAGCGATGGGGTTCACTACGATGAACTTCACATCCTTCTGCGGGGTTGCAAATCCTACCATGAAACACAACAGACCTCCGTCGGCAGCGACAAGATAAACATCTCCTCGAGGCGTCCAGAATTGCAGCCGCGGAATGCTGGGGCGCAGATTATATAGGGGAAGACGGTACCACCTTCGCAAAGCTGGATTGTAAGTGGCAGCCGAAGGTCGGTCGTCGTCGAGAAACGAGAAAACTAGGTTTGGTCTCTCGATTCGACCTCCACGGCCCCCACATGGCCACGAGCTCCAACGCTTGCATACACATCGCAGCAAGCAGATGACAGGCACTGGCAATTTATCTGCTAAAATCTCCTCAACCTCTTCGTTCCATGATACTAATTCATCACTCGTCATTGTGTGTGTAAGCCCTTAGAATTCATGTCCTTTATGAGACGAAGTCTGCAAATGATCAGTAAAACCTAAACCTGGTTCTACAAAAGACCTCGTGACGCTTGGCAAGGTTGAGCGAACTCTTCGTACCCGGCTCGTAAAATGATCAATTTAAATAATTAAAAAAAGTTTCTCATGTACAAAGGAGTATAGACATGTGTGGCGATAAATGTTCAACAAAGCATAATCCGACCTAATCTTACATTCGAGATGCACAAATTAATGGTTTCAGTACCTTCTCGTGTTTCTTAGCTACTTGTGGCACCTTTTTGGGCTTCGGTACCACCACTGGTAAATCAGCAATTGATTTCCCTGAAAAAACATGACAAATATTCAACAGACAATGGAACCTCAGTGAAATGAGACTGCATGAAAAAACACCTTTGGTACACCTAGTATTCAGACTAAGATAGAACAGTGACGAAGAACTTTGTGGGATGACTACCTAATGAAACAATGTCGATAAAAAGACCATACCAACAAATTCTCAGATTTTAAATCAATAAGCAATCTTTACAAGGAAGTAATAAGTAATCATTACCTTGCAGACGCCTTACAAAGCGGGTAAACTCAAAGAAGTTATCATCCTCCATCAGCTCTGGGCTCAATCTCAAGTATGTGAATGCAACCAAACTTCGGCCAGTAGAGTCAGCCTCTGGCTTAGAATTCTCCAAGATTTTGTTGTAGCCTCGCCTATCATAGCATGAAAGAGCATTTTCGCTAGCTACTTTAACGCCAGCGTTCCAGGCACTATTGAAGACCTGTAAATCCATAAATTACCAACAGAGTAAATCACTTCTTATAACGTTTTATATAACTTGGCCTTGGCCTTATTAGCGAGCTATATTCATAAGCACAACATCAAGACCATGGATAACACTATTTCGAAAGCACATAGACACAGACCTGAACCGAGAATCTCACCACATGTGAACCACAAAACATCGTAAGAATGAAGAGGTAAAGTTCAGAGACTGTACCAGCGAAACAAGGCCCTCTGGGTCTGCCATTGCCTGCGGGCAATGTCTGTTTAGCTCAGATGTAAGTAGTTCTGCACAAGTGAAGTTAAACGTCGCATTGTTTTTGGCAAACATCTGAGCAATGGACGAGTATCCGTCCCTGTAACTTGTGTTGTAATATCCACAGGTCAATTCTGGAGCATGACTAGCTGTCTGGTACCACCAATGAATTCCTGATATCTGACGAGAACGATACATTGAGGTCATTCTAAGTATCCAAACAAAGGTGGATCAACTGAAATTTGAAAACCTCGTGAATAGGTAAATATGCATATACCACCTGCATAGGATGACTACATGTTTGAATGATCGATCATAGTGGTCACCGAAAACTACATTATCCCAGAAATCTTTTACCTTCGAAGCAATTTTAGAACCCTCGAAGACCGTCTTAGCGATGCTTAGAACACGGTCTCCATGGTCAATCAAAGTTTGAGAGTACCATTGCAAGAAGAAACGGCCATAGTAGCTGTCATAGTCCCCTCTGTCTCTAAAAAATCCCGTGTCTTGTGGCTTACAATTATACGAACCAGCATTTGAGGGAGGTTTTCCCCAGTGGATATGCCCGTGTGCCTCCGCAGTCTCCTTCAAGCTTTTCAAGAGGTACTTGTCGTAACACTGCATTTGTTGACGAAATAGAATGAAATTACATTTGCAAGAAAGTCAGCATCCACCAATGGAAATCAAGAGCAGTCGTACTTACAGAAAGTCACAAGAATTTTACTCATTTCACAACGATAAATGTGCACAGTTGAAGCCAATGCTACATAAGGATTGCAGGACCAACGCCATGAGTTGGCAAGCAAAGGGTAATGAAACAGCAGTTCTACCTGAAATTCACCAATGCCAGGGAAAATCCATCCCTGGGTTTGTGGATACGAGGGATATCGAAGTTCACCACAAGGTCCTAAGCCAACCTCGATCTCAGTGATTGTCTCATCATCAAAAAACTCGCTCATTTCTTGTCGGAAGCTCTTCATGTAGTCATAGTATACCTGCAGATGGGCACAGGTCCTAGAGGTTTTGACGACAGGCAATTATAAAATCTTGCAAACAACTCAGAAGATTCCATAATTGTACTTTATTAAGCAGCCTCCATTTTCAATCTTATCACACATCAAGATGAATCCTGTTTTGAAATACAGTGAGTGATTTGGCGAAAGTCGGGAGAATTTCACGCACCTCGAGTGCAGTTCGACCTCTTAAAACCCGCTCCTCGTCTACCCCCCATGTTAAACATTCTGGATTGCGTTTACCTTTGCAATTCGTGAAAAAAATATCAGGGTTTTCTTTTCCCACTTCCCTCACCCATTGAGGTATAGGAATGTAAGCATCATCACCGACATTCCCACCGCATTGATGGAAGGACATTACCACCTACAGATTTGAAAACAGTCGTCGTCAATGAGATCGAACTTGCAGGTTCTCTTCCGTGAAATCCACAAAAATGATTTGAGCTTTCTAAGCATACAATCAATATTTCAGTATGACGTCGAGGCAATAATCAGGAAGTAAGCGCACCTGGAGCTTCAGTTTCACTTCACGAACAGCATTAAATAGATTTCTGTAAGCAGTCCAATCGTACATTTTCGGGCCCTTAGCTTCGACCAAACCCCACCAGCAGTCCACCATAACTCCATCCACACCAATCCTCTTCAATGCATTCAAATCATTTATCAAGCCTTCTGGGTTGTCAATTTGATTTCGGCAGTTGATTACTCCCAACTGCAGGGAGAAAGTGTCACGATTACCAGCAGTCTCTGATTTTGTCCACGAAGATCTTGCACAAAATCACTGAAGAAATGTGTATTTCTGGGATTTATGAAAATAGCTGGGAGTAATGAATATGGCTTAAGGATTGTGCACTAATTATCACTTACAGGAAGCATGACAAAAATTGGAACGTGCTTTGTTCCTGTATAATCGCGCTCAACGACTTCTTCTTCTGGCTCCTGAAGAAAGCATGACATAGCTTCAGTCACATCTTGCTGACAGCTTTAGTACCTTAGCATTTGCAAGATGAATCACGAAGTCTTCCAAACATATGAAAACTCTACCTATGCTTCCTCATCTCACATTCCAAAACGAAATTCGTAATATCGGAGATAATAAATAAGAGATATTGTGTTCGTACAGGGGGCTTCACACGGGTCCGCGTTGGAAAGATCTTGGGTATGCACATTATGTTATTGTCTTCTAAATATTTTCATGATTTCATAAATATTGAAAATTCTCAATACCAGAAGAACCCAAGGTGATTTTCTTAAGCCACAAGGACGATGATCTTTCTTTGTCTCCAATCCTAATCCTCTTAAAATTCCCAATATCACTTCTGGAGCACTGGTAAGAGACTAAAAAGACCGACATGAGTTGATTCCAAATGTTTCGATTCAAAGAAGTTGAAGGAAAGACCTATTACCAAGAATGGAACCTCAATTTCTGCCAAAATCTCTGTCCCTACGCAGCATCCCCATCGAAACCGAAACTGAGAAACAAAGAAGAAAATCACCTCATTGTCTTCCACCACAGGCCGGCGGCTGCGGTCATCGACTTCCGGCCTATTTAAAGTAACCGAAAGCGCCATCCCTCCCAAAAACCTCCTTCGATCAGCCGACACATCCCTTCCGCTAACTCGCATACTCTCAAATCTCCTGCCCGAGCAACCCGGCGCATTTCCTTCCTCCCCACGAGCGCACCGCGCTGCTCCAACCCTGAAAACCCTCCTCTGCTCCTGCGCCGGTGCCGTATCCCGAACACCAACCGCGTAACGACTCAAAACCCGCCCACAAGTGCTCCGTACTCCTCCGCTGCAATGCAGCGCAACGACGGAGCGTTGCATGCTTGCCGCCATCGCAAATCTCCTCAGAACTCTCAATCCCCAATCACAAACATTCAATTACTCGTAATTTCGATTGAATTCTCACATACGTACTCAGAAGTTGGTCGATCAGAGCTCTAAATCATCTGCTCTCCTTTTCAACTCGCAAGGAATGATTTCCGTGCCAAGCACTCGCCTGCTTGCTGGAGGTTGTTGGTGAGCCGGACGCCACTTGGCCCCGCACCACACCCGTCACCCTAATTTGCACTAAAATCTGTCTCCTCAAACCTGAAATCTGTCTTTTGGGCTAAAATCTGTTTTGTACGTAAGTTACTCCGTCCACGCTCTAACTACAGTGGTACGTCTCCTGAGACCACGAATTTTATTCCAATTCGATTTTGATACTAATGGAATCTTGCCAAGACCACAGGAATTCCGTGGACCCGTACTTGATCTTCCTTGTGATGCTCGACGTTACGCTAAGTACATGGAACTTAGAAGTATGACCTGCAGCGAGATTGTTAATTCGTGTAGCTTGCTGCCAACGTTGGAACATCAATCTGAATTGACTGCCACCGGAGAGGCAATGTCTTGGATGATCTGGGGCATGGGTTAGGCATAGGTTAGGCAGGGAGACGAAGAAGTGAAGTTGGGAGTGTACATTTGACTGAGGTTCTGAGGTTTAGAAACAAGGTTTATAAATATTTCAGTGATGAGGTTTAGAAGTAATGAAAACTTTCACTAAGGCCTAAGGCCGTGACTCAAAGATCACGGGCTTCAAACACAACAGCCTCGTGAGGCAGTTGGTACCGAAAGTTCGAAAAGGAAAATCATGTGAACTAGATTGAGCGGTAGAATATAAAGCAAAAGGTGAAGAAAGGAGAGCCAGTTGTTTTACTGCAATACAGGAAGTACAATGAGAGCCCAGTGAATGGGATGCAGGATATACCGGTACTGTAGTGAAGGAACTCAACTTGATGAGCTCCGCTGAATGTGGCAGAATGGCCGTGATCACTGCTCCACAGTGCAAGGCATACTAGTATATTAATGGGGACCGGTGCAGAAGCAGTTCTGGTGAAGCTCTTCACCTGATTAACTTTCTATGACCTTTCCCGTAGTCTACGCATCCCATCCTACTGGATTTGAAGGAATATCCTTAGTCAGAGGAATGGGTCTAAACCACGACATGTGAAGGCAGCTAATGACTACACAAAGCTGACATACTCAAAATGTAGTAATGTACAGTACATTACAAAGTGAACATTATAAATCTACTCCTTTAAGCCACAGCTAATCCTCATCATCAGAGTTGTCTCCGTAAGAGCTGCTCCCTTGTCGGACACTACGCTTGGCCTGTGCAGCTACTGGCCGCATGACCCGGCCTTCAGGACCATGTAACACAGCGGACTTTGCTAGCCTGTCCTCCAGCTCCTCTGTGCTGAAGTCGTCCTTACCTCCAAGCTCATCAAATCCCACCTGCGTAACAAGAAATAAGTAAGCTCTCCGAACCAGGTAGAGGACTTCTTACATGTAACACTTGGCCGTGCAAGAGGATGAGACCTTGTGTCCTAGGAGTATATGATTGCCAAGGACTGTAGATGTCAACCCCAGGTTCAATATCAGGGTATATTCTACATTGCTAAATCTGCAAACTCATATCTTATAAGGAGCCACTAATCGCGAGTGTAGTGCAATATCATTGGATAAGCTGAAACAAGAAAGCAAAACAATTCAAAGCTAAAGGTTGCGTTTAGATAACAAACATCAACAGCCAAGGAGATCATACCACATAATCTTCCACTTTGCCTTTCTTCACCAACGCAAGAGTTGGTAGCATAAATATCTTCAGTCTCTCTGTGAGGAAAGGGCTCTTCTCCGCATTTATTTTCAAGAACTTAGTTTCCAAGTGTTGCTTGCTAAGGTCCAACAAGTGCTTGTCCATCACCTACAGCGGGGGAAAAAAATTTAATCTCATGGACTAATGCTTCAGTCCACATGATTCCACTAGATACATATGTGCATGGCTCTATGAGAAACATGTGATTAAGAAGAATAATCGCGCTTGAAGAAACATCTCCATTGAATCTCAAACACTCAAAAAGTAAAATTCTCTTGTATACATTCCACGTATATATTTTCACATCCGAATTATCTGTTATGCTGAAGACTTAAATCCCTCTCATACAGTCGTTTGAGACAGCATTATAAGCAAGGTTACACAATGAAAATTTACGCACCTTGCAAGGCCAATTCTCGCGATAAAAATGGCAGACAACGCGATCACTTGTCTTCACTTTCGCAAAAAAGTCCTTCTCACTAAAAATCTCCTGATAATCACCATGTCCTTGAGCCAACCATTGCTGCCGCATGGTCGCCTGCTTCTTCATCTGTTGAATTCTGCGTTCACGTAGCTTCTCAAGGTCATCCTCCTCTAACTTGTCAAGCTTTGCTAATTCGTCATCAAGCTGGTCCTCTACAGCTTTGGCAACCGTTGCCAAACTGTCCTCCAGAGCCTAGCCGTCACAAACATGACTTCGTCAGAACCAATATGAACAAGACTTACATCCTACACAACCCAGGGCCGGAAACACCCCCTACATTGTCCTCTACCTTGATATAAAACCCCAAAAAAGCACATATCAATTTAAAATCCCTAAAATCAAGAAACATGCCATCCCCGGCCTCTCTAAACTACTTCAGCTGGCCAATACGCAGATCCACATCAACATCACCAATGCATCACCCACGCTGCGAAGGAAATACACAGCAAAGCGAACCAAACACGTACCATTCCTAAAATCACGGCACTTCCACTAGACATAACAACACTTACCAATCACTAAAATCCCCGCACTCACAATCTCATCAAGAACAAAATCAACACTCCAAAAAACTCGCCAAACAAAGCCACTCCATCTCCAATCCATCACCACAACATTCACTGACATCAAAACCCTAAAGAGCTCAAACCAAAAAACCTCAACTCAACCAAGCAAAAATTCACACCGATCTCACATACTCCAGCTGATGTAAACGCAGATCACATCGTGATCAGCAATGTAGCATAAGGTAGCACCACATTGTGAGCGAGGAGGCCAAAGCAGTAAGATCGCGACACAGACATACCTTCTGGATGAGTACAAAAGGTAGCACCACATTGTGAGAGA
This sequence comes from Ceratodon purpureus, assembly GCA_014871385.1. Taxonomy (NCBI): domain Eukaryota; kingdom Viridiplantae; phylum Streptophyta; class Bryopsida; order Pseudoditrichales; family Ditrichaceae; genus Ceratodon; species Ceratodon purpureus. The sequence goes on from CM026423.1 coordinate 7,593,445, forward strand.
GGAGGGTAAAGAAGTAAGATCGCGACACGAACACACCTTCTGGATGGCGACGGGGGCAGCCATTTTGAGGCGGAGGTTCGGCGTGTGGCTGTGGAGATGGTGCGAGGGCGATGGCGAGGGCGATGGCGATGGCGAGGGCGATGGCGATGGCGAGGGCGATGGCGATGGCGAGAGAGAGCTTAGGGTTAGCAAAAAACATGCAATCACGGACAAGCAGGATTCTCCTCTCGTTCCGCATTCAAGACGCCCTGAATTGATACCCCTTAATACCTTAAATACCCGGTCATACCCGGTGATGCCCGTACAATACCCAGGTATATCCCGCCGTGCCCAAAGATACCCTGCCCCCGCGTGGATATTCGGCCCCCTCCAATTTTCTTGACAAGGGTGCCAGAGTTCCCCCCAACCAACTGCATTACCGGTCGTGGATAGCAGGTTCGTTCATAAGTAATTTTCTAATTTAGGAAATTTAAAAAACTGGAAATTTGAAGGGTACAAAAACGAAAAAACTGGAAATTTATTTTTAGATATGATTTTACTCCGTATAATTTAAGGAATTTTAAGGTTATTTTATTTTGATAAACGAATCTTGGTTTTGGACAAATCAAATTTGTTTACAGGTGGACAAACCCAATATCCAAGTAGAACATGAATGGAGGGAGAAAATTTAGTCTAAAAGGAGATAGTTTAATCCAATCAAAAGAGTTTCATGCTAATTCACCTTAAAAATTTCTTCCACGAATAGAATTATAGTAGAATATTAAGAGTCTTGCTACACTTTAAGATGTTATATCATTTACTTTAACACCTTCTATGGTAAAATTCAAGCATTTAAGTTCAATTCCATGTCCATCAATAATATTTGAAGCATCATTATAATATGAAATTATAATTGTAATTAAGCAGTAAAAGATATCCATCTAGTTTTAAAGTTTTTTTAAAAATAAATGCAAATGACTTCAATGATTGAAAAACAATAGCATCCTTAAGGATTGCATTTGAAATATGACAAAACGGAACATTGTAAGAAAATAAATGCCAAATGAAGGCACAAATCTAGAGAAACCTAAAAACATTATTAAAGCTTAAATTCATTTTTTTCAATAATTCTCAAAAAGATTCTTGGTTGTAGTTGAGAATCAATAGATGTTGTACTACCTAATCAAAAATGCGACTTATATGACATTTTATCACGACAAATCTTCCGCTTGAAGACAATGGTGTAATATGCTAAGAAAATTTCAATGAAAATATTTAGCAATCCATAATGGACATTGTCTCTATAAAAGTCTATAAATAATGTAATTTTTGTAACAAACAATTTGTAAAAAAAAATCTTAGACAACGTATCTATTTCATTTTTAATAACATTTTTTTTGTGATGATTGGTATTAATCATATGTTCATTTCAAAATTTATTGTGAAGAATTCAACATTTACTTACAACTCACATCATGTAGCAATGGACCCTATACATAGATAACAACATTCTTTACATGCGTTTTTACCATTAGTTAAAGAAAATATGAAGAATCAACAACAACATATATTACAATCTTGTCCAACATTCCATTTGTTGCCTCAAATATCTATACTCTAGACAAAAAATTCTTGATACATAATTTTTTTGACCAATTGATGCACTTCTCCGTCGTAGTAAACAACAACCTAAAGAAAACTCTCAAAAACCTTTTATTCCACCGCAAACCAATCCAAATTCTTCCATGCACCTACAATTCATCCGTTCATATTCATCCCTTACACTTCCACAAAGTCATTAATATTTCCCACCTTTAAAAAGTATCCATAAAGTAAAAGAAAAAGAAAGTAAAAAGGCAGTACAAGAAGGACGCTCCGGTGTCATCGGTCACACAAGAAGCCTGGTCGCATGTTCTTTCCGTCTCGGCCCAAACCCTAAGCTCTCTCGCCATAGCCATCGCCATCGCCACTGCTCTCGCTCTCGCTTCTCTCCCTCGCACCATCTCCATATCCACACCTCGAACTTCCGCCTCAGCCACAGCTGGAAATTCCTCGGTGAAACTGAAGGAGAGTCATCGGGAGAGCCAAATGAATTGTCACGCCCGTCTGTGAAAAGCGTTACTATGCGCTACGGCACTTAGTCGATTGAGTTTTATATGTTTGCGGTTTGTGTTTGCGTTTGAGGATTGGGGTTTGGATTGGAGGATTGGTGGATAGGTTGAGGGTTCGAGATGGAGGCCGTGAAGGAGCAGGATGCGCAGGTGGAGGCCGTGCATGCGGAGGGTGCCGCGCAGGGGTTGGAGGAAGGGGAGCATGTTGAGAAGGAGGAGGATATGAAATTGGAGGTCGGGGAGGTTGGGAAGGAGGACGGGGCGGGGGCTGCGGTGCCTGCGGTGATGACGGATATTGAGAAGAAGAGGAGGCGGGCGGAGCGGTTTGGTACCGACCTGAAGATATCGGAGGCGGAGAAGCGGAAGATGAGAGCTGCGAGGTTTAATGATGGCACGAAGAATGGTGCTGCGGCGCCGGCTGCGGCCGCGCCGGCGGTGGTGGCTGAAGCGGGGAAAGGAGGCGCTGCTAAGGTGCCAGCGGCGGTGTCGGATAGCGTGAAGACGGCTTTGATGGAGGCTGAGAGTGCTAAGAGGAAAGCGCGGGCTGAGCGCTTTGGAAGTGTGCAACCGGAGGCCGTTTTGAAACCTAAGTTTTCGACAGATGAGGTTGCTGCGAAACCTAAGTTCTCGCAAGACGAGGAGGCCAAGAAGAAGGCGCGCATGGCGAGATTTGCCATGGCGGCGAAATAGATTTTCGAGGGGTTTGGGGTCCGGTGCGCGGTGTGTAGGGCAACTCAAGGATGGAAGCGGCGGTTTCTCACTCATCTACCTCATTTACATTTTTCTTTTTCTGTGCATAGAAGGCGTCGGAGTTCTTGCGGTCAGTGGTAGAGAGTTCGTAGAGTCATAGGGTTTATTCCTGTTCCTTGATCACGATTTCTAAACATGCATTCGTTGCTGCACTGTCGTGCGTGTGCGAGCAATGTCTAGCGGTTGGGGCGTGTAGGTCAGCTTAGGGTTTATGTGACATTACTGGTCGGCTGTGGTGCTTCCGAAGCTTGTCAGCATTTGTCTTGTGAGGCTGTAGTGTCTATCTGTTGGTGTCCATTGTCTTTCTATTTGCAGTGAGCTTCTGGATGGGGCTATTTGAAGCGTACAAGTCAGAAATATATCATCGGCAGGGTTGAGGCGGCAGCACTTTACAGTCTAAATATTGGTCTCGGATCATTGTTCTTTCTGTTAGCTGCGTCGCGTCGCCTTCTTGTCCTGGTCGGAATGGTTACCTCTATGCGGTTTCGTGTGTTAGTGGTATCCTTTTTTTCCTAAGAACTTAGCCCACAGTCTTAGCTTAAAATCCTGTCTGAAATATGCATTACAATCCTGCTGCCCAGTTCTCAGAAACCCAATAGCGCTGTCTAAGAGAAATATAGGTCCTAAGTTGAAGCCTCATGTCACATTCCTATTCGGTAGTTTACTGATCATGTAGACTAAAAGTTCGTCTAAATGCGCAGGTGTAGTAGCTGATGTGAGGCTCGTCTTAGGTCGTTTTATGAAAACAAAACATTGTAATAGTAATCGAAAGAGAACTGAGTTGTTGGGTGCCTCTTTTCTATGTGGTCGGTCCCAGCTTCGGCGAGTTTAGCATGTTAGTGTATTGAGCTAATAACTCATGACCACTACATTCTTTGTTCCGCTGGACATTTGTTTTAAACAAGTGCGACGGGGTGTCAGTCTTCGTATTTGTCTGGTTTGTTTCAGCTTGCTTGTTGGTCTGATCAACTTCAGCTGGTCATTCTGTCCGGTCTAGGAAATTTAGTGTGTGTTCTTGCATTGCTCTGATGATCTGTGTTTGTGTTTTGACTTGCTTTCATGTAATTCAGGGGACCAGATACTTAGTCTACAGACATTTAGTCGATATTCTGACTTCGACAGATTACATGTTGGTTAGATACTGGTAGATTACTACACGAAAGAATTGGCCGTTAGGGTTCATTTTTCCTGAGGTCTAGTTGATAAAGATTCTATAGTTCAAAGATAAAGATTTAGAAGATTTTGGAGCAGTAGAGTCACTTTGAACTAGATTGAATGGTTTGCTAGTAGAGGCGGACTATAACGAACAATGCTCAATCTGCTGTATTTCCATTGGACATATCTTAAACCTCAGTGTCATCAAAATGTTTTATCGTGTTTTTATTTGCATTTGATTGCCACTTGTGCCACTTATGCAAAGCGCAGATAGGGTCATGTAAGAGTGCAACGAAAATCTTGCAATGAAACACTAGATCTTTGTGAAGCATTCTCTCTCACTGTTAAACGTCGGAAGAAAATCATTCTGATGTCCAAAGGATTTCGTAGTCAGGCTGTGAAGAAATCACGTTATCTAAATCCAATCTTGTTTTTACGATAATGTGCTACACAATACAAGTTGAGCCCCTCTATGGCATGGACCTCCCAGTTCCAGCTTCTTGTAGAAACTACCCCGACAGAGGAAGGTCTTAATCTTCTGAAGAGATAACCTTCATCCCTAAAATACTTCACATAATTTCATTCCCGAAAGATGTCAATGAAAGAAGAACTCGTAGCAAGAAGGACTTGAAATTACTGCAACAAACCACCAATTCATTTGTGTTTTCTATCAGCAAGCTCAACCATAATCATTGAATAACCTTAAAAAAACTTAATTTCAGAACCGAAATTCTATCAAGAATTTTAAAAACAAATCACAAAGAATATTCCCTACAACAACAAACACGTCCAGAACCCAATTTAAAAAGAAATAAAAATAAAAAACCCAAACTCCGGAACCGATTCCTACAACTCATCAACGCGAGTTTCCAGAAACGAAAATAATTGGAGTAACTTAACTAACTTCCTGCAAGTTGGCCACCAAAGATGGAGACATGTGGCACTAAAAAGAAAGTCACCTAATTCTCTTATTCCTAGGACCTTCCTCGACCATTTCACACTTCGACTCTGGCGCAGCGGAAACACAGAGAGTACCAACGGAGAAACAGGAGCAGTTTAAATTGTAAATCGGATTCACACCATGTACTTGCCAAAATTCGTCACTCTTTACTCATTGATGAACCGGCACTTATAAGGCCACTGCCTGTACAAGGTCTGTAACTCAAACTCTCTCGGAGCTGTCCTATACTGTGACTGACCCCCATCACCTTGCAGAAAATGCACCTTAAGTATTTTCCAAACTGATCCTACCACTACCCAACACTCGAGAACCAGCCGCCAAGCACATATTGTTGCTAACCACCCACTCCTCAGTTCTAACTAATTACTGGTGCTAATGTAACCACCGTAACCAGCCCAAGTACTTGGTCTGCAGTTGTGTCTCGCCACCGCACCTGTCCAGATCAGCCTCCCCTATTTCTTACGTGGACATACTTGACCAGCAAAATCCACGTCACATATGTGGCACTCCTCCCTTGCTTCAAGTGGGCGCGTCCCTGCCGCCCAATAATTCTCCCTCAAAACAGCGTATGTCTCTTCTTGCTCTTTCCCATAACTTTCCTTGTGCGTCCACCACCTGACACAGTCGTCCAGCTTCGTCATCGACGTTGTCTGATACTCGTGTGTATCCCTTGAACACGTATGGACCCTCCCAGTTCCTTGACAATGCCCGACGCTTCCCTGGGATGAACATCTTCACTGCACAGTCCATGTCGAGCCTCGGAAATCGTTCAATTTTGCCCTTTCTGCTGATATAGTTCTCTTGCTGCTTGCGTTGTGCAGTGGCAATATTGACAATCACCGCTTTGTGTATATCCTCTAGCAGCTGAGCACGTTCCAACATCACGGCACTGATTTCCTCAACAGTGGCCTCCTCATGAATCACTTCTTGGAATCTCTCACGTATGTTGTCAGAAGATAACCGCGGTGTTCTCCCCGTCAATACGAAAAAAGGTGAGAACTTGGTACTACCTTGACTGCTGAACCGGTATCCATAGAGAATTCTGGCCACATGATTATCCCATTCGTCACCCCATTGGCTAGCCATGGTGGTTAGACCAATTTTCAGGGTTTGCACAAATCTCTCCGCCATTCCATTACATTGCGGCCAGGATGGTGAAGTACGTTCATGCTTAATGCTATTTTTATCACACAACTCGTCAAACTCGGCGCAGAACTCTGTACCGTTGTCAGTGAGTACTGCTCTCGGAACCCCGTATCGACAAATCACCTGAGTTTCAAAGAACTCAGCAGCCGTGGTTGCATCGTGACTTGCAACAGGCAGTGCCTCCACCCATTTGGAGAAGTGGTCAATCGCAATCAATACGTACTGATTTCCCCGCTTCGTTGTGCTTAGTGGTCCCGCCGTGTCTATGGCGATTCTATACATAAAACTCACCACTGGGATGCTATGTAGTTGCGCATCTCCTGATCTTATGCACCCATGTTTCTTCGTAAGCTGGCAATGCTTGCACTGCCCTACCACACGACTAACTGTGACCACACGGTCAGTCCAATAATAGTTTTTCATGACTGCAGCTAATGTTCGCTCCTTCCCAGCATGCCCCAGTTCCTCATGAATGTGTTGCACTACTTGTCCTCGCTCTTCTGGCTTGGGCACTATCAGGCCTTCCTTACAAATTCGATCCTCATCCATGTGGTATCCTGATTGGATACGCATGTTAATCCTCTTCCTTTCTCGGCGATTCCAATCCTCCTGCATCTGATTAGTTGTCATGAACTGCATGACATTCTTGTCTTGATGTATGTCGAGTTCTGCCTTTTCATCCATGGGACCTTTGCGACTGGTTGCATTTCCGCCCGCTTCCCTTATCAGTTCCCACATAACGCCTTTGGAATACGTCGCATGGGTCCGCTTATGGTTTCTTTGATCTTCGCAGCACTGTGATATCGTTTCGTCAGAAGACGTGTCTCCAGTAGACATTCCGCTCGGTTCATCTTCGGGCTGAGCCCACTGCTCTGCTGCTGCCACATGAGCCACCGGAGTAAATGCGGTAATCGCCAGATTCATGCATGTTAGCTGATCATCCTCTGCCGGCGCCATTTCCTGACTGCCTATTTGCTCCAGCATGCGAATATGATGAACATGATCATCAATTTCAGCGTCGTCTTCTCTCGGCTGGGTACTGGGGTTTCGTGACAAAGCATCTGCATTCCCGTGTTTCGCCCCTGGTCGATGAACAATCTTAAAATCGTAGTCTTGTAACATCATAATCCATCGTCCGCGTCTTCCATTAGTGTCAGACACCGTGGCTAGCCACTCTAGCGGCCTATGATCAGTCCTTATCACAAACTGGTTCCTATAAAGGTATTGTCGAAAATGAACCACACCCCAGATTAGTGCATAACACTCTCCTTCCATAGGATGGTATTTACGTTGAATTGCCGTCAAGCCCCTACTTGCGTACGCCACTGGGTGTTCTCTGTGTTTGATCTTCTGCGAGAGTATAGCGCCTACGCCCCTTTGTGACCAGTCTACGTCCAACACAAATGGCAACGTGAAGTCTGGTCGCACCAAAATCGGTGCGGTTGCAAGTCGCAGCCGAAGGGTCTCAAACGCGTTTTGTCGTACCGCTGTCCAGTTGAACGGTTCTTCTTTCTTTGTCAACTCAAATAACGGAGCAGCGATCTGAGCATAATCACGAATATAAATGCGGTAATACCCTGTGATGCCCAGAAAGCTGCGAATATTGGTTACACTTTTGGGCAGCGGGAATTGCATGATGGCCTCTACCTTCATAGGACTTGGTGCACACCCGTTCCTGGATACTGAGTGGCCCAAAAATACAAGCTCTATGAACCCGAATCTACACTTATCTGGGTTGAGTCTCAACTGAGCTCTGTAGAGCTTTTGCAGAACGCGCTCAATATGCCGTAGGTGATCCACCCACTCACGGCTGTGAATGTTCACGTCATCTACAAATACCTTGCACATCTCATTCAAGTCCTCTTCTAATACTTGATTTATAATGCGTTGGAATGTTGCAGTAGCGTTCTTGAGCCCAAATGGCATTACCGTCCACTCATACAATCCCCTTTTTGTGATGATCGCCGTTTTCTTGATGTCTGGTTCATGCATGCGAATCTGCCAGAAGCCAGACTGTAGGTCAAGTGACGAAAACCATTGTCCATCGCCCAGTTGGTTTAACACATCGCTAATAAGTGGCATTGGGAAGCTATCTTTCCTGGTCTGCTGATTTAACGGCCTGTAGTCACCACAAAATCGTTTGCTCCCATCTTTCTTTGGTGGAAGTGTGACTTTCGTGGCATACTCAGACTCACTGCTGCGCATCTTGCCTGTCTCACACAAGGCCTCAATCTGACGCTGAACCTCTTTTTCCTCATAATCCGAGAGCCTGTTTGGTGCACTCCTGCACGGGTAAAATCCCTGCGTATCAATGCGATGCTCGCCAACTGCACAGTGACTCAATTCCGTTTTATCAACTGCGAAGGCATTGCTGTTCCTTTCGAGCACCTCCCATAACTGACCTTGTTGCTCCTCAGTCAGCGTTTCTCCTATCTGTACCCGGGATTTAATACTTGCCCATCTGTCCAGTGGCTTTAAACTTGGCTGCGCTGAACTACTTGCTTCGGTTTTCAACACATTGGGCTGAGAAGTCCAGCGTATCCAATCTGTATATTCGTCCTCGTCACCTGGTGACTCCATGACATTCATTGCTTGATCTTTGAGTATCCACCGAGTCATTTCTTGTTGAGCATGCTCGTCAACCCATGCATCGAGTTCATTTGCTCCCAGATCTTCTCGGTCAATCTCCATTTGAACCAGCTCACGTAGAATCAAATCATGATCATCTGTCCCTTCAGATTCTTCTTCACTGGAACAACATGAGTCACTTGAATCTTGTGTGAGCATATTAATTTGCCACGTGTCTTGCTCTGTATCCGTCTTGGAGACTTTGGTGCCATGCACGAGCATCTCTCCATTTGCAAAGTCAATCCGCGTCTTTGCTGCCTGTAGGAAGTCACATCCCAGCAGAACCTCGTACGCTGAGGTTGGTATGACCATCACTTGTAAGCTACACACCGCCCCGGCAATGCTCACGTTTAGTGCTGGTATCGTTCCTGCCGATTCTTCTTTTGATCCAGATGCAGTGTAATAGCTCTTCCCAGGTGTCATCTGGTTAGATAGACCCAAACGTTTGACCACGCTTAACGAGCATACGGTTATAGAAGATCCTGAATCGACCCGTGCCATTAGATAATTATCACCGATTTTCACCTCCACGCATAAGATCCCTTCGCCCGTGCTCTGCAAGTGGCATGTTGCTCATGTTCCCGTGCTGAGTTCTCGTGGTCCGTGACTTTCCAACTCAGTTAATTGGCGCACCTCGCTTAGAGGAAGTACCTGTTTGTCTTCTCCTGGACCTCTCCGTATTTGTATAAGGGATTGTTCAAAATCCACTACTGCTCCCATTTTCCGCAGAAAATCATACCCCAAAAGCATATCATAAGAGCTTGTTGACACAACAAGGAAGGTAATGTGGCATGAAACCCCACCTACTTGTACCGAAGTCTTGAGTCTTCCCAGCGCTTTCTCAATAGCTCCTGACGCCGTTCGATACAATTCGGTTCCGGTCACTTCTTTCATCATTCCCAGTTCTCGGACCGTGTCCGCAGCTAGGACTGATGTGGTTGCTCCACTGTCAACCTGGCCGCTTACCTCCTGACCAGCAATTTCTACTGTGAGGTGCACAGCTTTGCCATTGCTTATGCTTAACACTAGCTTGGCGCTTCCTTCGCCAGGCTGCATTGCATTAATAGGTGATGCGTCTGGTAAAACAACGGGCTGATTCTTGGTTGCATTACGATTTTTCTTCACCGCTTTGAGCAGGTCTTCTAGATATTCCATCTCCCCGGGTAACTTCATGATGCATTCCAGTGGGCTCAGCGTCACCCGGCCCTTCATAAAATGTGATAAAATCTTGGATTTCTCGGACAGATCGCCCTGCGCCTTCAGCCCAGTAGTCTCCATTGGCTCTGCTCGTACACGCGGGACTTGTTCACCTGTACCAAAAGCTGTTCTTCGCTTCGGTAATCTCTGCGTAGTTAGAGTGTCAGCGAGATTTAACTCTTGAGCGAGCTCATCAAGATAATCAGCTCCATCATCAACAGTAATGCGCTCAGTAAGGTGTGTTGCGTGAGGTTCATGAGCTGGTCTATTTTGACATTCATGGTCAAAATAGCCCATTCCTTTGCAGCTTCCACATCGAACCCCGCATGCAATAGTCCGATGCCCAGGTGCCTTGCATTTGTCACAGACTAGATCTTTATCTGGGCATTCTAAAGCTCGATGACCGGCCTTGTAGCAACGCCGGCACAGATAAGGACTTCGCACATGTATGCGCTTCTCACTGCTCTCTGCTACAGTGGTACCCAACGTCTTTTGCACTATAGCAGTCATGGCACTACTAAGCGTCGCAAGGTGACGTTCAGTATCCACTGCCCTCTGTGACGTCACGACATTCTCTTCTTCATCAGGTAGTGCTTCGTATGGTGTGTCACCAATCTTGCTTAAACCTTTTTCTATAACCAGCACGTTGCTCAAAGCGGCGTCTATGCTGTCATAGTCTCTACCAATGCACGCTCTCTGCAACTCTACCCGTAAGCCGCTGATAAAGCGTTCGATCTGCTCCGGTGCAGGGATTCTACCTTTGTCAAACCATCTTTCCAGACGATCGTAGTAGGCTTGAACCCTCTGACGGGGTTCTTGCCTGATGGCATCAAGTTTTCCTTTGACCTCTACCGCATCATATTGTCCAAATTTTTCGATCAAAGCCGCAGCAAGGTCCTCCCATGTGGAGAGTGGTGGTGAGTGTCTCTTCACCCAGTCCTTTGCCTTGCCACGAAGGTTTAGACGTGCTACCTTAAACAATTTATCTTCTGTGTAATCTCTTACTTCAGCTGCCATTTGCAGCCGCTCTGCCCAGTCAAAGACATCCTCATACTCTCTCCCCGAAAACGTCTCATCAACTCCTTTGGGACTTGTCATGGTTACGTTCTCTTGTTACTATTCCGATGTATCTAATGCGTAATCAATTCTATGGATACACCTGCACAGTGCGTCTGCTTCCTGATAGCGCCCTAATTTCTGCGATGATGTTTTCAAAACATGTTTGACATTCCTCTGTCCACACATACGATTCTTGCATCGACTCTGCCAATGCGAGCAGTGGTGTTACGTTTAATTCTATACGTAGGAGTGGTTGGACTATGCTAATCGTGTTCAAAAGATAAAATAAAGCTATTCTATTTGGAGGTGGGCTACAGTCAATGCTGACACGCAAGTGTAAAGAAAGTATCTGGGAAAAGCCAAAGTTAATTGATGCCATGCCACTGCATGTTTCAATTGAGTGCCTTCAGTTCCGATACCCTCCTCTGTAGGTATATGACCACAATGAGCAGCAGTATCAACAATACGACTACCAAACGACCTTTCCAGCCATCTAGGCACCCACCCTTATTAGCAGTGCATGGTTCCACGTAATGTTGACGCCTAGCACAGTGTTTACAACGCTCCTTATACTCAAACTCTCTTGTTCTATGCATGATTCTACTGGCTCGATGACTTTCTCACAAATTATCTGGATTCGCAAACCAGCTCTGATACCAAAAAGAAAGTCACCTAATTCTCTTATTCCTAGGACCTTCCTCGACCATTTCACACTTCGACTCTGGCGCAGCGGAAACACAGAGAGTACCAACGGAGAAACAGGAGCAGTTTAAATTGTAAATCGGATTCACACCATGTACTTGCCAAAATTCGTCACTCTTTACTCATTGATGAACCGGCACTTATAAGGCCACTGCCTGTACAAGGTCTGTAACTCAAACTCTCTCGGAGCTGTCCTATACTGTGACTGACCCCCATCACCTTGCAGAAAATGCACCTTAAGTATTTTCCAAACTGATCCTACCACTACCCAACACTCGAGAACCAGCCGCCAAGCACATATTGTTGCTAACCACCCACTCCTCAGTTCTAACTAATTACTGGTGCTAATGTAACCACCGTAACCAGCCCAAGTACTTGGTCTGCAGTTGTGTCTCGCCACCGCACCTGTCCAGATCAGCCTCCCCTATTTCTTACGTGGACATACTTGACCAGCAAAATCCACGTCACAGACACTCATCCACAACAGCGAAGAGAGCGAGCCTCGCGAGATACCATCACTGTAGCACTCAAACCCCACTCACTAGTAAGTTGCAACAAACACCAACACACACAAACGTACACTAGTAAGTTAGCAGAAACGTACGTAAGTTGTTAGTAGCAGAACGAGACGCAAACCCAAGCACTTCACCTGCGAGACAGAGTTGAGTTTGGGGGCCTTTCTCCACTAGTCACGGACTTGGCTTCTTCGTCTCGGCTTCGCCCAACGTTGCTGCCTGCGAGCGGACTCCACCCGCCCATCGCCATCGCCATCGCCCGTCTAACCCTCGCGCCGAACCCCCTGTTCCGCCCTCTCCCTATGTTCGGCGAAGAAGGCACGGCCGCCGTGCCCGGCACGGGCCTCGTCCCCACTCGCTTCGTCTGGCCGCACGGCGGTCGCCGCGTCTACCTCTGCGGCGATTTCACCAGGTACGCTACTATTCCTCCCCTCACTCTACCTCTTCTTGTTTTAGATCGGGCGCATTTGGAGCTGCTAGTGAATCGCTCGGCAGGAGGTACGAGGCAGAGGACAGTAGATAGAAGACGGACGACGGGAGACGGAAGACGGGAGTTCATTTTTATTAAGGTTTCGTTGTGGTAGGGAATGGTAGGGATTGGTAGGTTGAGTTGTTAGTTTAGGGCGGGAATTCGGTGACGAGAGGGTTAGATCGGTTGCGTTGATGCGGCTTGGAATGGCGGAGCTGAGGTTGATCGTGCGGGGAGAGGAGGTGGCGGTGTTTTTCTTTCGAGATTTTTCGATGGGAGGGTTTTGGCGTTGCGTTGTTAGTTTAGGGCGGGGGATTTTGGTTTGAGGAATGTAGGGAGGTGAGAGGAGGGGAGATCGTTGTGAGGAGGGAGGAGTTTTTGCGTAGGTGTAGGTTACTGTTGACAGGAGGTGTTTGTTTCGTTGAATTTCGTTTGTGGTAGGGATGTTCTGGTTAGGTTTTTGGTTTAGGGCGGGGAATCTTGGCTTAGGGAATGCAGGGAGGGAGGTGTGAGGAGAGCGATCGTTGTGTTGTGGACAGAGTTTTTGGTTAGTGGAGAGAGTTTGAGGAATCTTAGAGCGATCCTGTTGTTAGTTGAGTGTTGATTTATTAATTAAGGTTACAGGAAAGTGATAGTGATAGAGATAGTGATGGTGATAGTACCGTGCATTTGTTGATGGCAGCTTTGTTACCTAGTGGCTTATGGTAGAATATTCTGTTTATTCCTGTTGAGTGGCATCGAGTGTAGATGCTGATAAGGTAGTGAACAGAGGCTGTCTATCCTGCCATGGTCTGACGTAGGTTGGCGCTGCGGATCTTCATTCTGAATATGGTATTGTTCCTGTATGGTGATCGAGTTTTCTCGAGAAATGGCTTGAGAGTTACTAGTTCCTCTTTACCAAGCGCTTACATGATCTCGGCTACTTGATGCGAATTAAGATAGGCGGAGGAGTTCTCGGAATTGTGCGTATTCTAAGTTTTTATGATTAATAGGGTTTAGTTGAGTTTTACAATGATGTTCGCCATTGCGCAATCGCCGCCTGGTGCTGCTTTACTATTTCACATTAATACAAGTCACGTGGTCATTACTGTTCTGTTTATGTGGACATTACCCCTCTGCCTTATTGTGTATTGAAGTTTGTCCTTAGTACCAAATTAATGGTGAATATCTGCTGAAATGGATTGTAACTTCATTTGTAGCCTTCGGTCATGTGTGTGGAAAGAAGTTGCACGTTACTGAGTTCCACATGGCTGCAGATGGCAGGACACATTGCCTTTATCTCCAGTTGAAGGGTCGTCCTTGGTTTTCCAAGTGATATGCAGCCTGTCACCAGGTTACCACCAGGTATGCAGTTGTTTGGGCACCGTGTGTTACAACTTGTTCCAATTGGACGTTTCAACTTGCCTAGAAACTTGTGGAAGGTTATCCGTTTTGGAGGTTTTAGTGTGTTAGAGTCTTACAGATGTATTGTGTTAAATCCTTATGCGTTTGGAGTTGGTTGCAGTATAAGTTCATCGTGGATGGGGAATGGAGACATGATGAGCAGCAGGCACACATGGCGGATTCTCATGGCCACGTCAACAACTGGCTCTTGATCACAAGGCAGCACCACCATATCCCCCCTCCCACTACTGATATGGCTAGTTCTGGTGTCACTATGGATGTTGACCATGAAATGGTTCATCAAGTTGTGAGCACCCCGCCCCGGGACCATATTGAGAACGTTTTGAACTTCGCTGTTTTCGTTGATGGATGTTTTTTTGTAGTGGGTGGTCTTTCATTGATTGATAGTTGCAGTCAACGAGACGATGCTGGCAGCATGTGCGTGCCTTCTCTCTTCCGTTTGCGAACTCAGTTATTATTCGCTTTCCTTACTAAATTCCTTTCACCTATCCTAGGTGTTTTGCATTAGTAACTTCGCTGATGACGAGCTGTTTGACATTGAACAGGGTTCAGGAGTTGATGATCTCTTACAGCTGCATGAAGGTGCGCAGCAGGATCAACAGCAATTAGATAGGGCTCTAATGGCAGAATCTGGAGCTACGGTAGTGTCCTCTGCTGAAGCAGAAGCCTCTAGAAAAAATATTCAGGAATTTTTGAAGCATCATTGTGCTTATGAATTACTGCCCGAATCTGGCAAGGTGTGCCCTTTTCTCTCTTTTATACTCATCGCCTATGCGTATATATCCCGTTGTGCACAAATAGGCGAAGTTATTAAGACCAGTTTTGCGATAATTGGACTGCGAGCGAATGATCTCGATCGAATTTGGTTATTTAAAGCGAAAGGAGATTATGCTTGTTTGTGCTGAAACGTCATTTAGTGCGTCATATTTTTCCTTAGCAACCTGTTTCTCTAGAAGGCCTGTTTAGAAAGAATCAAGTAGCATGCAAATACAATACACTCCAGAGTACACGGGATTGTCGTATCTTCACATTCTGCGAAGGTCTTTTAATATATGTGATCGCTCTGTGCCATCATGTTTTGATTTGGTGGTTTTCAAATTAAAAATAAATTATAACTATACTTTGTTCTGCTAACTGCCATTAAGCTAACCTTTTTTCCAACTGAAGATATTATCTACTTATCAAGAGGGAACTCTCCATACTACAAGAGGGAATTATCAATTTGGTCTTGACGATGGCATCTCTATAACAGTACTTTAATTAGATTTTGTTAATGAGAATGGTGTAAGGTTATTTAGACTTGCTGAATATCAAGATTGAAATGATTGGTCTGTTGTCTGAACAGATGCGTGGCGTGTACAGGTTGTGGCTCTGGATGTGGCGTTGCCTGTGAAACAAGCTTTTCATGCCCTTTATGAACAGGTTGATGATATACTCTTTCATGTTAACAGCTCAACGTCCTTGATAGCTGTCTGTGTGTATATTGTGATAATTATTTCAGGAACATGTGTTCATCAATTTAATTCTAGATATTGAATGAGATGTTAATCCTAGTAAGATTTCGTACGTGCAGGGTATTCCTGGAGCTCCATTATGGGATTCTTCATCACAACAGTTTGTTGGCATGCTTACAGCAGCAGACTTCATCTCTATATTACAGCGCGTACGTTTCTACTCTCATGGTTGTTTTTATTTAATGATTCGATCAGATTTTGTTACAATTTTCAATAAGGATATAGTTTTGTTGATGGGCTTCTACTTAATGTTGAACTTTACCTTCCTGATAGACTTAGTTTTTCAATTAGTTGCATCTTGGTTGATTGTGAATGTCACAAATGACACTTATCATGTTTGTTGTTCCAACATGTGAGTCACCTGGTCAGTTTTGTAGTCACGCGCGTTGTGTTCATAGTGAAACATTGACGTTGCAAGAGATTAGCTTTGCCTCTGATTTTAGGAGAAACTCATTATATTTGCTTGATATATGCGTAGCTTGGAAGCAACGGTGCTTCTGTATTTTCTGAGGAAGAGTTGGAAATGCATACTATTGAAGAATGGAAAAAGGAAAAGCAGACACTTTTTCCCTCTGCCATCCATGCGCTTGCATATGTGAGTGCTTTTTTACATGTTTACATGTTTGTGGCTTCAATCATGAGCATAAAGTGTGAACTCTATATTTTGGATTGAGAATAAGATTATGCACTCAAATTTGCACATTTTTCTGGTATCTCTGTTGCTATTACAGTACATCTTTTCCTCTTATGTTTTGCAAAAATATGCATGAATATTGTAAAATAAATAGAAGATTTGCATTAGAGGTGAGCGAGGCTAGATTTTGGCACATTACATGGTCTGTCTACTATATATTTATTGGTTGAAGTGGTGAATATGCAGGTAGGACCAGATGATACGCTCGCGCATGTGGCCAGTGAACTTATGAGACTGGATGTCGCGCAGCTCCCTGTCTTGCACTATCCAGCCCATGCTCTGGTTCCAGAGCTGTTGCATCTAGCTTGTCTCTCTGGCATTTTAAGATGTAAGTTCCTTGCTGCTGGCAAAGTTGATCTTAGAAAGTTGAATGAATGCACATATCAATATTTGTTTTAAAGTGCTGCTTAAATGTTTGTCGAAAAAGTGTTGAGGGGTTCTGCAAGTCCTATTCTACCATTGCAAAGTTAAAAGGAGCATGCCAGACTTAATTTGCTAATTTCATTAACTCTAGTACAGTGTGACTTAGAGAGTATCCTCATGTTGAAGAGAATTTAGCCCTAACGTTGAATTTTGCTTATTTGTGGCTGTGCAGGCATCTGCAGACATTTCCGACATGTTCCCTCATCCGTCCCCCTTTTCTCACAACCAATTGGAACATTGCCCATTGGAAATTGGGTTTCTGGTATTGCCGAACCTGGAAGCCGACCACTGCAAGTATTACGACGAGACGAACCTCTCAGTCGTGCACTTGCGTTGCTTCTCGAAGGTTCTGTCTCAGCCTGTTTGTGTATTCTATGTATTCAAGCATGTCTGAGTGTGTTAATTATTTGTAAAGTTCAAGACACTTTTTATCATGAAATTAAAAATTTCCAATGTTTGCTTTTGTAGCTCGGGTTAGTGCGCTTCCTGTCGTGGATGAGAATGGTGTCTTTCAAGACGTTTATGCTCGGGGGTATGCTTCGATCTCTCATGTTGTTGATTTAGACTTTCCATCTGACACTCCGATACAGGACCTTTGTGTTTTGTCTGTATTAAGCAGTGGTTGATGACACTAGTATCTAATATATGTAAAGAATCGTTTTTTGGTATTGAAATTTACATTATTTGTAGCATGTTCCGTCGTTCTACTTTAATCCTCACAGTTATTTGTAGATAGTCTTTCATACTGAATCCATGCATCTGATTAGCATTGGGTTGATGAAAAAAATCTTTCAGGGACATTACAGCTCTAGCAAGGGATAGCACTTATACCCGACCCCAGCTAAATGACATGACAGTCAGCCAGGTCTTGACCGCTTGCAGCTCTTATGTTTGTTTTTAATATGATCAATCAATTGAGTTATTCTGGACTGAAATGTGCAATTGGCTCCTCGTTTTTGACTTGGAATCGCGTCTCAGTTCATCGTGCCTCACCTATTTAATCCCTCTTATTTGGCCACATGACAGCTCAATACCTGGTAGATATGCCGCTTCCTGCATTTTCATCTTGGCCTAACAGGTTATTTTTTGCTGCAACAGGCATTGCAGATGGGCACTGCACAGGATTGGCAAGGGCCTGGGCCAATCAATGGCAGTCGTTACCTCATGTGCCTTCGATCGGACTCTTTACGCTATGTAATTGAGCGTCTAGCTCTTCCAGGTATGCCTTTAGAGGAGACGAGTTTTAAATGCAAGGATTCTAGAGTGTTACTCTTTTAATTGATTTGTTACTTTTCATAGTTTGCAAATGGTTAAATTTTTACAGTGGCAATCAGTTTTACACTATTCATGAAGTCTCGAACTTACGCTACTAACATGTGCAGGGGTTCGAAGATTAATATGCATTGAAGCGGGGAGCAGGCAAGTGGAGGGAATCATCACGCTGCGAGATGTTTTCCAGTTCTTGCTGTAAATGTAACTCGTTCGATAAAGAAATGCTATTATGTTTCTGGCACATTCTGGGCAGGGGGTTTGAACTTGAGCTTCTGGTTGTTCCAGTTCCCATTGTTTTATGAAGTTCGATGCAAAGTAGGTGGAACTCGCTACAGAGTTCCAATTTTTTGCACGACTTAAATTCAACCAAACACTGTTAATATCCCACTTCTGTACTTCATTGCTTTATTTCCTCTGATTCTTCGAACCTCTGATTCTGGCAACTCAGCTTCTGTTGTACCGGCTACTGTTCGAATCATTGAATAATTAAAAGAGTCTTTGATGAACTATTCTGTAACAAGCAGTTTCAATTTTGATTTCGAGACAGCTTACCCATTTCAGATAACACTGCTTTGTTGTAATTTGTTGCATTGAATCCCCAGAACACAGGCTGGGAGATACTTCGTGTAAATCAATATTTTGCTTTCGGATTAACAATAATCAAAGTTTCCAAAAAACAGGAAATACAAATCAATGTTACCAGATTTATCTAAATACTGCATTATTACTATGAACAAAAACAAGCTGCTTTGCAGCAAGAGCGTTCATAAAAACAAAACAGAACTTGGGCCTGGTCCAAAATATTGAGAATCAAAATACTACCTTCAACTTGGTTGAAAATCCAATGTATTTTTGTACAATTCACATTAACCTACCTCTCAAGAAATGATAAATGCATCTGAACTGCAAAATTTCATAAGAACTAAAGTACTTATATGGTTCTTCAAATTTTAAAAGACCTTGAATTTTTGGTTCAAATCTCAATGAAGCATTTAATCCTTAAGTCGAATATACACTTTTGGTCTTGAAAAGCGAGCTATTGATTTCTCAAGGTCTTGTAATTGAAGTTCCAATTCAAGTTTATTTCTCTTTTGACTTGATGTTTGTATTACCAATGGCATATTCATCAATTCCGTCTCCAATTTTTCTTTGCCTAAATGTTAGTCATTGTTTTCTTGGTTAAGGCTCAACTATTATAATGATCATTTCTCTTGTAACAATAATATAATTCTTACATTCCTTATAGTATCTTGTGTTATCCATTAACATATATCACTTACGTAAAAACTATAACGCATTTAAGTTTCTTATCATATATCACAGAATAGTAATATATATTGTATTAAAAAAAATATCTTTATTTGAAGGATACTGCCTTTGAGGGTTGTTAAAACATCCACTCGATCATTATCTTCCATAAGAACCAATCCAGGTGGCAAGTTCTTATTTTTATTTTCAAGCAACCTAATAGGAGCAACCCAGAATAAACCATGGATGCAAATAAATTAGTTGATTATCTTCTGATGATTACTTGCTCCATGGAGCAATCCAGACAAAAAATTCACCAAAATAAATTCGAAACATAATTTCAACAAAGAATAAACACAAATTAGAGTGATGTTCAATTACATTGAAGGAGTATCATTTTGGTAAATTATTTATTCTTATATTTATTAATCCATCAATTTATTTTGATTTCAATGGTATGAATTGTAGAGAGGTTTTTTAAAACCCAATCATGAGACAACATGAATTAAGTGTTAAAAAAAAAAACTCAACATATTATTCCAACCATATATAATAGATTGTTATAAAACCCTAAATACATCAAATCAAAGTCATCATTTAAATACAAAACAAACCTTTTTTCAATGTTTTGTGCAAGTTCCTCCTTTCTTTTCACCAAACTGAAATAACAATAATCAATCAAAACGTCAAATAACTATTTTTGAATCACGAAACAATACTAAGATAAAAATTTAGTTTCAAGTGATTATCTTTTGAGTTACAATATATTTATTCTTTTATCCTTTTGGAATTCTAAAAGATGAGATTGAAATAAAATGATTGGCACCTACTAAGCTGGAACTTTGCCAAAGTTTTCCTTCTTCAAATAATCCAAACGCTCGACCTTCGGATTAGACTTTGGAGCATTGCTTGCAGCAGTTTGAACATTCCTTGTAATGTAGTCAATGCCATTCCTGTTTTTTACCCGCGGTTGTCGTTGTATATTACACTGACCATCTTGTTCTTGTGATGTTATTTTACATTCAGTATTACCTTCTGGATTCTGTTCAGTAATTATTAAAGTATTCAAATTTATATCACGTTTAAATAATGTCTCTACTACAATATACTTCCAAAAATATCGAGTTTCTTATTTTTATTTTCTTTTGTGAACTAACTTTGATATCTTGCAGCTACAAATTTATTAAGTATTCACTAACATGGTTGCGTTAAATTCAATTGATGCTTATAGAAATTAGAAATATATAATTATAATACTTGAGTTTTGATGTCCACACTTGCTTTAAAGCGTGATTCTTTGCACTTGTTTTGGCGATAAGAGCTCGATTCTCACGATGATGATCACGAGGTGTTATTCCTCTTCTTAGCATTTCATCTCTTCAAATTTAAATAACAAAAACAATTATTATTGATCATTGTTGTATAATTTATCTAATTAATTATATATTTAATATGATGTACGTGCATTGAAACTTTTATTCACATTCGTGTGCTAAGTTCATCAAAGTATTATAAAATTCAATTCTATAAGATTTTATTTAGTTGCCAATGTAAGAGTTAAACCTAATTCCGCGTGGAGGATTTAGAAGGTCAGATATTTGATAACTATCCAAGTGACTAGGAAGTGACATCCTTCTTGTGTTGCATTTTGCATGAACTTTAGTGTAATTGCCTGCTGCCACATCATTTGTATGATCTGTAGCCTGCCAAGAATTGACATCAATGGCCATCAAAAATTTAATTATTTACACAATATTTACATAATCATTACTAGTTCTCAATCTTATATACACGTATTTGCATAAATATCATATAGTCAATAGTAATCTTCCTTTAACTACAAGTATTTTAATATTTTATTTTTTAATAAATTTTCATATCATATTATAAATTTGAAATACTTAAGTAAATAAAATTCATAGGTATAAGTTCTCATGCCTGATTATCAAAAGAACTCAATGGTGAACGACTATCACATGTTGAGCTCCGAGTTGATATACTTTTGGGAGACATTGCATTCATGGTAGTTGAATTTTGTGGGCTTCCTATATGTTTATTACTACGACTTCTACTTCGTATCATTTTTCAAATCAACAATTCCTTCTCATAATATTGTTGGCTCTATTAATCTCACAATTGAATAAGTAAAAAAACTATCGAAACCAAGTATTGATTATGCCTTCATCAAAAAAATAAAAACCTATGTACCAAATAGACTCGTCTTTACAATTGTATCTAAAATTCCATGAATGATGAATTATTGGACACATTGAATATTTAGTTTCAAATCTTCATCAAGCCAATATCAGATTTTGGAGCTAATTATTTACCTATTGACTATACATATAAATATTTGATTCATATCATCATTTGAAGCAGAATGAATAGAATTTATTCATAATAATAAATGGTGCATTTATTTCTAAAAACTTTTTAAATACAAATCAACATAATCTTTTAGGGTTTCAAAAAAATGTTTATTTCATTTCCACATGTCTTTCTTTACATATGTTCATTGATAAATTATGAATCAATTATATGAATGTTTTGATTCTCAAAAGCTCATTAACTTATAGAAAATATCAGCAACTAGTATAAGTGAACGATTTTGGATCTATTTCGTAGTTAATCAGTATGTCATGAAAAACTTTTTTGATTTTTTGAACACTGTAATCAATAACATTGTTTTCTACACAATTACAATTGATTTACCACTTTTATAACAATCACCTCATAAATTAATAAAACAAATGGATTATAAAATTCTATTGTATTTATCGTTTTTACTTGGACTTTATATGATTTTATTTGAATGCAACTACAATATCACTTTGATTTATGTATGTATGGCTATTCTTAAAGTAGGGAAAGAAAAAACTTCAAAATCTCTAATTTTTAAGTGATAAAGATTTTCTTTTCTTTGCATCTTGAAAAAAGTGGGAGAATACTCTAATTCCTCATGCACTAAAGTTTTTCCAAGTATGAACTAGGTTGTTTTTGACAATCTCAAAGGCATTGATTATATTAGTTACTCATACAAAATAACTCAAAGGTATTAGAAGGTGTAACAAACATTTGGAATTGCCTTTCATTGAAGAAAAATGATTTAAAGGAGAATTTTATTTTTTTCTAGAGGCCCAATCCAAAAAATTAAACTATGTGCAAAAAGACTAAGAGCTCTTGAAATTCCTCATGTCTACAAAAGTTTCAAAAAATTGCATTCAAACTTTGGTATTGTAGGAATCTATCTAAAATCCCAATTATTTGTCAAGCGGACAATAAAGTTATCCTTACAATCACCTTGAGTTTTTAAAAGATGGCATGAATTTTGCAATATTGTGTTTTTTTAATTTTTTTTTACTTCCAATAGTTGGGAGACATGAATAAGCTTGGTAGCCTCAATATATTAAGCGTATAAGAGCTTGGTTGTCTCTAAACTCAAAGAAAATTAGTTTTAGCATCATTCCATCCTTGAAGACTAATTTTCTTTGAGTTTAGAGATCACCAAGCTCTTATACAACTAATACGGAGAGTCCACCACATTCTTTTGTGTTTATTGATTATTTATAATGAGAAAAATTGTGTTTGATCAAAATTCATAATATCTAAGTTAAATAACATATGCCTTTACAAATAACTCTCATAGTCCTTTAGGAATTAATAAACCAAAATATTTGAATTTTCTTGGAGAGTCCATTCAAAAGTTTAATGTTACTTTTTCAATTAGAAAAAAGATAGTATAAAAATTATAGAATTGGTTGGGTGATCTAATGATGCTTTAATGTTTAAAAAAAATAAAAATATCCTTTATAAAGATGCATTAATAATCAAGAATGTTAATATGAGTGAAAAATAATAAACTTAAATTTGGTGCTAATGATTTTTTCTCTCCCCTTCAAAATTTCAAAGTATTTTAGTTAGGTATCTTTATAATTTTTTTTATATTCCCATATCAATTTGGAGAATTTGTCATAAACATTCTAGTTTTGAGTGTTTATTATGTACAATCATAAAAAAATTCACATTTTCAACAATATATAATATAATTCACTTATAATTGAGAATAGTCTTGTCTACTAAATTTCTAAGTGACTCTACAAATTATTATAATAATAATAATAAAGAATTATTTAATTCAAAAACAGCACTTTTATATGCACTAATATACTTTGCTTTTATTTTGATTTTTTTCTATACAAAAAACATGCATACATTTATCGATTCTTAAATATTCATCTAGTAATTTTTTCAACTTGTTTTTACATCTGGTTAAAAAATCCACATGAGGTGGCAACTCCCTTCTTCAAAGAATTTGAGTCTAAATCCCTTATACTTCTAATAGTTAAAGATGCATTCAATGTCAAAGAAGTTTCAATGTCAATAGAAAAAAAGCATTGCAACAATTTCAATGATGTCATTAGTGACAAATTCAGAATTTTTTGGTTTAAAATGTTCTTCTCATAATTTTTTTAGCAGCATTTCTTCTGAATTAAACCAAACTCACTGAGTCATTTTTATTTTCAAGAAAAAAACATGTTAAGTAAAAATTTGGTTAAAACAAAGCATTCCTTGGAAATAATTTGGTAGCTCCATATTGATTCTTAACCTGTAAGAACAATTGTCCACATTTGGGCTTTCTGAAAGTTTGGGCAAGTATATGTGATGTCAATTTGAGATAATTTTTTATGAAACTTTTTGTGAATGTTTGTCGTAATAAGGGCATTGAGGATTTTTTTTTTTCAATTACACATTTGTAAAAGTAGTTATGGTACCCAAAGTGGAATTTATCTTTGGTGGGCAATTCTGACAGCCATGCTAAATACATTTGTTACTTTTGAGATATTTCTTATAAATACTCAATGTCGTTATCTTTGAGATTTCCAAAAAAAATGCTTATTTCAATACAAAATGTTCATTCTACAAAAGACCAAAATTTTTTCACCATTTATGTTGATGTTTCAACAAAAATTCTTCTTTCCTTCATAAAAGTTAGAAAATTTCTTTTTTTCTTTTTTTTCTTTTTTCACACTTTAAGTAGAGAGAAAGAAACTTCGGTCTCCGAAGGAGACCAATTTGAGTTAAGTGTCTGTTTGATCTACCCCGAATCCAATGCCTACAGGACAAAGGTATGAAAGTAAAGCACACTTTAAGGATAGATATCAATCTTCACTTTGACCATTTGGATTGGAAATTTATGAAATGATGAAATTTCTACAAAAGAAAATTAATATGAATTAGCATTCTTGCGTATTCAACTTAATAAAATATTATTTTCAACATGCTACACTTGTGTTCTGTGTGTAAATGTTTTTAAACAATTAACAAACTTAGTTGTTTTTGTCATGCACCAAAATCCCCAAAACCTATTTAAATGCAAAAAACCTAAAAAAGAAAAAGTTAGAGTGTGTGTGACCTAGTTAAAATTGTTTTACAAAATTGTTTTCAAATTCGAATTGCTATAATCTTCTACTCTCTACGGTCAATTATGATGATATTTTTGAGCTATTTACTACAATAATATTGTTGAAAATTTTAGGGTTAAAATTGAAATACAATGATTTTTTAGTCATTAATACTTTTTACATTAGAAATGGCAATTTTGGAGCGTTTTTTTGGTGAAACATAGTGAAAGACTTTAGGGGTAAAGGAACTCAATCCACATGGGTTGCAAATCAAAAAATGTATTAATTAAGTACAATTTACTAAATGGATCACCTAGACAAATTTGCGATTCCTAATTCCCAAAAAAATCAAAATTATTAAAAAAAGAATACAAGTTCCTTAAATTTAGAAGTAGAAAAGGGAGGAAGAGGGAAGGGCCAAACTCATCCATTTAAGACGAGGGCAAGGTTTATTACGAGGGCATGCCAGTAGCATTGAAAAAAACTTGATGGTAATTCAAAGTATACCCATAAGTAAAAATTTATACTACATGTGGATATGGTGTTGGGAAGGAATTTTCATGGATCGGAAGAATAAGAGGCATTTGCCTACTTTGTATATTTTGCTTGGAACTAGACCTTTGTATCTTCTTCACCTCTGAAGAGTACACAATGACAAACAGTTTGTAGTAACATGGATGATGATATAGGATGGGACAAGAGGGAACAGTACCGTATAACGGTGGAAGTGTGTCATGTCAATTGAGAGTGGCAAAGATGATGAATAGCTAGCACGTGAGTAACTGTTTGTACACGTGGGTAACAATATCCAATATTCAAATCAACTATGAAGAGCACAACTGTGCAAACGTGGCCAAGTTGGTCCTGACTCCTTTCTGTCAATTTACAAAGTTAACGATCATATTTTTCTGTATATTTTTGGTCACAATAACGTTAGTTTGAATGTACCCGTGCAAACACTTTTGTGATACTTAGACAGCAATTGGGAAATTCGATTTCTCTTGCCACCAGCACTTGCTCTGGGATTTGTGCAACAAGTGGGTATCCAGCATGGAGTGATCAGGATGTCATGAGTAGCAAATAAACATATTAATATACTAATATCAACACTGCAGTCTCGAAATTTCAGAGTTGATGTTCTGCATGGTTGCTAGATCTGAAGTGCAGCGCGCTGAACAACCATGATGCAGCTACAGTGTTGTAAACAAATTCGTCGGTGAGGGCTACTCCAAGGATCATCTGATCAGGGTGTGTAAGATCTGGGTGAAAACATATGGTTTGAGGAATCATGATGAATCAACAACTGCATGCAAGGTCGATACTGTTGTTCAAACCGGTTGGTGAAGTCACAGATCAATTCAATTACCTTCAGGCTATCTGTCGACTTCATTTGATGAAAGACCTTGAATCGGATAGTCACTCATGTATATGCCACGGTGATAATGTTCTCCTTCGAACTAATTGTAGACTTATGTACACACTAAATGTTGGAACTCAGGATTAAATAGATGTTAATGTCCAGATGCGGGTTGTGGCCAAACCCAAGCCTGAGAACGTGTGACTGATTTCCTGTGCAGTATTTTCCCAACAAGATACGATGTACAACTCACTCTACCTCCGTGGCTCAGATTTCATTCCAGTTGCCGTTAAACAACTGAACGAGGGTGAAATGTTTTAAGCACAAATCTGAACTTCTGAAAACCGCAACGATTAAATTCAAATTTCAGTGGTGAGTTAGGTTCTCACTTAGGTTCCAAAAACCTAGTTAATAGGTCACACGTGCGTTGACCTTCAAAGTGTAAACACTGTCACTCACGTGATCTTCTCACCAGCTAAACACTTTGACACCGTCCCAATATGATCTGGTAAGTTGCTGCACTATCTAAGATGTTCAGTATCCAGACTGTCCACGAGTCCTGTTACACACAATCACTCCGCTAGCTTGACTAAAGTATCATTTTATATTTTTTTGAAAATAATAATATAGTGGACTCCAAAGCGAATTGCACTACGGATTCAAGGATGACTTCCTTTTTTTGTCATTTGAATATATAGCGTTGTTCATTTGAAAAAAGAAATATGTACGTGTCAAACTGAAGCCTCGAAGGGGCAGACCGAGTAGTGAGGGCGGGAGTAAGATTACACCTCGGCAGATGCAGACACCGGAGCAATTTCGACGAAGAACATTTCAAACGAAGAACTATGGGAAGGTGTTGCTGTCGAGTATGTAGATGGCAAATAATTTTCGTTTTGAAGACCATTCCGAATGGGGAGTCGTTGCTGGGCAGGATCAATGGGCTCCTTCTTGGCCCCGCTCTGAATCGGTTTCTCTCGTGCAATGAAACTTGTGATTGTTTATGCCAAAAAGAAGAAGACCACTTACAGTGAAGTTGATATAAATTATAATGCACCATACCATAGAAAAAAGTAGACCACTTACAACAGTTCGTTGGCGTTATGCGCTATACCATATAAATCTTTTTAGTATTCCAATAATGACGTTCTAATTTTAAAACGTAAAAGTTGCACCTGCAACCATCAACTGAATCTCTGATTGAATCCGATTAAGCTTTACGGGAGATTCAATACACTTCAGAAGCAACAGTACATTCTCTGCTTGCTCGCTCGTTAAGTTACACATGGAGATTCTCTTGGATTCCCATGTGTTATTCGCATGTGAGATTGCCGCTTTTCCCACATGACTCTGAGATTATTCCCATGTGATATTCCCTGTTCACATTTGGGGCTTCCCCACATTGCCTTCCCCCACTTGATTCCGGGAATAGGTCGATTAGAGAATTTGAAATATTGAAATGGAAAACGGAAAGCTCCTTTGTACATTTTTCTCAGAAAAGCCTCAAAAAAGGCCGACTCGGAAACCATATACGATCTCCCTGTATTACAGCTGTACGCCTACAGTACAGTGTTAGCAAGCTCATATTTTATTGTGATGAATCATGAGTTAGGAAAGGTTCATGAGTTGCTTTCAACTGTTGTGAGTTGATCACTGCATGGTGGTGTAGATGGTATGTAACGACAGAGGAGTTCCTGAGAACTTGGATTTACTGCGATAGCAGGCCACCAAGCCGCACTCTCGGGACTAGTATCTGAGACAGCACCTGGACATTCCGATATAGTTATCGTAGATTGCAACTGAGTAATACGGATTACTTACTGCAAGTAGGTACACCAGAGCAGTAACATTTATGAGGTTCTGTAATTTTCATGACATGCCACTCAGTTACCGCTTTCGTCGAAGTCTAGTTGAGTGTCTAAATTAGAGCCAGCAATTTGACTTAAGCCATGAGCCAGATATTCAGGGAAACGCACCCTAAAAGTGTTGGCTTTAAAAGCATTGGTTTAAGGAAAAGAACATGTACAACACTCGACACTGAGTATAAGAACCGAACCTCGATGTTCTTTTCATTCAGCTCCTGCTCAAACCTTGAGCTCAACCGGTGCTCTAGTCACCCTAGACCCGCAGGAACTCTCTCCAGAGCTCATTCTATCTCTCTTAGTGCTCCTGTGGAACCTGCTTACATTGAGAGCCAGCTTTAGAGTTCTAATTTGATTAGTGTGTTTTTCTCTTGCCAACAGCCTGAGCTTTCAGCTCTTATGCTGTGGCCGATCGCCATTCATGCTATGTACTAAAAAGTCTACCTCATAGGATTGATATCTCTCTCATGGTTCCGGAGTGTACGAATTTATACTTGCATTAGGTTTCGGTGCAGAAGCTGTTACGTCCAGACTCCACTGATCAACTCGGTGCGTCGTTCCGGCCAATCTCAGATAAAACTGATCGACACCAATCATCATGGCTATCCGGTAAGTAAAAACAGAGACTGAATTTGTAGTACTAGCAGTAGTGGGACTCCTAATCATTCGGGGTAGGATTCGTTATGAATCAAGCTGAGATTGTTATGAATCTACCATAGGATCAATGCAATGTTGGCCTCTGCGATTTAGTACTATCAATATTTCATCAATCGTTGCGTTGCAATATAGTTAACTGATTGAAATACTGAGCTTTTCGTTTGGTACGCCGACAATGTCACTAGTGGGGCGAACTTACTGACTGACAATGATAATGGTGTTGCAGATGGTACACCTTAGCGCCACCAATGGTAGTATACTTCTTCGCCATATTAGTAATCACAAAACTAGCCGAGGCTCTTCTCTTCCGCTACTGCACAGTCTACCGCGACCACTTATCTTGGCACCAGCGCCGGAAATTCATCGCCCATTGCTGGCTAGCACTCACCGCCGTCGTGGGCTTCATCATCCAATGCATCGCCTACTTCCCCGCCATCTTCAAAGGAACCGTCGTCCCCAACACCAACGTCCACCTCCTCCTTGGTCTTTCGACCATCATCATCGTTGTCTACATGCACGACCTGGCCTACACCCGAGCCAACATACCCCTCATGATTCACCACCTATCGACAGCACTCGCACTAGTACTCGTAGTTTTCAGCATCAACGACACCAACAGCGTGCAGACATTTCTCATGTTCTCCACCATCATGCTCATGTTCGAGACGCTCTCCGGCACCACCTACATTGCCATGATCCTGCACCGGCTCTGGGCGTCGCCCCTGCCGCATCCCATCCGGTACATGTGGGCGGGTCGGTTCATGCGCCTTGCGGCGTGGTGGTTTGTTATCACCAGAGTTTTTGTTTACACGTTTGCTCTCACGCGGTTCATTCAAGTTGCAAGCAAGGGCCAAAGTAAGCTGGAGTTTGCACCGCCTGGTGAGCTGCCGGTTGTTGCATTGATCGGAAATTGGTTCTATGTCTGGGCGTTTTATTTGCCGGTTATGTTCTTAGCGTTGATGTACGCGCATTACCACACCGCTGTTGTGATGTTCAAACTTGCCAGGCGGTACATTGGTCGAGATGTGAAGCCTCCGGGAGCGTTGGAGGGGATCGTAGTGGTGGAGAGAGATGATAAGGATCTCCTTGCCACTTGAGATTGTTTTACTCCATTTTGTGTCGGAGAGTGTAATTACTGTGAAACGAACTGCTAGATTCGGGGAGCAGATTAGGGAGTAGATGGAATGGCAAATAGAATATTTTTGTTGAAAACTTGAGTTGCTCAAATTGAGCAACATGAGTGAAAATATAAGCTAGTTAGTTGATTAGGTACACTTAGAATCTTATGCACATGAGTGCTATCATTGATCGATGTAACCACTTATTTAAAGAGACCTTAGATTCAAATTTAATTTAAAGTTATCCTGTGTTTTATCAGAGTCCATCCAGTCTTTTACTAGCAGTGTAGATCTAGCAATGTTTTCTAGAGCTCAATGGTGTATCCAAACTAGTGTGGGAGAAACCTTGTCAGCATTGAAAGTTCAACTATTCTCACGTTCTCAAAACTCTGACCAAGTATTCTTAGTTCTTTCAACTTTTTTGCATAATTGTTAGGATAACTTTATTAAAAATGTAATAATAACAAACTATTCAGTCTATGAACAGATTCATCTAATGAACATCGGAGATTAAGGGATACCTCGGAAATACTTCCAGAGATTTTTGATGAGGACATTCCTCCTACGAGACCAAGTGAGTACTTAACCCATCTGTTTACATTTTCTTTTATCCCAGTTCAGCGTGTCTTCACTTTGAGCTAGCATCTCCCAAGTTATATTGACTTCACACCTTCGTAACTCTCACGTGGTTTCAAATCTGTAGAACCCGGGGCCCAACGAGTGCAGAACGTGGAAGAACGTCAATCAGGGGTAGGCGTTCATATGTTTTCTGAAAATTCCTCATCACGATTCACATCCGCGTGGGAGTGCTCTTCCGGTTATCCAACCACAGAGTGCAACCCCCCCTGGAGTAATGACCCATACGCCGCCAACGGATTCCAACGCAAGAATTATGAACGGTTATCCCCACAATATCCAAGTCCAGAATGCATTCAGCGATAGCGCCATAGCAGGAGTCGATGGTGGCAGTGACAAGGACAAACGGGAGGAAGACGACAATCTCAATGTATTTGACGAGGAGACAGTTAAAGATATTGCAGGTGCATCGTTCCGTTGATAGATTAGTTAGTTGCAAAGCAGCATAGATAGATTAGTTAGTTAGTTAGTTTCGATGATAGTCGTTAGTCAGTATAACGTTCATCCTAAACTCTGTCTTCACCTCCGACGTACTTAGTGTCTGTGTGCGATGTTGACGCTGCTGTTTCCCCATTGTAGTTTTCTTTCAAATTAGTGTCATATTGAGCATCCGCTCTTGGCCATGGCTGTGTGTACGAGTCTGTTGTTCTTAGAATGAGTGTGTGAAATGCAATAGGTTATGGGCCGTTACCAACGCTTGGTTGTTGTGTGTTTTTTTTAGTTTTCCTTTTGCTGCGGACGTTTCTTGAGACACTTGAGTGTAGGTTCTTGTTTCTTGGTTGAGCATTAGGGTTTCATTGTTTTTAGCAAAAACAGAGTGAAAGAGTGATTTTGTTGTTCATGGTTACACGATTCAAGATATTAGTTCAGTAAGTACAAGTCAAGATGGCTGATCAAGGAGAGACTATCAGGGAGGCAGCCAGTGTAGAACGTTACGATGGGACCAATTTCCAGCTATGGAAAATGCACATGGGGGAGAGCACAATAAAGTGGACCACAAAGTGACGCATGTGATCATTTGGAAGTGATTATGAAGTGTGCTGTTTTTCAAAGCTCAAATCTGATTTTGAGCATTTTGGTGTAGTTTTTGAGCATTTTAGTCACTTTCTAAGGTGTCATAAGGTGTCTTACACACACCTTCATAAAAAGAACATCCTGAATTGAAACTAAATTTGACCATTAGTTCTAAATCATGAAAACAAACTTTTCCAAAGTCTTGATTTCTTCATTTACAGCCCTCTATTGTCTTTAGAAGATGTTTTTTCCAATTTAAAAAACAATGTTTGGTAAAAAAAAACACACAAAAAGTACCGCCAAAGTGACCCTCCTAAAAAACATCTCGGCGGTACTTTAGGAACCCTAAACTAATTAATGAGTATATGAATTTACTATTTTAGAATACCTCTTACACATACAGAGGGCTGCACTTCATCAAAAGTGATTTCAAACAAAACCCTAAACCGTTATGTTCACTTTTCCAAATGACTACATTCACTTTGCCCGACTTCGGCGTCTCTGTTTTCCATTGTAAACTCAATTTATTTTCCCACAACTTTGGGAAGTTCAAGAAGATCAAGTCTACTTTCCGTATCCCAAACTTAATTTTGCGTTGACTTAACGGAGATCCCCCTTTCTCTAGTGTTTACGAAAGGGGCTGAAATTGGGGAAAAGATAAGCACTTTTTTGGTTCACTTTATTGTGCTTCCCCCCACATGTCCTTCATATTTCAGGCTCGGGACCTGTACGATATTGTCACAGGTGATTCCAAGCTCAGTGATCAAACTACTCCGGAGGAGAAATCGAAATGGAATCGGCGGGATAAGACAGCGGCGGTGGCAATTCTGTCAGCGGTGGATCGTCATCACAAGCATGAGGTAATTAATTGTGAAACCTCAGCTGCAATGTGGAATCAGTTAAACGCTTATCATCAGCAACATTCGGAAGAATGTATCATCTCTCTTCAAGAGAAATACTATCGGTGTAAGCTCTCAGCAGATGATTCTATTGCTGTATTTATCAGCAATGTACAGAAACTAGCGAAACAGTTGAATGATCTTGGACAGGTTATCTCTGAGCGGCAGGTTTTGAGCAAAATCAAATGTAGCTTACCACCGAGTTATGACTCCCTTCTCTTAGCCTGGGATAGTGTACCTCTTGAGAAGCAAACTCTCAAGGATTTTCAGTCCCGATTGGTCAAACGAGAAAATGCTCTGAAAGACAGGGGTGACAAAACTGATATGGAAGTGGAGCGTGCATTCTTTTCTCAGAGCAAATCTGCTAGTACCTCTCGTTCCAAATTTCGACCTCAGCCTCGTTCTGCCCTTACTACAGATCAAAAGAAGTCTAAGGCGACTAGGTTAGCAAATCTAAAGAAGCACTCTCGATGTAATAACTGTGGTGAGCGTGGACACTTTTCAGCAGAATGTCCTCATTCTTCCTGTTCCTCCTCTCAAGAATCTCCTAAGCCGAGATCTCACGTTCATAAGTCGCATAAATCCGGGCTTAAGAAGCAAAGCCATGCTCATGTTTCTTCCAGCCGTATTGAAGACTTTGACTCTGGTTCTGAAGACACGGACTCTGTTTCCAGTGAAGCATTCGTAGTCTCTCAACTTCGATCTAACGAGTGGGAGAATGTGTCGTGGATTGCCGACTCTGGGGCCACAGAACACATGACAGACAAGAGACATTGGTTCTCAACTTTTGAAGATATTCCAGCATTTTGCTGGGGAGTTACCATTGCAGATAATAATCGTCTATGGGTGCGTGGAATTGGAGATATCATGATTACATCCACCGTGAATAATGAGACTTCCTCATTTCGACTGAAGAATGCTCTATATGTTCCCGACCTGGCTCGGAATCTTATCTCTATATCACAGCTTACGAAGAATAGAGTAGCCATAATTCATGTTCGCGACCAATGCAAGATGATCACAGATTATGGTCATGGCAGATTGTTTATGACCGGATACAGAGACAACAATCTTTGGAGACTCAACATCACCACTCAATTTCATATGAGTGAGGCTCATGCAGTCAATACTGTATGTTCCACACCGTCGAAAGCTACTCTGATTTTTCGTCGCTGGCATGCCAGACTTGGACATATAAATGCTCAGGCACTTAAAACCATGGTACAGAATCATATTGTCCAAGGCTTGGACATTTCTTCTAAGGTCGACATGGGCATATGCATTGGCTGTACTCACGGGAAACATCATCGACGTCCCTTTCCTGTGAACCATGAGCGGAAGCGTGTAAAAACTCCTGGAACATTTTTTCACAGTGATATTTCAGGGCCATTTCAAGTCAACTCAGTTGGAGGTCACAGGTACTTCTTGATATTCAAAGATGATCACAGCTGCTTTCGATTTGTGTTTTTCCTCAAGAGTAGAGGTGAAGTACTGGACCACTTCAAAGGACTCTTCAAGTATTCAAGAAATGTTACTGGAAACTCCATCAAACGTCTTCGTACAGACAATGCCAAAGAGTATGTGAGCAAAGAGATGGAGGCCTATTTGCTCAAGAAGGGCATCCATCATGATTTGACGGTTCCTTATACACCGGAGCAAAATTCTGTAGCAGAGCGGGACAATCGCACAATTGTGGAGTGCACTCGGAGCATGCTTTATGAGAGACAGGTTCCACTACAATTCTGGGCAGAAGCGGTGAATACTGCTATTTACACACTCAATCGTGTTTCATCAAGAGTCATCCACAACTTGACACCTCTACAAAAGTGGACAGGTGAAGTACCAGACGTCTCACATTTCCGAATATTTGGAAGTATGGCTTATGCACATGTTCCGAATGCTATCAGAAAAAAGCTTGACAGTAAGACACGTGAGTGCATGTTTCTGGGCTATAGCAATTCGAGCAAGGGCTATCGTCTCTGGCACTTTGAGAAGAAGCGCCTTATTGTCTGCCGAGATGTAATTTTTGATGAGGATAGTACCCTATCCCGTCATTCTTTCTTCGAACCAGATATTGTTTCAATTGATGAGCTCTTCCCAATTTCCTTTATTCATACGGATTTGGAAAACTCTGTTTCTATTTTGACAGACTCTCAGAGTCTTGGAAATGACTCACCTGATTTAAGAGCACGCTCTGACTCTTGTAATACTCAACTTGGTGAGAGCGCAACTTTCAGTGGGAGCTTACCTGTGAGTATTAATTCACTACATGAGACATCACCATTGATGGTGAATTCTGAATTACCCATACCAGAACAAGATGTGCTATCCAAAGAACCTGTGTCTTCGACATGTGGAGATGATTCCGATGAAGCATGTATCGGAACTCCTTGTTTCAGTGGGAGTGCTTGTGGCAGTGAAGATTTGCGAAGCAATGGAAGTTATCATCCTAGTGGGAGTATTTCCCATGTTCCACCATCATCAACTCCTGCAGATTCTCCTGATCTCTTAAACCCAGTACTCAAAACAAAGAGCCTTCATGATTTATATAGTCAGACTCTTCCTACTGATCAACCTTCCTCAACCTCTTTCCTGGCAACTTCCACTCCTGGCAAATCTTTATCGACTTATCAGTCTCTTCTACCTTCAGAGCCCCTTACCGTTGAAGAAGCGTTACTATCTGAACATGCACAGGAATGGAAATTGTCCATGGACGATGAGATTAATTCTCTTATCCACAATGGCACATGGGATCTGGTCACACTTCCTCCTGGGAGGAAAACTGTTAAAAATAAGTGGGTTTTCAAAATCAAAGTTAAATCCGATGGTTCTATTGATCACTTCAAATCTCGCTTGGTAGCCAAAGGTTTCTCTCAAGTATTTGGATTGGACTATGACGAGACCTTTGCCCCAACTGCTAAAGCTGACAGCATTCGGACGATACTCTCTCTTGCTGCAGCAAATGACTGTGAATTGATACAGTTTGATATCAAAACAGCCTTTCTACATGGGGACCTTGACGAAGAAATATTCATGGATCTTCCCTCTGGCTACACTCTTCCTGACAGTCATGGAAAAGTTTGCAAACTGAAGAAATCCTTATATGGTTTAAAGCAAGCGAGCAGACAATGGAACAAGAAGTTCTCAAGTTTTTTGTCTCAATATGATCTTCATCAGAGCACGGCTGATCCCTGCGTGTTCTTCTCTTATTCGAAACCAATTCTTGCTCTCACGATCTTTGTTGACGATGGCTTGGGAATCTGCAAGTCTTCCTCAAAGCTTCAGAACATGATTGAGTATCTCAAGACACATTTTGACGTGACAGCGGGTCCTGCTGATACATACATCGGTCTTCATATCACAAGAGATCGTTCTCGTCGAACCTTGTACATTGATCAATCACGATACATTGAGACCATGCTGGCAAAGTATGGATTTAGCTCTATCAATCCAGTTTCTACTCCGGCTGATGCAAATGTCCATCTTCATCGTCCGCTACCTGATGACGATCAGCCTTCCCCGAATTTTCCATACCAAAATATGGTAGGATCTCTACTATACCTGATGGTATTTTCACGCCCTGATATTGCTCAGGCTACTACTACTGTTGCTCAGTACTCGAGTAATTTTCGAGAGATTCATTGTACAGCGGTACGTCGCATCATGAAGTATCTCCGAGGCACTTCCTCGTATGCTTTGTGCTATATGCCGGCCACCAAATCTGCTTCGCTCATGGCATTTGCAGATGCTGATTTTGCTGGTGACTTAGACGATAGGAAGAGCAGGAGTGGATGTGTTATTCTGTTCAATAGCGCACCTGTCCTGTGGCTGAGCAGAAAACAACCGTGCACGGCCACTTCAACAACGGAGTCTGAGTATGTGGCTGCGTGTCTTGCTGGCAAGGAGATTGTCTGGCTTCGACGTTTGCTATCTGATTTGGGAGTTTCTTTTTCAGATCCTACTCCTTTGAAGAGTGACAATCAGTCTGCAATTCGCTTGGTTCTAAATCCAGAGTTTCATAAACGGACAAAACATATTGATGTGATTTTTCATAAAATCCGTGAGATGCAAACTGCTGGGGAGATTGCTGTCTCGTATATACCAACTGATCAGCAGCTCGCTGATATTTTTACCAAACCAGTGACTCCGGAGCGATTTCTTCGACTACGATCTCTTCTCAACATCGTGAAGCGTTGAAAATCAAGTGGGAGATTTAGTTTACATGTTGTGATCTCTCAACTCTGAACGATGAGTGGGAGTATTGCAGGTGCATCGTTCCGTTGATAGATTAGTTAGTTGCAAAGCAGCATAGATAGATTAGTTAGTTAGTTAGTTTCGATGATAGTCGTTAGTCAGTATAACGTTCATCCTAAACTCTGTCTTCACCTCCGACGTACTTAGTGTCTGTGTGCGATGTTGACGCTGCTGTTTCCCCATTGTAGTTTTCTTTCAAATTAGTGTCATATTGAGCATCCGCTCTTGGCCATGGCTGTGTGTACGAGTCTGTTGTTCTTAGAATGAGTGTGTGAAATGCAATAAAAGACAACATCGTTCTTGACCTCATAGCAGAGTCTAATGACAACAACTGTGAGGATGTCAACACGGAAAATCACAGCAACCACACCGTTCAAGGAAGTTGCGATTCAGAAGTCGAGGAGGCGGAGGATGTTGTGGACCGTGTTCAAAATCCAGGTGCAGCGGATATCAAGAACGCAGTCCATGAAGACGAAGCTGAGGACATTGCAATGTATGATAAACCTGTAGGCTCATCGGCAACAGCACCTTCTCTTCCCAGCACTGTTTCCGTCATAGGTCAAGGTTGTGGAAGTGTGAGCATTTTTGACTCGAACTCTGTAAAGCGGGCAGTCCCTGCGTTTCTGTTCATGCCAACAACCCGCATGACGTTTACCCCGCTGTAGAAGTGGGAGTACGAAAACGGGTTCCCAATTGACGGCGTCACCGACACTACACGCTGGGCCGGTGAAGTAGGATTGGAGGTGGGGAGTCAGAACCCTGAAGTCAACGTAAACGAAGAAAACTATTGTCTGCGACGGACCCGCCAAAATACGTGTGTACTTACACACATGACGATTTCTCGCCAGATGATGAGGATGGGAATTCCACACCTACAGAAGCAACATCAGATGCTGACGAGGAAGGACCCCCTGTTTCTCGAAAAGGAAAGAAGAAGGCAACAGAAGGAACATCGGATGCTGACGAGGAAGGAGCCCCTGTTTCTCAAAATGGCAAGGAGAAGGTGGAATGAAGAATCAAACATAAGGTGTGCACTGTGTCCAAAGTTTAAACCACTTCCATTCACGTAATAAATAGTTGTCTTGTGTAGCACAAGTTGCCTTAGTGTTCCGGCTAAGGAGGAAGGGACTTAGAGAATACCATCAGAACACTACAGTGCAACATATGTTTGATAATGAAGACTGCCACCAACACTTCGGTGGCTCATGTGTTCCTAATGTTAAAACACCTGTTAATGCAGTTTGAAGATAGAACAGCACACGGAGGGAGTTGATGATTTGGAAGTATTACATTGTTGGGTTAGGAATTACGT
Organism: Ceratodon purpureus; assembly: GCA_014871385.1. Taxonomy (NCBI): domain Eukaryota; kingdom Viridiplantae; phylum Streptophyta; class Bryopsida; order Pseudoditrichales; family Ditrichaceae; genus Ceratodon; species Ceratodon purpureus. The sequence continues at coordinate 7,631,180 of CM026423.1, forward strand.
TTTTTGAATCGTTGTGAAATCCAGCTTAACCTCTAAAATTCTTCGCGACCATATTCTGGTCGTTCCACTTTTTGGGCAGCCTTCGGGGACCTCATACTTTTGAAACTTTCAATGGAAATTTTAGTGTAGTTTCCAAAAACTACACTCTACATGTAGCACTTCGTTTCACGTCATTCCGATAAGTATTGCAAAAGTTATAAGCATTTGAAGTTTTTGAAGCAAGATCGGGCAGCAAGAAATTTTTTATTTTTTACTTTTTTTCGGAATTTGTTTTTTGATTCATGATCGGTTGATCTTTATCTACAATTGAAGCTTTAAATCAACCCATTCTGAGCAATGGGATAAAAGTTATGAGAAGATATGTTTCTTAGGTAGTTTGAACTTTGGACAAAAAAAACTTTGAAGCTTATTTCTAAACTCAATTTTAAATATTTTTTAATGAAATAAAAAGCACTAGGTGAAGTCTTCTAAGTACAACATTCTCACCGTTAAGATTGACATTTTACAATTCCATGTCAAACTTATAAATGATTTTCTATTTCCTTCCATTTTGTACCGACTTCTAGTAATTGTTTTATGAAAAAATTAATATGAGTTTTTTTCTTACAAGATTTTATATTTGAAGACTTAACTCAATTGTTAACATGGCCTTGCCATTCAATCAATTTCTAACCCATTCAAAAAAAATATATTAATTTCTAAAGTTCAAATTTGTCACCAGATTGAACTCCAAAAAATCTTCTTGTGCAACTTTGATCCTTATAATCTAAGAATCTAATGGTCATCTTGCTCTCAAATTTTGTGCTCACATGAAAACCAACTTGGGTATTAGATCTTACGGTTAAATGATGAAAAAACTAAAAAAACATATCATTTCTTCTCCAACTTCCAAATGCTGCGTTTTTCATGGTTTTATGTGAGATTACAGTCAAGGAATTTTAGGGGTTAAGTGACTTTTAAGACATTACCCTTTTGTTTCAGTGCAGTTTTGATGGACTTGATTCCAACACAATATCGTTGGATTCTGTGGAAATTTAGAGAGCTTTGAATTCTAATGATGGTACATGCTTACGAGTGTGTGAAGAACATGATATTTTTGATGTTTTGTTTCTTTCTGGATTTCTAATTCCTTCTACTCCTCTGTTTACGTCTCTGGGCTTCTAAACTGACAAGTGCTTGAACTTGTAGAACCGTCTATGTCCACTGAATTTGAAGTAACATTAGGACATGTATAAGTACGAGCATGTTCAGTCATTTTATAAAAACATGGTTCTTAACAACGTAATCATCTGCCGTAGAGTTAAAGTCCTAAATATAGGCATTTTTGGTTGAGGGTGTCATCTGATTCATTGAGTGTATGTTAACGTTATCTGGGAAGAGTGTACTGTAATCGAGATATTGCATCACAGACTCTCTGAGGAGAAAATGCTAGTGGCATCAATGAATACTAGGTTGAGGTATCTCTATTTTGTGTTGTTGCTAGTTCGGATCAAGTACATAGGTTTCACTGCAAGGTAGTAGTATGTAGACATAATTCCAGAGAAGACGTCATGGACGGTTAATCATAATTTAAGAATTATGACTGCCCCGCCAAGCAATGTTTACATTTAACAAATGTAATATTCTCCATCCCGGATTAGTACTTCTCTCTTATGGTAAATTCTTTCCAGCTCAAAAAAGATTCACTGGTCAATTGATTAAATGTCAATTTGATTTGGATTAATAGAACTGGAGTTACCGCAATGAACTAACATCAATGTGTTGTAAGCATTGACAATTGATTGCTCGAACAGATTGTTGATCTTCATGCTTTCTATTCCGCGGAGTGTACGAAGTCGTTGGTGCTGAGGTATGCGATAGGAAAAGGTAAAGCGTCACATAGTTCACTACATGATAATTCCAAGTGAACTCTAAGTTCATCTTCTGTTTGGTAAACTAACTTTCGTCATCGCATGCTCCAGTAAGCGCTCATCTCTTGCTGGTATTTGTTGCTTCTATATAGTACTCACAATTGACATAGTCGTGGATGTAGTGCATGTTCTATATTGGTTTATTGTGTATACAGATACTGTAGTAAGCAGGAACTTGTGCCCACTTGAAGATGGCGGACTCCGTGAAAACAAGTGCTCCGGAGGAATGTAGTAAGGTGACAGCGGAAGGTGGTAAGAGTTTGGAGGTGGATGGAGTTTCAGATGGAAAACCAGTATGAGGAACTACATCTCCTGCTGGAAAAACAGTTGGTGACCCATTTGATGGTCCAAACGAAACCATATGCTCCGGATCCGGTTTCTTCACCACCAAACCCCCTCGTTGGAAGAGGAGTTACGATTCAAGGCGGACTATTATGACAAGAAACGAAGTGTTGAGAGGGAAAGAAGACTCAGCTCTTCGATGTCCCGAAAGGAAACTTTAGTCCGTAGGTAGGAAACAAAATTCCTTTCCTCCCTACTCCTCATTTTTATAAGATTTCTAATTGTATGTTGCTGGTTTCTTAAATTCCTTTCTTTTCTTGATAAGTAGCTTGAGTAACATATCACGAAGCATGATGTTCTGCCTTTCAACTTATGGCATCCCAGGGACTTCGAAAGTTGAGGAAAAGTCAGCTGCTGAGGTAGGGACCTTGAAGGAGGAAGAAAAAACACATAAGGGGGAGAGCACAATAAAGTGAACCACAAAGTGACGCATGTGACCACTAACAAGTGAATATGAAGTGTGCTGTTTTTGAAGGCTCAAAGCTGATTTTGAGGATTTTGGTGTAGTTTTTGAGCATTTTAGTCACTTTCGAAGGTGTCATAAGGTATCTTACACACACCTTCATAAAAAGAACATCCTGAATTGAAACTAAATTTGACCACTAGTTCTAAATCATGAAAATGAACTTTTCCAAAGTCTTGATTTCTTCATCTATTGTCTTTAGATGATGTTTTTTCCAATTTAAAAAAACAATGTTCGGTGAAATAAAAGTGACAAAAAGTATCGCGGAAAAGACCCTCTTAAAAAGCATCCTTGCGATACTTTTGGAACCCTAAACCAATCAATGAGTATATGAATTGACTATTTTAGGATACCTCTTAAACATACGGAGGCCCCCGCAAAATTAAAAGTGATTTCGGACAAAACCCTAAACTGTTTTGTTCACTTTTCCAAATTAGACCATTCACTTTGCTTGACTTCGACGTCTCCGTTTTCCATTGTAAACTCAATGTCTTCTCCCGCAACTTTGGGAAGTTGAAAAAGATCAAGTCTACTTTCCGTATCCCAAAATTAATTTTGCATCGACAGAACGTAGATCCGACTTTCTCTAGTGTTTACGGAAGGGGCTGAAATTGGTGAAAAGATAAGCACTTTTTTGATCCTCTTTATTGTGCTTTCCCCAATGATGAGATAAATCCTGGTGACATTGCGACTGCTCAAGACGAGAATGCACAGAATACAGTATTGGATTTTGTGCAACCAATTAGAGAGCCGGGAAACTAAATCCGATGGAGACGAAAGCGACGATAACATTGGAAAACCAAAGCGTCCGAAGCCAGCTCTGTACATTCCAATTCTGCGTGGCAAATTTCTGACCCGACCTAAGAGATAAGGAGACGTACGTTTCGATGTACAGGTGAACTCCGAATAATGACTCTTGTAAGTATAATTGCAAAGCGATGATATGTTTTTTTCCATTGTACCCTGCATTTGAAATGATACATATTTCTGGTGAAAAATTTGAGAAGAGATAACAAGTTTGAACACTCGTATGACAGGTGATTTTCCTTCAGGGACATGATTACATAATCTCATGGTGAAGGATGCATTCTGGAGAGGAGGTTGTTGCCTACTACTGTTACAAACGATGTTTTCACTTGCATGTCACTAGGTTTGCAGTGCGCTTCAGTGTTCAACAATGCTTGCGCTGCGTTGTTGTCGTTCTATTGAGAGTTCGTCCAGTAACTCAACAACTAGACGGGTTTCTCATCCGATGCAAGACACGTGAGTGTGTTTGAAGGTGGAAAGAGGATTTCAGATTGTACCTAGTCATTGAAATTTCCTACAATCTATTTCTTTTTCAAAAGTTTGTTATACATGTTGTATGATCTTATGCAAGGATCATGTATAGAACTACTCTCGAGTGAATTCACTGAAATGTCTAAATCATTTTGTCCTAAGTTCTGTTTCAAAAAGAGGATTTTGCTATTCTGTACAATGAATATTTGCAATTTTTCAGCTTGATACAATAAATTATAGCTTGTGCGAACATGGTTGAGGAAACTTAGATTAGTGGCCATTCTGAGGCCCTGATGACACAATTGATTTATGTAATAGATATTCCGTGTTCTGATTGAAAGCATGTATTTTGAGAGAAGTATATGCGTACAGAGGCTGAACTCGGTATCAATGTGTAACAACATTGAAGTATCTATTGCGTAACAGTTGGAAAGGAAATGAATGTATATGTATCTGTCTGTTTTTTATTATGAGAGTCAATGCCGATACCATAGTTTTTGTTAGAATATTAGGGGGGAAGCACAATAAAGTGAACCAAAAAAGTGTTTATCTTTTCACCAATTTCAGCCCCTTCCATAAACACTAGAGAAAGTCGGATCTATGTTATGTCGATGCAAAATTAATTTTGGGATACGGAAAGTAGACTTGATCTTTTTCAACTTCCCAAAGTTGCGGGAGAAGACATTGAGTTTACAATGGAAAACGGAGACGTCGAAGTCAAGCAAAGTGAATGGTCTAATTTGGAAAAGTGAACAAAACAGTTTAGGGTTTTGTCCGAAATCACTTTTAATTTTGCGGGGGCCTCCGTATGTTTAAGAGGTATCCTAAAATAGTCAATTCATATACTCATTGATTGGTTTAGGGTTCCAAAAGTATCGCAAGGATGCTTTTTAAGAGGGTCTTTTCCGCGATACTTTTTGTCACTTTTATTTCACCGAACATTGTTTTTTTAAATTGGAAAAAACATCATCTAAAGACAATAGATGAAGAAATCAAGACTTTGGAAAAGTTCATTTTCATGATTTAGAACTAGTGGTCAAATTTAGTTTCAATTCAGGATGTTCTTTTTATGAAGGTGTGTGTAAGATACCTTATGACACCTTCGAAAGTGACTAAAATGCTCAAAAACTACACCAAAATCCTCAAAATCAGCTTTGAGCCTTCAAAAACAGCACACTTCATATTCACTTGTTAGTGGTCACATTTTGCACTTTAAGGTCCACTTTATTGTGTTCTCCCCTGTTAAGGTGAAACCACCTATAAGCAGGCACCACCCCATGGGCGTGCCCTAAGATTCTTGCCTTTATAAAGATATAACCTCCCTTGCATGTACCTCATGCGTACATAAACAGGGTGCCCGCTTATAGGTTATCACTTCTTAAGGCTTTGAAAATTTGTACTTAATTATGTGTATGCTTTGAAATATCAAAAAAATAGGGAAAACTTGTCTTTTCCTATTCCTTATCCCTGAAAAATAGTAACCCACTCATTTCATCACCCAAGAATATAGATTCCTTACATAATCCTTAATTGCCCGCTTATAGGTGGTTTCACCTTAATTGGTAGAACTGAACAGATAGCATTAGAGATTGTCGCAGTAGAAACGCAGAGCACAAGTTACTATGCACAAGGCAGAGCACAACAATAAATACCTAACCTAGGTATCGCACATGACTATGGTCTTCAATGCAACTCGTGCCGGGTATCAGGAACAGACATTACATGATGATCTACCTTGGACACATCATAATCTACATCGGAAATACATAGATGTCAGAATCAAATTCAAAGTTGGAAAGAAGATCTGTATTCCACGCATTGAAAATCTAGAATATGAGTTTACTTGAAGACCAGATAGGATCGATTGTAGATTTCCACCTAAGAATTCGTAGAACGCACATTAAATGTAGGATACGATGATCGGAGATTGGCTGCGCATAATACGTAGATGTATATGCACAGCGGGAACCCATGTTGTTCATGAGGGGATATGCGGCAGAGGAGTTCACAGTCCCAATGAAGTACATCACCAGAAAGTCACCCACTTTTCACTCAAATATTGAACAAACACTCGATACGTCACTGCACTGATGACGGAGGAACAGGGCAAAATACTTACGTCATTTATCCAGTCATCATAGACAACATCCGGACATCATGTCATATGCAGGCCGTCTCCAAAGGACACATTTTCTACTAGTGATATTTATTATGTTATTCGGTACATGTGCAAGATGGATCCTAAAGAAGACTCCTTCATGCACGCTCCGAGTTATAGTTTCAACGAGGTTATGGAAATCCTCGAACGAATGGGTGCCTTTTGAAGAACTATTTAGTTTATAACGTACAAGTAGCCTCCTAGTAGACAATAGGCTACTATATGAGCAGCGTTTTGTTCTAGATTGGATTTGTCTTGATTTGAACTGCAAAAAATAAAGATGATTTCTTTGTATGCCATTATATACAATCAAATTAGGTGAGTTTTTTTCTACAACAAAATAGAAATCTCTCTCTATCCTTCCTTCGTATGACAAACAATTCCAATTTTCTCGTGAGAAAACTCAGCAACGTATCATTGAGTTTACAAGAATGTCTGTCCTCTGGAGGTGCATCTCGGATCCGAGGGTCCCCTTCAGGCAGAGCCAAATGGACTGTGGGATCCGGAATACACCTTCAGCATTGCAAATCCAACTATGTCCTTAGGAAAAAATTCGATGCGCTGCAGGTGTATCTCGGATCTGAAGGTCTCCTTGAGGCAGAGCCAAGGGGACTCTCGGATCCGAGATACACGTCCAGCACATCGAATTTTTTTTATTTTTAAAATTTTTAATATTAAAATTTTTTAGTAAATTTTGTTAAAGTAGGGTAAAAAATCATTTTAAACCGATCTTCATTATAAATTTATTGTATATATGATCTATTTTTTTAACTTCTATATTTAGCATTTTTAACAAAAATATCTTAAAAACGACAAAAATCCACAGTGATAGGTACTTTACTAATTTTAGTAATTTCTCTCCAATTTCGTCAAAAATTCCCAAAATTCCCAAAAACTTGTCAAAAAACAAAGTTTTTCAAAAAAAAGAAGAAAAAATTGTCAAAAACGCCTCCACTGCTCTCTGTTCCCGCTCTCTGCTCACAAGATAGCTTCGCTAAAAATCTTATGCTTAGAATTGGTAGTTTTGGAACGTTATTAACTTATTTGGTGAAACATAGTCAAGAAACTTTGGTGTAAAGAGACTCACCCCATAGAGGCTGCAAATTAAAAAATTTATAAATTAACTAAAATGTACTAAATGGATCACCTAGACAAATTTGTGATCCCTAATTCTAAAAAAAATCAAAATTATTAAAAAGGGGACGCAAGTCCTCTAGATTTAGAAATAGAATTGGAACTAAGAAAGAAAGGGACAACGTTAAGATGAGGCCGTGGTTTATAACGAGGGCATGCCAATAGCATTGAAAAAAAGTGGATGGTAATTTAAAGTATGACCATTGACCATTAGTAAAAATTTATAATACATGTGGACATGATGCTGGGAAGGAATTCTGATGGATCGGAAGAATAAGAGGCATTTGCCTCCCTAGTCTAATTTGCTTGGGACTAGATCTCTATATCTTCTTTACTTGTGGAGAGTACACAATGGTGGATGGTTTGTAGTAAGTTAGTAATATGGATGGTGATATAGGATGGGACAAAAGAGGAATAAGGTTGAGTGTCCTAAAACCAACCACTTAAGCAATTTAATTATTTTGAGCTGTGGTAAATTATGAAGAAAAATATGAGAGGCTTTGAAATAGGATTTCGAAAGAATTGGAAAAAATTGCAATAAGTAATATGCATTCATTATTTTTTTACAGAATTTGAAAGGGCAAAGTAACTTATGACCCAAAACCGATCATATGCTCTAATGTACAAACGAGGTACATCTATTTTTTCACAATCTAGAAATTCGTCCTGATCAGTTTTGGGTCAGTGGTTGGTATTAGGACAACTAACCATAGTACCATGTAACGGTGGAAGTGTGTTTCATGTCATTCGAGAGTGGCAAAGATGGGTCTCTCTATTTTGCCCCATCGAGCGTTGCAGCCGCCCCTCACGCGGGCAGGGGCAGCGCAACGCCCCCCGACCCTCCCCCTCCCCGAACCAGGCCGTCCCCGACCCTGGGCGAAGCCCCGCGCGCCCGTGGTGAGCCCCCGCGCCCGGGCTCCCGCTCCCCGCCCGGTCTGTCCGTCGCCCATTCTTCATCCCGGTCCCGTCACCCTCGTCGAGCCTCCACCCCCGCGCCCCGCGACGTCTCCCCCGTTGTGCATTCATTATTCTCGGCGTCTCTCCTGACGGCGGCTGCGCAGTTTTGAACGTCGGGGCGACGCTGTGAGGCAGAGCCAGGGGCGAATTCATGAGTTTGTAGGGAATTTGGATCGGACATGGCATGGGGAGGTTGGGCGGGGTTGAGGATTGTCTACCTTGTGGCATTTGTGCCGAAAGTTTTCATGAACCTGCTGTGTTCTAGTTGCTGGAATTATGCGATGCATGGGGGAGGTTGTAGTTGCTGGGATTATGCGATGCATGGGGAAGGGTGAGCGGTACTTGTAGCGCGAGCTTCATTCAGCATGAGATGACGGTTGCTGAGTGAATCACTTCGGATCGGTGTGACTCCATTCTACCCCTGTCATGCATACTCATCGGATCGGGAGCACGATCCGGACCTCGCAGACACTGTACAGATGCATGATGTCCAGTTCGGGGCGGACGCTTATGCGGTGGACTTGGGCGCGGTCGGTGAGGACAGCACCTGGGGCTTCCAGGAGGGCGGGGGCGATGCAGCAGAAGATGAAGGAGGGCGAGCCCGAAGGGAGGAGACTCCCAACATCGATGTCGGCTGTCGACAAGGCAGATGGGCAGTCCACTCCGATGCAGCAGGGCCTGTTTCCGAGCGGCTTCAGCAGCCAGTCGGATCAGCAGGCTACGGAATGGATGAGCAGTGCGACGAGGAGATGGAGGACGGGGAGGACAGGGTCAGTCCGGAAGAAGAGCGAGAACTGAGCGAAGGTGAAGACTCTCTCAGTTTTAGGACACAGCCCGTCCTGGAACCAAGTGGTGATGAACCTGAAGTCCAGGACTTGGGCGTCCAGAGTGCTGTTCTGGACGAGAAGATCAAGAGGCCCTCCTGGCGGAGGGTGGCAGACAGGGTTAGAAGGTCTGTCCAGAACCCACCCCCCGGGCCATTCTGTAGGACAGATCTGCGGTGGGAGTCCAAGTGGAACCAGGGGAATGGGAAGCGAAGGGAGACGCAGAAGGTCACTATCCCATGGGATAGGTTGGAGGACTTCCTCGAGGGTGAGATGTCTGCCCGTCAACATCCCTGTACCTTTGTGGAGGAGTCCCGCCGATGCATGAAGAGGGATGCTAGGAAACAGATCAGGGCTGACTCGGCTGTCCAGGAGATAAGGTAATGCCTGGCCTGAAGTGCTTCCCTGCTTAGGACAGCTCCTTTCGTTTGCAATTTCTGTCTGCTGCGATTTTCTGAGTCCCTCGCTGCTGCTGTGCAACCTCGAACAGTAGGACAGGTTCAGCTCACTTTACATGCCCCTCTCTGTGTCCTGTGCAGCTATTGGTGTCAATATGGGCCGGTGGACTACAGTCGCCAATACAAAGCCGAAGTGCAAAAGGTCTTCTCTCACTGCCTCACCCAGAGAAAGAACTCCACTAATCAGAGGAAGGCCGTGAAGAAGGCTCAGAAGCTTGTAGAGAAGGCTGCAAAAGATGCTGAAAAGGCTGCAAAAGATGCTGAGAAGAAGGCCGCAAAAGAGGCTGGGAAGAAGGGGCGGCCTAAAAAGAAAGGTAAGACAGAGACTATCCCTGTTCCTGACCTTAATGTTGAGGCGGTGGATGAGGACGCAGAAGAGCTTGCTCGCCTACAGGAAGCACAGGAGAAGCTGCTGCAGGCGCAGGCCTTGATCGAAGCAGCCTCAAAGCCAAAGAGAAAGACCCGGGTGAGCAAGGTCCAGGCCGGGATGTCAATCAAGCGCGGCTGCCAGTGCAATTTCGTTGCAAAACAGCTACAGTGCGATGAAAAACTCTGTACTATTCAATTTCACTGCATGACCCATACTAACCGGGAAGGGAAGGAGTGTCATGGAGCACAGTTTGGAGGCCACAGAGCTGGCCTATCAGGTCATTTGTCAGCAGCCACGAAGAAGTGGATAGCAGACACCTTGAGGTCAGGCAAGTCGCCTGCCCAGGTCATGGCCGAGCACAAGGCGGAAGTAATGCGATGTGCGCAGAATAACCTGCCAGCCACGAGGGACACATTCATTATGCCGTCCGACGTATATAACATCGCTAACAAGCTTGCCAAAGAACTGTGGGAAAAGCATCCCTCCGATGCCATGAGTGTCCGTATGTGGACAGACGAGAATGCAGACTGTCACTATCACTACCGTGAGTATGGGACTGTACAGCTGAATGAGCCGCCGCCTCCTGAGGATGACCCATTCTGCCTGGCCATCCAAACAGACTGGCAACTGGAGATGATGGTCAGACACGGCCACAGGAGGGCTCTCTCTATGGATGCGACTTTCTCCACCAACGCCCCCAAGGTTAGCACGCCGATCACCCTCCAAATCTTCTGTACACATGAAGCCCTGTTTGCTGTATATGAGTTCAATTGCCTGTCCTCCTGTCCGAGCCACCTCTGATATTGTTCTCCCTGTCCTCGGGTGCAGTATCCACTGTATACGGTGATGGTGTTCGACGAATGGGAGCAGGGGATACCAGTAGCCTTCACAATCCAGGGTAGGTCACGGGAACAGGACATCACACCGTGGCTTACGAAGCTGCGGGATCGTTGCATAGCTGTGAAGCCTGATTGGAGACCAAGCTCCTTCTTGGTTGACAACGACCAGGCTGAACTGAATGCAATTAGGTGAGGACACTGACTACTATATCTCCGGGGGAGTGTCTTAAATATGATTAGGACACGCAGCAGTTCATCACGTCCCTGAAACAGCCCGCTTTCATGTCACTTTGCAGGAAGGTCTGGCCTGAGGCCGATGCTGTTGAAGGGGGGACGAAGGACGACGTGAAGATTCTGCTGTGTCTGTGGCATACACGCAAGGCGTGGCTGGAGAATGCGACTCAGAAGATCAAGGCAAACTATCTTAGGGCAGAGATTCTGTCTGCCTGTGCTGACCTAATGTATGGAAACGGTATCCTCCAGGGAGATCTTGCTGTGAAGGCTGCGCAGGAGCGTTTCAACTTCCTGAAGGCTAAGTATCCACAAGCAAAGGCATTCTTCCAGTATTTTGAAGAAACATGGATTCCCAAGCTGGAAATGTGGGTCAAGGGTTTCCGCAACATCCCACACTGCAACCAGGACACCAACGCAGCAGTTGAGAGTTACCACGCCAACCTCAAGGCCATTCTCAGGTACTCCAGGCAGAAGTTTGACGGCCGCCGTGTGGACTGGTTAATCTACCATCTGGTCAGGGATGTACTAATTCACTACTGGTATGCTGTCCAGTGTAAGCTGTACGGGTTTATCAAGAACGGGAAGGCAGAGGGGATTGTGGCCAGTGCAGTCATAAGGGCTGCAGAGATCCCCGACGAGCATGTCTCTATCTGCCTCGACCAGGACGTGGCCTATGTTGCGTCCCAAACTAATTTTCCAGCGATCTGGGTGGTGACCAGCCCAAATTCAGACTGGGCTCACTGCAACTGCCCATTGGGCATGCGAGGTAACATCTGCAAGCATGTGGTGAAGGTGTTTAGGATGATAAACACGGAGGTTCACCCTGGAGACATCATACGGTATGCTGGGACCTTGAGGGGTACGATTCAGAGTGGCTGCAGTACTGCTGGCCTGGACATGGGAGACGGGACAGGCGAAGCGGCAATCCAGGACATCAGAGGGGCTGTCCTAAAGTCGGACGATCCTGAGAAGACGTACATCCAGATGAGGGGGTTCCTGGGGGAAGCGGATACTCTAGCGCTGGAGAATGTGGGTCTCCGGGAGCATTTCCTGGCTATCCAGGCTGAGGCCACAGGAAAGATGGCTGCACTGAAAGCCAAATCCGAGGCGGGCTTGCTGCACCCTCTCTCGCAGCCGTCCTTCAAAGTGAATGCAGGGCCCAAGAATCTGCGGCGCTTCAAAGCATGCTCCGAGACTGGGACTAAGAAAAGGGCTGCCGGGCGAAGTAGGAAATGGGATTAGGACAGGGGAGTAATATGACAGAGGAGTACGAGGACAGGAGTTTATTAGGGGGGACGAGTACTCTGTATAGGATAGACAGGGTATGCAGGTACTGTATGTATGTATATATACTTAAACGAGTATTGTTACCTCAGTTTTGTGAGTACAAGAAGGTTATGGCATATGCCCAGCTTCTCTTTTCCCTGCCCAAAGAGGCTTCGGCCCCCACTCTAGTCCTTCTGTCATCTATAGTCGTCTTCGAAATTGTTGTGGGTCTGGAATTTTAGGCCACCCTTAAAATTCCGGAATCACTGTGCACAAGAGACACGGTTGTAGTACTTCGTACTACTATAGTTTAGATTCTGTTCTCAGTCCCGTGGTCACCGAATTCAACAGTGCAGACCTGGAATTCAGAAAACCTTCAATCCACCAAATTTCAGTCTAGAAGGTTCAGCCATGGTTGCCTGTCCTAAATAATCCTACACACAGGTTGACTAGAATTGGTTACCTGTCCTAAATAATCCTACACACACGTCAATTACAATTGGTTACCTGTCCTACATAATCCTACACATTGTGGTTCATTGCAGTTGGTTACCTGTGCTAAATTACTGTATAATCCATGCTTCATTAATTTAATTGCCACTTGGTAACCCATCTCCATTTGCAAACGTAGCAACCTAGGGTACTCAATGAATATTTGATTCTGAATCTTTTTATTTTGCAGTTCTCTGGCTTTGGTCATGTTAAATTTATGTGGTATTGCATATTCTCGAGTGGTATGCTAAGAAGAGGAGGCGATTTAAAAAATCAGAATAAAATCATGGTTATACTGCGTGAGATAAACTCATACGAAGACCTCATGCTCTTGAAGGGGTCATTTAAAGAACCTTCTCTTCGTTAGGAACACATTTCACTTCCTGGTTTTCAATAAAAAAATTGTTTAGAGTCTGCGAATCATGAAACTGATGAATCAAGCACCCTTTCGTTTCTCATGGCTTACAAGAATAATAGATTGCCTCTCCGGTTCAGGTACTCAACAACGTGATGGAGTACCACACTGGTGTCTTTAGCGTGCAGGAAAATTGCAGCGGTAACTCCAAAGTTGTAATCAACGCCTGATCGATAGCTGGAGTTTGCGAAATCAAGTTTTCATATGTAAAGGCTTTTTACATGCAAATTCAGAAAATTCAAGTTCTCTCAAGAGTCCCATAAAAATTCAAACGCTGCAACAACTTTAGGATGCGAATTTTAATTAACGCATACGTCTACAACAGCGGGAAGGACATCGAATAATTCAACAAAGTGGGGCCTGATTATTTCCTGCAACTTTTTCAGAAGACCTTCATCATGAACTGCCGTGAAGGAGCACTAAACCAAGTGAAGCCTGATTTTTTCCTGCAAAACCAGCAGAAGACCTTCATCATGAAGTGCCGTGAAGGGGCACTAAACAAAATGAAGCCTGATTTTTTCCTGCAACTTCTTCAGAAGACATTCATCATGAAGTGCCGTGAAGGGGCACTAAACAAAATGAAGCCTGATTTTTTCCTGCAACTTCTTCAGAAGACATTCATCATGAAGTGCCGTGAAGGGGCACTAAACAAAATGAAGCCTGATTTTTTCCTGCAACTTCTTTACAATAGCTTCATCGGGAAGTACATGAAGAGGCAGTTAAGAATCTGAATAACACCCGAAATTAGTATTCTATTAATTTTGACGGAGACACCTCTTTTTTCGGCAATTAGATGTGGATTGATAAGTTGAACTGCGCACTAGTGGTTCTCTAATTTGACGCATCGACGCTCCTCAAATGTGTAAGAGTTCTTCTCTATAGAGAAGCTCCACAACTTATCCAAATCTTTCTGGACTCACAATTGAAGATGTCTATCACCTTCTTGTAGATTCCTACTTTGGTGCAATCATAAACTTGATATAAGCACTTCGTTCTTCAGAATATTGCACCAGGTTCTGAATTGAAGTTAAATATTTTGCTTTCCCTGCCTTGTAGATCTTATTTATGTGTTTATGAACTTCACAAAGTTTACAGCTCTCGATTCATACTTTTAATGTTCGGTTGCGTGAACATGTTTCTTGGCATAAACGTCCTCACCGCTTACTGAAACGAGGGACTGTCGTAGCCAGCATCTTTGCCTTCGACGCCGCCTCCCCATTCCTCCTCCTTAGCTCTACTCGCTCCACTCTTTGCCCTCGCTCCTTCCCATTGCCCTCGCTGTCTTCTCGATTTTTTTTTTTTTGTGAGCCTGGCCATGGGGAATGATGGAATTCTAGGACGACGCTGCCTCCTTGTATTTGCGAGGAAATCCTCACCGCATTTAAGAACTTATTGCTCAGTAAAATGGATCCAACATAACGCTAAGTACTGATTTTTATCTCCAACTTTTTCATCCAAAGGTCACATAACCCTAAACTCTACAACCTTCTATGGAAGTGCCCCATAATTCTATGTTTTTGTTTCCGGAGTCTTCTTTTAGTTTATTTTATTGTAGGATTACAAATTTTAATATTTATTTCAAAAGTTTAGTACCTTCCTCCTCACATGCATTGCCTATAGCCTCATATCCTTTCACCTCACTGTATTAAATTCATAGCATTTACTTCTTGAAAGTTTAGAACATTTAGTTCCTGAACATTCTAAATTTTACCAAAAATAGTACCTCGTGACCCCTTTTGATCACCCCTTCCTATCCCTTGGTCCGCACGGACCGCACATGTTTTTTATTTTGTTTTTTCTTTGTTGGTTACTCTTATTTTTTTTCCATTGTTGACTCCTTCTGGATTCTTTCTAAATATACATATTTTATTTCCGAATTCTTTGCATATATTCTCTGGACTTCACTTATTCCTTAAATTTTCCTGCCCTTATTCTAGGTTTTCTTTTGGGTAATGTTTTTTCTGATTCAATTCATTTTGATCGTTCTTGTCCTTTTCATTTTCTCCCTTTTTTTCTAAATTTTGGGCGTTTGAATTCCTCCCCATTTGCCATTCCTTTTCATTAGCATGCTCAGTTTCATTTTCATCTTTTTTTTTTTTTTTTTTTTTTTGGGTTTTCTATTCTTCCCCATTTTCATTTTCGTCCCCGTTTACTTACATTTCAGTTTTCCATTCTTCCCCATTTTCATTTTCATCACCATTCTTTTAAATTTCAGTTCTCCATTCTTCCCCATTCCCCATTTTCATGTATAAGAAGTCTCCACGTAAAATTAAGAAACTTTATTTTGGAGTCGCTTCCTGCCTAATTTCGCGGAAATCCTCACCAGAATTGTATTTAGGACAGACATCTGTGGTCGTCCTTCTCTGTTTTTGCCCTTCCACGCTTTCTGTCCTAAATGTCACCTGTCCTAAATGTCCCCTGTCCTAAATTTCCTCCTCTCTACCTGTTCATTTAATTTAAATGAACTCGCACGTAAAGCCCTGCCAGTCCCGCGCTTAGGACAGAGGAATGAAGACGACTTAGCATGGTAAAACCTTGATCTGCAGGGCTGCCGACCTCCGGCTCTGTCCTAATGGCGCAATGCTGAGATGGAGTTGCCTGTTTTTTTCCCTAGGGAGTTTCTGCACTTATAATCAGTCCTCTTCGTGCTTCCAGTTAAGTACCTAACTCTGTACTAAATGTTAATACATTCACATGAGGAGGCAACATACGAATTTTGAAAGTGTGTTTAAATTTCAGTGGTCACATACGAATGGTCTCTGGCCTAACGTACTCCCAACCCCGTCCTCGCCAGCTGCCCAGCGTCCCCCATACGAACCGCCCGTCCTAAACTGAACCAAGTAAGAGCAAGCAAAAACTGTCCCGGACTGACTAATACAGAAGTAGCACCCTGCGAATTCTGCCTAGAAGAACTAAGGGGCAGCTAAGGAAACAACTGATTCGCACGACGGTACAACGGGCTCCACGTCTTCCACCTGCTCGCATGAAGGGATCTCTGGCTCCACGCCTCCCGAAGCCTCGCACGAAGGGTTCTCAGGGTGCTTGCCTTCCACTTGCCCAGCATCCGGTGCGAGGTGCCACTCCCCCCCTGCATTGCGCTCCCCCGAGTTACTTCTCTCCATCCGGCTGAAAGCGCTGTCGCCCTCCAGACACGGCGAGACCAGCGGCATGTCGAACGTACACATCACCTGCGAGGGCAACGGTAAGTAATCCAAGTCATCCAAGTCCACTGAGATGTTCCAGTCGGCCAACTTCGCATGCATGTGGTACTGGCTGTTTGAGAGCATCTCCTTCGCTGCATCAAACAGTGCCTCCCCCGCAGCCGGCCATTGCCCCGTAGCCTCCAGAGACCCCCACCCGTACTCGAGGTCGATGTTCTCGCGAAGGAGCAAGACTGTCCTAAAAGCCCCCGCGACCTTCTCTTGATCCACTCCTGCCTTCGTTACCCACATGTCCCGCAATATATCCTCCTTCCCCTGATCCATCACGTCCATGCATGCACGAATGAAGGTGGCGCGCCTCCACTGCTGGTAGCTCTCCACCTGCCCACCCTTGTCGTCCCCGACATCCAGCACCTCTCGGAAGACTTCCCAACTTTCTCCATGAATATCCATCGTGGGGAAATAAATTTTACCCACTCGTATGAGTTCCTCCATAGCCAGCATGACCTGCCTCGATCTCTTCATGAGAGTGTCCTCCGTCAGCCCGAGCACCGGACACAGCATGGGCACGCGAGCCCCTGTCTCGCTCCGACTGAAGAGCTTCAATGCCCTCGCAAAATGGGGCGGCTCGTTCTTCTCCCCGGCCTGGCGGTTCTCCCGCTCCATCCATTTGATGAGACCCTGGAACTCGTCCTCGGAGTGCTCACAGGGCCTGCAGAGGCAGGGTGGCAAAGGCAACAGGATCATATGACTGAAGAGAGGCGACCACCCCCACTCCCGAGCCTCCGCCGCAATACTCAGCTCCCGGTCGAATCTGGCCATCTCCTCAGCCACAAACGCAGCCCGGTTCTTCACCAACTGTTTCCTCGCCTCCACGGACTCCTCGTGCTCCTTCACCCGCGTTGCGTAGCTCAGTACGTCGTCGTGATACAAGTAGAAGTCTTGGATTTCCCTCTCGATGGCTGCCTCGCATTTGGACGTAAACGCCTCTTTGCACCTGTCCAGGAGCTTGAGGGACTGGATCGGCAGCGCATCCTGCAGTCATTAACCGGGGGGCAGCCACGATTAATCCTCGGCAATACACAAGGGCTGCTCGGAGAATGCATGGAAAGCACTCATAGGAATTCAGCAATGGCGACGGAAACTTACCGTCAGGTCTGGATTGAATTGCAGCGCCCCCCATGCGTGGGCTACCAGCCCAGGAAGTTGGCCCACCTCCTGCAGCTTCCGCAGCATCTCCACCGGGCCGTGAAGATCCTTCATGCAGTCCGCCGCGAGAATTGTCCCTACTTGCTTCTGCAAGCAGTACAAGCCCGGCGGATGCCCGGGCTTCCTGGGGGCTGGCTTCACCTGATTATCCGGGTAGAGCGTTCGCGCCCTCTCCCTTGCTTCCTCTTGTATCTGCAGTCGCCGACTCTGTCGTCCCCCCTTGGCTTGCACCTGCTCCTTCCCCTTCGGCTGCCCTGCCTCCTTCCCCTTCGAAGCCTCTGCCCCCTTCCCCTTCGCACCATCGTGGTCCTTCCCCTCCAAATGTTCTGTGTTTTTCCCCCACGCCTGCGCTCCCTCACTCCCTCCTGGCTTCCCATCCCCCTTCGACCCCGATGCCGGCTCGCGCTCCGCTGCTGGACCTGCATTTCCCACATTCCGCCTACCTCCCTTCACCGACGGGACCCACTCCTCCGAGGTGGTCTTCTGCTCCGAACTTGGGGAACCCACACGCGGCCGCCTCTCGGTCTCCTTTGTTGGAGTCGTTCCCGCCTGCTGTGTCGCGGCCCGTGTCCTTCCCCCGACCCCCGGAACGTTCTGCCCTTGATTCTTCGGCGTCCCTGCAGGGCTTCTCCCCCCGACCCCCGTGCTTCCTCCGCGGTCACCCTTACTCCCTCTCTTCCCGGCCGCAGTGGATGGCCCTGCTCCAGCCTTCGGCCCACTGCAATCAGCACGGCGGCCCCCTCCCTCCTTACTCCCTTGCGCTCGACTGGGCCGCTGCCTCTTGGGCGACCCCGCTTTCATCCAGTCGTTGCGCTTCTCACGCAGCAGGTCCGCGACAGATGGCGGGTCTTCCTCCCTTGCCCGCTTCCCTTGCGTCGGCGTTTGCTGGGTCCCCCCCCTCCTATCTCCCCCCGTCTCCCTCTCTGGACTGGAGATCTCGACCACCTCCACACCTGCGCGTACACCCTGCCCCTCCTCCGAGCTGGTACCATCTTCCCCCGAATCGGTGCTTTCCCCATGTGTCTCCAACTCGTCTCCGTCCGTGTCTGGTGGCAGGCTTTTTTTTCCGAGCATCTGCCACGGTAGCTTGATGTTATACTTCCGAAACACCGCCCGGGACTCCTTATTTCCATTCACCCCCATCGCCGGATAAATCTTCAGAGGGCCCCAGTCATTGTACTCGTAACCCTCGCACAATCCCATTTGCCGATGCCATCCCAGGTTTGCTTTGTCCACCATGTCTAGGTCGCAGTACTTGCAGTAGAATGGGATCTTCGTCCTGGCCTTCCCGACTGCCTCCGGTGCCGGCTTTGTCCTTCGCCACAACAGGTTAACCTCCACCATCAGCCAGTCATATTCTGACATGGTGAAGGCGTCCCTATTCGGAGCGTATCCCACCCATGTGCTGCAGCACACTATGACCCGCTCCGGGCCGAATTTTCCTTCCACCTGGAGCTGCAAAACCAGAGCCCCGATGAGTGAGAACTCCAAGTAGAATAGAAGAAGGTATTCAAACAGAATGACAATAAAATTTGGAAATCATGTTTAGGACAACATGCAGATATGAGGGGAGAAGTTGTAGTCGCTTACCCCCGGGACAACTCCTGGATCCATCTTCGCGATCTTGGACTGCCATTCCTTCGACAACGTCTGGACGTCCAGCTCTGTCGCCCTCAGCCTCAGCACATCGCAGGCGTCCTGCCGGGAGAGTCCAGATAGGTCTGGAGTGTTGGGATCATGGATCTGGGCAGCGAAGGGCACCATCGTCAGGGCTCGGAGCAACGACATTGCGAGGTCAATCAAAAATTCAACGGCAGAGGGGAAAGGTGGGGAGAGAAGAGCCAAGGTGAACCTAGGTGGGGATACGAAGCCAAGGTGAACAGGAACTCGACAAAGAAGAACATGAACAGCGTAAGGGAAGAGGCGGAGCCGAGACGCAATGGGACTGAAGAGGAGCTAGTGTCGGAGGTTTACCATGCCCAATTGGATCCTCGAAGCTGCGACGGATCCCGAACACAAAGTCTCCGGAAGATGGAAAGAAGACGAGAGCAACCTTGAATACGACCCTAAACCCTAATACAGTGGTAGGACAGACCGAGACGAGGACAGCAAATCGAGAAGAACATGAAGACACGAAGACATTAGGACAGCAAAACTAGGTGACTACAACACAACATAAAACTTCAAAACAAAGGGCAAAGCTCAAACGGGAAGAGAGGTACGATGCTCAGTACTGACCAGCGCGTGTAGAGGTCCCATGGCAGTAGCCTCACTTGATTTCACGCTTCCGGCACCTCCTGCCTACGTCGCGTGTCCACACGCACGAAGACGCCCTCCACTGCCGAAGCTTGGTGCCCACCTGCAGTCCGAGATGCAATCGCCTTCCTCACCGTCACAATGGCACCGCTGTCCAAGGACACAGAACGCGTCCCCGCCTCCTGGCCAGCACCCTCCCGAAGTCTAAAACCTAGGAGGAAACATGGGCCCCGGGATCGCCCACCTGGCCTCCAGAACTCCAGTCGGTCGACAGCCTCCGAGGATGTATAACAGCAACATGAATCTATGTTGAGCTGCTCCTGAGCAGGAACTTTGAGGCAGGTTTGCAGTGATATGTCAGCAAAGCCGACAAACTCTCTGTCTCTTTGGGGCGCAAATTGTTGTCCACGTTATTGATTTGATTAGTCTTCAATCGCAGCCTCAAACTCGCACTTGACCAACCCTGGACGCTCCAAGACAGCCTGCCCCTCTATCCCGGAGAAGGAATGCTCATGGCCACCTAACCTAACCCTGACCACGATATCACAGAATGCACAAACATCCTAAACCCCTAACCTCCGCTAATGCACACCCTAAACGCCATAGCCATTGTGAGTAAACCCTACCTTAGAATTCAAAACCTGCCTGTCCTAAACTCAGGGGCAAAACGTCGAATCATGTTGAATGCACAACGGGGGAGACGTCGCGGGGCGCGGGGGTGGAGGCTCGACGAGGGTGACGGGACCGGGATGAAGAATGGGCGACGGACAGACCGGGCGGGGAGCGGGAGCCCGGGCGCGGGGGCTCACCACGGGCGCGCGGGGCTTCGCCCAGGGTCGGGGACGGCCTGGTTCGGGGAGGGGGAGGGTCGGGGGGCGTTGCGCTGCCCCTGCCCGCGTGAGGGGCGGCTGCAACGCTCGATGGGGCAAAATAGAGAGACCCGGCAAAGATGATGAATAGCTAGCACGTGTGTAACTGTTTGTACGCATGGGCAACAGTATCCAATATTCAAATCAACTATGAAGAGCACAACTGTGCAAACGTGGTCAAGTTGGTCCTTTCTGTCAATTCACAAAGTTAACGATCATATTTTTCTGTATTTTTTTGGTCACAAAAAAGTTAGTTCAAATGTAACCTTGCAAACACTTTTTTGATACTTTGACAATTGGGCAAATTTGATTTCTCTTGCCACCAGCACTTGCTCTGGGATCTGTGCAACAAGTGGGTATCCAGCATGGAGTGATCAGCAGGTTGTCATGAGTTGCAAATTATTATATTAATATGACCATTGCAGTCTCGAAGATTTAGAGTTGATGTTCTGCATTTTCGCTAGATCTGAAGCGCACGCACTGAACAACCATGATGCAGCTGCAGTGTTGTGAACAAATTCGTCGGTGCGGGATACTCCAAGGAACTTCTGATCAGGGTGTGCAAGATCTGTGTGAAATCATAAGGTTTGAGGAATCATGATGGAAACAACAACCGCATGCAAGGTCGATACTGTTGAACCGGTTAAGTCACAGATTTCAATTACCTTCAGGCTATCTGTCGACTTCATTTGATGAAAGACCTTGAATCAAATACTGATCACTTATGTATGTGCTATGGTGATAATGTTCTCCTTCGAACTAATTGTAGTCTACATACCAAATGTTGGAACTCAGGATTAAACAGATGTTTATGTCCAGATGCGGGTTGTAGCCAAACCCAAGCCTGATAACGTGTGACTGATTTCCTGTGCAATATTTTTTGATGAACACCTCACTCTGCATCTCTGGCTCAGATTTCATTCCAGATGCCGTTATCACAACTGAACGAGGGTGAATTCTTCTAGCACAAATCTGTTCTGAAAACCGCAACGATTAAATTCAAATTTCAGTGGTGAGTTAGGTTCTCACTTAGGTTCCAAAAACCTAGTTAATAGGTCACACGTGCGTTGACCTTCAAAGTGTAAACACTGTCACTCACGTGATCTCCACTCCAGCTATCTTGACAGAACTTTCTCTATAAACTGCTCAACAGTTTGACACCGTCCCAATACGATCTGGTAAGTTGCAGCACTAACTAAAATGTTCAGTATCCAGACTGTCCACGAGTCCTGTTATACACAACCACTCCGCTAGAGCTTCACGTCTTGACTAAAGTAGTAAAGTATCATTTTATAATTTTTTGAAAATAATAATATAGTGGACTCCAAAGCCAATTGCATTACGGATTCAAGGATGACTTCCCTTTTTTGTCATTTGAAATTGCGTTGTTCATTTGAAAAAGGATATATGTAATTGACAAACTGGAGCCTCGTAGGGGCGGGAGTAAGCTTACAACTGATCGGCAGATGCAGACCCCTGAGCAATTCCAACTCTAGGTAAATATTTCAAACGAAGAAAAACTATGGGAAGGTGTTGCTGTCGAGTATGTAGATGGTAAATAGTTTTCGTTTTGAAGAATGGGGAGACGTTGCTGGGCAGGATCAATGGGCTCCTTCTTGGCCCCGCCCTGAATCGGTTTCTCTCTTGCAATGAAACTTGTGTTTGTTTATGCCAAAAAGAAGAAGTCCGCTTTCAACAGTGAAGTTGATAACTTGATCTGATGCACCATACCATATATAAAAGAAGAAGACCACTTACAACAGTTCGTTGGCGTTATGCGCTATACCATATAAATCTTTTTAGTATTCCAATAATGACGTTCTAATTTTAAAACGTAAAGTTACATCTGCAACCATCAACTGAATCTCTGATTGAATCCGATTAAGCTTTACGGGAGATTCAATACACTTCAGAAGCAGCAGTAGATTCTCTGCTTGCTCGCTCGTGAAGTTACACATGGAGATTCTCTTGGATTCCCATGTGTTATTCGCATGTGAGATTGCCGCTTTTCCCACATGACTCTGAGATTATTCCCATGTGATATTCCCTGTTCACAATTGGGGCTTCTCCCACATTGCCTTCCCCCACTTGATTCCGGGAATAGGTCGATTAGAGAATTTGAAATGTTGAAATGGAAAAACAGAAAGCTGCTTTGTACATTTTACTCAGAAAAGTTCGACCCGGAAACCATATATGATCTCCCTGTATTACAGCTGTACGAGTACTGGACAGTGTTAGCAAGCTCATATTTTATTGTGATGAATCATGAGTTAAGAAGGGTCATGAGATGCTTTCAACTGTTGTGAGTTGATCACTGCATGGTGGTGTAGATGGTATGTAACGACAAGGAGTTCCTTAAAACTTGGATTTACTGCGATAGCATCATAACAGGCCACCAAGCCGCACTCTCGGGACTTGAATCTGAGACACCACCTGGACATTCCGATACAGTTATCGTTGATTGTAACTGAGTAATACGGATTACTTACTGCAAGTAGGTATACCAAAGTGCATGGTTGTCATAATGGACGGACGGGCCAAAAAATTGTCGTGTAGTCACGTGACGAACATGACGGACGGTTATCGGACGGACGCTTATCGGACGGACGCTTATCGGACGGACGCTTATCGGACGGGCTCCCGACCGCGAGCAAAATTACTGTCCTCACAGTTTACTACTGTTTACCATGGGTGGCGCCCGTCGTCGTGTCCGCGCGCGTCTTTGCGCCTGTTCGCGCCGGTCATTTGTGGCTGTTCGCGCCCGTCGTCAGTCTCGCGCGCGCGCGGTGATCGCGCCCGATTACCCTTGCCCGACCAGGGTCGCCCGCGCCCGTCGCGCGCTTGCTGTGATCGCGCCCGTCGTCAGTCTCGCGCGCGCGCGGTGATCGCGCCCGATTACCCTCGCCCAATCAGGGTCGCCCGCGCCCGTAACATGCTCGCGCCCGTAGCAGCCTGCGCGCGCCCAACCTGCTCGCGCCCACACTGTCGGCCCCGTGAGTATAAATTGCCACCCTCCTCCACTGATTTCGCACCCCCCCACTTTGTGCATTTTGCCTTCAACAGCCCAAGGGTAGCTGATTGCTTAGTGCTACGGTGGGTTTCTCAACATTCGGTGTACCGTCCAACATGAATTCCAACGCCTGCAATTGCCAACAAATCAAGTCCATTATGAGTTTAACGAATGGTGCTACTCCACCGGGCACTGCACAGCGAACGGACACAGTTATTTGGTCAAAGCTGGAGCGACTCCGTCAACTGATTGAGTTCTTCGAGGATTGGATCTCTCGCCGTGACAAATTGGTGGCCTACGCAGAGAATGGACGCCCTCTGCCTCCAACCACTGAAGAGCAGTTGGCAACCCAAGCGACTGTCGAAGAACTTGACTGTGAGATTGGCGATCTCATCAAAGAACTGAAGAAGGAGATGGCAATACTTTGTGTCCCCACTATTGTCTCTAGTGCTCAAACGAACCATTTCGAGACGCACTTGAAAGACCTAGAGGACCGGTACCTAGAGTGCATGGCACTGTAATCGACATTACAATGAAGTGATACATTTCCAAAATAAATAAAGTATTCTTTTTTAACTCTGAATTTGCAAGTCCTCTTTGGTTACTCTGATTTTTAACAGTGTTCTAGGTTGTGGTGGCGCCCGTCCTGGCCCACTGCTCGCGCCCGTCCATTCAGCGTTGGCGCCCGACGGTCGCGCCCGTACAGTTCGGATCGCGCCCGAAAATATCCGCGCGCCCGCGTCGACGTCCGCGCGCGCGCCCCTTCGGTACCCGGACGACGCCCGCTCGCGCCCGACGAAGACCGGGTCGGTACCCGCTCGCGCGCGGTAAAACCCGCGCGCGCCCGTCATATACCCGCCACTGAACCGCTCGCGCCCGTTGATATCCGCGCGGGCGCGGACGGATACACGGCCGAAACCCCGCCGTCGGTGCCCGCGCGCGCCCGTCGGGTTTCCGCTCGCGCCCGTAGCAGGCTGTTCGCGCCCGTTCCCTGGCGCCCGTGACTATAAAAGGGCGATTTCCCACCTCATTTTGCACTCCCCCCCCCCTTTGAGCACCTTGCCTTCAACAGCCCCCGGGTAGCTGATTGCGTGGTACTCAGGTGGGTCCCAGCACTCTGACACGTGTCCTTGTTTTTATTCTCCAGAACTCTATGGTGTCTGTGTATTACATTTGAGAATTTTGTAAATGTTTATAATTTGTAAATGTGATTGAGGTTCTGGGGTAGTCGTAGGCTTTTAATTTTGCACCTTCGGAAGACTTCGAAGAACGATCTACCTCGAGCAGACATGGAACGGCAACAACCAGCACTCACGGCGGCAGAGCAGAGGAAAAAGCAAAAGGATGCGGGACGGCCCAGGCATGGAAACCTCCAACATAAGAGGGTCCACGTCTTATTGAATCCAGCAAAGCTGGCATTCAGAGGGTGGGAAGCTGCATCGCAACCGTGGACTCTAGCAACGTGTGAACAATTCATTGAATGGTGCCACATTGGGAAGTTATTCCCGTTGCACCGTCATAATAACAATCGTACTTCAAACAAGGCGAACATGAAATATTGCAAGAACCGTCAGTTCGGGAGGCGGTGTTTGGAGGTGTGGCAGGTCCTATACAACCAGGCGATGAACGAGAGGAATGAGGTTCCGCTCTTTATTTGTAGAATGGTATATGCCGAGGTAGTGCTTCATAGGCAGGTGGATTGGAGGACCATACGGTTGACTCCTAGTGTCCAGCGGCGTCCACATGAGATGGCGATACCTACAGGGGTCCTAAGATTTCCAGGTGTGGACTGGGCATACTTGGATGATCCTGAGGATCAAGCGCCTGTTGAATGGAGTGACTCAGGGGAGGATAATGATTCTGATGGTACGGTAGACCGTACCCCTCAGTCACAGACAAGAGCAGCGACTAGTGCTAGAATCACACGGTTAAAAAAGAAGGATCCTGTGCTAGCTGCCTGTTTGTCGACGAGGAATCGTGCACCGCCTGCAAATCCTACTGGACCGGGTATTCCTCATCAGGCTCCTCCAGCAATCGTTGGGGGCCCGAGCAATGTTGATGTTGCTCCTCCTATATTAGTTCCACAGATTGCGGGCCCGAGCAATGTTGATGTAGCTCCTCATGTACTGAATCCACAGATTGCGGGCCCGAGCAATGTAATGGAAGATGATGACACTGGGTTTGCAGATGAGTTGGAGGCTACAATAGCCGCCGCTGATGCCCAGGGCCTGCAAGTCGATGCATTGCAGAAGGAGCTGGAAGGAAAAAATGCAATAATTTCTGAGATGGAGAAGACTATCCAGAACTTGTACGAAGAAGCTGATAGGATGAATGAGATTATACGGAAGCAGAATGAAGAGATTTCGCAACTTAGATCTGCGAAGACTCCGACTTACATACCCGAAGCAAGCCAAGCTCCAATCCCTCGTAGCCCTGGAATGAACGAGGAAGACGTTAATGCCATCATTGAATCGGCCACGCACGGTCTCCTGGAAGATACCCCTGTCCGAGTTCCCCGTAAGCCAATCATTCCATTCGCGTCATCAAGTCAAGTGATGCACCCCCCCCAGCGGCAAATCATGTTCGTAGATTCTCAAGAGACGGAGGACACTTTGGGATTTCAACAGCCATCAGTACCCACTGTCTCCGAATTGCAAGCTACCAACGGGATGCTCAGAAAGTATCTGATCGAGATGAGCAGACAGTACTACCAATGGAAGATTGCATGCATCATGAACGTCGACCGTTTCAGACAGATGCGCGCTGAGTTCGAGAGGATTGACCGCGACTACCTCCAGCTTAACTCCAAGAGAGATTTCGGTCTTACCTCGTGGGCAGATCCAAATGAAATGTTCCCTGACAGCCTACCGATGATTGGTAAAGCAATAGATTGGACGCGGTTGGGGTGGGAGTACAAGACCGCCATATCCAATGAGAAGATCGCTAAAAATGCAAAGCCAAGCTTGCTCTGGCCCAATCCAGCGAAGTATGTGTTGGATGGAACCCACTGTGCAATTTGTACCAATCTATTTGGGCCAGAGGGGGGCTGGCAATTGGGATCCTGTCAATGCATGTATCATCCACAATGCTTGATCTCGTGGGCCTTGATACGTCGGAAGTGTGCAGTATGTAAGGCCCCCTTACACAAGCGTTTTTATGAGCAATTCGGCCTAGTGAATTGGATGCCACCGCATTGGGAGCAAAATGAGGAAAATACTCCTGACTTTCCAGACAAGTGGGGTGAAGACTTGATTTGGAATTGGCTTATGGGAATGCACCTGTCCTATATTAAACAAATGAGCGATCAGTGGAGGTGGGACCAGAAACCTGCGGAGATTGTACGGATCTGCCACGAACTCATCAAGGGCGGGACGGAGGAGGAACTCGAGGGAAGGAGGAATTTCTTCTACCAAGTGCTACATGGGTATTGGGATATTCAAACTTGTACATTCCAGTACGGCCCCCATCCTCTTGGATTTAAGTGGAATTCCAAAGGGGAGTTGGTTGCGGATCAGATCAAGGAGTTGCACGACATGACTGCAGAGGATTTCCGGATCGCTGAGGATGTACAAACCGCGGAATCTGAATGGGATATGTTGTTCAAGAATCAAGCCGTGGATTTCCTATGTGCTGAAGTGGCTCCGGAGGTCGTAACAGTGCTCCGTCGGATGCGCAACAACAACTTCATGGAAGCAATGCTTGGAGGAGATGGCATAGCGAAGAGAACCCGTTCTGCCAAGCGGAAACTCATCGCCAACGATGGGGCAGAAAGTAGTGCAGCAGGTACCTCTCGTGCTCGACACGATGAGGGTGGATCGAGTTCCTCTGCACCGGGCACGTGACGTCGTGGAGATCCATGAGTGAAGACCACGTTTTGTAAAAAGATATCGGAATATAAATACATGTAGATGGCATAGGGGTATGGATAGGTTTGGGATTACATTCACATGTTTAATGTTTGTTAAACTCAAACAATGGATGATAATTTGCTTTTGTAAATCATTGTCGTGATTCTCAAGACGCTTTTATGCTCCCTTCATAATACATTGGCCTCTCTTTTTTGGATTGCCAATCATGTTATTCATTCCGCCCGTTGTCTCATCTCCTTCCATCGTATGATAAGTGTATAAATATCTCTGTTGCACACCAAAATGTTTAATATGGACAGTGGATTTAAGTCACGCTAAGGGTCCCTTCACACCTGGAGGTGTGTACCACCGGCTACCGACTGTCTAACTCCGGGCCCTCCAAAAAACCCGTTTCCGATTCACAGGGTTCGAGTTAATTTACAGGGGGTTGGGTCTCGTGATAGGCCAGAGTCGGGGATCGGGGGCTGGGGTTCTTGCTGGATTTAAGTCACGCTAAGAGAACTTCAGTTATTGTAAGTGTATTTAACTTATGGACTGAATTTTATGTTACGTGGATTTGAACTCTGATCCCGCCCGCATGGTCGCGCGCGTTTGCGCGCGCCCGTAGTGTGCGTACTCGCGCGCGCGCGAACCTGCCCCAGCGAGAATAAAACCAGGATTACGCCCGCCCGTGCGCGCGCGCACGAACTGCTCGCGCGCGTGCGAAGTGCTCGCGCCCGTCGCGCCCACAGCGCGCGAACGGATACTGAAATGTGGAACACCCGACGGTGTCTCCGTCGTTTGGCTCGCGCCCGATTCCGCATGCGCCCGCCCGATTTCGCGCGCGCCCGACAGTGCACGCGCGCGCGCACTGCAACCTGGGTGGGGGACTAATTTCTCTCCCCAAACTCTCTTTTCCATTTGCCCGCGCCCGTACGCGCGCGCGCGTCCTGATCGCGCCCGTCAAACCAACCGCGCGCGCGCGGTCGCGTGATTCTGAATCTCTTCCTCCCCCACAATGTCCCCCGCATTTCGTTCGCGCCCAATTTCGCGCGCGCCCGATTGCGCGCGCCCGTCAATACTCGCGCGCGCGCACTGCAACCATGTCATGGAAGTAATTTCTCCCCATTCAGTCCCTCGTTCCATTTGCACGCGCCCGGACGCGCTCGCGCCCATCAATGCGGGCGCCCGTTTTGCACGCGCCCAAGCACTCCAACAACATCACTCAAATAAATTTTATGATTCCCCCACTCTCCCATCGTATCCCCTTGTTTTTATTAAATAATCCCACACTCTCTAAATTTTTAATTGTTTTTTTTCCCCCTCTTTGAACAGTACGTTTTTATTTAACTTGTAATCTCATTTTGTCTGTTCATTTTTATAATATACTAAAGGTAGTAAATCTTCATGTCGACCCAGAGTCACATGAAGATCCTCTAAGCGCCTGAGTTCAGCTGATTTATATCCACTATTTTTTTTTTCCCACTGTTTTTTTTTTCCCCCTTCGTTGAACACTACGCTTTTATTTAATTCCTTCTTTCATTTCGTTTGTTCAATTTTATAATTCCACCTCTCCCCCTTCTTCCCGCCTTATTTTTATTCAATACTTCTACGCTCTGTAATTTGTTTTATATTTTTTTTTCCCCTTCGTTGAACACTACGCTTTCATTTAATACCTTCTCTCATTTTGTTTGTTCATTTTTATAATTCCACCTCTAGTCTATCCTCCCGCCTTATATTTATTCAATACTCCTACGCTCTTTAATTCCTTTTTTTTTTTCCCCCTTCGTTGAACACTACGCTTTTATTTAATTCCTTCTTTCATTTCGTTTGTTCAATTTTATAATTCCACCTCTCCCCCTTCTTCCCGCCTTATTTTTATTCAATACTTCTACGCTTTGTAATTTGTTTTATATTTTTTTTTCCCCCTTCGTTGAACACTACGCTTTCATTTAATACCTTCTCTCATTTTGTTTGTTCATTTTTATAATTCCACCTCTAGTCTATCCTCCCGCCTTATATTTATTCAATACTCCTACGCTCTTTAAATCCCTTTTTTTTTTTTTTCCCTCTTCGTTGAACACTATCATTCTATTTAATTCCTTCTCTCATTTCGTTTGTTCATTTTTATAATTCCACATCTCCCCCATCCTCCCGCCTTATTTTTATTCAATACTCCTATGCTATTTAATTTGTTTTTTTATTTTTTTCTTCATTTTATAAATTTGAATGCCTATTCGTTTACTTTTTTTTTTTTTTTTTCCTTTTGGGTACTCCAATCTCCCATACTAATGTATGGTATTTCAGTGTAGTCCAGTCTCTCCCTTAAGCTTTATTTTTTTTCTTTTTTTGAACTTACGACTTTTAAACTTCATTGAGCGCGCCCTGTTGGATCGCGCGCGTCCGAACGCGCCCGCAGGCGCCGGCGCGGTGGTGTCCGCAGTGGACCCACTGAACCTGCCCACGCGCGCGCGCGCACACTCGCGACCGCACCCGCAAGTACGCGCGCGCGCCTGCTTGTTCGACGCGCGCACGCGTCGTCCCCGACCTGCGCTCGCCCTGCTCGCGCCCACCCGTTCGCGCGCGCCTGCTCGCGCCCCACGCCGCCTGCGCGCGCGCTCGGGGTTTCAACTGGATTAGTGCAGTAACTAGTAAAATTTATCCCATATTTTAAGTTAACACTCCCTGAGGTTAGCTTAAAACGACTTACCTTCCACTAGGAGGGCAGAAACATGAGGGGCGAAATGACAACCTCCTCTAGTTCTTAGACATGTGTGAATGGAGTGGTTTGTCCTTTCGCACTGTCATGTTTCTCATTTTTTTTACTAAAATAGGGTTCCTTTTAATGTAGATGTGCACGTGTATGTAGTTCACACACTTTAATTTATTTAAATTTTATTCATTTTTCCCTCTCGTTGTTACTTCTTCTCATAGAATTGAGGTGGTCAAATCGATCCCGGCCGTTTGATCGCGCCCGCACCCGACCGCCCGTGCGCGCCCGCGCCTGCATTCGCCCGCCGCTCTCCGCCCGTGCGCGCCCGCGCCCGCATTCGCCCGCTGCTCTCCGCCCGCGCCCAATCCGCGCCCGCCCGCTTCGCGATCCAGCGCTCGCGCGTGCATGCGCCCGCCCCCGCCCGTCTTCCACCGCGCGCGCTATCCGCCACGCGGCCTTCAATCGCGCGCACCCACCTGCGCCCGCCCGTTCGCCTCGGATCGCGCCCGATCTTCTGGTGCGCGCGCGCCCGTTCGGTCGCGCCCGTCCGGACAGTACTCGCCCGGTCGAGGGCGGCAGTATATAAACTGCCCCCTTGATTTGACATCCACCTTACCTCCTTGCGTGCTTCATGTCCTGGGTCTCCTTGAGGGCTCCTTGCTTGAAACTGTTAGCTTGGGGAGACACTTGGTTTGGGTGGGGGGAATGTAAAAATTCTTCTCTCCATAAATCAATGTGTCAAGCACTTTTCAGACACACTAAGTTATTCAGATAATAATCTTTTGGTACTACTGGTCCTATTAGTCCCGATACTTCCCTAATCATTCACTATGGATCCGGATGAAGCGGTTGAACCGGTTGAAGTGGTTGCTCCGGCTAGAGCCATTCCAAGACTCGGTACGAGAGAGTGGGCACCATGGTTTTCGATCAAGTTCCAGGAAGGGTCACTGTCACATAAGGTAGCCCAATGTGTGTATTGCAGGACCAAGTTTTCGTACGTGAGGTCCAGGTGCTTTCAGCATTATGGTTGGGACCAGTCCAATCTCTCGAGGGTTTGCCAAAAGGCACCTACCGTAGTGAAGAGGAAGTTTCAGTTTTGCGCTGGAAAGATTCCCGGCCCTTTGACACAGGAGGAGGTGGATGGTATCAGGCCAACGTTCCCCGCGTCAGTTCAACGTGGAACATCCAGTGCTTCCACACACGGCACTCTGTACGGTGGATCCGAACCCTCGTATAATGATTCCGAAGAGGACCGAAATGTCTCCAGTGTTGCACCTAGTAGGGCCGGTTCGAATACCACTAGGAGCTTGCGGCAACAGGACATGAGTGAAGTACTCCAGATCGCCAAGCGGAAGGAGCTGGACATGTTGTGGTCATCCTTCTTTTACGAAGCCAACGTCGCATTCAACGTGGCCAAGCACCCAGCATTTATTAAGGCGGTGAGCACAACCGCGGCTGCCGGATTTAACTACAGTCCTCCTTCCTATGACGCGATGCGAACAACGCACATCAAGGAAAAAAAGAAGTTAATCAAGGCAAAGATTGATGAACGTACGAAAACCTCGACCGAGTTATACGGGGGTACCATATGCTCCGATGGCTGGGATAATGTGAATCGCCGACCGTTGATGAATGTCATGCTAGTATGTCCGGCAGGCGATGTATTTCTTGGGTCTGTTGATACGACTGGCGAGAAGAAGTCAATGGGATATATTGCCGGGGAGATGAAGAAATATATTCGAGAAATTGGCCCTCAGAATGTTGTCCAGATTTGCACGGACAATGCAGCCAACATGCTTGGCGCCATGGATAATATCCTGGAGGAGTTTCCTCACATGTACAAGCAGGGCTGTTGTGCCCATATTCTAGATCTTCTTATGGAGGACTGGGGCAAGGAAGTCTTTGTGAAGGATTTGGTCGCCAAGGCTAAACACGTGTGTCATTACATTCGGAGACATCATGTTCCCATGGCCCTTTTCCGCAAATTTGAACCGAAGTTGTCCTTGGTGGTTCCCGCTGAAACCAGATTCGCTTGTAACTATCTGATGATAGAGCGCCTTATGGAGGTTAAATTTGCTTTGGAGCAAGTGGTCATGGCACAGGAGTGGTACGAGTATGTCGACGGTTTATTCAACCAAACCGAGGGGGTGCGTAATCATGCACGCGCAAGCGTAGTGCGTCAAACAATTCGTGACGATGGGTTCTGGCATCAGTGTGACAACTTCACGCACCTAGTGAAACCAGCCCTAGTAGCTCTCAGGACCTTCGATGGAAGCCAGCCGGCAATGGGCAAGGCATGGATTACAATGAGCAACCTAAAGGATCACGTGTACAATCTCCGAGGATCCCCTTGCTTTTTCCCACCTGTCATGGCAACAAGGATGGAGCTGCGGTTCGACCGTAGATGGGACATGATGCATACCGATCTTCATTATGCCGTGGCGCTCTTGAACCCTTGGGTTAGAACGCATAAGGGCTTACAAGTCATAGGAGAAGCGAAGGCGGCTCTCAATCGGGTGTTTCGTCAGGTGGGTGGCCAAATTGGAATTCCATTTGGCGATCTTATGAAAGAGATGATCGAGTTCGACGAGGGACGTGGCCCTTACAGCCCCGAAGTGACCATCGATATCAGAGGTTTGAATCTGGAACCCCATCAATGGTGGCAGAGGATTGGAGGGGGACCATTGGCAGTCATTGCGAAGCGCATTTTATCTCAGGTCTGCTCCGCCTCATCGTGTGAACGGAATTGGAGCATGTACTCGTTTGTCCACAACAAGGTACGCAACCGCCTGGGGTTAGAGAAGTCTGAGGCCTTGGTGTACATTTATACGAATAGCAGACTCCTCCGCGAACGCCCAAAGCCCAACCCCCTCAGATGGTACGAGAACAATGCATGGTCAGAGGAGTCGGATCCGGAGAGAGATCCAAGCGAAGAGGAAGGAGATGACGACGATCATTACATACCAGTTGACCATGCAGGCAGTGGGGATGATGATGTCTGGGGACATGATAACGTCGACGTTAACACGAATGGGCAAAACGACGGTAATGGCAACGGACGCGGTGACCCTAACCGCAACAATCCGCGTGACCGCAACAACCACGACAATAACGGTGATGAGTACGACTTCAACAATGAACCAGAATATAACCAGGGAAACCCGGACATGAACATCTATGGAGACGAATTACCCACGCTCCCGGTATTTGATGAAGCGGCTAATGCAGAAGGAAGAGGCGCTCGTGACGAAAGAGATGCTATTCCAGTCCAAATCAATCCTGAGAACAATGACGGGGTTGCAGATGATTCATCCAGCGAGGACCATCTAGGCAACGATATCCATGCTGGCGATGATGATGAGGACAGTGACGAAGGGGGTGATGGAAGTCATGGACGGGCTGTAGATGGACCTCATTGGACCGGCCTCGTTAGTGGGGAGGGCAACTGGGGAACCGTTCCGGCACAAGGCGACTCAAGCTTGTTTCAAGAGATTCCTCCTGCTCACGAGAGAAGGACTGTGCACGCAATCCCCGCACAGACTGTGGCTCCATCGCAACCCACTGGTACGGGGGGTATCGAACCAGATACAATCGTGGATGGAAGCCTGGCTCGGAGGCCCACAAGTTCAATGGGCGCAAAAATAGCTCAACTCCTTAGATCATCAGCAGCGGCGAGGCCTCCACTCAATCGAGCTAGTGGTAGTCGGCGTGGTGCCTCCACCGCCAAGCTAGTCCCCGTGGCGCCAGCTATAGACGAAGCCGTACAGAATGTGGCCCAACGTGGTGCGAAGAAGTCCACAGCCAAGGTTGTTAGGAAACCACCATCACAAGAACCCCGCGGAGGAACACGAAAGTCAAGCAAAAAAACTGGACCTGATCCCCTTCCATTCTATACAGGGTACACTGAAGGGGGGCCTTCTTCTGGAACTGGGGTTGTTCGCACACGCATAAACTTTGAGGATGGCATCACAGCCATCGGTAATTCCGGAAAGGAGAGGCCTATGAAGCGCCTAGTAAGTGCCAGAGATGGCAATACGGGTGAAGTTTCCGTGCAAGTGCGCAATCTTACATCGGAGGTGGAAGGAGAGGTACAAGCTCCAGTGGTCGGAGCTCCTGAGGATGAAGGTGACAACGAGCACTCAGAGGAGGAAGACCCCGATTGCGATGAGGCGCCAGATGACGAAGATGTGATAATCCGGCACGAATTGGGGCCCACTGTAGCTCGGAAAAGACAATCTTCACGCAAGAAGAAGCCCCGCAAAGCAAGGAGAGTCTAGACTGTGGTCACCTTTTTAGCGCATGAAGTAGCAGTAAATCTAAACATAGAATCTACCGGCTAAAAACCAAAAAAAATACTACGTTATTCTTAATGTTTTTTTTTTTTTTTTGGTAGCACCTTCTTATTACGTAGGCTTATACTGTTACTTAGAGTCAACCTAGTTCATTATCTCACACTCGAAGGAATTGTATGGTTGTGCTCTGTATTAATTTTTGTGCGCTAAATGCGGTTAATATATCTCCATTGAGTAATTTCCCAGTGAATTTTTTTGGTATTCTGTTCAATATACGAGTATACCGTAACCGAACCTGTACAGTGTATGTAACGCTGCCTATCCGGGCGCGTGCACTGGGACGGGCGCGTACAGGAAGGCGCCCGCAGGGGCACGGTGTCGAGCGCGTGCGCGGGGACGGGCGCGTGCACGGTCACGGGCGCGTACAGCGTGCTCGCGCGTACAGATAACCGGCGCGCGCAGGGGTACGGGCGCGAGCACGCGGGCACGGGCGCCTGCGGCGTCGGGCGCGCCCGATGTGGGCTGACGGGCGCGCACGTGGGCACGGGCGCGCAAACGCGGGCACGGGCGCGGGCAGTCCCCCGCGCGAACGCGGTGGACGGGCGCGTGCAGACGGGCGCATGCGGACGGGCGCGTGTGGAGGCCCTGTGCGCGCGCGTGTACGCGCTTACGGGCGCGAACAGCCGAGGGGAGCATAAAAGGCGCCCCTTAACCCTTATTTTCTACTTTTCAAAGTCTCCTCTTCCAGGTGGCTCCTTGTCCTAGCCCGTGACTCCACGTGCTCTGCTTGGAACTGCAGGAAGTGGGAGCAACCAGATTGGGTGGGGGGGATCTTTTGGTTTTTTTTTTATTGTGTGTCCAGTTCATTATTCCAACTATGTCGGTCTCTCGCGGATCCGGGAAACGCCCTGCCTACGTAGATCTTGATGCTCCTGTAGAGGATGTGATGGCAACCTCCACAGCACCGACCGTTACAGGCTCAAACCCGTCATCAAGCTCATCGGGAAAGAAGAACCGGAAGTCGGCGAGTGAGAGGGACCCGGACTACCCACCTCCTCGGTACCAGGAATTCGTTAGAGAGCTAGCATTGGAGTGGTACGGATGTCGGAAACGGGAGATGATTACCCGTACGTACGTTGAGAAGGGGGAGACCGGAATTAAGGACTTAAAGACCCATTTGGAAGAGTATTTGTGGAAGAAGCTGGACCTTTCCGAGAGATATAATGATTGTATTCATTACTTTCATTTCCCTAAGTGGATGGAGCAACAAATAACAACAAACACTACGAACATTGTGCATGTCTTTGAGTGTGTCAACAAGAAGCCAAAGGAGGGCTACTCGCGGGCGCAGAAGGAAGAGATAGAGAAGCTCAAATATGTCCAGGATTCGTGCGCGAGATTCTTGAATAATAAGACGAGGGCGAGGCCATGGCTTGAAGCTGGACTGAAAAGCGCAATGGAGAAGTACTTGTGGGGAGCAGTGGTTGGAGTTCCGAGAGGGGTCAAGTTGGTTCCGCTGTCAGGCACAAAGGAAGGCGGTTATGGTAAAGTCCGAAAATTACGTATTGTTGGCATGCAAACCATACCTGAGACTTGTGTCTTTGCGGGGAAGACGTCCAAGGCTCCTGACGAGACCCAGAAGCGGCACGAGACATCAATAGAAGCCATGGTTTGCAGAATTGACCATCCCGGCGTTATTAAGTTTTTTGCGGTCAATGACTGGACGATGGAAGCCTACACGCTTTGGTGGAATGGGGATTGCCTGCAGAATTTTCTGCACAAGTTCAATTCAAATATCGGTGAGGGTACTCAGAACCGTAACATCCACAAGCAGATCGATATGCCCATGGAAACACGTGACCGTGTTAAGGCCTTCCGCACCCATAGGGCCAAGCTAGCTTGGGCACTCATCTGTATTATGGACCGGGTCCATAAGGGGTATTTGCAGCATAATGACATCTCCCCGGGAAATGTCTTGCTTCACTTCCCAGAGGATAAAGTGAGCGAGGTTTACATTGGAGTATGCGACTGGGGCCTTGCAAGTCGAGTGTGTGAGACAACTCCTTCAAGGTACGGTTACCCAAGTGATGAGGCGCGTACGGAAGCCTTCAAGGAACGTGGTAGTTTTGTGGCTCCGGAGTTGTGGTACACTTATGGTAAGCGAAATTCGGAGACCTCTTATGAAACTGTAAGGAGGAGACATCTATATACGCAGGCTGCCGATGCGTACTCGGTTGGAGTGGTAGCAAATAAGATTTGGGATAACGAGGACGACTTCGACCTTTTCAAGGATACAGCGGGGAAGGCTAGATTTGCGGTGGCGTTGAAGGAGCTCACAAATCCCGATCCCAAGAGCCGCTCCACCTTGCGTTTGGTCCACGCTACTCTAACAGCCCCTCCCTACAATTTCCAAATCCCAGAGTGTTGTTATCGCAAACATATTTAGAAGTAGGCAAGTAGTGACAACAATGTGATATTCTCAGTTCTCCATAAGAGGGGACATTTTTTGTAAGTGGTTTACTGCCACAATTTTGCAAAACTTTTCAATAAACATTGCACTTCCCAATTGCCCTCTTCTGAAATACATGCCCTCTCTTGTCATTTATGATTTTGCCCGATGTCGCTCTTTCCCTACTAACCTGCAGCGCTCGCGCCCGACCGCCGGCGCCCGATGCAGCGCACTCGCCCAAATGCACGCGCCCGATCCAGGCTCGCGCCCACATGACCGCGCCCGATAAGTGTGGTCGCAACCGTCAACTGGATCGCGCCCGCAGCGACGCTCGCGCCCGTTCGCAGGCGCACGCGCGCGATCGGAACGACGCACGCGCCCTCGCTCTCGCGCACTCCAGCGCGCGCCCGTGACATCGCGTTCGCGCGGACGCTCGCGCCCGTCGTCCTGCTCGCGCCCACCCGCTCGCGCCCGTAATCGCGCTCGCGCCCGCACTAATTCAGCGCTAGGTAAATTCGTTTTACCCTTACAGTGAGTCAACTGGTCAACGCCCTTATGTGACGGACACGGGGGTCTGTCTTGTCACCATGACGGACTAACGGACTAACGGACGGTCGGTCCATTATGACAACCATGCCAAAGCGGTAACATTTATGAGGTTCTGTAATTTTCATGACATGCGACTCAGGTACCGCTTTCATATTCGAAGTCTAGTTGAGTGTCTAAATTAGAGCCAGCAATTTGACTTAGGCCATTTGCCAGATATTCAGGGAAACGCGCCCTAAAAGTGTCGACTTTAAAGAATTGGTTTAAGGAAAAGAACACAACACTCGACACTGAGTATAAGAACCGAACCTCGGTGTTCTTTTCATTCAGCTCCTGCTCAAACCTTGAGCTTAACCAGTGCACTAAGTCACACTAGAACCGCAGGAATACTCTCTCTAGTAGAGCTCTTATTATGCTCCCTTAGTGCTCCTGTGGAGCCTGCATACATTGAGTGCCAGCTTTAGAGTTCTAATTTGATTAGTGTGTTTTTCTCTTGCCAACAGCCTGAGCTAATTTCAGCTCTTATGCTGTGACCGATCGCCATTCATGCTATGTACTAAAAATTCTACCTTCTTGGATTGATATCTCTCTCATGGTCCCGGAGTGTACGTAGACTTGCATTAGGTTCCGCTGCCCAGAAGCTGATACGTCCAGACTCCTCTAATCAACTCGGTGCATCAATCCAGCCAAGCTCAAATAAAACTGATCGCCACCAATCATCATGGCTATCCGGTAAGTAGAAACAGAGACTGAATCTGTACTAGTAGCAGTGTGAGTATATATATTGGGGACTGCTAATCATTCAGGGTAGGATTTGATATAAATCAACTGAGATTGTTATGAATCTAGTATAGGACCAATGTTGGCCTCTATGATCAACAGTCAATCTTTCATCAATCGTTGTGTTATGATACAGTACTTAATATGATTGAAATACTGAGCTTTTCGTTTGGTACGCAACAATGTCACTAGTGGGGCGAACTTACTGACTGACAAATGACCATATTGGTGTTGCAGATGGTACACCTTAGCGCCACCAATGGTAGTATACTTCTTCGCCATATTAGTAATCACAAAACTAGCCGAGGCGCTTCTCTTCCGCTACTGCACAGTCTACCGCGACCACTTATCTTGGCACCAGCGCCGGAAATTCATCGCCCATTGCTGGCTAGCACTCACCGCCGTCGTGGGCTTCATCATCCAATGCATCGCCTACTTCCCCGCCATCTTCAAAGGAACCGTCGTCCCCAACACCAACGTCCACCTCCTCCTTGGTCTTTCGACCATCATCATCGTCGTCTACATGCACGACCTGGCCTACACCCGAGCCAACATACCCCTCATGATTCACCACCTATCGACAGCACTCGCACTAGTACTCGTAGTTTTCAGCATCAACGACACCAACAGCGTGCAGACATTTCTCATGTTCTCCACCATCATGCTCATGTTCGAGAC
Source organism: Ceratodon purpureus (assembly GCA_014871385.1). NCBI lineage: Eukaryota > Viridiplantae > Streptophyta > Bryopsida > Pseudoditrichales > Ditrichaceae > Ceratodon > Ceratodon purpureus. Next base: position 7,670,131 of record CM026423.1, read on the forward strand.
GCTCTCCGGCACTACCTACATTGCCATGATCCTGCACCGGCTCTGGGCGTCGCCCCTGCCGCATCCAATCCGGTACATGTGGGCGGGTCGGTTCATGCGCCTTGCGGCGTGGTGGTTTGTTATCACCAGAGTCTTTGTTTACACTTTTGCTCTCACGCGGTTCATTCAAGTTGCGAGCAAGGGCCAAAGTAAGCTGGAGTTTGCACCGCCTGGTGAGCTGCCGGTTGTTGCATTGATCGGAAATTGGTTCTATGTCTGGGCGTTTTATTTGCCGGTTATGTTCTTAGCGTTGATGTACGCGCATTACCACACCGCTGTTGTGATGTTCAAACTTGCCAGGCGGTACATTGGTCGAGATGTGAAGCCTCCGGGAGCGTTGGAGGGGATCGTAGTGGTGGAGAGAGATGATAAGGATCTCCTTGCCACTTGAGATTTTTTTGCTTCATTTTTGTTTCGGAGAGTGTAATTACTGTGAAACGAACTGCTAGATTCGGAGAGCAGATTAGGGAGTAGATGGAATGGCAAATAGAATATTTTTGTTGAAAACTTGAGTTGCTCAAATTGAGCAACATGAGTGAAAATATAAGCTAGTTAGTTGATTAGGTAAACTCGGAATCTCATACACATGAGTGCGATCAATGATCGATGTAACCACTTAATTAAAGAGACCTTAGATTCAGATTTAATTTAAAGTTGTCCTGTGTTTTATCAGAGTCCATCCAGTCTTTTACTAGCAGTGTAGATCTAGCAATGTTTTCTAGAGCTCAATGGTGTATCCAAACTAGTGTGGGAGAAACCTTGTCAGCATTGAAAGTTCAACTATTCTCACTTTCTCAAACTCTGACCAAGTATTCCTAGTTCTTTGTATTGTTAGACTACCTATATTAAAAATTTGATATCAACCAACTATTCAGTATATGTACAGATTCATGAGTTTGAGTGAACTCTAATGAACACTGGAGATGAAGGGATACCTGGAAATACTTCCAGAGATCGAAATCAAAATATGTTAAAATCAATGCCGAAAGCTTAAATTTCCGATTTGCATTGAATTTTGACTCTAGATAGGATCCCATTGATAGCAACCGGTATCGCCTGATGTTGTGATCGCCATGGTGGAGTAGATGTTCTAAGTTTGAGAAACAAACTTGAGTTATATGATCTCTTTGTCAATGAACACTGTTTTCGTTAAAACGTGAATGGGGATATTAATTGATATGGCAGTTCTACGACTGCCAAAATGAGGTTCGGAATCCTGAAAATTACTAGATGGGATACGTTAGAGAGTACTCCCTAAACTGCCATAACTGTAAGGAACTGCTAATGTAATGAATTTTGGACGAGATCGAGGATTGCAACACAATTGTGTTGGCCTTTTTATATACTCGCAAACAGTACATTTTCTTCTTGTATTGACAGTGTGTTGTGTGCCATGCTTGTCGTAGATGGCTGACCATTTGCATTGCATTTTCTTCTGTAATCCAAATTCTCTGATTTGTGTATAATGGATGAATCTAATATAGTGGTGCTGTATGCGAATGCTAGTGGGGGAGCTCAAGACAATGCCAATTGGAATACTTTCAAAAAAATGGGAATTATAATGCCTTAAATCATACATAAATTTACATAATAAGAGATCAAATATTTGATCAAATAAAAAAAATATGGATTAAAATTGTAGCCTAAAGGTTATAATTAAATCAGGAATGACATAAAAGAGGAAAATGTAGCTCATTGAGTAATGCCCAATTGATATCTTTCATGATTTAATCATGAAAATGTCACATATCACCTTTGAATCATATCAAATTATTCTCAAATCATCCTCTAGTATTTTATGAATCATAAATAACAATCAAAATAATCTAAAATTACAATAAAAATATATGAAATTTTGAAAATTCAAATCTAAAGATTTAAAAAAAAAAATTGGTAAAAAAAAAACAAAGGTGAAGGGGGTTTAATTAAGGAGGTAAAGGAGTGGAGACAAGGCATGTGAAGGGGTCAAGATCAGGATGCAAAGGGCCCAATGGATGGAAGGTGGTAACAAACTCTGTCGGAGAGTACCATTTACGTACTGAAATTTTCCTTAAGGATCTTATATCCTAAATCTGACACTAAGCCCTATTTATTTCTCATTCAAACAGTGTAAACTCTATTTTATTAAAATAATAATAATAAGTGTGTTATTTATAAAATATGTTCCTTAGCAACAATATGAAATTTATGCTTAAAGTTTCTTATTTTAAATTGTTATAACTTCATCAACCATACCCAATTTTAAAAGCAAATTCTTGCTTTGCTAAAGTTTTAAGGCATTTATTGTTAAAAATTTAAACGTATGTATATATTATTCAAAAGCCTAATAGGATAATACATATGATGGTAAATAGGTCATGGCAATAACCCTCCTTCTTGTCTTAATGATAAAGAGCCTCCAAACAAGGCATCCATTTGTGAGGGCAAAAGGTCTCGTACAAATATTTTGTTGATGAAGAGAATGTATAAGCTATTTAAAATTAACTTGATAGGTTCCCCTAATATATTTGAGGTCTATGGTTTAAAAAACAAATCATAAATATAGAGAGAGGGCCACATCCGCTGAAATCAAAATCAAGAGGGAAGGAAAGAGGAAGGCATGTCCTATCATTAAGGCGAACATGAGCTTTTTTACAAGGAACAAATAAGATAATAAATCTACAATTTTACCATACATGCAAAAAGGTGACTCCATAGTATCTATCTTACAATTGAGCATGGTTTGTCTCACTCGACGGTTCCAGGGTGGAATCCGTCGAAGAGACATAAAAGATGCGGTCGATGTGCTCAACGGCACGGGTCCCACTAGTATACTAATAAGTATGAGGCCTAGTAGAATCTTTATTATAAACTTTATTGTAATCTTAATAACTATTTTGTTGCACTAAAATTCTGGAAGAACTTGTTCCTCTAAGTCAAAGTTCAATGGACAAAAACAATGTAATATGAAATATAAAGAAATAGAAAATATGATATAATATAATGTAATACTCTAATAATAACATAATATACTATAATTTATTGTAAAGAATATTGATGATGCAATTAAATATATCATTACCAAACATATAAATAAGGCTATGATAAATTTCAACATGATGCGTACATTTGACCAAGACATTTTCTTTGGGGCGACGTCATTATAAAGTTCATGTATTTGTCTGTTGCGGCAAACTTGACTGACAAGCACCACTTTTATTTGTCTATTGTGGCAAAACCTTATTGATGAGCACCTCTAACGCTAGTCATGAGCGACACATTTGCTACTAGTGTTTGCATCACTTGTTGATTCCAGGTGCGGGGAGAAGAGATGTTAACATATTCAGAATGTGTCAATCCCAGACCCTTCTGAAATGACATTCCTGATCGATTGATGTATATTTGTGTGTAACATTTCGAATATCTTGGCTTATAATTGAGCACTATAAATTTGATTCATGGGATGCGTGGTGAATTCTGGACTTGTGGAGATGGCACAACAGTATATTGCATGCATTAGCAGAGCTGGGAGAGCTGGGGTTGCAAAATTTTCATGAACTTGTTGTCTGAATTCAACTGATGCATTTGATGTCCATTTTTTAACCTTGAATCAATAAGGTATGAACACCTATTTTCGTCCCTTTAACCTCCAAATGCCTGGGCCTATGACCACTGAAATAGACTTTGACTTTAGATGTTCTACTTTGCTACTATAAATAATGTAAAATATGAATTTTTAATTTTTCTTAGTTAGCTACACATGTTATCTACAAGCAATAATTTTATCAAAATTAATGGTTTCATTATATAATTACTATAATTTTTCAAATTAAAACAAACAAAGAAAATTCATATCAAATATAGATTATACTAAAAAATTACAAAATATTTACCATAAATGTATATAACAACCAAGAACCTTATGTTAGTTACCGTGCTCAAAAATTATGTTTTAATTCAATAATATGATGAAAAAACCTAAAACCGTGGAAAATCAAGAAGTAGCCACGGTTATACCCCTTCATCCTATACCAGCTATAAATCACTCAATTTTAGGTTTTTGCATTTGAGGTAAACTAATGAAATGTAGCTTAACAAATCTATTTTCCAATCCAAGTTAAAAGTGTGAAAAATAAGATCATCCCGATAGTCAAAATTGCGTTTCAGCTGTCTGTTTTAAGGAATTTTTGAATACACACACGGTATTGAAGTTTTGGACTTTAGGGAGGCACCAAAATTCATGAAATTATTATTTTGAGAATTCATTAATGAGGTTAGATAGATCTTTCTCAACTTTACCACATGAAAAAAAAATGGATGAAAATTTATCATTAAGATGATAGTTATGGAACTTGGAAAATTGAGAACAACCACTTTTTGGTCCTTTAGGCGTTTAGGGGTTAAGGAATTCACTATACTTGGAGTGGTGGAATGAATGCCTCACTATTTTTCACTAATTAACAATATAGAAAAACAAAGTTTCTCCATTTTTAGGATATTTACAAGCACTTACAATAATAACTACAAATTTTAGAAGTGACCAATATAGGTTAACCTACAATTAGACCTACTACTGCATGTACGCATGGGATACATTATGGATAATTATAGGGTGATCAAATTTCCAGTGGAGCAAGAATCTGACAGGAACGCCTTTGGAAGGGGGGCCGCCTTTAGGTGTTCATACCTTAGTGGCTTCTTAATTGTTTTGTCATTCTGAATGGAAGACAAAGAGGAAGAAATAAAAAATTATAAAAAATAAAAACTTCTTATTCCATAGAAAACCAAAGTGAATTTAGTGTCTGTTCGATCCACCCCCAATCCAAAGCCTACATGACAAAGGTATGGAAGTAAATACTCTTGTAGATGCTGACCAACTCTTGACATGGCTAATCATTTGCATTGAGTCTGTTCAGAACTGCAATTTCTTCTACAATCCAAATTCTCTCATTTGTGCATAATGGATGAATCTGAAACTGGTGGTGCTGTATGCGAATACTATTGGGGGAGCTCAAGACATTAAGATTTTTTTTTAAATGTGAATTATGATACCTTGACTCTTTACATAAATTTATATAATAAAAAAATTAAAAAAATGATTAAATAAATAATATTAGAATTAAAATTGTAGCCTAAAGGTTATAAGTAAATCAGGAATGACATAAAAGAGGAAAATGTAGCCTATAAAGTAATCCCCAATTCATTTTTTCCATGATTTAATCCTGAAGATGTCACAAATGACCTTTGAATCATATCAAATTATGAGTGTAATATTTATAAAATATGTTCGTTACCAACAATATGAAATTTATGCTTAAAATTTCTCATTTTAAATTGCTATAACTATCAAAGGCTTTTATTGTTAAAAATTTAAACGTATGTATATATTATTGAAATGCCTAATAGGATAATACATATGATGGTAAATAGGTCATGGCAATAACCCTCCTTCTTGTCTTAATGATGAAGAGCCTCCAAACAAGGCATCCATTTGTGAGGGCAAAAGGTCTCGTACAAATATTTTGTTGATGAAAAAAATATATAAGTTATTTCAAATTAACTTGATAGGTTCCCCTGATGTAACTTGAGGTCTGTGGTTTCAAAAAAATTCATGAATATAAAAAGAAGGCCACATCCGCCAAAATTAAAATCAAGAGGGAAGGAAAGAGGAAAGCCCGCCTTATCATTAAGGCGTAGGAGAGCTTTTTTGCAAGGAACAAATAAGATAATAAATCTACAGTTTTACCATGGATGCAAAAATAATTGACTCCATAGTATATACTAATAAGTAAAAGGCTAACTAGAATCTTTATTATATAATTTAATCACAGTGTATAATAATAAGTATGTGGAGTGATAGAATCTTAAATGCAATTTTAACCATCCATTTTATTGTAAAGACTACAATCTTAATTATATATTTTATTGTGAAGACTACAATCTTAAATATATATTTAATTGTAAAGAATATTGATAATGCCATTAAATATATCATTACCGAACATATAAATAGCATTATGATAAATTTCAACATGATGCGTACATTTGACCAAAACATTCTTTTTTGGATGACATCATCGTAAAGTTCATGTATTGAAGTGCGACATGTAGGACATGTTGTTTTCATGTACAATGTATATTCTCTTACCATCCATTCTTTGATGCATGATTTGCAAAAAAAATGATTGCACTTGGTGATTATATATTGGTCATCAATTACATTCAGACATATGTTGCAGGAGTTTTCTATTGTTTGAAAATCATAAGATGGAGAAATGGCCTCCATAATATTAATATTATAAATATGTTTTTACAAAAATCTGTTAGTATCAAAAAATCCGTTGATACAAAATAATTTCAAAGTAATGTTGTAATTTGTCGAAACTGAGATGAAATTTGTTTTAGTAAAAACAAGATAACGATTACATAATAATATAGTCATTTGAAAATACATCAATAAATAAATACATTTGTTAATTTTTTATTTACTTTAAACATTTACTTTATAGCCTATATAAAAGGTAAAAGTAAAACATCTCTAAATAAAAGTAAAAGTGATAGTAAATTGTTTGGTCCTGTTAGTTATATTGGAAACCGTGCTTGTGATTGATTCTATTACAACTACAAATTGATGAGCATAGAGAAGTGCCTATGAACCTACAATTCAAGCCATAGGATATTCCCAACGTGCTAATATCCAATTAGAGTGGAACAATGAGAATCAAATCTTTAGATAAGAATCATGACATTTGATTCATTTAAAGAACCCTTCTGAAATTCTAAATTTTTGAGACAAGAGCAACAAAAGTGAAGGTTTGCCATTAGTTGCCAATGAATTACATTCAACCCCAAGCCCTATAGCCACCTCATGGATCCAAATGTAATAAATTACTGTAGATTTCAACTAGCGTTTTCCAAAAGACAGAGTAACACCATAGCATGTTAGAAAATTAAACTATTTTTTGTGATATTTTGTTATATCTAAATCATTTGAGATTATTTACAGTAATTTGCTTAAAAACGAAAATCAAGAAAATTAATTTTTGTGGGGCAAACCATCTTTTCCAAAAAGAAAAAATTCAGGCTGCAAGGAACAAATCTACTATGGTGTTCAAGTTACAGTACCCGTATCACATCACTGATATGTTGGAGTGGTGCATCTGCCAAAATACCTATGGATAAATCAAAAATATTTGAAAATACAGAAAATATTTACACCCAAAAATTGTGATTTTTCCAGTACAGCTCTGGGTCAGTAGGGTTAAGAATATTGAGCACTGTTGTCAATTTCACAAAATCTGCAAATCATGTCTAATGCTTCCCTATCGTCAGGGCAGGAACCTTAGTCTTTCTGCTTTGTACAAGACAGTACGAGATTCTTTACTTTTCAGAAACCGTCAATGCGGTCAAGGTTGAAATATGAAGACAAAATCACATCTCCCCTCAAATGCACGAACTTATTTCAACTCTCTAGTTTCCCAAACAGGAGTCGACTCTATTTCCAATGTCGCATCTGAACTGTGGAACTCTTCGAGGCAGGGGCGATGCCAACTACACCGATCGGAGCAACAGCAGATGCAGGTAAACTGACGGTCTTCATCTTGCTTTCACTGGCAACCAAGTATTTCTGTAATGCCATCATCACTGACCAGGTGCGGCTAGCAACCTTCTCTTTAATCATAAGCACGAGAGCAGCAGATAGGACGGTCTTCATTATCTGTGCATGCAAGCCCTTGAAATACCCCCGCACACCTTCCTCTGTCCCGATCTGTTGGAATGCTTCCAGCATATTTCTAGCACGGTGCCTCACATTCGGGTCATTTCCTCCATTCAAACGTCTTGCTAATCTTTTTGGAATTCTACTCAGCATCGACATGGGTCGTTTGCAAGTGTGTCGCGTGATTTCTGACGATCACTGGTAACACCATTTCATTTGGAATTGTCTGAATCCGTGAACTCAAAAGGGAGTGGCGAAGTGCGAATGTCAAGGTTTGGCATGCATTCCCACTAGTATGATTGCGTCATTGTACTGAAATGAAATCCGATTCAACTTTGGCGAAACTATTCTGTGAATTTTCAATGTTCCAAGTTCAGTACGATTCAGCTTCATGGCATGATCCAACTTCATCACAACTTTGACTCTTGAATGTTGTTGAAATTCAGACTGCTGTACTGTAATCTTAGCTGCCATGGAATGCTTTCCCATTCAATTGTGCGGGAACGCAGACAGTCAAAGTGTCACGCACGTCATGGTGAGTACCTGAAATACAGTAAAGAGCAGGATGCCAACATCCATGTGTCCACAAGTGTGAGCGATAATTTGTATATTCTTGACTGGAATGAAAGAGGTAGAAATTCTCATTCGCAAATCGAAATGAAGATCGTGCCATGTCCTAGCCCACACTCATGAATATGAAGTCATCACCATTCATGGCAATTCCAAAGTGGAGTACAGGAAAGAAATACAAAAGCCTTCATTTGATTGAGGTGTAGCAAGGGGCCATGAATTTGGAGGGGACCAATGAACCACATTTGATGGTGGAGCGGTGGAGCGGTTATCACGTAGGAGTATTTCATAATCACGATTGAGTAAATGAAGCACGATTCATGTTAGAGTAGCTATTGTAGTCAACCTCCATTCTTCCTTTAAGTATATTTACGAAACCCCCTTTAAAACGTCATCACCTTTAGTGCAAGAAGAATCATGCCATGTCTATCCAATCAAGCTAATAAAGCAAAAAAATTGTCATAGACGTCGTTATGTCATAAGAAATGATGACACTCATAGCACAAGGCACCATCTGTGGCCTTCTCCTTTACTTTATGAGTGCACATCACATCACAATTTTGACTCTCACCTAGGTTCTAGTCAAACATATAGCATAATGAAAATTATTCTTCATTCACGATGGCATTTCAAATATATATATATATAAGACATGAGCATTATACGTACATGATGTTATAAGCACTTCTACAACTACATTTGATTCAACAAATACTATAATCATAGAATATAGTCCGCAAATGGTATAAATGGCCAAACTTGTAGACAGTGAATATGTCCATTGGAACTGAGCACCCACCGTAGTGACATGCTAGAGTCAACATTCACACTTGAGAGAGAGAAAGTGAGTTGTTATTGAGATCAATCACCTCTTTGCAGAATTTACTAACAAAGAGTAGATTGAAGACCCTCATTTTACATATAGATTTTATCAACTAGATACTTGCATGATTCATTTTACTAGAGAGTGAGCACTCACACTCAAATCTTAGTTTGCAAAGACTTCAATTCCTTAATTGAAGTCTATTATGACGACTTCAAACGGTGCTCTCGTGACTTCCATGCTTGCCTTCTCTCTTCTACTTGTATCACTTTTCCGACTAACACAAGGGCAAGCCCTTTCTACACCACGCACTTCCTCCAATGTTCTCTATTCTAAATATCACTTTCAGCCCTCTAGGCTTCGGAGAAGCATTTTGAGCCGAGAGCTAAGTTATGGAAGAAGTATATTAAAGCACACATTCCAACTTGTGGCTCAGCAACAATATCATTCTTTTGTCAATCGTCTTGATAGAAGTGTAGTTGCAGTGAACACCACCATAGCACCATCCGAGGTGAATGCCCTCCTCGCGATTAGAGAGTCTATTCATGTTGACCCATCCGGAGCTCTTGCAAATTGGAGCGCCAAAACAAACTCTTCTTATTGCAGCACATGGATGGGTGTGAGTTGTGATGACATGGGCCACGTGATAAGCATCACGCTTACGGATTTTATGCTCAATGGCACACTCAATCCTACCATCGGCAACCTCATGCACTTGTCGTATCTCAACTTGAGTGGAAATAGCCTCTATGGTGACATTCCTTCAAACTTGATGAGGTGCAAAAGCTTGGTCGTTGTAGATTTGAGCTTCAACTATCTCGATGGCAAATTATTAGCTGGACATCTCTACACATTACCAAAGCTTGAATTCATCAATTTATCTAATAACATGTTTAGTGGTCTCCTACCGGAGGTTCCTGAGAATAGTTGTCAGAGCTTGACCAATCTAAGGATAGCCTATACAAATTTGTATGCGGCCATTCCAAGTAGCTTGAGTAGATGTGAGAATTTGAAAGTCTTACTATTGAATAGCAACCAATTGAGCGGAGAGATTCCAAGCCAATTGGCATCCCTCAAGAACTTGCAAAATCTTGGTTTGGATTACAACAACCTACAAGGTCCAATACCAACTTGGTTGGGAGGCATGACGTCACTTGTAGAACTTTATCTTGGAACAAATCAACTGGAAGGTGAGAAAATGACATTCATTAAACCCTGCATTGTTTTATGAATGATGACATAAATGGAACGCATGGTTGTGCACCTAATAACATGTGGGTATTTATTTGATTTTCACTACAAAAGCAAATTATGAGAAAAAAAATCAAGAATATCTTTAGCATTTGAATTCCATTCATTGTGATAGGTCACATTCCAAGCCAATTGGCACACCTCAAGAACTTACAAGGACTTGGTTTGGATTACAACAACCTACAAGGTCCAATACCAATTTGGTTTGGAGGCATCACATCACTTGTGGAACTTTATCTTGGAGGAAATCAACTTGAAGGTGAGAAAATGATATTCATTTAACACATATATAGTATAAGATTGGAGATGATATGATGAATTGTAATGCAATATGGTGTTCTTTTCAAAGTTCTCATATATATATATATATATATATATATATATATATATATATATATGCATTGAAGTATGAATGATGACATAAATGGAGCGCATGGTTGTGCACCTAATAACGTGTGGGTATTTATTTGATTTTTATTATAAAAGCAAATTATGAGAAATAAAATCAACAATATCTTTGACATTTGAATCTATTCATTGTGATAGGTCATATTCCAAGCCAATTGGCATCCCTCAAGAACTTGCAAAGCCTTGGTTTGGAGTACAACAAGTTACAAGGTCCAATACCAACTTGGTTGGGAGGCATTACATCACTTGTGGAACTTACTCTTGGAGGAAATCATTTGACAGGTGGGGAAATAATTATTATATGACAAATGTATTACAAAAAAAAAAATCATATAATGAATTGTAATGCATCATGATATTCTGATCAAAGTTCTCATGTATGCATTGAGATATGAATGATGACAAATATTGATTGCATGGTTGTGCACCTAATAACATGTGGGTATTTTTTTAATTTCTAGCATAATAGCAAACTATGAGATATGATATCAACAATATCTTTTTATGTTTGAATTACATTCATTGTGATAGGTCATATTCCAAGCCAATTAGCATCCCTCAAAAACTTGCAAAATCTTGGTTTGGATTACAACAATCTACAAGGTCCAATACCAACTTGGTTGGGAGGCATGACATCACTTGTAGAACTTTATCTTGGAACAAATCAACTGGAAGGTGAGAAAATGACATTCATTTAATCCATATAGTATAAGATTGGAGATACAGTTATTGTGAATTGTAATGCAACATGGTGTTCTTTTCAAAGTTCTCATATAAATGCATTGTTTTATAAATGATGACATAAATGGAGCGCATGGTTGTGCACCTAATAACATGTGGGTATTTATTTGATTTTCATTACAAAAGCAAATTATGAGAAACAAAATCAAGAATATCTTTAGCATTTGAATTCCATTCATTGTGATAGGTCACATTCCATACCAATTGGCACACCTCAAGAACTTGCAAAGACTTGGTTTGGATTACAACAACCTACAAGGTCCAATACCAACTTGGATTGGAGGCATGACATCACTTGTGGAACTTTATCTTGGAGGAAATCAACTCGAAGGTGAGAAAATGACATTCATTAAACCCTGCATTGTTTTATGAATGATGACATAAATGGAGCGCACGGTTGTGCAACTAGTAACATGTGGGTATTTATCTGATTTTCACTATAAAAGCAAATTATGAGAAACAAAATCAAGAATATCTTTGGCATTTGAGTTCTATTCATTGTGATAGGTCATATTCCAAGTCAATTGGCACACCTCAAGAACTTGCAGAATCTTGGTTTGGAGTACATCAACCTACAAGGTCCAATACCAACTTGGTTGGGCGGGATGACTTCACTTGCAACACTTTGGCTTTCAGATAATCAATTGAGTGGTGAGTATGTAATTTCTTTTTGCTAAAAACAGTGAAACCTTATCAGTATATATGAAAAACACTTTCCGCAATTCACTTATATATGATCTTTAGTTTGACATTTCTTTGCTTGTAATTTCTACTTTGGATTTTATATGCAAATTTCACATTCAAAATTGATTTATACAATGAATCAAGAATTGTTGTTGCGGGGTTGTACTATTGGTGCGATTCCAAGTAACTCTAGAAGGTCCAATATCATTTGATTTGAAGGCTATTTTTGAGTTATTAAACTTTACATGCAATAAATTAAACTCACTAGTTTATTCTCGATACAAGTCAAGTTTAGCTCTTCTGTGGTAGTATCCATGATTGTATGAATCTATAGTACATTGAGATGCACTTCTAAATTCTAGCTTGGACAATCTCATTATAGCTTCCAAATTGTTTACTAAGCTCTAAATCATGGCATAAATACAACATCTTTTTCTGTTGCAGGTCATATTCCAAGTGAACTTGGATCTCTCAAGCAGTTACAAACTCTCACTCTGCAAGGAAACAACCTCTCAGGTCCTATTCCACCATCCCTACAAAATTGTTCATCTCTCCAGTACCTTTTTTTAAGTGACAACAACCTCTCCGGCACTCTACCAAGTGGATTTGAAGACTTGACCGTTTTGTGGCCAAGTTTATATGCTCTTTCTATCTCAAATAATAACTTGGAAGGAAAACTTCCTCTATCTCTAGCAAGCTTGAATTCCACGCTTGCCTTCATGGATTTTAGCAGGAACAATTTTACCGGTGGACTATCTACCCATGTGGATGGAAGCCATCTATCTAGTCTCCGAGTCTTTTTGGTTTCATACAATCAACTTGAAGGGCCAATACCCGCATGGATTGGAGACCTAAAAAGCTTACAAGTATTGGATGTATCGCACAATAAACTCACAGGATCCATTCCTCAAAACTTTGGCAACCTAGATGGATACAAAGTGCAATCTCGGAATGTTTCCAATCCTTTAGGAGCAGTCCGCAACTCACCTATCACTTTATTGCTAACCCCTAAAAGCCAAGACATAAGTCTGTCTTATGCATACATTCTATTGGAAACAACGTATATGGATATGTCTTCAAATGCGTTGGAAGGAGAAATTCCAACGGGAATCACAGACCTTGTTGGACTAAAGTATCTCATTTTGTCTAATAACAAATTGGAAGGTGGCATATCTCTGGCATTCCAATTTTTGGACCAATTGGAAACCTTGGACTTGTCACAAAACAACCTCAGTGGAATGATTCCAACATCTTTGCCATTTGCGCTCAGCACATTCAATGTCTCGTACAACAATTTGAATGGTGTGATTCCGACTGGAAACCAGTTCAACACTTTTGGCATATCGTCATATATACCGGGGAATCCGGGGTTGTGCGGAGATGTGATAAAAAGGCCATGTGTTTTTGATAGCGTGCCACCTGTTGGTGATTCATATACACCCAATGAATATCAAATCTTTGACTATGGTTCTCTACCAGGATTTGCAATTGGATTGGTGAGTGGATTCTTTGTTGTCGTGGCAATATCCCTCACTTGGGCCCCCGCGTTCGACTATGTGTTTGGAGGTGAGGTAAAACGAAGAGAAGAGGAGAAACGCTATATTGCGTCCATGATAAGACCTCAACAATACGGCTTATTCAAGTATCCTACTTAGATTATTGGTACTTTCATAGATTGCAAGAGAGAAGACTATCTAGGATCTGTTAATTTGTTTTGACATCAAGATGATCTTTTGACTTGTAAGGAAGCAAGTAGTTGGTAGTGATGCTAGATTGATATGCAAGATTCTCATGAGTTGTTAATAAGAACTACTGTATCAACTAGAAATTACCTTTGATCCAATTATGGTACGAAAGCCTTAGTGGTGAATCAAATAGATTTGAGATTATGTTATGTGTTAGACGTTTGGGTGTTTTCTTACCACCCATTGTTTTGTAATCCCTATCACTCTACATCTGAAATGTCAATTTCAATTTCATTCTTGATAAATACAAGTATTTCTACAAGCAAGAAAAAGATGTAGGTAGCTCGTTGGTGTCAAAGGTAGTTAACATACAAAATCCTTTCTAGTAGATAATTTTCATTGAATGATGAGTCAAATTTGTCTTGTACTTTGTAGTCACAATGCTAAAGACTTTTTTTGTTTTTATATAAACAATAGATGTTTCGTTTTTTGTTCTTGGGTCTCTTTTTAATTTTTTTTTGTTTTTTCCCACTTGCTAAGAGAATATGTATAAACCTTGCTTTTGATTGTATGACTTCAAATTGTATAAATAAGCAAAGCTACTTATAATGAGTAGTTCAATCATTGAGTCCTCCTTCAAAATTTGTTTCTTTATACTATGCCTTTTTCGATGTACAAGAAACTAACATCTTCTAGACTACAAAGAAAAAACCTCCAACATATGTTGTTTCAAGATATGACACAAAAAGAAGTCAAAGTCTTCTAATCATATTTTAGTAGAAAATATTAAGGAATATGATTGAACTTGATTATGGAACATAGCAACAAGTGATGGAGAGACCTAAATGGAGAGACCTAAATGGAGGAACCTTTATGACCAAACAGATTAAACCTAGAGGTCTACATAGTCTAGTAGTTGTACATGCTTTTTCACTCACACAAGAAATCCCTTAATGAGGCATGGAAGTTATCTTAAAACTGAGCAAGTTACTTAAAACCACAAGTTATCTTAAAACCTAGAAGCACTTGACCGTCCTTAGTGCGAATGAACACTAGTATTGGATTGATTGTTCTATGGACTTTAAATTTTTACCTTTACGCAAAATATATAATTCCCCAATTCCAAGGATCTAATTTGATGAAATTTTTTACTTTTGGTTTTGTAGATTTCTAATCTGAGATCCTATTGTTGAAGATGCAAAATGAATTTTAGTGTAGGTTCTCTCATTCTTCCTTTAGAAATAGCATGTTTGAATTGTTTTTGGTGAAACATGGTCAAGGAATCGTAGGAATTAAAAAGGACCATAATTTTTCCTCACCTTATGAATATCACATATAAGAGTGGCTTAAGAAGATATATTCAACAATAAAAATCTTGTTTGAAAAAGTAAAATGACTCCGTACATTGATCATAATTGGAATACATAAACTTTTGAAACATGAAGTAGTAGACTGTTAGCCAGGGTTATAACATGGAGATGCTAGAAGGGGAAGAAGGTTAGTTTAAAGGAAGTTAGGTGTGTAAGAGGGGACCGATGGTCATAGGGCACGGTCGCGGAGGCCACGGTTGTAGGTGGTTAAGTGTCCCAGCCATCGGACTCAGACCGTTGGGAGACGAAGGGAGACTGAGGAGGTTCCAAGGGCGAGGCGGCGACTTAGGAAGTTGATTGCAAGGGTTTTATGTGACTCGAGGCCTACAATGGGGTGTTGGAGTATACCAGGTTATCCAAGGAGGACCCAGAGGAGTCTTGGGTGCACAACAGTAATCAGACAAAGGGAGATAGCAAGCAACAGGAGGGCACATACAGAAAGGGTTAGAAGCACATAGACACAGTGTAACCAGGGGAGATGAAGAGGTAGGCTAAGACATTAAGGTCGTCAACAAGTTTAGCAAGGATCAGTATGTTATAAACGGGAATGCCAAGGTCTCCAATAGCAACAGCGCTCGGGTATACAAAATGGCGGCCAAGTAACCTAGACTGTGCCCGACTTGACTACAAGAAATTGAAGAGTGTAAGTCCCTGTCTAACTACCTTGTTTATACTTGCTATTTCCTACTTTCTGGCTATCACTGCTAGTTTGCACCGTCTTGGTGTCCCTGGCTGCCGTGGCTGGGCCGGGTAACATGGACCAAATCCAAGAAAATATAACAAATAAATTCTAGTAGAAATTGCGTCTAGGAGGTTGCTTCAATAAATGACACCGTGTCCATTTTATGTCTCTTGTGATAGTGTAATTGATTTAATTTGTTCTAGACACTTTTGCCTTGAATTGTAGTGCGTTGTCAACAGCTTTGAGTTCCAGAAATTCACCGAGGTAATTTCTCAGTGTAATCATGAATCTCTGCTCAGTTTACCTCCATATTTGAATCTACCATTCACATTGATTATATTGTAAATATACATCAGGAGCAAAATTGCCAAGCGCAATTTAGCTTGACATACATGCTGCCAGCACGGTTTAAACCATCGATATCTGGAACAAAGACCCCAGGTTGTACATGACAAGACCTGTTGTTTTTAGGTACATTTCTCGACATGAATATATTATTCAAAAGCTAGTAGATTCGTCTGCTGATATTAGGCTATGTCTCGATATTGAACTCCAAGTCTAGCAATAGTATGTCTGAAATTCATACTTCTACACATGTTCTTGATAATTGAAAACATACGCACATATCTCATACCGTTTCAGAAGACAGTGTCATTTTTCTCAAACGTAGATTTGGTAGTTGTAGAGCACTTGTTGAGTATTGTGTCGACTGTGTGCAATAGTTGTTGCACTGATTTGTATTTGAAATTAATTACTATAAACGCATCCTTTTTTAATTTCATACTCTCTATAAAGGCTTGTACCTTTATTTTAAAATCGTGTAAATAATGGAATTGTAATTTCTATATATCCTTTATTGATAAAGTTATATAAGCATACTAACTAATTTCAAATAAATTAAATTGCAATCCTTTGGTTGCGTACTTTTCCTTCTAAGTAAAAATTGAATTAAATTACGGAACGGTAAATTTTGCCGCTTTGTAGTAGAGTTTCACTTATCCATTTATAAAATCGGAAAATAATGATTTACATTTCATTGTTTGTACATCATTTCCCAATAAAAGATATTTCCAATTTGTAGGATTTTTGCTCCAATATCATATTTCCAACAAGACATGCACTACATTAAATCTTCCATCAATTTATGCAAAGAAAAAATGAAGAACGGAAAAAATTTAAAAATGAATATTAAATGATAAGAAAAAAAAAAAACAAATGAAGTACCCTGAAGATTAATAAAAAAATAGAAAAATATAAGATCTTATATTAAAATTAAAAAAAAAATCATTAAAAAAATAAAATAAAATAAATATATATATATATATATATATATATATATATATATATATATATATATATATATATATATATATATTGAAATTTGAAAAAAGATAAAAACAACAAATGGAAACATAATGATAAATGAAGGTAAAAAAAGCCATATTAAAAATAAGGTATCATAAGAGAATAAAACCATTATAGTAAATTACATTACTAAATATTATTAAAATGATAAAACATCATAAAAAAATAATGATAAAACAAACTGACAAACTGACAAACTGAATAACCCTTCAATGCCTAAGGCGGTCTCAGCACAATGGTTCAGCAAAAAACACATCAGTTGAGCTATATCCCTCTTAGTGGTCCACGTCATTTAAAAAAGAGAATCTGCCTTCTCCAACCGTACGGATGTGAAGGGGATGATGTCACGATGTCATCATCCTTAGATGAAATTTATACAACCGTGGATGAAGGGTCATTATAATAGAAATATGCCACCTTTCAGGTCATATCTGACACATAAAGTATGCGAATTCACTAAATTTTAGTGCATTGGACAGATTAACTACCTGCCCCTATTCGATGGGAAGAACTCATATCCAAATTCCACGTCATTCAGACACAGGCATCAATAAACATACTTTTGCAACCAAAATTGGTGCCGTAGGCATTAAAGGGTTAATAGAAGTAGGATCACCAAAAAAATTAAGCCATACAATACAAGGAGTTCAATCAGTGAATACCTCCAAAGAACCAAATACTATGCTGGACAAATAAGAGGTACTGCTGATACAATGAACTAATATTCTGCATAGCCGCAGTCATAAGTGATATCTAAGAGTGATCCAACTACACAGTTTACCGCTTCAAAGTTCATAACCGCGTTTCTCCTAATAATTTATAATATATACATCCATAAACAGTGATGGTTTCATAAACATGTTTACCGAAGTTCTAGTGATTGGAAACCAGGCTCTTCCGAAACAAAATAATCTGATCCGCGCTTGGTCGCTTGATGGGGTCTGGATTTAGCATTGCATGCACCAATGAGCAAAGAGCCTCGCTACGCCAAGAAGGCATTCTAGGAATATCCTCCCCAGCAGCTCTTGTTCGGGGTAATTGTACACCTGTGACCCACTCGAAAGCCATGGCACCAAAGCTGTAAATGTCAGCCTTGGGGCTTGGGTCTTCTTCTTGAAGTAACTCAGGTGCTAGGTAACCCCCGTCGCCCTCTTCCCAATCCCACAACTTGCATGGGACTGCTAAACCGAAGTCACCTATTTTCAAGTTACCTACAAACAACAAAGGAGGCCGTCAGTTAAATAATTTCAGTACAAAACTGGTATATTAACATGCCTACCTTGAAACAAAAATACAGTTCTATTGCCAATAGAGGTCCTTTGATAACATGAAAAGAAACCAGAAACACTCATGGCAATCGGAAACCTGGTTTGATACAGAAGCATGCAGTCGTAACATGCTTTTGTTACCCAGAACAAACCAGACAGACAGTACAGTGACCGCAAAGGCAGCTCAATTGGCTTGAAACATACTATACCAGTATTATCTCAAAACACATTTGAAAACATAATTAGCAACACTCAAATTGATAGAACCGGCGATGTGTTGCGGCGGAAAGGGAATTTGTACCTTGACCATCTATAAAAATATTGTCTGGCTTGATGTCGAGATGAAGTACTCCATGCTTATGTATATGACTTAATCCTGAAGCCACATCTTCTATATATTCCCATACCTGCAGAAATTCCCCATCATATCAATATTAATTATCATTACCATAGTATCATCCACTGCACACCTGGTGCATAATCCCGAACTACAAAATGCAAAATCATCGAAAGTAGCTGCATGGGCATTCTGCATCGGTAATAGCTGTACCTGATGTTCATCCAGAGGCTGTTTAAGCGAGTCAAGGAGCGTGCGAAGATTGCCTGCTTCACATAACTCCATTTGAATATAAAAGTGGGAATCCTGCTGCCAACCTCTAAAGTAATTTACTACATTCGGGTGTTCAGCAAGACATGCTACACTTTGGATCTCACGCATATATCGATCTCGATCCACACGACTAAAAAACTCTCGCTTGCTCATTTTTACTGCACAGAGTGTACCACCTTTCCTATCCCGAGCTTCGTAGACCTGAAATTCACATGCCAATCAGGATCAATGACATGACATTACTCGCCATTGTCTAGCATTAAAATTAGATGCTCCCAGGGTACACCAATCAACACAAATAACTAACCATTCCCAAACTCCAATATCACACCAACAAAAGCGTCACATGAATTAAACAAGCCATAAATATCACTAACCGTGCTAAACGACCCATGCCCAATTTCTCGAAGGTATTCAAAGTGCTTGTCAAACATAAAAATGCTGGCTGTCCTCTTAAGATGTGTAGTAAGAAGCAACTTCGTATCCCTCAAACTTTGTTGCCTGGACAGCTGTTTTCTCCTGCAAGATACAGCACAAACAACAGAGGCAACAATGAATACCTTCAATCTGCTACCAGAACGTTACAAAATGATAAGAATGAGAAAAAGACTTCTAAAAGCTATATCAAATATCTTTGCTTATAAATAGCACCTTCAATGTTTCCAAACCGTGGGCAGAAAAAGCAAATTATAACGATGAAATAAAAAACACTGAAAATAAAACGTTGAGAACGTACTTTAGAATAGGGGTGCTTGGACATTCCAAGAAGGGACTACTAGTAGTAGATTTCGGTGTGGTTGGAGGCGATTGAAAATCACTATCCTCGGCTTCCCGACTTTCGGCGGCTGCTTTCAAATCCGCTTCTCCTCCACCCTCCTCTTTGTCCAGATCGAGATCCCTGCTTCTGATCTTTGAATCGCCTTGACAAATCATCAAACTTATGAGTTTCCGCACATATTAGCTGTTGTCACAACATATTAAACAAGTTTTTTTTTTTCTAAATAAGAGCAATTGTTACATTAGAACGGCTGCCAATACGAAGAGGATAGGACAATGAAGACCAACCTCCTCGTGCCAAGATCGTGACCTTATGCCAAACCCCTCAGTCATTCGTCCAGAATTCATCCTTAACGGCGGAAGACCGGACGACCCCTTTCCTTCTGGATTAGAAGGAACAGCTGGACGATTGCCTGATTCCTGTTTGGCAAATCCCTCGCCATTTGCGCCTGTCTGGGGCCCCGCGACTCTGGAAAAGCGCTCCTGTAACGAGGATGACATTTGTTCCCCAGATTCTGTTATCACGGAACACCATTACGAATGTCAAAGAAACCCAAAATTTTGACTCATACAATCGAATTAAAACGTAAAGCTTGCAAAATAAACAAATTGACCTGCCTGTTTGACGATCTTTCCAGGGTGCACCTAACAGCTACGAAATACCAAATTTTTGCCATAGCACATAGCAACGAAAAGAACCTCTAAGAAAATAAACTTAGAGAACGAGACAAAAGCAATACTCTGCAAAACACTTCATTCTAGCAACTTTGAGCATGATGGGCAAAAACAGCAGAAGCTTCGTGTAGCTCTCTGAACTAAAACTGTCAGACAAAAGATACTGACCATCAATGTAGCAAACAAGCAAGATCTGCGCAGTAATTTCAACCGCGTTATGAATTGCACCTGTTTTTTGAAGACAGCCTTTCATCAGCCCGCTCGGCTGGACAGATAATCAAACGAACCGCAGCCTCTTGAGAAGTGTTCTACTTCCTGTCACAGAAGGCTCTCGTTTAATGACGTGCTTCTCAGACAATGCACCGTCGCTATTTGCACGGTGGACTTCAAATTCAAATGTTGAGCTGAAAATGTAAAGAACATACATAAGGACTCTCAAAACCCTCCCTGCCAGCAGTTGGTCTACGGGCACTTAATCCTAAAGTTCAAAACTTTTGATAAATGGCCTGAGAATTGTACGAGATGAAACTATGAAAGAGAATGACCAAAATATCCAAACTTCCGCAGGAACGAAGCGTTTTGAGAACTAAAACAGTACCAAGAGAGGTGACCAACAGAGAGCAACAGAACAAACTCTCATCGTTGTAAGAATCTCTCATACACCCAATAGCAGACTACACGCTTAAACCCCAAATTCGCATGTTAAACCAAAATTGGAAGTTTTGGGACCATGAAAATAACGAGACATTTAACATAGTCTTCCAGTCACTTCGATGCACAATCAATACCCTAACTAAAGAATATTCGGAGCAAAAATCTGCGCCATTTCATGATTCCCACGCCGACCTAAACAGAGGAAAGATGGAGAAAGGATAAACCTAATCCATGCCTCCAGCGCATAACTCCAAAGAGCCATACCCCGCAGATACTCCCAAGTGCCACTCAGTAAACCAAAATGCAACCTAAGCCTCAGCTTCAGCTAGAGAGAAATACTTGAGCAGAGCAAAGAATACCTTTTCGTAATTCCATCACGTCCCTCCGACCTCATGAGAGCTTGATTGAAAAACACCGTCCTCCGTCCAGCTAAAACTAGCACAGCAGCTGCCCTGATTCACCCAGGTGGTGAATGCGAGGTGTAAACAGATGGAAGTGAGAAAATGAAAAAAAAATGGGAAAAAAATAATTAAAAAGAAAAAAAAAAAATCCTTCCTGAAAACAGAACTAGCATAGGAAAATGAACTGAGTGAAACACCACTATGTAGCGTTGTGTCTCTGAAAGCAATGAACCAGAGCAGCAGAAGAATAATTTAAAAAAGACAAGGCACGAGATTGCTTCGTACCTGAGAGGACCAGCACCAAAAACGAACCAGATGAGCCGAATCACAAAACCCTAGTGGGAAACTCCAGAATGAGCAGGGAAGAGCACCAACAGCAGCAGAGAAATAAAAATGGAGACCACCAGAGGGAGGGAGAGAGAATGAAAATGGGTTCCACTCTTCCTAAAAGAGAAACCAAAACTAGAAACGAAAAACCCAGTGGGGTAACTGAGAAAGCATCACAAATGACGAAAAATCCCAGTGAGAAAGAGCAAGCAGAGAGACAGAGGTAGAGATGAACATAGAGACGAAGAGCCAAGGAGTGGAAGAACTCCAGTCTCTTTTGAGATGCTAGTGTGAATTAAGTGTTTGTTTGGCAAGTACATAGACCAAGAGACGAGGACATTCCAGAAGGAAGTAGAGACTCTACTAGACAAGGGAAGGGGAAAGGAAGGGATGAGAGAGAGCACTACACAGAGTTAGTGAGGGGGAGGAATGAGAGGTGTGGCAGATGGGGAGGGCGACAAGAGGGAGGCAGACGAGAGGGAGACAGATGGAAGTGAAGTGGGGCGAAGCCAAGCGCAAACCCTAAGTCTGGGGGAGGAGAGTTATTGCGGAGGGCGTTCTGGGGTTCTGGGTTTGTGAGATCTAGGATAGGGGTTGATTTGGGAGGGGATTGTTGTCAGTGGGGTGGGGTGGGGGGAGTGGGGCCCACCGACTTGGGTCATAATGAAGGGTTTGTGGGATCTAGGATTGGGGTTGATTTGGGGGGGATTGTTGTCAGTGAGGTGGGTGGTGGGGTCCACCGAGTTGGGAGGGGGGGTCATAATTTGGGGGTTGCTGTGAGTCGGCCACCTCATGATTGGGTGATATTTGTATGAAGCAGGAAGCAGGGGCGGCGGAAGAAAGGAAAGGAAGGAAGTTTGTGGTGACTGGGCAACATGGAAATATTTTATTTGGCTTCTAGTGCACTGGAGTGGAGTGTGAAAATTCCAATGTCCAGGCTGTGTGGGTGGTGGATTTCAAAGTGTGGCTGACGAATATTGTAATGAGAATAATATTTTGTAATGTAAGAGCATCCCCAATCGTTATGGTAGAGCGTCCAATAATGGCGCAAATTTCAGCTTGGGGAATCTACTGCGAAATTAGCAGTGCAAATAATTTTCATGCATGGGGAAACTAATTAAAAAGTTGGAGCAAGTGGAATCATCATTTTTGGATTCTTCTACAATTAGTTATGTATTTTGAAGATGGATTCATAGGTGTTTCTAAAATGGCGCACACCCTATAATGTTTTCCATCGGTACATGGTACTGTTGGGTGGGGAAGCTATTATGTACCTTTGATGGAAGATGACTAGAGCTCCATTTTTGGCACTGCGCCATTTTTGGACGCTCTACCATATAGAGGGAGTTGGAAGAATCTTTCCATTTTAAAGCGAGATTTGGTGTACTCCCTCTAAAATTTGAAAATGTGGTATTTTCAATGGGACATTTCACCTTTGTCAAATTTTTACAATTTTTTTTTTCTTGAGAAATATCTCACGTTTATTTTTAATGCGCTTCTAATGATGGTAATTTCAATGTCTAATTGTAGGTCAGTCAAAAGATAGATTTGATTTAGAGGGGCACTATATAGTGTACGATTGGGGATGCTCTAAGGGTTCCAATACTGAGGTTGTATACCTGGTGATAAATCTTGCCCTTGTGGACTCCTGGTTTAATGACAAGGGCCGTTAATAAATGCTCCCACTGTAGTGCACAAAAGTCCCCTATAAATATTTTGTTGATGAAAAAAAATTATAAATAAATAAATAAATAATTCCGTAGACGAGGAACTCGGACAGGGTTTTAACCCAAAAAATATTGAAGAAAAATTATAGTCGTAGTAGTCGTGATCTTCGTCGTCATGTCCTTTGGTAATAAAGAGATTAGAGTTGGATTTGGAAATTTAAGAAATTATTTGAAAGGTTGTATAGTTTATATAGATGGATATTCAAAAGGTTATTGCAAAAGTTATTTCAAACAATATTTAAAAATCAATTGACATATTTTAAAAACCAAAGCAAAGCTCGACTTCATTCATTTTTGTATATATTTTTATTAACACTTTTCATTTCTTACTTGTTAGTTCTGATTTTTTTGGATTTTTTAATTTATATTCAAATTTAAAAATATAGAGTTTATACCAAAGAAAATTATAGATTGTGATTTTTGTGGCCGTAGCAAATTATCTTGAATTAACTAAGTAAGTCATCTTAGACTAATTTAGGGTCCTCGGTTTCACTAAAAATATAAAATTTACTAAAAAGAATATTGGCTCATTAAAATTAGAATCAAGGAAAGGGAGAGGGAGAAGATGAAGGGGGGAGGAGGAGAAGGTCTCACTTGTCATTATGACGAAGGCATGATTTATTGTATGGAGGTTGTATAGAGCAAGAGAGGTTGTCGAATCCTCCAATTGAATCACTTTGGAAGTTGGAAACTAACATGGATTTTACATGATGAGGGTTGGGTAGCTTATTTGTTCAAAATCAAACTTAAATAAAAAAAACCAAAAATCTACGAAATTAAAATGATATCTAAAATAAATTATTTAATTTTAGTAATATTTTTCTATTTATAATCCATCTGAGGATGATTTTGGTTTTTTTTTATAATAAAATCATGAAATCAAAACATTAAAATTCATTTTTTGAAAATAAATCAATTTTTTTGAGGTGCACGTACTAGCTATCATTTACGATAAAGGTCAAAGTGTATAGGTTGTTGTTTGCAAAAATGCCTAAGTGGTGATATTTTTTCAAAATTGAAATATATCTTAATCATCATGTATTATCGGTAGATAGTTATTGTAGATGCATTGTTGTAAATACGTTCATGCATTTGGATAATTTTTCTTCTAAGTTAAATGAATTTTAGTATAGTATATTGAAAAGACAATTATAAGTGTAGTTATTTATGAATGTTGTGGTCTACAAGTATGGTTATACCGATGTACTAAGAAATGTGGAGTTTTGGTGAAAGTTTGGATCACTTAAAAATAGAATTCTCACCTAGAAAGTGGTCAAAATCATTTTTTGTCGAAATATGCATAAGAAGACAAGGCCTTTATGCAATAAAATGTTGATTATAGTCTACACACCTAGTCATATGTTATTTTTCAATTCTTTGACGTTAGAACTTTGTTGATCTAAAATAAACCACATTTTATATTAAGTAGAATGATAATAAATGATGCAAAACTTGTGCTATCCACAATGAATTATACAAGACTACTATTTTGCTGAAATAACACCATTTATCACATAATACATGCAAAGTAATCCATGCTATAATGTAAAAATAATAATTATTGTATTTAGTCAACACAAAAATCAATTCTAATATTGATAGCCTTGGCAAACTAATGACTTTGTTTATACAAAATTTGAATCTAAAAACAATTATCCACTACATAATTGAACTTGTGTTCCATTTAATGTTTGTATCAATTCCAAAAAAAACATGGTAACTTGTTAAAGTTGAAAACTCCAACAATTATGTGAAATAAACATTGCCTGCAAAAAAAATTATGTAACAAAGATCTTCACATTAATTCTCTATCTATGTGTTTATCTAAATTTTTACCGTTAAAGAAATAATGTCCGTTTGTCCATCAATCCATTAGTTATCAACTAATTTCTTAAAAAACTTTATATAAACCTAATTTACATGTTTTTTGAGAACACTACATTAAGGTTCATTTATATCTCATTCAAATCTTAATAGTCAATGAAAAAATGTTTTGGAACATCGTAGAAATTATCTATATTTATATTTTTATATTTTTCACAAAATGTATGTTTTGACATGTATTTATAATTTCTTCTTAATTATAAAAATTTGTATACAAAAAATAGAACTTAAGATTTTATAATTCTACTTAAATGTAATTGTTTGGAATATATAACTACTTTGTTAATGCAAAAATATATATATAGAGTGCATGTGGAAATTAATTTATTGTAATATTTCATTATAGCTTATAGAATTAAATTTGCTATGTTGCCATAGGCACCAATGGTTTGTGGTGGCTAATAGGCCACTTTATAATTTAACTTTTAGAAACAAAAATAAAACACATTTTTTTTCTTCTTTGAATATTTATTAAAATGTATCAAGGGATTCATTTCAATCATTTATTATTGAAACATGAAATTATTTTCATACTATAAATTTAAAGATCATCTAAAACTAATACAAAATCGCAATTTAATTTTGAGAATTGGACATTTTATTTCAAACATCCTTGTTAACATTTATAGTAAATATCCATATATGACAATAGAAAAATCTAATGGTATTCAAAGTTTTATAATCAATAGCATTTCTTTTGAATTAATAATTCTTCTATTGTTAGTTTCCGATAATGTTATATAGTAGTTTTTTTTCCAATAACATTCTACAACATATATGAAGGCAACATTTCTTTAAACAACGTCCAAGGGGTATTATTCTAGTAAGAAAGATTAATTTCTTGAATTATATTAAAAAATGTTTAAAAAATATAATAAATATTCATCGAAGAATAGTAATGCATGTATGTGAATAAAGGAATAGATATGATTTAATTTGTGAATAACTAAATGCCTACAGCACATAACCGGCCCGTGATTTATCATTTGCTATTTAAAAGTTTCCTTATTATATAATCGTTAAATAATCTAAAAATGAATCAAAGAATTTTTTTTGGTCAAGATTCATTTGACAATGTCATAAGAAAAATGTCACTTCTACCACATATTATTGCAAAAAATACTAATTGCCAATTTCATATGTCAATCAAAACAATAATCTCCTTCACCGTAAAAATATAATATAATGACAACGTTGAATCAAAAATTACTTTTTAATTTCAAAGATCATTTCAATTTCAAAGTTTGAAAATAAATTTGTGAAAACACGTGTTCATGAAATTACTTCTATAACAAAAATGTACCTTTCCTAAAATAGCTCATATTACTTGAGATGGAAGGGATAAGACAGTCATAGAATCCCCCAAACCGAAATGACATTTCTCCAGCTTTACCGGACACGAGTACAGTACAGTATCATTGACTATACCAAAACTACCAAGTCACACTGTCGCAACCCCACCGCCCACCCACTTCGCCCGGCCCCTCCTCCTACTCCACATACCCGCCCTAAATTAGCCCGTGCATCAGACCAATATCATAGCACTCGAACAGGTGTATCGCCTAGTTATCAACCTAATTACACCGTCTCCCGGGGTCGACTTCCCCCACCGGGACACGGCATCCAACCCGCCAGGCAAGTGGGCTTCCCACCACCACAGATCAAGTCTCCGACTAAGGAACGAGACACTCCATCAACATCGACTAATTTCACATCACCAAACGCTTCACGCACCGTCCGGGTACCAGACGCGGACATTATACTAGTATCTACCTGAGTACAACATTGGTGTCTGAGCAGTAGAGGGGGAGTATTGCACGAGTATCAACCGGGAGGGGTAGGCCCGGGGGCCGAGGCTCCGACCAGAGGGCCAAGTCGGAGGCAGAACGACGATGCGAAGCAAAACACACTCCACCATCATCGTCTCCCTCGCCTCGCGCCCTCCCTCGCCATTGCCTCGGGCGCTTCCGTCGCGGCTTCCCTGGCACCGGCAGCCTCGCCACCGCGACCGCCTTGTAATCTTGTCTCTTGAAATCCAATTCCCGCGAATTCTCGCTTCCTACATCGCCCGGACGCTCCCGGCCACTATTTTAGGGTTTCTCTTTTGTCTGCTCGGTTTCGGCATCGCGCTCTACTTCCAGGGGGATTCGAGGCGCGCGAGGAATGGATGATGAGCCTGCTAAGTGACGCCGCGCCGGTTTCCGCCCCGCTCGCCCTGGCTAAGCATCACTACAATCAGGTATGGCTGTTATGGTGGTTCTTGTGTCGTGGCTTTGTTTCTTGAGCGTGCGTTTTGTGTGAGGCGAAGTGGAATTGTGCCGTTGCGTTTTTTTTATTGATTGGTGTGCGTCGGGTCGGTTAATAATGCGTTTTTGACAGTTTTTGCGCAATTTTGAGGTTTCGGTGTGGAATTGAGGATGTTTTTTTTGACGCTGTTTGCAATCTGTTTCGGTGAGGTTGAGCTCGCTTGTTGTTGCGACTCTGTAGTGGATATTTATGACTTGGTGTGGAGGTAGAGTCGAATCGCGTTAATTGCTGGTTGCTTGGTTTTTCCTGTTCTTTTGTCGGAGGGGAGTTGTAAAGTGGAGGCCGACGCGGGCTTTGAATTTTATCAGTGATGTGATTGTTTCCAATTTGGATATTAAGGTGGAGGATATTTACAGAGTTTTTTAATTGCGTGATGACTTCGTACTCTTGTCAAAATAGTTATTGTCTGGCATGTTTAGGTTATTTGATTATAGATTGTAGGTTTATCTGACTGCAGATGTAATAAGTGATATCGATGTGAAATTTAGAGAGGACAGACACGTTCTTTAAGTAGTATTGGTGTTTCAAATGACTGACTTGTTCTGGAAAGGCGCATGCGATCTTCTTGATAGATTTGGACGTAGGTGTAGAACCCACTTCTTCTATCCTGGATTTTCACAGAGCTACACACATAGTTGTAGCCAGTTAAAACGTCTTCGCGTTTTGAATTTTTCTCATGGAAACATCATGACTGCTCGGTATGGTATTACATCATATTGAGTGGCAAGATAACTGTTTCTGAAAAATCTGAAATCGTCCCGGATTTTATCAAGATGTAATATTCGATTTGTACTTTTGACTTTTTTGTTTCGTTTTAATCCCTTTTTATTCTCCTCCTATTCCCTCATGTTTAATTTCGAGTTTAGAGTATTTAGGGTATGAGAATCATGGTATGAGTGTGACCTGGCTTTGCATTCTCTACGAAGATTTTGATAATAGGTTTTCTGTTTTATACGCCATGTCCTGTCCTGTTTCTTGGACGGAAATAAATTTGTGTAGCTTATGATAGATAGCTTAGAGACTTGGTTTATGATGATGAAAGAGATAACTTAGCCTTGCATGTAACCGTATTGTCAAACACGGGTAACGTTTCCCGTGGTGAAAAGCATCTTACTGGTGTTTGCACATTGCTTTTGTAGGCCCAGGAGCTAGAGAAGCAACTACGATCATTGCTCCAAGTAAAGGGGCCATTTGATTCGAGTGTGCGATCATTACAGACTTCTCTTCGGGAGAAGTATGAGTTAGTAATTCTTGAGGACCATGAACTTGCTGAATCACATGAAGTGGAGCAAGCAATTTGGCGACTGCACTACAAACAAATTGATGAGTTCCGAGCTAAAATTAAAAAGATTAATCATGCTGCCTCAACAAACAAGGGCGGAACGCAAAGGGATTCCGTCCTTAAAATCCTAGCAGCGTTCAAGAGCTTTCTCGCTGAAGTCACGGGATTCTATCACAATCTTATTCTGAAGCTAAGAGCGAAGAATGGCCTGCCTCAGGATTACTCTACCTTTGAGAGCAGTGATTCTGTCTCCTCAGCTGGAGATGACAATGAGCGGAAGTTGCGGGTGAAACGTTGTCAGCTATCATGCCACCGTTGCTTGATATTCTTGGGCGATTTGGCCCGTTACAAAGAAGTGCATGGAAACGCACACGACACTCGCTCTATTGACTTCTCTGTAGCGGCTGGATATTATTTGCAGGCAGCTTCCTTGTGGCCTCCGAGTGGTAATCCGCACAATCAGGTTCTTGTCATTTCTCTGAAACTCGGTCCAACTCGTGACGATTCAATTGTCGATTTCTTTGTGTCCTCTAACCTAAATTGTACTCAGCTAGAGAAACTACCGATTATCAAAGGATACTTGGATGTTATTTGACTATATCACTGTTTGAGTTGTAGGTTCGGCTTATTGACTGGTGTGTATTTTAGCATTGCCTAGTAGCTTATTGCGACACAAATCTCTGCATATCACTTTATCTTGACTAGATCACTTTATCTTGAGTAGAGTAAGTTTGAAGTCAAAAAGTGACAGGATCTTTGGTAGTATGTTATTGACGTTCGGAGTGCTAATGGCAGTTGGCAGTATTGGCAACGTACGTCAGTGATGAACTCCTTGCAGTCTATCGGTATTTCCGCAGTCTTGCCGTGGAGACACCATTCCTTACCGCTAGGGACAATTTGATTCTTCTATTTGAAAAGGTAATCGTTTATTCAGTTGTCCATATTGTTCTTATTCATTCTTCTGAAAGGTCGAGAGAGCTACCACCAGCAGCTATTGAATGGATTCTGAGGTTTATTTTATGATTTTCTTGCAAGCAGAATCGGCTTCAGTACAGTCAGCTACATGGATCGAAGGGTGCTGTGCCTGGAGGAGGACCGCAAGTGTCACCAACTGGTATGGCTGGCAGGGGCGATCGGATTGTACCTCACGGCAGTGGAACGCTCAAGTTAGCTAAAAAAGACGTTAAATCAGAGAACACAGATGCCAGTGCAAATTTGCCAAAGAGTGCTGACCTGAGAAGAAATTTTCAGATTCGTTTTGTGCGAATGAATGGAATACTGTTTACACGTACCAGGTAATGTCTCATACGCTGCTCGTAATGTTGATCAACACCAATACCAAGTAGTTCACTCGTTTTGAAATTCAGAACGTTTTTAGGGCTAATGTTATCAAACTCTTGTTTAGTTTCGAAGTATACCTGTTTCTGGAGTATGAACAAGTGGTCTGACATCACTTTCCATCGGCTAGAGTTCTTTTGTTTTGGTGGTTACGAATATGTTCCAACGTGATTTTCAGAAGGATGATTATTTGTTGTATTGTGCAGTCTGGAGACTTTTTCGCAGGTGTATCTGGAAACATTGAGTGACCTGGAGCAACTTTTGGCCGGCAGTGATTCCATTTTGGAGGCAGCCTTAGGGACCGACTATCAAAGCAGAACATCTATGGGCAATGCCGGGCCGTCTTGTGTGATCCAACTTGTAGCTATTCTGATATTCACTGTTCATAATATCAACTGGAGTGCAGACTCAACAAATCATCCAACTTATGCAGAAATTTTACAGAGGTCTGATCTTTTTCAGCATGCTTTGACAGCAGCCTTTGAGTGTGCTGGTCGCCTGATGCATCGGTGTAGTCAGTCGAAAGACCCATCTCGAAGCGTACTTCTCCCTGCATTGCTCATGTTTATGGAGTGGCTAGCTGGTCGACCGGAAATGGCGATTGGAAGTGAAGTCGACGTAGATCAAGCCAATGCAAGATCCTCCTTCTGGGCAGAGTGTCTGGTTCTGCTCAACTGCTTCCTGAAGATGTTCAAGGAAGAGCCATATGCGGCTAACGGTTTTGATGGCTCATTTGGTGGCGCGATTGAGAATGAACGAGGTGTTGCGCTTGGGGAAGATTTTGAGCTACAAGGTTTCATTCCGCTTGCACCTGCCCAGACTGCTCTAGATTACTCTAAAGGATATTTTCGTGAAGGAAAAGGGGAGAAACAGTTCAAAGTTCGCATCAAGAGATTGTTGGCTGCAGGAAAAGCAGTTGCTAATGCTCTAGAAAGTTCACAGAGAGGTATTTGCTACGATGAAGATTTGGACAGATTTGTGTTGGCTGGGGAGGCACGGCAGGCGCAAAAGGAAGAGGAAAATGCTGATGCTGGCATCGAGGATATTGCTGATATTCTGGAGGAAGAGGACAACGATGGTGGGATCACATCACAGAGTAGTCTTCTGGCCAGCGACAGTCACTTGAAGGCTGAAAATTTAGCCAAGAGTCCTGAAAAGATATTAAACGAGGAAGAGGACGAAGAAGTGATAGTGTTCAAGCCCCTGACTAAGGACAAACCGCCTGCGTCTGAACCCGTGGAGTCTTCCTATTCTGACAATTTTGTTCCGGCTTTCAATTTCTCAACAGTGCCCACTTCTGAAGTTTCTGTGCAGACTACCTCTATGCCGAGCGTCACTGGCAAAAATCCCTGGCTCCCAGAGGCTTCACTGAATGTCCAGTCAGGTTCTGTTGCGACAAAGTTTCAGAGCCCTTTCCAATTAACTCCAGGACCTGGTCAGTACTCTTCTGTAGAAAGCAACTACCCTCTGGATCCGAACATAGCCGTGACTTCCTCCAAGAGTGGCTTAGTTGAGCTTGCAACTCCTATGCCTTTAATTTCTGTAACAGGATCTTCAACGGGTTCGACTCCAATGGTTCACGACGCAGCAGCTGCCATTTCAAACTTGCACCTGTCTGGTATGAATTCCTTAGGGAACGAAGCTTCTGTAGCAAGGTCTCGTGATTTTCCTGTAATGACTTCGACAGTGACCAGTTCGGGAAATTGGTTGGATCAGTATTCCGATACACCTCAATATGTATCTTCAAGTGCGGATGCCTGGTTCCAAGGCCAGAAGGGTGTTTTCAAGAATTTCCCAGAGAAGAGAATGGGTACAGGTTCAATTGTAACTTCACAAAGCCAGAATAATTCGTTATGGAGTTCAGAGCGTGAACCATTGGACAGATCTGGAGTATCAGGTTTTGTTCCTAGTGGAACCCCTAACGACCGCCTCAATGGCGAGATGTTAATGAATTCGAGCTCTCTCTCTCTTTTATCCTCTCCGGAGGTATCTTCAGGTTTCGAATCAGGGAAGTACTCAGTGGGAAGCAACCGAGATGTACCAACCAGTAGCAGCTGGAACATGAAGGATCTACCTGTTCCTACCCGAGTTAGTCACCCTGCAATGCGTCCGCCACCCGGTTTTGGACCACTTCCTGGCAAATCTACCGTAAAACCAATTTTGAACACCTCTCAAGGGATCTTTCAGCCACCTAGCGCATTCCAGAGCCAGAGACCAAGTGTAGGTGAAGATAATGTTGATGATTATGGGTGGTTGGATGATTTCAGAAGTGTCAAGCCTGTTTCTCCCCAGTCCGGTTACTCTGCAGAGAGGGAGTCGCAGTTAAGCAATAGCAGTCGCAATTTGTGGTCAGCAGGCTTCGACAGTGCACCTTTTCCTTTTCCAGGTAATTTTATCTTTGTTTGAATTTTTCTTTTACGCATGCCCTCTTGTGTTTCAATGATTCAATTGATATCATCACATATGTAGTCGTGATTTTTGTACTGGTATTTTTGAAATATTTATTTATTTATTCTTCGTAGAAGACTAAGATTTTTTATTCTGCTGAAGGAATTTTCAATGTGTTTGAAGGTATGGGGGCGTCACATCATCGAAAATTCAATACCACGGTAGGACCTCATATTCAGGGACAATCTCCTTACCCTGAATCTCAACTTGCTTATACTGAGAGGCAGAAGCCCGTTGATGAAGCTCAGGCTCAAGTAAAGGCTCAGGCAGAGCTGCGACAGCTTCAGCAACAGCAACAGCAGCTTATGTTTTTTCAGCGTCAGCAGCAACAGTACCAGCAGCAGATGCCAGGACAATATCACTCACGTGATCCTTTTGTCTCGTAAGATGGATGATAGGATCTGGTAAGCTCGAGTTACACAATCTGTGGTGATGTCGAGAAAACCTGGGTGCTTTTGAATCATTT
This sequence comes from Ceratodon purpureus, assembly GCA_014871385.1. NCBI lineage: Eukaryota > Viridiplantae > Streptophyta > Bryopsida > Pseudoditrichales > Ditrichaceae > Ceratodon > Ceratodon purpureus. The sequence continues at coordinate 7,703,609 of CM026423.1, forward strand.
AGGTCACCTTAGTGCTATTCCGAATTGAAAGGTGGTTCTTTAATGGAGGGGTTACTAGTGGACACAGTAGTGTCTTGTGCCGGGTTTTAATGAGTCCTTGAACCCATATTTGCTTGCCATCAACTTAAAGATAGCAGTAACCCAAACTAGTTGTTTTGTGCATAGACGCCATCTTATATATGTGTTCATGCTGCAGGTAATCTCACCTGAGGCAGGCAAACGTAATCATTGTTCATCTACTATTGCAGACCAGAGGAGCACCAATACTATCTAATCTGTCCTGCAGATTTAAGCATGAAGAGATATCCCAGCTGTAGCTCTGGAGTTCATGTCTGGGCTCTTGGTATATTCTCTGGTGTTCACAAGTATGTCACTGAGTCGACTTACTCAATTACAGTGTCTTCAACACGGGCCAAGAATCGATGACTTTTTGGAGCAAGTGCAGGCTTCATTCATGTTCTCTCCCTAATGGTTTCCTTACGGTGTATGAAGCTTTGTTTTTTCACAACGAAATTGTCCTCTTTCAAGTAAGTAAAATTCGACTCATATATCCGATAAGGTGACATGAATTCAACTCACGTGGAATGCTGAGGCCCCTCATCTTCTGTTAAACTTCAAAGACTTGTGCCAAAGATTGGCGAAGTGCATTAGAATATAGATTACGGGCTTAAATTTACTAGTTGTATTGCTGAAGTACAAATGAATTCCATATCTATGTGACCTTGATCACCAACATGTCTTGATAAGCATCATAACTGAGAATATCTTTGTCTTAGTCTTGATTAAATGATTTGTTGCTCACACACATCTTGACTACATATTGAAAGCATGACCATCTTTCTTGTGGTGGATGCAGGAAAAGCAGGTATTGGGATCAACATTATGGACGTGGGTTACTCTGGTTTCCTGAAGTGGACCTATTCTGTTTCTAGGGCTCCTATCCTAGAGTTATTTTTTTTTGTTTGAAGCTACTCGTATTCAGAGTCTTAGTATACGATCCTGTTAATCTTGTTCTTAATGTTTAATGTAGGCCCGCGTATTTCTGGAGGACTCCATCATGTCAACTCCTATGCAACGGCCTATTGTAGGCAGTTTTTTTTGTGTTATCATAGTGTAATGCAGTCTAGCAGAATCTGGTGGAATGCAGAGGGCAACTATTTTTTAGTAGCTCAAAGTTTTCACTAGAGAACTGCATGACCACTGCAGACTAAGTTACTACAGGTGGCCTCTATGCCTTTAGATCAAAATTGCATGGGCTGACTTCAGTTCTCGATTACCATATGTACTGCAGTTTTTCCTGCACAATAATCTCAGTCCATGGAGGCAAAATAATTTCAGGATGTGTTCAGTAGTGTTGTCAATTACAGGAGATTTCAATGCTAAGTGTTCTCATAAGCATGGAGTACAACATCTTGGAAGGCCTTGCAATTTTTAGTTTTATGTGTTCAGGGACTTCCAAGATGTTTTATATAAAACACAAATGAAGTTGTTGCAAAATAAGAAAACCAGCATGATAAAGCACGAGCTATAGAATCAGAGAGTTGAGAGTGTAAGGATTGCGAAGCAGAACAAGAGCATGCATCTCATAATCTCTTATGCATCTCATCAACTCTTAGGATGTAGGCGAGATACAAGTTGGTGCAGGGACCTTTGGGATTTCAGTATGGTGCTTCTTTAAACCGGGGCACACGTCTATAAAGGGGACACACTTTGCACCATTTGTAACCCTAATCCTGTGAGGGCTCTTGATCTCTCTCGAAGCTCTCTTCCAATTATAAGAGTAGTTCTTTTGATCTCTGAATACAATAACACCCAAATAACCTCGGTTGTGCGTGGTCTTGAGCCCTGGACTTCCGGTTTAAGAAGACTCATGTGCCAATCCTCTTCTCTGTTCTCTCCACTTTCTTTTTTCTTCAGATTCTCTAATTCGAGATGAATTAGCAATAAGTAAATTTAATATTTCTTCAATTGAAGGTCTTTTTTCATGATTTGATAGCCAACATTGAGTCCTTAAAAGTTCACATTGCCATTCTTCAAGATATCTAGGCATTATTGGACCTTGGCCATTGATAACAAGATTAGTCATTCAATGGATGACCCTCCAAAGGAATCTTCCTTGTCAAGATCTCATAACATGTCATTCTATAAGCATAAATGTTAACCGATCTTGAGCACGTCTTCAATTTCTTAAACACTTGCTTTGTTTTGACAAGTAGCAATATTTTATGTGCCCTCCAAAATCCTATTCCTACAACTTCAATTGAACATTCAAAGGTTGTTATGTCAAAAAGACAAGTGACTCTGTTCATTCCTACTACAAAGAACATTAGCTCTCTTAATGTCCAGATGAATAATGTTATGCCTATGCAACCAGTTCATTCCAAATGCAATTGGATACATGATACTTTCCGCAAACTCTCTGTGAAATGGCCAGATACCACCTCTCAATTCCATAATTTGGTCACTAAGAGTGCGCAGATTTGTATCTTCTCTTTGCATTCTCTTAGGATCGATTCAGTAAGGGGCTACCGAGCATGCCTACCTCCATGCACAAGTCTTCTACTGAGAATCTCCTACGGAGTTACGTGTGCTCCTCTTATGCAAAGGAACTTGTCCAAAAACTAACCGCTTAAGTGCACAATAAGAAGCAAGCAAGTCGATGTTCCACATGGAAGGATTCAAGATGGAAGTCATGAGCTACTTAAACCAGAAGTTTGTGCGCCCATCCGCGCACAACGCCGAGGTTACCTCAATGTTTTTATTTTCCTAGGTCAAAGAACTTGACTACCCTATGATTCGTAGAGAGCTCCGAGAGAAGTGGAGAGCTCTCACAGATTAGGGTTACAAATGATGCAAAGTGTGTCCCGGATTTATATACCCGGACTCCCAGTTTAATTAAGCTCCTCAGCCTCCAGATCGACGAGAAGCAAGAAAACGACGCTGGGCTCTCAATGACAAGGTTACTAGGAACTCAGGAAGCCTGAGCTGTGTAGTATGAGTGTGTAGAAACTGAAGCAAGGAATTGCAAGAAGAAGAAGCACCAGGGTACCTCACGGATGTAGGATATATTGAGAGCATGCAAACACTGTAACATTCTAATTGCAGTGACCTGGCTGGAGCGGTTCCATGAATTCTATATTATTTTCTGCAGTGAAAAACATGATTATCTCTATTCAAAGCTCTGTATCCCCCAAAGTCAAGTTATTCGTGGTCACTGGTCAGGCGTGGGAAGCATGGGAAAGTGGACCATGGAACTACTCGTTTCCGAAAATACTAAGTTACCAAAAGCGATGGGATGCCGTATTATACACTGAGGCGAGATGAAGTATTCGCCACAAGGATATTTAGTGCGGTCCACACGTGCAGTCACATTTATTTGGAAGGTAGGAATACCAGAAACGGTGAAAATAAGGTGATTCGACCAGAAGGAATGGAGTTAGAAATTAGAGTTATTTGTAAAGTCCCTCAAAACCTGAGTTTTTGACTTGTAATTTGGAAAGAACCGGATCGGCATGATCTCATTGTAGATCCATAATAGAAAAATTTTATTCATAAAAATTTGGAGGGAAGGAGAAGAATTGGGTAGACGGGTGGGACCGTGAGGAGGAGGAGGAATGGTATTAGCTCTGGTCCATGAAAAAAGGAGGACAAAAGACTGGATGCCTTTACAAATAACTCAATTATGTGGGATTCTTTTTAGATGAAGAAGTAGAAATGATGAAGAATGTCATTTGTATCGTATTTTTATTCCTGTAAATAATTATCTATAATTTTTTAAAGTAGGAAGTTTGTCAAACCCTCTTCTTGTATACTAGACTCTTCATGAACCAAACGTAATGGTGTTCTAAAACGGATAACTAACATCACAAAAAACTAGACGTAAGAAAACCACAATTGACATTATGTAGCAAAACATGATTGGTCCACCAAAACTTAGGTGCTCATGCTAAAATTCTCCGTTTTGAGTACACCATGTCCATGTTTCACCATAACTCTACTGCACATCTTGTGGGCATTAACTGTTTATGGTTTTTCTACCTTAATCTCACTTGTTTTGGTCACCCAACCCAGTCTCTCAATTTCTCTTGTACCTTATTTGTTTTAACCATTTTATGATTCATTCTTCACAGTATGTGACATGAAGATTTAATTAGTCCTGAGAAAAATGCCAAGATCGTTATGCAACTTCTCTCACAAAAATAACATCAAGTTTTGCCTAGGTTTAACTTGGTCAATTATTATTGTTCCAGAATCTTTACTCCCAGACTAATCACAACCATCCAAAATTATGGGACAATTATGACCAAATAATACAACTATTCATTAAAGATTAGGGGTTATGGAACAAGAATTAGGAGTTACTGAAAAAGAACCTGAAGGTTAATGTTGAATTGCTAAGATACATGTTAATTATTGAGTTGCAAATATACATATTAATTCTTGAGTTGCTAATATACACATTAATTCTTGAGTTGCTAATATATACATTAACCCTTAAAATCCAGGAAAGCCAAAACGGCTTTTTGCGATTTTGGGCAGTCAAGATGAAGGGGTTAAAATTATTATTTTTGCCTAAGATTTTTATTGGATGCTCCATATACTGCAAAGTGCATGTGGTAAAATTTTCAAAGCCAAATTCCAATTTTAAGACCATCATCTAGAAATTTTAGGTTTCAAGTCCAAAACGGGCAGCTTAAAATTAGGCTTCTTTAAAAAATAATCTTGAAATATGTTCATAACCAAATCACCACTCAAATTCCAAAGAGACCCAAGTGAAAAAATATACCAATTTTACAAGGGCAGCCTCCAAAAATTACAAAGACAAGCTTCTAATTTTTGAATTATTTCTTTCAAAATTTGTCAAAATTCGAGATTTTGAAATTTTTCAAAAATAATTTTGCTTGAAAATCAAAAACTTATAAAGGCAGCTAACCACCGTTTAAATTTTTCTAAAACCAAGTATATCTAACGTCATAAATGTTTTACTATATCAAAGTTTTTAGACCTGCTTGTAGAAAAAATAAATTCTGAAGGTCTTAAAAAAGGAATAAGTCTCTAAGATTTTGCATGGAGGTACCCAACTTGATTACCTACATGGAAAAAAAATATGAGCAAAATGTTTGGGGTAAAAATCTGCAACTCTCCCTTTGCACCATTTTGACTATGTCATTCGAGCAATGCCCAAAAAAAGTTTTGTTGCGACTTTGAATGTTATAATCTCAAAGATGGTAAACACTCAACAGCTGAAAATTTTATTAGTATTTCTAAAGAAGGTAAAGTACAAGATCTTACATTTGGATGTCTAAAAAAAGCAATTGTTTTTGGTCCAAACTGTTCTTTCCACAAGGTGGTCAAAAATGGCTGTTTTGGGTTTTGGAACCTCCAAAACTCGCTGGATTTTTAGGGGTTAATTATTGAGTTGCCAATATACAAAAAATTTCATTGGTTTAGAATCACTATTGCTTATTGTAGATGTCATACTTCCTTGAATCTTGTGCAATGTAGTCGTTTTAGTGGCCATCAATCCTCATTAGGTCCACAAAATACTTCACCAAATTTTCAATTAGTTTGTAGATAACTCTAATGATAACGCTAAAAAAACTAAAATTTTGTTTATCGTAATAAGAGAATTATTCAGAAAGTACTTGTGGATTTGGTTGAATGTTATTTTTGACATAATATAATGGTTTGATGGTTCCAAAGACATGTTAATGTAGGCAGAATATGGTAAGGTGCATCATTCTTGTAACCATATCATGATCATAATACAGCACAAAATTTTGAACCGAGAGGTGCGGTCAATTTTCGATTAGGTGATAGAAAAGAATCTCCCTAGAATTTTACTGAAAACCGAGCAAAGCAGAATCATCGCACACAGAAATTGTTCTTGACAGGTTGCGGTGCAAGTTGCAAGGCACCCCTGCCAAGTGAACTGAGTACTAATAAAGTGAACTGAGTACTAAATATACATTAGGTTCAGTTGCTTGGACCCTTTCCTGTTTTGATCATTCCAAAGAAAAACTGTTATTACCGGCGGCTTTTTCCAGGATTGTTGATTTTTCCTTGACTTTGTTTCACCAAAAAACGCTCCAAAACTGCTATTTCCAATGTAAAAAGCATGGATGACTAAAAAGATCATTTTTTCCTAATTCTAACCGTAAGATCTTCAACTAAATTATTGTAATAGAGAGCTCCAAAAATTTCAATATAATCAACCGTAGAGATTAGAAGATTATAGCAAGTGAAATTTGAAAACAAACTTTTTTGACAAGATTTTTGACTAGGTTGACAGACTCTAACTTTTTTTTTTTTAAGGTTTTTTGCATTATAGATTGTGGGGGTTTTGATGCATGTCAAAGCAGACTAAGTTAGCTAATTGTATTAAAATAAACACTCTCAAAGTCAAGTGAAATACTCTCAAAAGTCAAGTGTAGCATGTTGAAAACAATATTTTTATTACGTTGAATACACAAGAATGCTAAATCTTATTTCTTTCCTAGAAATTCCATAATTCAATAAAGTCCCAATCCAAACGGTCAAAGTAAAGGTTGATGTCCATCCTTTCACTAAAAAAAAGAAAAAAACCTAAAATAATATTTTTTCTAACTTTTATGAAGAAAAGAAGAAGTTTTTTTAAGTACACTGCTCGAAACGGTGAGAAAACTTTGATATTTTGTAGAGTGAACATTATGCACTAGAAGTCGTTTTTTTGGAAACCTCAGAGATGACATCGTGAAGTATATATAGAAATATCCTCAGAGGTAATTGATATATTTAGCACCTATTTGACTGTTTGTTTCACGATATATTCTCAAATGTGTAAGTGATATCCACCCTCAAGTCAGGTATACACCGGGTACCATGTCATCCGGTTGTCGGACCACCCGGGTTAGGACAGGGTGTGTTTGACCCAGATTATCACAGTCCGGGTATCGTCCCCAATTATAACAACTACTTGACTCTACGTTAGTGATCTGTCTAATCGCATGCAATTGGAAATTTTTGACATGCATGTCCATCTAACCATGTCATGTATGCGTGTATTGAGCATAGATTTTAACCTGCAACTTTTAATCGTACGTTGTATTTATTTGCAGATCATGATCTTGCTCATATCTTCACCAGAACATCCATGCTGAGTGGAAACACACAGTCTGAAAATCAACCTGAACGTCAAGTCGACAAGGAAATATCAGGTGTGTGTTTTGGCAACTCCTTTGCCTCATGTTTTAAATTCTGAGCCACCCTTGAAACACAACGTCTTAGCACCATTTAGCTCATAATTGATGGCTCCATATCAGGATATCACAATCAGTAGATTTGGACAAGATTTTATTTCAGTCCCATTAGTGAACCTCCATTTTCAGAGTGCTAGAATATAAGTCTTCTTCTTCCTCGATTTTGTTATTTCAGAGCAAGGCTGCATGCACTAACTATCACTTGCTCTCTTGCTCTCTCTCGAACGCTCCCCTTTGTAGCTGCTGCCTTCAATTGCTGCGCCCAACATTCCAAAGCTTACGGCCGGTATGGAGAAGCCTGACCCGACTTCAATTCCATGGTTTTCAGAGTTCATGGGACTCTCCAATTCGGGACTGGTCCCAACCGTGACGCCGATGGAGGATATGCCCAATCAAAAGCAGCTCGCCGAATTCTGGGGTCCTATGTACGAGTCGGAATTCACCTTTGACAGCCATGGCTCTGCAGAGCATGAACGCTATGTGCAGGAGTTATTTCGACGCGTCCTTCAAGTGCAGTGGCCGGTCTCTGGAGTTCTCCCGTTCCATTTTGCTCGCGGTCTTCTTGCAGAGGCTATGCATATGGAGGTCAACTGGTGCAAATTTGCCTATAAACAGATGCATCCGCACCAGAGCCCCCACCGTCAACCTCGACTGCTGCCCGAATTTGCGGGACTGTGTTCTCCATTGGAACCCCTTGTCAAGGTCATACCGCATGCGACGATGCTGGTGAGCACATTCTTGCGGTCTCATTTGATTGCATGAACTTCTCATTCCGATCTTCGCTAATCTGGCCCTGTTTTGAGAGTACGTTGCATTGTGGCATAATATCATTATCCATCTTTGATTGCGTTAAGTTGATTCACTTGAGATCAGCTTCTGTAAATATTTCATATGTGAAAAGTGTCCTCCTCTGTTCTTATATTACCCGTTCTTGTATAGGCGGGCGGTGCACTCCCGAACTTGTCGGCGCTGTTCTTTCGAACACCGTTGAACCCAGTCACGACAATAGAAGTCATGAACGCCACGCACCCACCATCCAGCACCTCCAACCCTGATAATCTCGCTCTTAAACTAGAGAACTTATTTCTTAGCTCTCTCTCGCGGACTGGACGCACAAGTAAGGGCTTTCCCATCGTAGGAGCCGGTGCATACGCTGGCCTCTCAACGCTATGAAACAAGTTTACGGCCATAGTCAACGCGGAGATCGCAAAGTTATGGCAGGACAGACACGACGCAAGGAGTGACATCACCAAATGTGGTGAGCGTCTTCACAAGGAGAAAGACCGCCTAAAACACCTCAACCGCAAACTTGGAGAGAAGAGAGACTCCCACGACAGAGCCGCAAAAGAGTACGAGAAAGCGCGAGGGGTTCTGGTGGCAGCTCGCATAGACGTTGCCGACTCCGAGTCGCATGAAGACGTTGCATCGAAAAAGGGACTGGTAAAACTCTGTGAGGCACTGGTCCAGTCTTGGTTTGAGAACGCCAAAACCAGTCGTCACCGACTCAATTCTTGGGAGTTCAAAAGCAGACGCCAGGTAACAGTCATTGGGAAGGTGCATTCAGATTTGGAAGCCTATGCCGACGTAGTGATGAATATCGACATGGAAACCGAGAACCTGCAGGCTGTGGGTGACCTTCTTAAGCAGCTGTAGAGATACTCTTGTACGTTGGTAGACTCTCGAAGTGACATAGTTTGGCATTGGCCATCGTTTTACATCTTTCACATTATCTCAAAATCACGCTGAAAGCATTTTATTTTTTTTTGAACTTCGATGGTGCATTCTGCTGGAACCAACATTTGTGCTTACACTGGACTTGTAAGACTTTGTTTCTCTCTTCCATCTTGGGTATCGGACTTAGACTTCTGTGATTGTTGATGTATTACCGAATTTATGATCAAGCGAGTTCATTTTGAAATGTGGGCGTATATTCAGCCCCCTCTTCACATGCATGCAGCATTTCATTTATTTTACAGGAAACTTGAGATGCGTAGTGGAAAGCAGTCCACTTTCAACGCCGCACCTCTGATTTTCATCCCCTAAACTAAATTTCACACTTTGTCTGACCTTTAGAAATTTTGTTCGTCTATCTGATATCCGGATTTGATAACCGGGTTTCAGACCCCAACCGAGGCCTGCGTCAAATGTAACTTACAAGACGACCGTAGAATTAACCACTGTCAACGAGGGATCGCTGGACTGGATGAGAGAATTCACTAGCCAATGAAGGAGCAGTTACTATTTTTTTTTGAACACCATAAGGTTTTTTTAGTGAAATCCTCTGGTGTAGTTGGGGCTGGTTTCCACTAGTGTTTAAGGTAATGCGCCCAGAAACCGTCCGAATTTCAGGTTTGCTCATTTGGAATAGTGGTGGATTTTTTTTATAATTTTTGGATGAAGTGCAAAGCTAGTGCAAAGCCATCCCAAAAAAAAAATCATTTTTTGAGTAAGTCTACAATTTCCTATGAATTTTTGAATGTTCAGCCCTAGGTGCTCCACTAACCGTCCCTAGAGTCATGGTTAATATGACCACTTGGATTCTGTGAATAGGACGTTTCTGCACCAATCACAAGCACTCAATTTCTGCAGCCATAGACGGAATTAGAATGATTTTGCACAGTTTCAGGAACAGCCTATGTAAAAGCCTATGGGACGGTTTTTGAGCGCATTACCTTAGAGGTTCCTCGATGGAAATCGAAGCGGAGGTGAGTGTCTTCTCGGTTAGGGGGCCTTTAAGGTCAGAGCTAATTCCTGTTGGAGTTGATTTCTTCTGAGATTGATTACTTGTAATTGTAGGTTATAACGTGTATCACCTTACATTTCAATGCAGCCGAACATTGCACTTGAAACTGATATCAGGTGTGAGTCATTTGGTCATTGGGCTCTCTGTGGAGCTAGAATAATAAATTTAAAACATAATGAAGTTCAACTGACTATCAGGAGACTCAGAGTGATTTATATCACAATTGATACTTATTTTCTCAAATTTCTGCGTATCATACAGAGATGTTGTAAGAATAAATCATGGACTCGTTAGAGTCTAGACTATAGATGTAACTTGGAGAGAAACAGTATCATAAAAACCCTTCCTTGTTTAATTTACAGAAGTAGTGGTAGAAGAGAATCTCTCTTACATATCTCCACAGCACAACTTAAAGTATCAAAGGAGCACTGGATTCCAATCCTGGTCCAAATGCAGGGTAGATAAAATAAAATTGAACCAAGCACTACATAGGGGTAGATACTACCCAAAAATACGCAAGTTTTGGACAATTTTACTACCCAACTACTAGAGAAAATGATGTTGAGACAAATTAATATTCTAAAACGTGCATATAGACATAGCATCTAAATTATGACTACATTTGTCTCCTCCTAAAACTACCAGCCTACTTGAACCTTTGGTGGTCGGCACCTTGGCTTCTTCAAGGATTTGGAAAAAATAACCCTGATACTAACCCCACATTGAGCCCCTTTTCACATTCTATTGCAGTGATGTAGCCTCAAAGTGGAGGCACAATGAGGGTCATTTGTGGCGGAAAGGCCTTATCTCATTTGATCAGAATCTTACAGTTGATAGCAGTTGAGAGTCACTCAAGCCGCAGATGGCTGAGGTGTTGGTTGAGGAAGAATGCTATCTGCCAACTCTGAGTTCAGCTTCACTGGCAGAGGGGGCATTTGGCTCATTATTCCTGGCATGGACATCATTCTGCACCACATAGAACAAGATAAAACATCTCTATCAGTCGAGGGACACATTCAGGAGAAAATACAAAATGGACACATATTTAGGCTACCAGGACATTGAATATTAAAGTCTAGTGGCCTGAACCAGATTTAAGTTCCTATAATGATTTCAAAATCTTAATGTATTCATTTCCTAGTAATAATATTTATTACCAATAACCCTAACAGAGTACGGTAAGAACACCCAAAACTAACACCATCGCACCTGTTCGACTGTTTGTTTCTAGATATCATAGAGAATGCATCCCAGGGAACTAGATTAAAAACTTTCTCAAAAGAAACGTCTTGACTATCTACGCAGTCCGTTGTATCAATTTGGCTCTTCATATTTGTGATAAACACAGTTTAGCTTTATGAAAGCCAGTCATGAAGACAAACAAAATGAACCCAAAGATTTGCAAAAGAAACTACCAGTAACGAACCCATGTATGCTTCGACAATATAAGGAACTTACCCATTCAAGATAGCATAAATATTATCCCTGACCTGCACCAATAGGTCTGTATTCTCTTGGGCCTGTATCAACCACAGTTTTAGAAACAGTCCAGCCATGTGTCGCCAGTCTCGTATATTGATCAAATAAATGAATTACCAGCACCAACAATTCTTCATAGGCTTGCCATGTCCAATCACTCCGATCCGCAAAAGTACTCTCACAAAACTCTAGTAAGTGCTTATTCACAAAGTAAATAAAGTGGGCAGTAAACCCTAGCCTGTCAGCAAACACTTCCTACAAGATATTTTTACTTCAGCGAAATGTGGGCTCTCCTAAGAATGCACATATCGTACCTGAGATGCAGCAAGATTTGCCCTGATCTTCAATATCGCTTGAGAATTTACCTCGAGCAACTTGCCTGTTGTGCCGCCAATAGCTGCTTCAAAAACCAAATCGAAAATTATGAACACATCACCTACCAGCACGGGCATCTACCGTGCAACAACCAAAGGAAGAAAGAAACATGGGAAGACAATTAGAGGGGAAACAATTCATATAACTGGCATGCACACAAGAAGAAATGAGAATTAATGCCTTGACACAATCGAAGACCTTCAAAGGATATGCCGTCGTCAGTGTCCATCGGTGGTGGGGGTACAGTGTACATGGGGACCACAGACTGCCCCTGCTTGGAGAAAACCTGTAACAACAAGAACCAAGAGTTCAGCGTCTTCAGATCTTCGAGACATATTTTTAAAACATCGCAAGATGATCTATATTATGAAAAAGAAACCTTCAGCCAATAGTCTCTACATGATCAAGAGATCATCATACCTTCTGGTCATTGTTGTTTTTGGCAGCAAGCTCTTCCCCTTTACGCTTGGCATCCTCATTTTTCTGCACATGATATGCTGAAAAATCAGTACGCATTCACGTGAGATGAACTACGCCCCAAGCCAAAAAAATCCTATCAACCAGGAAAGACTATTTCTCACGGCATCTATGTAGTGAAAAGCCTAAAATACTATTCTAGAAAATTATTTGGAAGCAGCACTTGATATGAACCACGAAAACATAAACCCAGTTGCTCAAGCTTCGTCGAAAAGACTGACAATTTCATTTCAAAGAGCCCTACCGAGAGCCAGTGGCACCGCAACGCGACATCACGGACTGTCTTCTCCGGCAAAAGAGCCGCGATCTTCACATATTTTGACATACTGCTGGACTCATTTGAAAACCTGCCACCAAGCACCACGAGAATAATCACCCCTCTTTCCAAACATACAATCCTCAACTGGTAGGAAAATCATTGAAAAACTCTTCAAAGAAATTCTTCCAAAAGGGTAATGAACTCACTGAGCAAGCCCATCGTTGAGAATACTCTGCTCCGAGGGGCTCCACTCCAAATCAAGCCCGGTGTCGTGCAACAGCTGGGAAGTACGCCTACTACTATCACCCCCGTCCGTCGCATCATTCATGGTTCCCTCCGACCCCTCACTCTTGGCACTGCCACTCGGCGGGGCACCCATGTGCGCAAACCCAGCGATCACCCCCTCCAACGCCCTCCCGCGGCGATCATATGCACAACACCAAACCCACGCCCTCCTCCAACCCCTCTACCCAAACCCTTGCAGCAAAATGTCGCCAAAATACTCAACCCCTCCAAAACAACACCCGCCAAAACCCATGTCCGAATACCACACTCATGCACACCATCCCCCCATCTCCCAACCCAAATTCCGCCCCAACAACAAAACTCTCCCTCACTGACTCAATCGGAATAAACCCTCTTTTTCCTTCCCATAAAGGAAAAAAAATCTCAAAATCATTGAGTGCATGCAGCAGCCTAACCCTCCCACATCCAACTTCAAAACCTATGTCCAAATCTCTCACACAAACTAATCCCAAACCGATGCCCAAACTTATGCCCAAAATGATCCCCAAACTGATGCCCAAACTGATGTCAAAACTGATGTCAAAACTTATGCCCAAAATGATGCCCAAACTGAAACTGATGTCCAAACTGATGTCCAAATTGATGATAACAAAGAAAGCATGAGTTTCAAAAGAGCTTTTCAGATCAACTAAACATGGACTCTACAACCACTCTCCCACACTCTTCATGCTCTCCACCCACCAGTGCCTGTTGCCAGATTCTGAGACCTACACCGAGAGCTTGCTTGCTTCGTTTGATGTCTAGTGCAAATCCACATATGTGTCTACACCTAGCTGTGACGGGAGCATGATGGGAGGGTGTCGTGGACTGAGGGAGGGCGGAGGCATGGCTGGGTGTCCACCGCCATGGCCATAGAATCGCGCTCTGTGTGTGTTTCGGAGGTGGTCGTCTTGTGCACGCTTGTCGCTCTGCGTTTCTCGGGACTTAGCCGCAAAAGTCTTGCGGTTTGTCGTGGGGGTGGTATGTAGAGAGCGTGTGGATGTTGGTAGTGGGATGTGCGTGTAGGGTAGATTTGTGCACTCCCAGTCTCTCAGGACTTAGCCGCAAAAGTCTTGCTGTTTGTCGTTGGGGTGGTATGTAGGGAGGGGGTGGATGTTGGTAGTGGGATGTGCGTGTGGGATAGATGGGGACGGGTTTCGGGTGCGGTGGTGGGTTTGGGGGGGTGCTTCCTTTACGCCAACACTAAACGACCCTCCAAGAAATGGGGACGGCGCCTTGCCCCCGGGCAGGGGGGCTGCCCGGAGCATTCTTTCTTCCTTTTTTTTCTCTACACAATTTTATTTTTAAGGTAGAGATGGGTATTCCCTTCAGTTTAAGCCATTCAGCATATTTGGGATTGAGAAAAATATGGGGATAAAATTTACACAAATAGATGTTAGGTCAGAAATCACAAATCTGATTTTTTAATTTTTTATTACGGAAATTCATCAAAATTTTCAAGAATATTTGAAGTGCAACAATGTAGACCAATATTTCCGTGAGTAAGCATATGCAATACAAAGATTCTTGGATGGAGAACATGATAGGTTGTTATACAATCTGCTAAGTGTGGTAGTCAATTGTTGTCTACTCGAATATTGGTGTACTGCTAGGAGAATCATGACGGGAATACCCATCTCTACGTTAAAGGGTAAGTCCGGCCCTGACAATAAACCTCACTCTCGTCTTAATGACAACCCCTCTTCCTCATCCCTAATTTTTAGAGGGACGGTGGCCTCTTTTTAGTAAATTTTATATTTTGAATGGAATCTGGGACCCCAAATTAGATTAGATGGATCTACCTAATTATTTTAGTTAGTTTATTTTTTTTATCATTTAATTTTTTTCATTAACTAGTAAATTATAGGAGGATTTTTTCCCCCTCCTATGGGAGCCCTCGTTGGGGGGTCATTGTAATTAAGACGAGGGCGAGGTTTATTGCTGGAAGAAGTCCAGGGTGTAGACAGTAGTTACTCCATTCATTAATAAGAATAGCTTGGCTGATAATTTGGTTGGAAAAGAGCTCCGAGAGAGGTGGAGGGAAGGCAAAAAAATAGGATTATGAATGAGTAGAGTCTATCCCCACTTTATATAAAGGAACTCCGGATTTAAAGTTTGTAGGTGATTATGTTTTTTTACGCATTTTTATTAATTTTTTCTAAAATTCTATGGAATGGAATTTGGATCCTTCCAAGCCCTTTGTCCTTATATCAAAACATTATTTTTTTACTTGCTGGATTATATTTATATTCTTTTTATTAAGGATAGATATATTTGAAGCTGTAAAACCTAAAAGTAAATAAGACCAATCATAGGTTCTACGTTGTTATCATTTTGCTTGCATTTGAAGAGAGATAGGACTTTGGGTTTTGTTAGATCCTTGCCCTTCTATCAAAACTATATCATGCCCTTGACGTATTTAATCATGTTTGGATAAAGTATATATGATGTTTTGTTTTATCGTCAATAATAACATGAATTGCATTTGTTGATGAAATGATGACAATAAAAAATTCATTATAGGTAATCCCCCCTATCCAATGGTCACAAAATGTCCCCATTTGAAATGATCCTTAATAGCAAAGCTAGGCAATTACTACTACAATAGATTGTTTCTTTATAATATTATTTTATTTATCTTTTTCATCATATATTTTTTGTTTTGATGGAGATATGAGAGACGTGCCATCTATTAAGGTTTTGGTGTGTTTTTTTTTTTTTTTTAATCACAATCTATAGTAAGTAAATGAAAATAATAATAAAATTTAAGCATAAAAATAAATAATTAAAATGTGAATTGTAAAATTTTGGTTTTCTTAGATTTATTTTCTAAAAGTAATCTATTTTAGATTTTAGACTTTTGAAACCGAAGTCTCTAGTTATACTTTAAGTAATAATTTTTTTTGTGAAACTACTTTTAATGGATTTGAGTCTAAGAAAAAATGATCCATTTTTGTCATGTAGAATCTCAACTAGATTTTTTCTATAAAAATTTCAAAGTGTCAAATCTAACATTTCATTTGTGTAAATTTAATAGCTATCTACAAATCAAAATCAACTAAGGCTATCTTCAAATGGAGACATTTGAGTTTCTTTTGGTTCCAATTCAATGATTTTTGAGTTAAACTGTTAAAAATAATTTTATTTCAGATTGCATTTGAATTTCTCTCTTTACAATCAAATTTTAATATAAAATAACAATAAATTTAAATTATATCATTCAAGTGCATTCAACATCTATAGTATATTCAAAGCTTAAATTACAAATAAACTAACCACTTCTTTATTTACTAAACCTGTATTAATTTATAAAGTTAATATCAAGATTAAAAAGAGATTTGTTTTTTAAAAATCTTATTTGAATTTATTTTGATGCTTTAAGACCTATAATAAAATTCTATTTTTATTTTTTTAAATAAAATAATAATAATATTTATATCCATTATTTGATATATTTTAAAATCTCTACATGTCCTTATGAAAATAGTTGTTGTCTATAGAAAAAGTGATGTGATTTGAGCATGTTGACTAATCATCAAAGCTATTAGCATTTCTGATGTATAATAATAAAAAATTATAATCAATAAAAAATTTGTATTATTAAAAAACGATTGTATTGCATCCTAATTGTCTGCATTCTTGAAGTACCATATGGTGAGCAATATGATCATTACCAATAAAATGCTATGTTTTTTTCAATTAGCTATATGTTGATCTTATGTTTTTTTTTTTTTTTTCAACATAAGCAAACTTATAGGGTTGAGTGACCACATAGATTGGAAGATTATAGAATATAAAGAAAGTGAATTTGTTCTTTTATACTACTCAAATATGAGTAATAAACTTTGACTTCTTTTAGACTCAAATTTTTACACTCCACAAGCTATAAATTTTATACTAATATGGTTTATATGGTATTAGTTTCAAATACATCTATTTTTAGAGGTTGCAAGTGAATAGAGCATTGTTTAACAAACTGGAAAGGAGACATGGGTTCATATTCTTGCCAATGCACAATTTATTTTCTTGATAACACAATACCATATGTAGTATGCATCTATAAAAACAAAAAAGGGTTTATGACTATTCTTCAAGAAGGAAAAAAGAAAAATATAAAAATCTTCACTTTTTATGTAATAAAGATTTTTTTAAATTAATATATAATACTATGGACTAAGCTTTTCTTTTACAACCTCAAAGGCAATCATGTTAGTTAGCTATTTAAAAAATCTTTAAGGTAATAAAACCTTCTAGCAAAATTTGAAGTTGCCTTCAGTCAAGAAAAGACCATAACTTTTTTCTAGAGCCTTACTAAGAAAAAAAAAAATATTCCCATTTACCTCCCCATGTCCACAAATTTTTCAAAAATTCACACACAATATTGACATCATAGAACATATAATTGTCACACACAAAATCCTATTAGACTGTGGAACAAACAAAAGTCTTTTACGGAATTAACATACACAAGACATTACATTTTGAAGGTAGGAGGGAAAAGAATTTAGAAAGCAAATCCAAACACTCATTATCAAGAACACATGCAATTAGAATCCGCTCTCTCAAAAACGGGATACACTAAACAATACCGATCAAACTCCCCAGAGAACCCTGAGTGGGTCTTAGCAGAACCTCCAAACTTGCAGGACCTTCGTCCTATGTCCTGCGGGAAGGGTTCTCCTCACTAAATTTGGATCGTAGAATCCAAATTTGGCCAAAAAGTTCCAAAAAAGACTCTAGAATCTTCAGTTTGTGATTTCAAAGTTCTACATGTAGAACATGAACAATATTCTACATTATAAAAAAGGGTTCTCCGGGGAGTTCAATGGATATTCATTAAGGTGGAGGCACCTATAGCCGACCAGGTACCCATAACTAATCAGTAGACTTCTCCATTTCCGACCTCCATTTCCAACCACTTACCGTTCAAAATCTTGGGAGATCTAGAAGAAAGTATCAAGCATGATTGGTAGAAAGGGAATCAAAGGGAATCATATGGGAATACTTTGGTAGTAGCACAGTGATCAAGTTTTGGTGTCATGGTGGTCGGTTTTAGGTGGGCCTACATATCGATCATATGTATTACAAAAAGAATGTCTTTCAAAATTCATAGTAAATTAAATATTGAAGTAAACATGACATTTGAAGTTGCATTCCTCCTTAAACCTATTTCCCCTTCAAGGAAAAATCTCCCTCAACTTATACACCTCCAATCTTAGTGGCAAATCTCTTAACTAGTCGGTTATAGGTGCCTCCACCCTGAGTGTGCTCCTTCAAAAACATTCTATCCTTTCTATACCAATCCAGGCATGCCCATCCGGTACTATTGCTTCCTTGTCTTCAAGTGCAAGTGTACCTGCAACTTGGAGACAGACATACACCAAGTATGGAGATCTAAGCACCGACAAGTTGAACGTTTCAAACTACGAAACAAGTGGGAAACACTGTAACACTGGCACTATAAGCTTGGGGATCAAATCAATGAGGATCAGCAACTTGTGTCAATGGCGACCAAGTCAATGAAGGCTTATATTGTCGATGGGAGCTTGTGAAATGAGGCTTAATTGAACCTTTGATCTAGCTACCACTTCGGCCAAGTGGAGTACAAGAATCTACCGCCTGATGATGAGTTTGAGGTCACTGAAGCCTGCAGTCGTCTGTCTTCTGAAGCCATTTCAGTATGTAACATCCTCGGAACAAGTAGAGAGAGGCATCTAGAATATCGGTGAAGCAGATAGCAGGTAGTAGGCAGCAATCGAGTTTAATTTGAAGAAACATGCACTTGTGCAAAACAATGTTGAAACACTATTGGAATAGTGTTTGGGATAGTGTTTCAACCATGTTTTGCACTAGTGATGGGTAATCTTCAGACTGGCCTCAGACAAAGGTCCAGCTCATGTCGAAGAGGTTGTCATCGATAACGAGAAGTGCGAGTTTCAGAGTGATTTTGTGGACGATGCTGTTATTGAAGTAGTGGGCAAAGAGGTGACGATGTTTTGGAAGGCGGTCGGGACGTTTGCCTCGAAGTAGACGCTGCCTGCAGGACTCTATCTCTTCGACTTCGTGTGCAACGTCATTCTCGTGTTGACGTACGGTGAACTGGCGTTACTACAAGAACAATGAAGTTAGTGTGGACCCGATCGATGACACCGGGAGGAGCTCACGGCAATTCGCTTCCGTTCGCGGCGTGCCTGGGGTTCATGTTGTTGCAGCATATCCTGAATCCCGTGGCCTTCGTGGTGAAGCTCCCGCCCGAGGAGCATCCCATACGGTCGGTGTTCTTCCTTCCCATTATGCAGCTTCAGAGATTTGTAAGCGGAATCATTAAAACTAGCTCATGTACGAGGTTAATTGGTCATCTGTATATCATTCTTTGATTTATTCCCGATTTCATGCCTTCGAAGTCTTATCCAGTGTGTAGAATTAGTGAACTAGCCTTTAGCATCACAAGTTTGTAGGATTGATTATGGAGTAAATCATGTGCAAGCAGCCCTTGGATATGAGAATTATGCATATCATTGATAATTGTCACGTATAAATGTTTTTGGCTATTTCTAGGATTGTATTGGGTGGTGTGAGTGTTACCCGTTTCTTACATAAACGGGATGCTCTTGATCTTCATATTGAAGTAGGAGAATTATGTGTGGTCATGGGCAGCACAGCTTGAGGTCATGGTTGCCGCCTACATAGGCATGATAATTGCTCCACTGTATGCAGTGCTTGAAGGCCTGCTATAATGGTCGCTACTTAGACCGAAATTATAATCCTAAACAGACACTGGCCACTTACCTTGCTCTAGCAATTGGCATCAACTTCCTCCCAGATTTTGTTTTCTTGACCATCCTAACTATTCAGAAGAACACCGTCTGCTATCAACAGAGCGCTGCGTCAGTTAGTGGTGGTATAAAATATCTTCACTGGTCGAGTTCCGTCTTCACATGTTCCCATTTCAAAGCCTACAATGCCATAGGGATTGCTCTTAGCGTTCTTTCTTGTATCATTCTTGTCTTCTTTTCCAGTGTTTCGGCAGATGAGCAAAGGAAAGCGAAGAATCAGACAATAATGGTGCAGGTTCATGTGAGACAGCAGACAGTATGAACAGCAGAAATTTAGGCAGGTAGGCGGAAGCTTCACCCTAGCGCTTACCCTTAGATGTCCATAAACATAAAGGCCAGCTTTCACGGAGCGATCATGGATTGTCTTAAGCCTAATCAGTCCATAGTGAGCTTGTTTGGTGCTCCAAGTAATTCCAAGGCATTGCTGAGGAAGAAGATTAATGTGCAAGCCATTCTGTACACTACAGTTTTCCAAATTCATTCCTTAGATGAATGGCTAGCTAGGAAGCCATTGTAAAGTATCAATTGGAACAGCTTGTTCCATTCAACGTTTCTGCTGTGCTTAGTGACATTTCATCTCCTCCAAAACTTCTCTCCCACCGAAAGTCGTGACGTCCATTTCACATGATGGGTTCAGGAAGACTTGGCAAATGCTCTCCTACCACTAACGTCCCAATCCGAGACTGCCATTAGCTCCACTTGTTGCACTGACACTCGACACAGAACAATATGAAGGACAAAAACTACATGATCCTCACGTGAAGAGCACGACATTGTCTTCAAAGAGAAATCTCTCCAAGAAAATTTCCAACTCATAGACCTATCGTAAAAACTTGGTGTGGTCACTTCACCGTGAAAGGTGGAAGAGGTCGTCTCAGTCACCATCTTAGCAAACCATATCCTCATTCTCCTCCCAGCTTACAAAGCTTTTATCACATTGTAAGTACATCAGGATTCATTCGCAAATTGCATGGTGAGCACACAATCAGATATTTGCATCCAGAACCGCCTCTTACGCAACACCTGAGCCCATCTAAAAAGAAATCCCGTGCCCAGCACTTCCAGATTCAGCTCTAGAGCCAAAACAACCAACACGTCAGGGATAACCCCCAAACTTGCATATAAACCTGCAACCCAAACTCTTCTCAAGTGAACCTGCACACTGATCACACTCGCTCGCTAGTCCGAAACTCTCATTCCATCTCTCAACTTGTGCAAGCCTCCATCTCCCACCTTGACACCAAGATGCTAGACACCAAGGTGTTTGGTAACACAGAGTGGGTGAAGGCACAGAACCTCCTGGCGCCATGGGCGTCACATGTCCTCCTTCCTGTCCTCCGGCATCATGTCCGCAGTCGGTCCTCCCGTCTTCATGTGCACGCTCCTGGCAACGTTCGTCACCATCTTCAACCAGATGGTGAAAGAGAATCAGCTTTGGCCCTGGATCCCTGCTCTGGAGGTGCCATCTCTGCCGTTTTATCTCACATCTGCAGTTCTGTTGCTGCTGCTCGTCTTCCGGACAAGCTCTTCCTACAACCGCTACGACGAAGCCAGCAAGCTCTGGATGTTGAATGCGAGCCGAGCTCGGGACATCACTCGACAAGCTCTGGCGTGGATTCGCAGCCCCAACGTAAGGCACTCTCCCTCTTCAATATTTTATGATATGGCGTTGATTGTTTGTAGCGAATTCACATCATTATCATTTTTTGGTCTTTATGAGATTAGTGGGGTTTAAATATTGCTTGTTTCATGCAAAGTCAATGGAAAGAGCTTCTTAAAAAGGTTAATTATGGAGATCAATAATTGATCAAATTCTGGGCGTTTGTATGGGGGGAAGCATGATAAAGTGTACAACAAAGTGACTCATGTGACCAAATGGAAGTGATTATGAAGTGTGCTGTTTTTCAAAGCTCAAATCTGATTTTGAGCATTTTGGTGTAGTTTTTGAGCATTTTAGTCACGTTTTTGGATGTCACAATGTATCTTATATACATCTTTAGGAAGAAAAGATCTTCAATTGAAATTTAATTTGACCACTAGTTCTAAATCATGAAAATGAACTTTTTCAATGTCTTAATTTCTTCATTTGGGACCCTCTATTGACTTTAGAGGATGTTTTTTCCAATTTAGAAAACAATGTTCGGTGAAAAAAAAGTGACAAAAAGTACCGTGGAAGTGACCCTCCTAAATAACATCTTTGCGGTACTTTTGGAACCCTAAACCAATTGATGAGTATATGAATTGACTATTTCAGAATACTACTTAAACATATAGAGGGCCCCACATCATCAAAAGTGATTTTTAGATAGTTTTTTATTCTTTTGTAGCCACTTTTTCAAATTATTGCATTCACTTTGCTTGGGTTTGAAGCCCTCAAACAATAACTTTAAAGTGTCCACTTTGCACGAAACTTTTCCAAGTTGTACAAAAACAAGTTGAGAATCTATATTAGCAAAACAATTTGACTTCAATTACATCTTTCCATCACTTTCGTGCACTTTTTGCAAAAGGGCTGAAATTGACAAATAGATAAGCACTTTTCCTGTACACTTTATCATGCTTCCCCACGTATGTCCTCCTTTGGTTATTTCTTTGCCGAGAATGGGAAATTTTAGAGGGAAGTAGGTTGATTTTTTTCAGGTTTTTATAAATGTTTTAGGTTTTTTCTTTAACAAAAAGTTGGCTGATTAATTGTAGTAAAGGGGCAGGAGTAGATGGAGTGTGTTTTCATTCTTTGTCTTTTGTATATATATTCAAGTATCAACACCATATTCGTTATATTGAGACTTTTCATAGTCTCAATTTAATGCTTGACTATAGTTTTTTCATTGATTTCTTGATTGATTCTATATTTGTCAAAAACTTTTTGACTATATATGGGAAGATTATCCTTGAGTCGAGGATAATCTATAATTAGAAAGTCAAAAAAAAGTTCAAATTGTCTAAAAACAATTGCTGAAATTGTAGGCAAAAAGTCTCAAAGTTCTGAAATTGTCTCAAAATAACGAATATGGTCATTATCTTTCTTTATATTTTCTACTTTTTATTGCTAGTATTCTTAGTCAAAGTTAGCTACTTGACTGTAGTATAGGAAAAGGGTTAAAAACTGTGTGTATGCAAGTTTTTTTGGGTAGGACTATTCTATTCTTGTTCTCTATGTTTTCTACTTTACATTGCAGTAATTTCAACTAAAAGTTAGTTGAATGATCGTAGGAAAAGAAAAGGATGTGTTTTTTTTTTCTTTATATATTTTCTTACCTTTCTTCATATTTTCTTTATTTTACAACTGCTATTCCTCTGACTAAAAGTTAAATGTATGATTGTAGTAAAGGAAAAAGATTGGTTCTAGTGTCTTTTGTATTATGTATGTATATAGTTCTCTATATTTTCTAGTTTTTACTATTATCCCTCTCATCAAATGTTAACTGGCCAATTGTAATAAAGACTATCAAACAGTTGCACTCCGATTTTTGTAAATTAGAACGTACGTTCTGTTATCTCTCTTTATGTTTTCTATTTTATCCTGTTACAATCCCTCTCACTATCCATTGCAGATTAAAGTACATATTTTAATTTTTGGTATGATGTAAAAATCAACTGATATAGATCACTAAAGTAGAATGGTTTACAATTCATGCATGGATTAATAGATTGCATAATTAACCTTAAGACATGTCTTTTTCAATATCATCCAAGTTTAACTTCTTCACAAAAATGAAAGTCAAATAATGTTTTAGGTGGTTTGACCTTCAGGATACTTCAAAATTGTTCTGCTTCTTGAGGCATGTGAAGGCGTATGCTTTCTGCCTCCAAGATCATCTGACGGAAGAGACCCATCTTAATTCCAAGTTAAAGGAGATTATGGAGGTTCATGAGCTGGACGCGATTATGAGTGCTAAACACCGACCAAGTCATGTTCTCCACATGATTAGTAACTTGGTTCAGCAATGCAATATTTCATAGCGGGAGAAGATGGCCATGGACGATAATATTACAACTTTCAACACCAATTTGGGAGCATGTGAGAGGATTCTAAACACACCAATTCCACTTGCTTATACTTTGGTGACTTTAAGGTTTTTGATTGTCTGGCACCTAACTCTGCCATTTGCGTTTTCAAGGGACTGTGGTTGGTTGACTATTCCGGTAGCGTTTTTGGTTGCAACGGGTTTGTTTTACATCAAAGAAGTTGGGGTATTGCTAGGAGAGCCAAGTTTTTGGATTTTGCCACTGAGTCTTTTGACAGATTGCATTGTCATGGACATGGATGAATTATTGAAGTATCATAAGGGGACTTTATCATTGCCTTGGGGTATGCTAGACCAAAGCAAGATTGATGATGAGAATATTACAATTGAAGCTTCAGGGTTTGATGGATTTGACAAACAAGGATTGGTTATGTAGTGCTGCAATCAATGAGCTGAATTTCATGAATTGACCATATTTATGGTATGGAATAGAAGATTTAGACATCTTATTTAAACAATGTATATTATTTCCTTAAAGATGAAAGTAACAGTGCTACATGTTTTTTCAACGTGTGTAGAGTTTTAGACTTTTATAAGTTGTTATATATTGAAGACATATTTTCTGTCTTTACCTAAGATGTTATATATTAAAGACATATTTTCTGTCTTTACATATGATGGTATATATTAAAGACATATTTTCTGTCTTTAAATAAATTGTTATATATTTACATAAGTTGTTATATATGTTGAAGGCATATTTTCTGTCTTTACAGCTTAAGAAAATATAGTATATTTAAACTACTTTCAAAGAAGGATCCATTAGTAAACATCGTGTAAACATCGGATAATAAATGTAGGTCTAGAAAGATGCCATTGATTACACAAACATCCTAAAGATAAGAATCAAATGATTGATAAACTGAATGAATTTCTTCTATAGATAAATTGCATGTAGCCTCCTATTTAAGACTCTACTTTAAACGTGAACAACATACCAAAATAACTACAAATTATAAAAGTCATATATTATTGGATAACAATATATTTCTATTTTTTTATTTTTTTAATAAATTGCTTCATTTCTAAATTGAGTTTAAAGTAGCAACACCAAAAACCGCTATGTTTGATTAAATGGCACAATTGGTGTGAAAAATGTATAAATGTTCGGCAGTTATAAAGAATATTGGCAAAAGTAATTTTAGGTTTTTTGAAGTTGTATTGAATTATCTTGTAAAATTTAAAGGGCATAAAAACAAAAGTTTTAATGATTGATATTATAAGGCAATAACAACCATGTCCAAATGAATTAGAAACCAAAGAGTTGTGTTGATTTGAATCTTTCCAATATTACTACTTGTGATTATTGGTACTCTTGATTACTAATACACCTAGGCTCAATAGTTATTTTGAAGATGTATTGATACTTTTACCTTATACATATATAAAATTACAAACTTTGTTGAGGTAGGCCAACAGTGAACACAAAGTATTGGACATTTGAATCTACTTGTGTACAATTTTTTGGCAAAGACCAAAAAGTAAGAAGAAAGTGTATCAATTTGAATTACTTCCAAGTTGTCATTATAGTATTTCTAATTATTGGTACACCTAGGCTGAACAAGTGGTCCTTCACAGTTACTAGTGTTCTCTTCTCACACATATACGTACTTCTACCTTACACGTACTATATGAGACTGCAGTCTTTGTCTTGGTCTAGGAAGACTGATTCAAAGTATTGGAAATTTGAATCTACATATACAGAAGATTGTTGCAATTTTGATAAAAAAATCAAAGAATTGTGTTGATTTGAATTACCTTTAACCTACCAGGGCTTGATTTATGGTACTCCTAATCATAACTAGTACACCTAGGCTCAACACTTGGCCTTTCAGAATCACTAAGGCCACCATCTTCCACGCGTCTGAATTGCAAGCTTTGTCCTGGTAGATTGACAAAACGTATCGGACATTTAATTCCATATGTGCAGAAAAATCTTTGCTGCCAGTCTTTGTCGTGGAAAGAAATTACTCAAAGTACTCAACAAACAAACACTTCATTTACGCCAGCCGCTAAAACAGAATTGGAGTCCTACATGGAGGTGTACAAAATTGCCAAAGGCATAGATTTTGGGCCTACTACCATAATGTTGGTTTTAGGTGCAGTGGCGGTTTTGAGTACGCAGCAGTCCGCACTTGAACTCTTCCATAACTAAGCCATGGCCATGGCAGTTCAGGCTTTGCCGAAGCTTGTGAGCTTGTGAGCTTGTGAGCTCTCTGTGGCTTGCAGAGGAGGAATTGTTTGGAGTATTTGGAGAGAAGGAGTTCGGATTGAAGGCTACGTTTGTCCAGGTGAACAATCTTCATGCATTCTTCTTGCTAGTGATCGATGGTCAATGTCTTCATCTTTGTAACCGCAATACCCAAGTTGTATGTTAATATTTCTAATGGCCGTTTTGAGCCTTTTGCTGACATAGATAGCAGAGAGACTTCAGCTTGTGAAATTATAAAATCTAGTTCTTATCGACCATCCCCAGAGAGTTTCTTTGATGTTGGATGCATGTTGTGAGTGAATACATGCCCCTCTGTAGATTGCCATACTTGTTTCGCTTTCAATCTAGCGGTGTTGCTTGATCAATTGTTCATTGTTGACCCATCATGAGGGGACATTATCATTGCCTTAGGTATGCTAGACCAAAGCAAGATTGATGATGAGAATATTACAATTGAAGCTTCAGGGTTTGATGGATTTGACAAACAAGGATTGGTTATGTAGTGCTGCAATCAATGAACTGACCATTATGGTATGGAATAGAAAATTTAGACATCTTATTTAAACAGTTTATATTATTTCCTTAAAGATGAAAGTAACAGTGCTACATGTTTTTTCAACCTGTGTGGAGTTTTAAACTTTTAGATTTTTATAAGTTCTTATATATTAAAGACATATTTTTTGTCTTTACCTAAGATGTAATATATTAAAGATATATTTTCTGTCTTAAAATAAGTTGTTATATATTTAGATAAGTTGTTATATATGTTGAAGGCATATTTTTTGGCTTTGTCTTTACAGCTTAAGAAAATGTAGTATATTTAAACTACTTTCAAAGAAGGATCCATTAATATCTATAAAATCTAATTATGTTTTAGTAAAGAAAGTGAAGTGAGACATTAATCATATCAAAGTAGGACATTTGCTCTACAGGAATTGGTCTCATCTAATTTTCAGTCTTTTGATCATTTAAATGATTCAAAGTCTAATTATCATATTAAAATTATTTCTACTCATTTACTTTTTTAATTAAAACATGATTAAGAAAAAGAATTAAGCAAATGAACTTTGCAAAGTATAAAGAATATCAAGATGAAGTATCAAGATTAATTTGAGCAATACAACAAAAGACAAATATACAATTATTCAATATAAGTAGGAAAGAGTATTTGATAAGAATATCAATGAGGTCAAAATTTAAATCACCATACTCATCTAGATAAGGCAAACTTTAAAGACTTGACTCTAACAAGATGGTTTTAAAATCTCTAAAAATAATTTCTTACTATTCTTGAATCAATTAATTATTAAATCAATCTTAAAGATGAAGAGTTTAACACTAGATTTTAAAGTTTCTAATGACAGATCAAAACAAAATTAATAGATCATGAGAAGTCCTATGAGAAGAGATTCACATGTGGTTCTGCAAAGCTACATAGGTTCATCAGATCTTGAGATTGGTGTACCTTTGAGTAGGATGACATTAGTGAAAAATGTGAAGGAGCATTTTATGGCAAATATTCAGAAGTTGAAATCCAAATTCTTTTCTGGATATAAAAGACAAATTGTGTACATATTATAGTATAAAAAGTTTGATGTAAAAGGTTGCTTTAAGAGAATCATATTGCGTTGTAGTGTATCAATTTTTAAAATACTTTCCTAGTTGATATACTCAATCAAAAAATTTTGAATAATTTTGTCATTTGTAAATATTATGTAAAATAATTTAAACAATTTGAATTATAAATAACGTATATTTTTTTGATTCTCTCATTATTTCCTTATTTTGAAAGTATCAATTATTTTTATCTCCTTTAAAATGTTAGAGTTATCATATATAATTTATTTTTCTAAATATTTAAGATAAAAAAATAAGTTTTTGAAATTAACTTTTTGATGTTTTATTTAATTTCTTAAAGATGTATATTCTTTGTACTTTTTAAATTTTTTATTATCTTTTAGCTTTGATTATAATCATTATGGTATAAATAAAAAATGTCTATAAACCAAATTATGGCCACTGATGGAAAATTTATATAATATATAAAGTATAAAAGTTTGAAAAATATCTATTCAAGGCTTGAAGTTGTTTGAGAAATTCATTGATTTCATTTATTTGAAGCGATATATTTTCCAATAACCATAGCATTCAATATGGTATTAATTCAATTATAGAAGAATTGAAACTCAAGTAAGAAATTTCATTTAATTTTCTCCTTGAATTATATATTTATATTAAATTCTTCTGATTTCTTTGAAGATGTATAGATACTTTATAATTTCATCCATTTCTAAAATTATCATTATGTTTTATTTTGATATTTTTAATAATCATTAAAAAAATCCAATATTTAAAGACAATTTAATTACTATTATAATTTTTTATTAATTCAATTCACATCTTGATGTTATATGATGGTTTTTAAAGTTCAAAACATAAAAAATAAATACTCAAATAATCTATTTTTATAACTCTACATATTTTATCAATTTTCAAAGAATTATTCAGTTATTGAATATAATATATGGTAGAAAGCAAGTTTCACAATAATTTTTACGCACAAATTAGTTCTATAAAGCAAACAGAGATGTATTATTTTCTTAGTATAGAAATTAACTACAGTCTATTTTAAGAATAAAATCTAAGGATAACTTCTATACAATTTTTCAATTTCTTTGTTACATTGTTATTGTATGGAAGTTAATTGCTTTATCTTCTTTTGCTATTTTAACCTTTATAACTTATTAACTATCTTTTACTAATAAAATTCCAAAATAACAATCTAGTTCAAAGAATGAAAATATAATAAAGAATTTGATTTTCCATCTTCAATTATAGGATATTGCTTTAAAAATTTGATTGATAGAACACGCTTTGAAACTTTCATGAAATTTGATTGCTTGGATTAAAAGGTTATAGAATTTGAATGAAGAGGATTTTTTGTTGTACTTAATATAGTTAACAAACTTTGACTCGTCTACATGTCAAACTATTATACTATAAAAAGTCCAAATTCTTTAATATAGTGATGCACATGATTTTATTTCTTTACATACGTAACTTTTACAGTAGCAAAAGGTTGTAGTTTTTTTTTATAAAAAAAACTAAAGTCTTAAGTTTATATTTAAATATATCAAGAATTTGATGTGTTTAGATAATATTGACAAATATTATATCCAAGTTGAAACATATATCTTTGGTTCATAATCAAAAAATATTGGTTTGTCAAAGATGGACCAAAACTTATTGCCAAATTTTCTCCACTTGGGCAATATATTATTGTTGAGCACCACCCTTCTCAATCATTTCTAGAAGATATTTTGCTAAAGACAAGCAAAATATTGTTACTTATTATATTGAGCCAACACATGGATGAAATACGTGCTTTAAGTTTCAAAAAGCTAGTTGTCCATTGGTTATTGAAGCTTTGATTAGTCACTTTTATTGGATAAATTGGGTGATAATCATGGAAAGATTTTCACACATCATAGAGAATGTCATTAGTCAGTACATAATGCTAATTGAAATTTAGTTTATATTGGATCAACATAGGTGTAGTGCCAATGATTGTCAAAAGGTTCATTACTAGAGCATGACAATGCTTGTGGAGTATGACTAGCCCTCAATGGTCCAAAAGCCTTCTATTAAAATAAAGAAAAATTTAGGCTTCTTGTCGAAAGTTTGGATCGAGCATTTTGCTCGAGAGGCCAAACTCTTGGCGTCATAACTTTTTAAAAGTGCTTCTATCTAGGTTCTTTTGGACGCGACGTCCTTTAGACTTCAACCTTAAGTGTGAAGACCAAGAGGCTGGACTTTGGGCATTTTAGCATTTTCATTGGTCCAACCAGACGACCTTTCAAAGTTTGGCCATTCTCTCCAAAATAGGCCGCTTTAGTTTGGCCATAACAAACATTTCAAACATTTTGGCGCCAAAATAGTGCCACATAGGATGCCACATAGAATAAATTGAAGTTTTGGTCGGGACCTTGTATAAGGCCAAACCACACGAGAGGCAAAGAAAGTTTCACAACTTCATCCAATACAACACTTTGCTTTTGAAAAGTCTCTGTAGTTTTGTAATGCATTTATTGTGCCAAGTCATTACCATGTAGATCCCAAAGCAACATCCAAAGCAAATTCCAAAGTTACAAAGTTGTTCCATATCATTCTTGCCACTTCCCCTACTTCCTCTCATGTCGCAACCACTTGCTAATTTAAACCAATATTATTCATCCAATTCAGTGCCTTTCTTCTGGTGTGATTTCCACCTAAAGCCCTTGGGCCCGATTTGAAAAATTGAGCAATCCTATTGGTTAAAATTGGAAGAGTCATAATCGGCCCTTAAACCGGAAGTCCGGGTATATAAAGCGGGGACACACTTTGCACCATTTGGAACCCTAATCCTATGAGTTTTTCCACCTCTCTGGGAGCTCTCTGCAAATCACAGTAGTCAAATTTGCTTGACTCTGAATATAGAATTGTCGAGGTAACCTTAGAAGTGAGTGGGGACTACCGGTTTAATCCGGTCCCAAGTATAAATTGGCCCAAGTTAGACTCTGTGAAAAGCATGATTACCTATGGTAGGAGCACCTAAAATCACCACTATCCTCAAAATTACCACTATCCCCAAAATTACCACTACCCCCAAAATCACCACTACCCCCAAAATTACCACTACCCCCAAAATCACCACCCCCAATATGATCCCACCACCCTCCAAAATCTCTAAGAACGATTTGTCAGTCGTCATTTGGAGGACTAATTTGCTTATTGGTCACCTTGCTAGTGGTCACCTTGCCTAGAACTCTCACAATCAAAGAATATGGTTTTGGGTTCAACGGTGAGCAAAGTTGAGGACAACTATTATTGCTCATAGGAAATTCTAAGTTAGAAATGGGTCACAGAGTACTTTGCACTTTGAGATTTTCTATAAAATTGAGAATTGTGTATTTTATGATGCAAATTTTTGCATTCCTCATAAAATCCTATTTTGAAGATTAATTTTTTTTAAAGGATGTTTGAATTGCTAAATATAGGACATATTACTTAAGTTGGTGATTTTAGGTGCTCCTACCATAACTCTGGAATGACAAAACCAAAGACATGTGAGCAAGACTGGGAGTCCAACAAGGCAGAGAGAAGGCCAGGGCTGGAGGAAGGAGCGTCCACGGTGGCACTCCCAAAGGGGCCCCCAATCCTATCCACTACGTTTCCACAACCACACCCTTCCCGACCTTCGCAGCTCTCACGCGTCTCTCACCCTTCGCTCAGACTCCATCGCCATCACCACTCTCGCCAATTCCAATCGCCACCTTGTCTCGCCATCTCCCTCCGTCGCTGCCTAGAATCTAGAATCAGCTGCCATGGTAGTCGCAGCTCCCTCCATGGCAGTCTCGGTGCCCTCCCTGGCTGGGCAGATGGCCTGCACCAGCTCTGGGTCCAGCTCCGGGTCTAGCTACCGGGTGCGCGCGTCCTCTCTGCGGTCTGGTACGGTTGGTTTTGGTTTTGTCTTTCGTTGCATTGTGTTTCTGAGTTTTTGGTTTGATGATATGTGCTGGTTGTGGTATTGTATGGTAGTTGCATTTGGGTTGGGTGTTTTGGCTATATATGGATGTCTAGCATTGAGTGGGTGAGGAGGAATTTGGATTTTGATGTTGTGTGGGCGTTTTGGCTGCGGGGGAGTTGCATTGAGTGGATGAGTTGTGAGGAGGGATTCGAATTGTGGTGGTTTTGTCTAGGTGGACGTTGAGTTGGAGAATGTCGTGGTTCGGGGTGTGGTTTCTGTGTTTTTTTCGGGGAGGAGGATTAGGTTGGTAGGAAGGGTTGGTTGGGAATTGGTGGTGAGCATGGGTTTGGTGGATTCGGGGATATGGAGAGGGAATTGTAGATGAAAGAGCTAGATGGTCTAGTTGGAAATGTTGTGTCGAGGTTGGTTTCTAGAAATTGAGTGCGGATTATGTCGACGGATTTTAGTTAATCTAGAATCGTAAATGTATCATTTTCCTTAATTAGCCTATATCATTCGGAGTTGAATTTAGAATTTGAATGCACGTAGTGGTGTGCAAATAAATTGTCACGTCCGTCTGAACCCTCTTGATTCAGAACAGTCAATTAGCACCTTTTGCATCTAGTAGCCTGTCTTAGTGAACATGGAAGCACGAGACATTAGTAATGGGGAGATTATCCTCATCTATTAACATTTTTTCGACGCAACTAGGAATAACACGTTCAAGCTTATTGCAGCATTTTGATAACAGTTCATCTTAACTTTGTAATTCACATCCTCTCTTGGCAGACCTAGGCTCCTTTAACTTTGTAATTCACATCCTTTCAACCATCGTGCAGGCACAAGTCCAAAGCCGTTCCTCTACTTCAGTATAGGATGGTATATCACCCAAGTATAATGAAGAAGAATTTCTCATTTCTCATTTGTTTCCTCATTGTCTTCACAACAGGGTCAGGCCTAATTTGTCGAATTGGAACCACAAGCAGCGTCCATGCAGGATTCGCCGGCAGTGTGAGTGAGCTCACATCAAGCGTCCAGATGCACGCAGTCGGTGGTGGGAGCAGGTCCGTCGTGATCATGCAGCAAGTGAAGCCAGTGATCCAGTTCATCAGAGGCATAGACGAACGCGTTGTGCCTGATGTCAAGCTGACCAGGTCCAAAGACGAAACCAACGGTGTGGCCATCTTCCAATTCGATCAACCATCAGTGTTCGACTCATCCCGGGAGCTCGGTGACATCACCGGGCTCTACATGCTGGACGAGGAAGGCACCTTGTCCACTGTCGATGTCAGTGCGAAATTCGTGAACGGCCAACCATCGAAGATTGAAGGTACGTACGTCATGCGCAGCAAAAAAGAATGGGACCGGTTTATGCGCTTCATGGAGCGTTATGCCAAAGAGAATCAGCTGGGCTTCGTCAAGAGCTAGACTCATGTACCAACTGATTCCCCATGGATCATTATTTTTGTTGCTTTTTCTATACTAGTATATCAGTAATCATCAGCGAAGGTCTTGTTCCGAATATGTTTTGATAAATTTATTTTGTTCTAGAGAGAGCATTCGAATCCTCTCTGGAACTTGGTTTATTTCTTGCACAGTACTTGCCTGTTTTTTGCAGAGGCATTGCTGTGATTCTTTGCTCACATCAGAAACGTCTTGAAACAGCCTTGAACGGAGAAACTGGGAAAGACAGACATTCTTCTGATATTTTTGTGCTTGTTCTAGGCGTCGTTCATTGTACCGTATTTCACTCTTTTGCAGGAGTTCTAGTTTATTTAATGCTTCTAGTCATTAGTGTAGAGTGACTTATTTGATGGATAAAGTTATGAAGAGTGTTGAAGTGCAATCTACGATCGTATTTTTTGGGCAATTTGGATTACAAGCTGCTGGAGTTCTACACCGTTGTATGAGACCCATGGCAAACGCCTGACTGGATTTTGAAGAATTTGAAGTGGCATGAATCCAATTTGGTTGAACATAAAACCTTGCATTTACTGTAGACCTTTGTAAATCAGGTCCAAAGAAAAAATTGAGACAGAGTGACCCCGGAAACTGAGTCAATGTATTGTTTCTTTTATCCCAGAATTTGAAACAAAAGCTACACTGATTACAATCTGAGGCATAAAAGCAAAAGTTGGAGAACACTTTATGCTACAATTCCAAAAAGCCTCCAAGAAAAATCATCTTTGTCTCTAGATAAATGAAAATTGAAATGAGCAACCTAAATTATGGTTTGAGGAATGTGAATTTGTTCCCAATCTTAACATTGAAGAAACTAGCTTGTGGGCCAATAAACGTGAAATTTGCTATTAAAAACAACAATAGGAGAACCTGGAGGAAATATATAATGCTTAAAATTTAGGTCATGAGCCATTGATTCAAAAAATTGACTTACATTTAAAGTAATTTCTCCTACTATTTTGTCTTTTCCATATAAAATTTGAAGCAATATTGGCCTATATTTTCATAACATTGGTGAAGGTGGATCTTAAATGACCTACAACAACATCCAAAGTCATGTTCAAGTAGTTATGATTAAAAAAAAACTTTATACACCTTTTGAATTGCTTATCAAAATGGTTCTGAATTTGAGGCAAAGGAAGTGGTCAAGTTCAAAATTCATTTACAAACAATAAATGATTTTGGCTTGAAGGCTTTTTCAAGATTGTAGTACTCTTTGTATGCTCCAACTTTGTATCCACTACTTCATATTTTTTTTAGTATTTTTTTTGTTATATATATATTTTTGAATGAAAAGACTTAAAACATTTACTACGTATAGAAGTCACTACGTATTCAAACATTTCTTGACAAATGCCATCAAATCTATGTCTTCATTGAATGGTTTGTGTTGTAGATATTTTAGTATAATATGGTATATTAATGAACATATCTTTTTTTAATAATATTGCTCAAATCTTATGGTGCGTCTTTAAAAATTATTGTGTGTTTGATCCTCATGATTTTCCTTTTCTTTATTATATTGATGTTCTTTTTAGAATTAACTAATGTTATTTTTATATCACTTTAAAGACATTCTTTAATAAGCTATCAAAATAAATCTACAATTAAATGAAGTAATAATTTATTAAAAGATACCAAAAAAATTCAAAAATTGAGCTCATGAGACAAATAATAATATTAAAATGATATAGAATTAAAATCGTAAATTCAACAAGTTAATGAATAAGTTTGAAAATAATATAAAATGACTAGTATGCTATAAAGGACTATGGTTGGTGCTCTTTAGAGATTCGTATGTCAAGTTAACTACCAAAGTAGAAGATTATTGGAAGCTAAAGTAAGATGTTGACCATTCAAGATGGTAATCCTATGATGGGATTACAGTGCTACATAAAATATTAGAGGTTGATTCTAAATGGGCCAACTTCAATTTATCAGTTGACATGGGATTCAAAGTACAAAATCTTTTCAATTCAAATCATCACAAACGTGAGGTTCATCTTATGTGAATAATTCTAGGAGGTTGGGTTGCATATTCCGATGAGAACTTAGAAGCTCTTTCAAAGTAGCAAACCTGAGTTGTAGGACCTTGCCATACACACATTGATATTCACACACTACTCCAAGGGCAATTGTTTTTTACTCAAACAATAATTGGTAGAAGCTCATTGGAAAACTAATCAGCACGTTTTGCAGCCTATGACATTCATATTCCAGTAGATCGAGGTTCTCTATGTCAATGCACCACTTCCAATTGGTTTACAATCATCTGAATTTCTGGGAGCTGCAGAATCAATTTATTTGATAAAAAAATTACAAATATAAATAAGGGCTAATATACAAAATAACCTAATGACTATTATGATAGATTAAACATGGATTCCAGTCATTGTGGTCATACTCTTACTGTGGTGACAAAATGCTCTTTATTCTAATTGTCGAAGGGCTTAGAACCAAGTCCAGGTCTAAGTCTGAGTAATAATTAAGCTGATATTTATATACAAATAGCTACTCAGTTCAACAAACTCATAGGTAGAAGAAAATAAACCTTAATGTGACCTAGACATACATCATTCTCTCGTTTCAGCAACCAACTTGGTTACCACTAGTGCATCCTAAATAGCAGCTCCATGTCAGAATAAGAAAGAAAACGGACACAATGCACAGCACAGGTGCAGAACCTGAGAATGCCGGGGATCCAACTAAAATGTGTAAAACCTGTACTTCTACCAGCCCTGATCTCCTGAAATCTAATGCCATATGCTACCTGAGATGCTCCAAAACCAGTAAAAGATTGCCACCGATTCTAACATCTTGTGACCCAGCGAATTCCCCATGTACCCAAATACTTGCAATTTGGAATTATCACAACATACATCATTGAACATCAAGCCCGCTGACTTCTCAAGAACAAAGTCAGAGGCACCAAACTGCTTGTCAAACAGAGTTTTTCTCTCAGAAAATCGAAACCATGACTGGACCATGGACATTTGAAAGTGGTGCGCAGGGAGGGACATGTGTTACATGATTTGTAATTTCAAAGTTGTGAACACAAGTTCAATCATACCGGACTGCCTGCCACACGAAATTCAAAAGTAGATCCCCAGCATGACTAACACGAAAAGGAAAGCTGAAACTTTACACAACAACTGTAAACAAGGAGAATGATGATCTGCAAGCAGCAACTCAGATTTCTGAATTAACGGTTGTGCTTCAAAGAATGGTATTGAGGAAGATCTACCAAAAGGCACCTGAAGTGTCATATTCCAACACACAGTACGTCGCATTTGATGTAGCGCTGCAGAGTGGCGGTGCCTTTGCATATGTATAGTCAAAATTAGTAAGCCACTCGGTCGCTGCAGCCCTCTTCAGCCTTGGTTCAATCCTGATGCATGACAGCCCTGATAACCTCGTTGCCAGGTCATGGGCTTAATTGATGACCTTCGTTGAGACGCTCTTTGTGATGAAGGCTGTTGAACAGTAGTACAAGAGGGGCACACAAAATGTATGTGCAAACCGTGTCCAGACGAGAGGCTTCGTCCAATTTTTGACGTTGTCAGGTTGTGAAACTAGAGTGCATGCATGGGAGGTCAGCCAGTCAAGACATGTAGTCATAGGCATCCATGCTCACACTCATTGTGTGTCCCTACGGGGATGGTATTGCAGCCAGGTCACGACCAGATGATACTCCAACCTCTGAAGTCCCCGAGAAGATCTTCTCTCTCAATCGTCTCCATCCGTTGTCCTTCAACCCAGGTGACGGCTCAAACTTATCGTCTTTCGCGTTTTCAAACATCTCAAAGTCCTTGTCATATATCGGATACGTCTTTAACCTGCACAGGCGTTTTCTGGGGCTCCCACTCTGATCATGATCGGAACTGTGCCCTTCCTCCAATTTACAACTCTCGTCACCGTCTTGGCCATGTTTCGGGGAAGCAGAAGAAGTACCGTCTTCTGAATCCCTTGCTGAGTCACAGAGGGCACTAGGACGCAAGCTTTCTAGACGTTTCAGCAGCACATCACCATCAATTACGTGAGGGTCACTAGATTCTTCACCTTTCTGAGACAGACTCACGTCGCCAAACGATGATACGTCGCTACTAGTTCTACTGAAAATGCCTGTTCGCAGAAGATCCCAGAATTCGGCAGGCTCCTCTTCCTCATAAACATCAACAGGAGGACCCTCTACCTGCTCATACCGAATCAGCTGGAGAGCGAATTCATGCCCAGCCTTCACCATCCGATCATCACACACATGCCCATGCCATACATAAAGATTACTCTGCCCATGAATTACAAACACACCCCGCGAATCGAAAGTGGCTATATCTGGCCCGGTGACTTTTTTCGGCACCAAAAGCAGAGGGTCATGAGCAGAATGAGGCGCCAGGCGGTACACACGCAGCTTATTACACAGATTGGGCGCATTCTGCAACTGCTTCTGAAACTGCAGCAGCTGGCAAGCGAAGCCCAGATTAGGGTTGGTCACTGCCCGCGCAGCCTTGACGAAGTTGAAGGCGTCCTGAAACGTGCACCTCTGCAGCCACGTCAGGTACGCAATCACCAGCGACGTCGACCGCGACACGCCCTTGCAGCAGTGTACGAACACCCGCCCCCCCTGCTGCCTTACCGCCTCAATGAAGTCGAACACGATGTACAACACGCTGGTTATGTCCTCCGACGGGCTGTCCTTCAACCACAGTGTCATATACGTAAATTCCTCAGGGTAATACTCAGGGCACGCATACCCAGCGCTGTTGAGAATGTGCGTGATGCCGTTCTCATTCAGAATCTCCCGGCTCCTCGCCACCGTGCCACTGCCCACGTACACATGATCTATTACATGCGAACACACCTTGTCGAACGATGCCAGTAAGTCCCGATCCTGCAGCCGCCTCGACACATTGATCTGCCGGTCCGGATACCCTTGCAACGCACTCGTATCCAGCCTCATTTCCGACCCGTTCCGCATTTTGTTTACCCTGTCCTTCAGCATGCCTACAAAACTACAACCTCCCCTGCGCCTCCGGCGATTCTATTCCCTCCCCTACCCCCTCACAACCTCCAACCCCACCCCTCTACCCAAACACCACCCCTTGCTCCACCATAACCCTCCCCTTCCCACATCCAAATCGCTCCTCCCTCTCCCCAAACAACCAAACCCACTTCACTTCATTCCACTTCCACCTTCACCTTCACCATAACCCTCCTTCCCCCTTCCCAAGACATCCAATCTTTTGATGATTCTTCCCCCTTCCCAAGACAGCCCCAAAAACCACTCCACAAATCCCAAAGACCAAACAAACCCTTCACTCACTCACAAACACATTCCTCCACCATCACCAGAAGCAGGAAGCTCACCTTCAACCCACATCATTCCTTCCTTCCATCTTCCACCTTACCCTCAAACCTAGACACTCAAAAACCATAGAAACTCACTCACTGACTGACTTGACTCACTCAATCACTCACTCTCTCACTGACCCCACACACAGAGGCTCCTCCTCTTCTTCCTTCCTGCCTGTCCCTCTCCTTGCCCTCCAACATGAAGATCCAGAGCTCGCTTTCTATTTCCTTTCAACTTCTAGTAGATTTTAGGAAAGTTCTCACATCACCCAACATGACTTAATCACATGACCCAACATAATAACCCACCATAACCCACCATAACCCAACAAAACCCAACAAAGTTCAGCATAAATGAGCAGAACCCAACAAAACCCAGCTATGGAATGGGGAGGTGGGGGTGACCCAAGTGAGGGGGAGGGGAATGGGGAGGTGGGGTGGGGAGCTTTGGGGGTGGAGGGGAAGAGGGGGGAGGGGGGAGGGGAAGGGGAAGGGGGAGAGACAAGCACATGCATGGCCATTGGGCATTGGCTGTGATCTTAGGCTGGTGGAGTAGCGC
The DNA here is from genome assembly GCA_014871385.1 of Ceratodon purpureus. Classification (NCBI taxonomy): domain Eukaryota; kingdom Viridiplantae; phylum Streptophyta; class Bryopsida; order Pseudoditrichales; family Ditrichaceae; genus Ceratodon; species Ceratodon purpureus. The sequence continues at coordinate 7,742,416 of CM026423.1, forward strand.
TCCCCCATTGGTGGCTGTTTCTTGCTGCCATGCCTCCTCGCCCTTTGCCGTTCCTTTGGAGGAGGAGCAAGGAAACTAGGAACCAAGGAAACAATTATATTATTGATTATTGGAATGGTGTTGTGTGCGTGCGAGAACGACCTCATTCCTTGTCATGTGTTGAATTTTTTGGAGTCCTGTGTTTGAATTTGGTGGAAGGATTTACTTGGTTTCGTGGTAGGATTTCCTTGGTTTGGTGGAAGGATTTACTTGGTAATTTGGTGGAAGGATTTACTTGGTAATTTGGTGGAAGGATTTACTTGGTTTGGTGGAAGGATTTGCTTGGTTTGGTGGAAGGATTTGCTTGGTTTGGTGGGAATGAAAGAGATGGAAGAAATTATATGTGATGTTTTATAATCATGTTTGATGTTTGATATTTGATATTTGATATTCTTTGAAATAAGGTGAATGGGGGAATTTAAATAGAAGGTGATTAGAACATTTAGGGATGGTATGTATTGTTTGAGGAAATCTTTTTTCAAGTAAATAATGTAGAAATGTTAGAGAAATTATGAAACATATAATTGTGTAGGCATTTGTAATTTCATTTTTTTGATTTTTTAATTTTTAATTTTAAAAACATAATTATTTTTGAATTTGAATTTAAAAAATATATATGTTATAATGAAAATTACTGAGAAAGAGGATGATTGATTAAATATAATGGTTTATGAAAATTATTATGTACTGATGTCTGAGCGGCCATTGCTTAGTGGTGGCACATAGATCACTGCGCAATTTAGTGGTTTAAAAAAAAAATTGAAGACAATTCTTTAAAAATTTAATATGTAAAATTAAATCTTGAAATAATTGAAGAGGTAAAATAAACAACCATCAGAGGAAATATGGGGTCTGCAACGGGCCTTGTAAGACAGCCTGAAGGTAGGTGAACTACTGCCCACGCATGCCTCTCTTAGTAATCTCATTGGTGGATATCCTGCCCACTGACAACACAATTCGCCCCGATGACAATAGAATCCGCTATTGTCGAATGGGGTGACAGCAGTGGCACACGCCTTCGCTACCAACGATTGGCTGGACCCCCCAAACACTGATTTGGCAACCTGCTTGCACCATTGGGCGACCTGCTGACACCATTGGTGCCAGCAAGGAAAGTGCACCGGCATGGCCAAATTTTGAGGCAAGAGTTTCAAGCAAAGGCCCGTTGCAGACCCCATATTTCCCCTAATGACTTTTATTTTATTAGATCTAAATTGATTACTTACAAATAAAAAGTCAAAATAATATTACATTATGTTTTTTGGAGAAAAAAATGATCCATAAAGTTTTAAAAGTGGATGAATGATCTAAGCTGTGAGCATTGAAATATGTGCTTTTGCAATATATCTCGAGCGGCCAAGGATCTTGGAGCATGTAAGGTAATTTAAGATGATAGATGGATGAATGAAATCTTCTAATAACATGTGGCAGTATGTAGGTAGAGGATGAAAGGAGTCAGACAATTCCAAGTGGAGTCAGACAACTCCAAGTCGAGGATGGATGGACTGGAGTCAGACAACTCCAAATTGAGAACATGTGTACTGGAGTTAAACAACTCCATATTTAGTGCATTAGAATTAGACCGCTTTAGATTGAGAACATATGTACCTCAATCATGTGTACAAGAGTTAGACAACTCAAGATGAGCTGCATTAGAATTAGACTATGATGCTATATTTAGATGGTAATGAATTATCTTTATTCCAGATATAGGAATAAAGGAATAGAAAGATCTATGGAAAGGATAGACTATGAAACATACTTTATGAATAGGATAGACTCTGAGACATACTCTGAAATAGACTCTAGTTCTTTTTGGAGGGTGAGAAGGTGAGACACTTCTTCTGTGATCACATCTCTATGGTTGGATAATGAGCCTCAGACAATATATTTTGATCTTTCTTAGATGGAAAGATTGGAACATTGGAGGAAAAGATCAGAATTCTAAAGGCAAAGATTGAGGTCCACATGAAAGACATCATGAGAGAGTTACAGGCTCCTAGTAAGGAATGACATGGGCTCCAACCTGCACCTGGCAAATGAGCAAAAAAATTAGACTCACAAGTAGCTACATTCTTGTAGGACCTTCAGCTCAAACAATTGTAGATTCATAGCTAACATTTTCCATGACGTACCGGTAAATGAATGTCAAGCTTTTTTCTGAAGCTATAGGAATTGTTGCAACTATGTAGGATCCATTGAATACTAAGTCCATGGCTTTAATTTGGCGCATGTAAAATCTTTTCACTCTATCATCAATGAGCACAATCACAATTTAGCACATCCTATGTAATGCATCATAATAAATACGGTGATGATCGTAACGACAATATTAGCAAAATATATATATATATATATATATATATATATATATATATATATATATATATATATATATATATATATATATATATATAATATGTGCTTTAGTTGACTATAATTTATAGCTTTTTATGCATCTAAGGATTAAAGACTTCTATGAAAAGGGTTCACTTTGCAATTAATTTTAACGTATGGATTCAATCTAAATCTTATTTAACATCAATTCATAAACTCAATCTTTAGTCTAGATAAATTGGTCTTTGAAGACAAATGGTTTTTAATATGAGAATTTAAAATCAATCCATAAAAATATGTGTACAAATTTCAAATGTAAAAATGCTTTGCAACCAAAACTAACAAGATTTTGAATATTTTTAAAAATAAGTACATAAGCAAAACATTTTCCAAGTATTATTAAATTTCATGAAGAATTCCATGTAGAATTGGCTTGTGATTGATGACTTTTAAAAATACATAAATTTTTATACCTAAAATGATTTAACAACTAAATTGTATAATTATTAATTTAAAAAAATAAAAATAAAATAAAGATGTTTCAAACACACTAACATGCTTCAATTATTGATTGATAAATTCAACTAAATGTTCAAAAGAGGTTTGATCAGATTTAATTTCAACACTCACGTATAGTTCCTGTCAGAGAATAATGAATAATGGAAGGACATACTTGATATTTTTTATAATACACTTTTTTTTTACTTGTAATTGTTGTTATTTTCTAATATATATGCTCAAAGAAAATGTAATTATATTGAAGTTTTTTTCTAAAATCACAACAATGTGTAATACATGAACAACTTTCAATATGAAGTCTTTAACCTCGCCACTTAATTAAATAAAATTACAATATGTAACAAAAACACATTCAAAAAAAATACCCAACAAAACCTTTATATATATATATATATATATATATATATTATGGTGACGGAAGCTTGAAGAATCATGGGAAAAAAAACCAAGAAAATGAAATATATGACTAAAAAAATGTATCCTATTAGAATCTCTTGGAACAAAAAACAACTTCTATAAATTTTGAATTTCTCCCACATGCCACATTACATATGACGTCACTCTAGGATTGAAACGTAACCCCCGTAGAAATGAAACATAACCCCCTTAGAAATGAAACATAACCCCCTTAAAATTGAAACATAACCCCCTTAGAATTGAAACATAACTCCCTTACAATTGAAACATAACCCCTTAGAAATGAAACATAACCCCTAGAATTGAAACATAACCCCCACTTCAAACAACAAATAAATTAACCTCAAGACTCTCCATGGTGCAAATGCAGCTCCAGAAATTACCCTACTCTCTCACGTTTAATCTTCCCTCCAACCTTTCATCTCCCCACAAACCTCCGAAGCTTCGCCAGCACAAAACGGCACCCATCGCACACCACAGCCTCGCAAACACCAAAACGAAACGCAAGGGGAACGGCAAGGGAACACAACACACACACAGACAGACACAGGGCGGGACTCCCGAGTATTCAAAACAACGCCCCCCCCCACCTCGTCCGGAGCTCCGCAATCCCACATCTCCACCATCTCACTCCCTCCCCCAAAATCACCACCATCTCACCACCTCAATCCCAAATCTCACAACCCGATTTACACCTCCATCCCCACGCCATGCCGCATTCACTCCACCATCACACACCACCATTCCACCACCACATCGCCATCGCCCATGATTCAATCCTCACATGATTCATCACAGTGCCAACCCCGGAGCTTCAGGGGAGACATCACCATGAGGACGACCACGATCACCCGGTTTCAAATCGGTGTGTATCATCACAAGGGGAGCTTCTGTGAGTAGATGTGGGTTTAGTCTTTTTTTTGTGGTTTTTTTTGGATTTTTTTGGGGTTTTTTTTGGATTTTTTGGGGTGTTGGTGATGGTGTTGGGGTGGGAGTGGGAGGAGGAGGGGAGGGGGATGGGGATGGGATTGGGATTGGGGTGGTGGAATTGGCAGCTGGAGGATGGGGATGGAGTGATTGGGTGAGAGATTGGGGGGGAGTATGAGAGGGGTGTTGGATTAGGGTTTCGGGGGGAAGGGGTTTGAGGCGATGGAGGGTTATTTGTATGAGTGTGTGCGGGCGTCGTTGCGGGGGTATTTGTACAAAAACGCGACGTTTTTGTGCGAGCGTTTGTGTGCGGAGTTTCCGTCGGAGGGGAATGTGCACTTGCTGGCGACTTGTTACTTCCGGAGCAACCAGGCGCATCGGGCGTACCATGTTTTGAAGGGGACCAAGTCGCGGCAATGCCGGTATCTCTTCGCTCTGGCGTGTATGCAGATGGAGCGTTTGGAGGAGGCGGAGGCGGCGTTGCTGGGGTCCCTGGAGGTTGGTGGGGAGGGGGTTCAGGGGCCGGGGTCGGCCGCGAGTTATTATCTTCTCGGGGTTATTTGCAAGCAGTCGGACAGGCGGCAGGCGGCAATTGGGCATTACACGCAGGCGTTGTCGTTGGATCCGTTTCTGTGGTCGGCGTATGAGGATCTGTGTGGGCTTGGGGCGGAGGAGGAAGCGGCGCCGGTTTACAGTGACTCGGCGAGTTTTCAGCTGCAGAAATTTGAGTCGCTCGTGCAGTCGAATGCCGGGCAGAGTGAGCATGAGGAGCACGAGTTTTCGCTGCGGACGCCTGTGTCTAGTAATGGTAGCCCTAAGCACAGGAGGTTACACTCTGGCGGCGCGGTTAGCGATGCTGGGAGCGGGTTTATGACTCCGACTGCTGATGGTCTTGTGACTCCTGGCCCTGTGCAGAATTTGGCTGCGTTGGGGCCTCCACCTGGGCCAGGGCGGAATAATAATCCAGCTGCAAGTCCTGCGGGAGCAGGGGATGGGATGGGGAGGGGTGCCGGAGGTACATCCGGGTATGCGCAGCAGCGACGGAAATTTGTCGATCCTGATGGCAAGTTTCGGAAGAGCTTGCGGTCGTTGTCAATGCGGCCAGGGTATACGCAAATACCTGGGCGGCTCTTCGAGCAGGGGCCGAGGAGGAGCACACGGTTGAATTCGGGTAATGTGGATTATAACGCTGCTGTGGCGCAGCAGGCTTCTACTACGACGAGCAGTGCGACCGCACCTATGGTGGGATCGCCAGGCAATGCTGGAGCAGCGGTAGCGCCCATTAGGGGAGGTGCCGGGGCCGCGACGTCACGAATGACTGTGTCGCGGAAGCAAGCTGTGGGCATCAGTGTGGACGATGGGAGAAAATTGTTTGATAGTTTTGAGGTTTGTGGAAGCGGGGATGAGGGGATGGGTAACTCAAAGCTGGATGCAGGGGTTGACGATGAGTCGCAGCTTTCGGGGCCGCTCGCTCGGTGCGTCTCGCGTGGAGCGTTGGACCTTTTCGCTTTGCTACGGATCCTGGGCGAGGGGTACCGTCACCTGTGCATGCTTCGGTGTCACGAGGCTGTCCAAAGTTTTTCCAAGCTGCCGCAGCAACATTTTGCGACTGCTTGGGTGCTTTGCCAGGTGGGAAGAGCCTATTTGGAGATGGTGAATTATCCAGAGGCGGAGCGTGTGTACAGCTGGGCACGGCGTGTCTCTCCTCATTGTTCAGATGGGATGGATATGTATTCCACAGCGCTTTATCACATGAAGAAAGATGTGCAGTTGAGTTACTTGGCACAAGATGCTGTTGCCATGGACCGGTTGTCACCCCAGGCATGGTGTGTTATGGGAAACTGTTTCAGTTTGCAGAAGGATCACGAGACTGCGTTGAAGTTTTTCCAACGGGCTCTTCAGCTGGATCCGCACTTCACCTACGCACACACTCTATGTGGGCACGAGTATGTGGCGATGGAGGATTTTGAGGAGGGACTCATCTGCTACCGGAAGGCAATTCGTCTTGACTCACGCCATTACAATGCTTGGTATGGGCTGGGCACCATCTACTTCCGACAGGAGAAGTATGAACTGGCAGAGTATCACTTCCGACGAGCCCTTTACGTGAACTCGCGCTCGTCGGTGCTGCATTGCTACCTGGGGATGGCCTTGCACGCGCTCAAGAAGAACAGCGAGGCGTTGGCATTGCTGGAGCAAGCCATAGTGGCAGACCCCAAGAACCCTCTGCCCAAGTTCCAGAGAGCGAACGTCTTGATGAGCGAGGGGCGGTATCATGAGGCGCTTGCAGAGCTGGAGGAGCTGAAGGAGCTGGCGCCTCGGGAGAGTAGCGTCTTCTTCCTGATGGGACGGATCTACAAGCGATTGGACATGCTAGAACGTGCCATCCACCATTTTTGCATTGCTCTGGATTTGAAGCCGTCGACTACGGACGTGAATCTCATCAAGACAGCCATCGAGAAGTTGCCCATCGCAGATGATCTCGAGGTCGAGAATTTGTAATCTTCTCCTCGACGGCTCTGACGGCCCCGCAGGGGTGGGAATCTTTTACTGGTTTTGGAGCATTTCAGGTAGCCTAGAGAAATCAATATTTCAGTAAGAACAGGGGCGGGTGGAAGTACAGATTTAATACAGATTTGGCTGAAAGCCCCGGCCTTCTCAGGTTCTGCACTTGTACATTGTGTTCATGATCTTTTTTATTCTGGCCTGGAGCTGCTGTTTAGGATACACTTGTGGCAGCTAAGCTTGTCGCTCAAATCAGAGAATGATGAGTTTCTAGGCGACGTTAAGATTTTTCTTTTTTCTTTTCAGCTGAATTTTTACTCAGGCATAGATCTACACTAGCCCTGGTTTCAATTGCATCTGAAGCTGTCTACAACCAGGCTGAAGAGTTGCATGCATATTTTAGGTTACACTAGTTAGAAAAAGGTGAACTGGGAGGTGCTCTACGTATCTGAGCTAGCCCCTTCAGAGGTTCGAGTTAGTGATGAGAGTGATACAGGGAGTGCTCAGTTTTCTCTAGATTCCATTCAAGGCGTTGTTCGGAGTAACTGATTTTTGAATTTGAGCTTCAGTTTCAATGTCAAACTTGGAGTCGATGAAATGTTTGGAGAATCAACCAGCCTTCTTTCTGGGACCACGAGAAGGTAGAGATTTGCAAGGGCGGCAAGAAGTGAGCGTACAAGTCTGGTCCCAATTTAACTCACAACCTGGTTGGGATATGTTTCTGTAACACCTAACTCAGGCTATTATGAGTTTCAGATGGGAACCCTTTTGCATGAGTTATATGAAAAGTTTGCATACATGATTGAATTATCAAAGGTGATATTTGTAGAGAGTCATCTTTGTACCTCTCCATCTTCATGTTGAAGATGTTCTAGTGCAACCTTGCATACTCATCTGCAAAAGCAAGGTCAGCTTTGCTGTTTGTTTCCAACAGCAAGTGTTCGGCAGGCACAGCAACATGGCTGCACACAGCGACATGATGAAGTAATTTCATTTCACAGTATCAACGTGGGGTCACGTAATCTGTTAGCATTCCAGCTTGGATCTGTAACAGACTGGAATTCTGGTTCTAGCGTCTCTTCTTCCCCATGACGTGTGTTAGTTGGGTCATTTACAATGGATTCTCAGGAGTTGAAATCAGGAGGAGATGTAGGTTTTCCAATTGTCACTTGGTAATGGTTTGAGTAGATCGAAGGACAGGTTTTAGCATTCTGCTTCCATGCATGAGATGATACTGTTGGTGTTGTTCAACGAAAGTGATCGTGGAACTCTTGAGCATGGATTTGATTTGATCGAGGAGAAATTGCAAACTTGGGTTCTTTTTTTAAAGTCATGTGATGAATCACTGCGAGATACCTTTTAGGTTGACTGCCACACCTCAGATGGAATTACACCTAATGTAGAACGCTGTTGATCTGGGATCAACTTCTTGAGGATGTTGCTGCAAAATGCATTAAGGAAATACCCTAGCACTCTTCACTCTCAAGGAGTCAACCTACATTCGCAGATTATATACAAGGAGTCCATATTTGTAAATGTACTGATACAGAGCAACAACTGCTCCAAAAATAGCCATGGCTACCTTCAGTATACCAGGTGATCACCAAGCCATATGAGTGAATCAGAAACGCCCCTTTGGTCCTGCCGATCTCATTTCCATGCATTCAATGTCTTAAGTTCTTCATTCAACTTCAAAGTCAGTCCACCTCATTCTTTGAATCTTCAAGTGTAAGCGCACTCAAAGAAGGAAATGAGTAATGACATCAATTTGAACCCCAGCTACACTTTTATTAAAGGAGAAGCCTTCGACCTCCGGGGGTGAACAAACGTTTACAGTCATCACCTGGAAAAGAGCTTCCAAGAGATTGGTGCATAAGCAAAAGCTCATGGATCACTTTAAAAACGATCACACTAAAATCCTTGCCAGTTGCAGCTCGGGTGTTGAGAAAGAACCCTGAAACGACTCAGGCCTTACCATAACAATTCCAAGACCGGGTGCTGATCACGCCGTTCCTGATAAGCCATTTCCACCGAAATAATATTAGAAACGACTCACTTCACATCCCATGTTTCCATCCTAACACAAGCATGACGCAATGTAAAACTGCGGATAATACATTTGAAGGGGATCTCCCATTCGTGGTTTCAATCCAATTAACACAGTGTTTCAGAAATGACATGACTTCTTTCATTTCTGATGGAGGCTAACATTCCTAGCTGTACTGTTTTCCCGTGAATGGATTCGGGTGCATCTTGCTAGAGTGCAAAAAACCTGAAATTTGAACTCGCAAATTAATATCAACAATACTGGGCAAATTTATCACCAGAATACTTACTTTGTGAGCACCACGAAGCAAATGTATCTGACCACTTGATTTGTCTCGACAAGCTTTCAAGTAACCACTCTCATCTTCTTCCAAAACCTCTGTTGTACCATATAAACACGCATCATCACGGTATCTGCATCTGCGTAAACAATATTGCCATTGTCTATTGTTGTCTGTGTCGTAGACGACGAGAGTAGACACAATCCCGAGGGCAGCGGGGAGCTTAGTGATGGATGTACTTCCCCAGAGTGGCAGGCCCTGCAAAGTTGCCAGTGCCCCCATCGCCTCAATGCCGCTGCAGTCCTGTAATCCCAATAAACTGAGACTATGGAGCTGTCTGACGGAATTAGGGAGCTTCTGCAAGTTCTCGCACCCAGCCACTCTCAAAATTTCAAGTCGCGACAATCCACCTATAGAATTCGGGAGCTTTTTGATGGGGCAACACTCAATACGTAGTGACACCAGATTTGTGAGTGCACCCAAAGTTTTGGGCAACCTCTTCAAGTTGTGGCATTGGGACAAGCGAAGGACCGTGAGCATTGTGAGCCCAGTGATTGAGTTTGGGAGGCATTGCAGCCTCTCACAGCTAATCGCCAGCTGGTGAAGGCGTCTGAACTGCCCCAAGGATTCCGGAAGCTCAGTAAGAGTACTATCCTGCAATTCTAGGGTCCCTAGTAAGGAATTCAACAGACCACAACCGAGAAGGCCTTGCAAACTTGTTTCCACCGCCTCTGTGCTTCCATTATCCGTGAATTGAAACATCCAAAGGCTTCTGAGTTGCCTGATGGAAACTGGGAGCTTCTGCAAGTTCTTGCACCCCGTGATGGACAATTCTCTAAGTTCTGACAATAAACCTAAAGACTTTGGGAGCTTTCGGATGGTGCAATCCCATATATCAAGTTGCTTCAATCTTGTGAGCGCACCCAGATTTTTGGGCAATCTCTTCAACTTTTCGCAGTTCCCCAGAACAAGGGATTCCAGCATTTTGAGATCGGCGATTGACTTCGGAAGACATTCAATTTGCAGCCTCTTGTCGGAAGGTCGACATTCAATATGCAAGGTCGTCAGACTTGTTAAAAGCCCCAAGGATTCCGGGATCTCAGTCAGGGTACTATCACCTAATACAAGCACTTGTAGGCTCTTCAGTGCTCCATAATCGACGAGGGATCCCAATCCACCACAACTTCCCAAATGCAACCACCATAACCGTGTCCAGGCTTGCCCAATATTACCATCCGCAGAGACCTGGCATTCTAGACTGCCAGAATTTATCCGTAGCTCCTCTATTCTCGATAGCATCCCAATGGCAGATGGAAGCTTCACTAGAGATTCGCAGCCTCGTGCACTAAGATGTGTCAAATTTGAAAGTGCACCGATAGAATCCGGCAACGCTTTCAGGCTTGTGCAAGAATCTAGTACGAGCACCTGGAGTGCTTTGAGCTGTCCAATTGATTCTGGGAGTCTTTCTAGACTTTTGCAACCCCACAAATCTAAATGTTGTAGATGGGATGATTGTCCAATGGCATTTGGTAGCTTTATAATGGATGTGCACCTTGTCAGATTAAGGTGTTGTAGATTTGGATGGCCCTAAGAGAACAATGTCCACAAATTAATAGTTGATTATGATCACATTGGGGATTTATAGGTCTTTTATATAAGAGACCACTATTCAAATGAAGTATGTGTGTAGAAATTACATAACAAAATGAAATAAAAAGGATACGTTTATATATATATATATATATATATATATATATATATATATATATATATATATATATATATATATATATATATATATATATATATATATATATTTTTTTTTTGATATTCTTAAAGTATAATACAATCAATAATGATCTAGAAATCATATTGTTTTATTAGCAGTAGCTCAAAATATGAAATCAAAATTTGATATTGAAGGTCAATCAAACACTTCTTACGTTAAAAAGGTATTATAGTAAATACTATGATTTCTATGTATCCAAGACATATTTCAAATTGATTTGATGATATATAATTTTTGAGTTTCCAGAAAAGCATAACATTTATTAAAATTTCAAAAAATGCAACCATACCTCAAAACTTGTTGTTGACTCTGTCCATAAAGATGCCATTTTTGAGCTATCGCTAAAATCAAGGAACAATATATGACGTAGATTTAACCTTGTAGGGACATTCGAAAATGGCATGCCCCTCCATTGAAGCATTCGCAACTCCTTGGACATGATACCTAAATCTCCATTTATCCTACTGCCATGTGGCAATACAAGAGAATGCAAATTTGGCATTTCTGTAAAGGTCTTTGCTTCAAAGTGTTTGTTTTGGCTTCTCTCCAAATTTAGCACCATTGTCTTATTTGTTCCCTATTGAACATTAACATCCAATATTCAATTTACTTATATTCTAAGCAATTAAACAAAATTGCTAATTTTGACAAATCTAAAGATTATATTGAAAGAAAGAAAGTTAACAATATATACACATTCATGGTAATGAATCAAATTCTCTATAATTTCATCCAAATATAAATCAAAGTATCGTGAGCTGAACTTACTTGATTTGCCAATGCTACTCCATCTTCCTTATCATGACATATAAGATGACTTTTCAACTCCTTTCCAATGTCTTGGCCCAAATCTCTCAAAAGATCATGCACTCCAAGAATTCCATGATGATCTTGATGAACAATATTCTTATCCACTAGATTTCTCAAAGACATTTCAGGTGCCTTGATTCCATCACAAGATCCACAATATATGCAACTTCTCCAATATGTCAATGCCTTTGCCTTGCTCTCGTTACAAAAAAGGCATGTGATGTCCACAAACATGCGCTTCTCCACACTTGAGAGGTTGTCATAGCTCCATTTCAACAAATCCATCACATCCATGTTTCCCCTCAATACATCCACAAATTCTAGCCATATGGTTTCTTCGTCTTCAATTGATATTTTCTCAAACAAAGTTGATCCCATCACTTTCAACGCAAGAGGCAAACCACCACATGCTTTTATAACATCCTTGGCTATACCTTTGTACTTGATTGGAGCTTCGTTGGAATGAAAGGCGTAACGATTAAAGAGTATATTGGAGTTATGCCAATCCAATGTCGAGACATCAAACAAAAAGTGCTCAACATTTGTTCTCCCTCCAACCTTTCTAAAGACACTCCGATCTCGAGATGTAATGATGATGCGACTACCTGGATGAAGCTCACCTACAAAAGGTACAAGTGCTTCGAACTCGTCTAGCTTGTGAATATTGTCAATCACAATGAGGACTGGCCCCAAGCTTGATACTTGTTGAAAACTGGAGCGATAGTTTGGGGTGGTGGCATTGACATGGAGGAGATCCCATAGCAACTGCTCTTGCAAACTTGTAGACTGTACCCGTTTGATCTGCACATCAGAAGATGAGGGATTGCGATGGATCTCCAAAAAGGTCATGTGCCTGAACCTCTTTTCAACAACGAGGTGGTTGTAGATTTCTCTCGCAAGAGTGGTTTTCCCGACTCCACCCATTCCGAGCAATCCCAAGATTCCAATTCCAGCACCCATGTTGTCAAGAGCTTGAACGCACTTGTTCTTCGATCCCTCGAGACCCACCGTGAATTCTTCCACTTCGACAGGATCGTTCGAAGGCGTGAGGCGTGCTACTGCGTCAACAACTGCCCCTTTTAGATGTGCTTCATTGCTACACACAAACGCCAATCATATAAATTATTACATGGTCATGGCTCATGCTGGAAGGAGGGGATTAGTAGGCTTATAGTCTACTTCCAGTTCAAAAACTGCAATTTGTGTTTTGCTTTAACATTCTGTTTACATGCAATTCAAGCAGATTTCCAGAAGCTTTGGCATGCTAAATTATGGCCTTGTTGATGCCCGTGTAAACGGTAAAGTCTACTTGCAATAGACTACGGTAAGTAAATCTGTATGCTGCTCAAACGTCGACGGCTTCAGTGACCCACCAATTTCGACCTTGCACGAAGTAAATAAGTGGGTCACAAGTTCACTCACCGATTGTAATCTGCCAACCGAAACCCGGTGAGCTCTGCGAGTGCTTTAAGAGCATCTCTCCACTCCTGTAGTTTCTTCTCCGTCCTTCCTCTGGCCTTGTGTTTCTCGAAAGCCTCGCCAAATGGTCCCTTCTCCACCCACCGCAAGTCCACGGGCTCCACGTCGTAGAACACCGGAACCACCGGTTTGCCGCTCCTCACCATGGCCACGAGCTCGTTCAGGCAGTACTTCGACTCCGCGTATCTCTTGGACACAACCGCGACGTGAACTTTGGCCGTGTCCAGAGCCTCGTCGATGGACTGGAGAGCGGGGTTGCCCTTCATCAGTGACCGAGCGTCCAAAAACGGACGAAACCCTGCAAATCGGAGTGCTTCCTCCAGGTGTGCAATGAAGGTGTTCTTGACATCGGGCCCGCGGTGATTAAGAAACACGTCGAAGTCGTCCATCACCGCATGGCTCGTCCCCGCCTGTTCCGGGTCGCGTTTCCGCTTCATGGTGGACGACGGAGTTGTCAGTCACCACCGCTGTGCAGTTGACAAGAATGACGCCGTCGTTACTCTTCCAACGAGGCCGCTGGTCCTGTGCTCCTCACGAGGTTTCACCGGAAGTGACCACCAAACTTTTGTTTAAGATTCGGCAACAAGCCATCTATTTGAGCAACGAGATTGGGTCAAACAGCCTCCGACAGCATCAGCCTTCACTACCCTAGCCTGCATCAAAATGAAACGCCATAGTGGCACTTGGAAACCTGCTTTCGAGAATACAGTTGCTTGAGATTCAGCCTCTAGGATCGAGATGCTAATGAAGGTCGAGCGTAGCAGCTCAGTACACGCCCGTGAATTGATGTTACTACAATCCCTTCCTAACCTCTTATACCATCTTCTTCTACCTTGGAATTCATCTAAGTTGCTCTGAGTACTCGGCTACTTGCCGACTAACTACGGAAACCTCGTGCAGACAATCTCAAGAGTAATATTAAAAATTCATCGTGACAACTGTAGCTTGGGCGGCTCCTGGTTCATAGTTCAAAAGAGTAACTTAGACATTGTCAACAACTTTGCAGACAACTTGTGTGCAGTGAAACCAACTAAGCCAGAGGCGCTGGAGAAGGTGCTGGCATAAAATACTCGGTCAAGAGGCCGGTCGCTCAGTGGGCATCCAGATGGCGACTCCATCAGACATGGAAACAAAATGCAACTTCTGGACGCATCTTAATTGCACACACGTGTACGTTTATAAGCTAATCGCACTGATAGATAGCAGTACTTGTCTGCAGGTCATTGTATTAAACGATTCTTCTGCGCCTCTCGGGAACTGGTACTGACCCTCCACACCTAAAACAATTGAAAAATCACAGCTCAGAGGATGACATTGGAGATAAATCAGGATGTCATACCGATACGTTGGTGCGGTCCTAAGGAGCCAAACCTTGTCTTCGTGTAGGCATCTGAGTAGCACGAACAGCGTCTGCAGATATAATATTTTGAGATTTACGGAACACTGGAATTGAAATTCAGGGACCCCATCTTGATTGCAGCTCGCAGCTTCACCTCTAGAAAATTTTATTCTGCATCACCATGTTTGGTTTGGATACGTACCATCTTCAAGGAACAACTAAGTTCTCACTGTGAAATCTTGCTGAGCTAGGGTGATCTGAGGAAAGAGAAATGGCGCTACCTGTGAACAGAAGACCTTGAACGCCTCATTGAATTGGATCCCGTAGCGTCACCAGCCGCTGTCCCCGACAATTTGGTAAAACAGAAACGGAACCTTGGATGACTGTTAGCTTTTAGCCCGGACAGGCTTGCTGATGTTGCATCTGGTTGAAGGAACGCCATATCATCCTTCTGTTTCGCCCCTAGTCTTGAAAAGCCGTTTTAAGGACGATTTCTTTATCACACCAGTTGCAGATAGAAGACCTGAATTCCCATCTCCACGACGACACAATTGTATTATAAACCTCGAAACAGAACCCATTCAAAGGACGCCCAGCCCCGCGATCCATGGTCATAAGATCGGATGATTCCTACAGTAATTTGGATTTGTACAACAACCATAACAGTTGAACCATAAGAGGATAGCCAATATTTCAGTACTGTTCCTTATGAACGAAATACTGCAATTATCAGCTCAGAAGATTATTATGGATATCCCAATTCAATTGACTATGCTCCAGATGTCAAGTGTTCTGTCATGTATCTTTCAACTCGCCCACTACACGACACCCCTCCACGGACTAGGAGCGACAGGGAACTGGAGGTAGGGAAATGGGGTCAGTTTAAGTCAGGAATTCTTTTTTGAAGACTGAATAGGGAGCAGCAACATAGAGGCTACACAGATGGCCGAAGAGAAGAGACGTAGAAGATAGGGAGCCACAGAGGTGTTGGGGGGTACTACCGCTCACTGTGAATGTGGGTTACGTAGTCTGTACTTATATCTGTAACATCCTGGAATTCTAGTTCTAGTGTCTCTCCAGTACTTTGCGTATTAGTACTAATGGATCTGCAGGTGTTGAAATCAGGAGGAGATGTTGAAATTCTCATTTGCGCTTGGTATTGGTATTGCATGTTCATTTACGCCTCGTATTGCGCTATGAATATTCAAAGCTCATGAATGGTTTTCAAATCTACGAGGTGTTTCCAAGAACATGCGCGTAGATGTACAAAACATTCAATGCAACATCTGCTCCCAAAGATCTTGGGGAAGAATTTAGACGGATAACCCTCGCATAGTATTATAGTATTTTAGGTCTAATATCATGAACAGAGCAAAATTATTTCAGTTTAACAAGCTGTTTGCTACCCACCGAAATTAGATATTACCACACAGTTACCAAACACTAATCTGTCCAAAGTTCCTAAACTAGCACAAGTGAATCACAAATCGTGCCCACTCGAGCATCTGTGGAGTGCCAATCTCATTACATACACTGAGGTCCAATGATTCACGATCAACTTCAATGTTACATCGCCTTGCTTGTTGAATCTTGTAAAGCATGCGCATCCAAAGACAATTAACAGAGCTGGCATCGAACTCAAATCCAGTCAGAATTCCAGTACATGTTTGCTACGAAAAAAGTCTTCACAAACTATCAGCGAACAAGCAGACATCAGCACGAAAAGAAAGTCGACGAGGTAAACTAATTTGTCCATGACCAACAGCTCATTGATCACTTTGAAACGAACCACATTATCCTTGCAGGAGCTGGCTCAGGCGCCATGGTACGGAATTTCAGGAAATGGATGCTGATCACACTGTTTCTGAAAAAACCATTTCCACCGAAATGTATATTAGCAGCGACTCATTACACATCCCACTTTTCCACCTTGACACAACTATGACGTACTGAAAATTAGACTGCCGATGAGAAGTAAGGAGTACGCCCATTCAAAGTCACAATTTAGTGACACACTTCAGAGATGGGTTGCCATCTTTCATTTCTGATGTGGAGGCTAACATTTCTGGTACTGCTTTCCTGTGAATGGATTCGGATGCATCTTGCTAGAGTGCAAGATACCCTAAACTAGACCTCGCAAATTAATAGCAACAATGCTGGGCAAATTAATCACTAGAATACTTACTTTGTGTGCACCACGTAGCAAATGTATCTGTCCACTTGATTTGTCTCGACAAGCTTTCAAGTAACCACTCTCATCTTCTTCCAAAACCTCCGTGGTCTCATAGAAACATGCATCATCACGACCTCTGTATTCACCATTTTGAAAACGTACATTGTTGTTGGCGTCGTAGACAACGAGAGTAGAAACAATCCCGAGGGCAGCGGGGAGCTTGCTGATGGATGTGCTTCCCCAGATTGGCAGGCCCTGCAAAGTTACCACTGCCCCCATCGCCTCAATGCCTCCACAGTCCTCTAATTCCAGTACCTTGAGACTATGGAGCTGTTTGACGGAACTTGGGAGCTTCTGCAAGTTCTTGCACCCGGCCACTCTCAAAGTTTGAAGTCGCGACAACGCACCTATAGACTTTGGGAGCTTTTTGATGGGGCAACAGTCAATACGCAGTGTCTCTAAACTTGTGAGTGTACCTAGAGCTTTGGGCAATCTCTTCAAGTCGTGGCATTGGGACAATCTTAGGACTGCGAGCATGGTGAGCCCACTAATTGAGTTTGGAAGGTATTGCAGCCTCTCACAGCTAATCTCCAACTGGCAAAGACGTCTCAACTGTCCAAAGGGTTCCGGAAGCTCAGTCAGAGTATTGTCCTGCAACTGTAGGGTCTCTGTCAAGGAGTTCAATGAACCACACCCGAGAAGGCCTTGCAAATTTGTTGCCATCACGGCCTCTGTGCTCCCAATATCCTTAAACTGAAAGTACCAAAGGCTTTTGAGTTGCCTGATGGAAACTGGAGGCTTCTGCAGATTCTTGCACCACGCTATGGATAACACCCGAAGCTCTGACAACAAGCCTAGAGACTTCGGGAGCTTCCTGATGGGGCAATCCCATATAGTAAGCTCCTTCAAGCTTGTGAGAGCACCCAGATTTTTAGGCAATCTCTTCAACTTTTTGCAGTTCCCCAGGGTAAGGAATTCAACCATTTTGAGATCAGTAATTGACTTCGGAAGATATTCAATCTCCACTGGCCTCTCATCGTTTGAAGAAATATCCAAGCTCCTCAGACCTGTTAAAAGCCACAAGGTTTCCGGGATCTCAGTCAGGGTACTATCACCGAATTCAAGCTCCTGGAGGCTTCTCAGTGCACCATGATCTATGAGGGATCCCAATCCACCACAACTTCCCAAGCTCAACCACCGTAACCGTGTCCAGGCTTTCCCAATATTACCATCCGCAGAGACCTGGGATTCTAGGCTGCTAGAATCTATGAGTAGCACCTCGAGACTCGACACCTTCCGAATTGAAGTTGGAAGCTTCACTAGAGATCTGCAACCATTTGCATAGAGGTCTTTCAAATTCGAAAGGGCACCGATAGAATCCGGCAACGCTTTCAGGCCTGTACAAGAATTTAGGTGGAGCTCCTTGAGTGCTTTGAGCTGTCCGATGGATTTTGGGAGCCTTTCTACACTTTTGCACCCGGATAGACGTAAATGTTGTAAGTGGGAGGATTGTCCGATGGAATCTGGAAGCTTTGTGATGGACGTGCACTCTTCCAAATTGAGTTTCTGGAGGTTTGGATAACCCTAAGAGAGCAGCATTCAAAGATTAGTCATTGTTGATTAGGTTATTGTACAGTTTAGTGTGCTTTGGAACAAAGAAACAAATTGAATCGTCTAAATGAGGTTTGCGAATCAACATAAAAGAATGCATACTATGAAGTTGAGATTACATTATGATCTTATTCTTTGTAAGATTTGAAGACTTAATTAGCAATAACAGAATACAAAGAGTCAAAGTTCAACATGCATTTTCTTTTAAAGAAGATGTCTACGATGACTTGACAATTACAATATAAACTAAGAAGTAAAATGAAGAAAGATGATGCATTTAATTTAGTATTGAGACAAAATGATACATGTGTTACACATTAGATACATAGTCATCATTATAATATTCATTTATGTAAGATTTATCTCAAAATGATTTGATGATTTGTATATTTTGAAGTTTTGATAAAATCATAATATCTATTAAAATTTTAAGAAGTGCAATCATACCTCAAAACCAATTGTTGAATCTGTCCACAAGATTGCCAAGTTTGAGCTAAAGGAGAAATCAAGGGACACTACATGACGTAGATTTAACCTTGTAGGCACATTTGTAAATGGCATGCCCCTCCATTGTAGCATTCGCAGTTCCTTGGACATGCATCCTAAATCTCCATTTACCAAACCTCCATGTGGCAATACCAGAGAATGCAAATTTGACATATTTGCAAAGGTTTTTGCTTCAAAATGTTTGTTTTGGCTTCTCTTCAAATTTAATGCCATGGTCTTATTTGTTCCCTACAAAACATGGCGCTGTCCACAATCAACATTCAATTCAAAGATGTTGTGAACGAGTAAGAAAAAATGTTACACTTTATCAATCTCAAAGTATTTACATCTATGAGTGGTATAAGATTTCAATACACACAAATTCATGTCAATGTCTCAATTTCTTTTTCTTATCAATACACAAATGAATGAAAGTACATACTACAAAACTCACTTGGTTTGTCACTGCTACTCCATCTTCTTCACCATAACACACGATATGACTTTTCAAGTCCTTCCCAATGTCTTGGCCCAAATCCCTCAAGAGATCATGCACTTGTAGAATCCCATCATGACCTTGATGAACAATATTCCTGTCCATCAGATTTTTCAAAGACATCTCGGGTGTCTTTATACCACCACATGATATGCAATGTTTGCAACTTCTCCAATATGCCAATGCCATTTCCTTGCTTTCATTGCAGAAAAGACATGAAATGTCCACAAACATGCGTTTCTCCAAGTTTGAAAGGTTGTCATAGCTCCATTTCAACACGGCCATCACATCCATGTTTTCCCTCAATGCGTCTACTGCTTCTAGCCATATGGTTTCTTTATCTTCACTTGATGTTTTATCAAACAAGGTTGATCCCATCACCTTCAAAGCAAGAGGCAAACCACCACATGCTTTCACAACATCCTTGGCGATACCTCTAAACTTAGAGAGAGCTTCATTCGCATGAAAGGCGTGCCAGTTGAATAGCATATTGGAGTCATGTGAATCCAATGTGGAAACATGAAACAAATAGTGCTCTAGCTTTGCTCTCCCTGCAACCTTCCTCAAGACACCCCAATCTCGAGAGGTGATGATGATGCGACTACCTGGATGGAGCTCACCTACAAAAGACACAAGTGCTTCAAACTCGTCTAGTTTGTGAATATTGTCAATCACAATCAAGACAGGCCCCAACCTCGACACTTGTTGAATCCGAGAGCAATAGTTTGAAGTAGTGGCGTGGACACGGAGGAGATCCCACAGCAGTTGCTCTCGCAAACTTCTAGACTCTTGCAAACCTGTAGAGTGCGCCGGTCTGACTTGCACATCAAAGGATGAACGATCACGATGGATTTCCAAAAAAGTCATGTGCCTGAACTTCTTCTCACCAACAAAGTGATTGTAGATTTCCCTAGCAAGAGTGGTTTTCCCCACTCCACCCATTCCCACCAGTCCCAAGATTCCAATGCCGGCACCCATGTTGTCAAGAGCCCGAATGCACTCATCCTTCGGACCCTCAAGACCCACTGTAAATTCTTCCACTTCGACAGGATCGTTCGAAGGGGTGAGGCGTGCTACTGCGTCCACCACCGCCACCTTCAGATGTGCTTCATTCCTACACAAAACCACGTCCATCATGTAATATGGTCAAGGCTCAACCTGGAAAGAGGGCATTTGAGCTCGAGCTCAGAGCGTGGGATGTATTCAGAGTCCATCATTAAAACTACTGTTATGGTATAACATTCTGTTTACATGCAATTCAAGAAGTTTTCTAGAGATTTTGCATGCTAATGTCTGCCTATGCAGATGCACGTTCAAACGGCGGGATAAATTCCTGCAGTAGTGTACTGATCTACATGCTGCTCCAAGTAAACTTCGAAAATGACACACCACATGCCAGGATTCAAGCATGATCTTCGGCCTTGCACGAAGTAAACGTTGTTAAGAGGTCACTTACCATTTGTAATCAGCCAAGCGAAATCCTGTGATGCCTGCGAGCGTGTCAAGAGCAACTCTCCACTCCTGCAGTTTCTTCTCCGTCCTTCCTCTGGCCTTGTGTTTTTCGAAAGCCTCTCCAAACGGTCCCTTCTCCACCCACCGCAAGTCCACGGGCTCCACATCGTAGAACACCGGAATCACCGGTTTGTCGCTCCTTACCATGGCCACCAGCTCGTTCAGGCAGTGCTTCGACTCCACGAATCTTCTGGACACAACTGCAACATGAACTTTGGCCGTGTCCAGAACCTGGTCGATGGACTGGAGAGCGGGATTGCCCTTCATCAGGGACCGAGCGTCCAGAAACGGACGAAACCCTGCAAATCGGAGTGCTTCCTCCAGGTGTGCAATGAAGGTGTTCTTGACATCGGGCCCGCGGTGATTGAGAAACACGTCAAAGTCGTCCATTACCGCATGGCTCGTCCCCGCTCGTTCCGGGTCGCGTTTCCGCTTCATGGTGGAAGGCAGCGATGACAGTCACCACTGCTGTGCACCTGAAAAAGAATCACGATGTCGTATTTCTGTCGATATGGCCGCCACTCGATACGGCCGCCACTCCTGCGCTCGTCACGGACTTAAAGAAGTAAGCACCAAATTATAGCAAGTCCTACCAACGAGCAACCAGATATGGCTTACGCGATTAACTCTAACAACCTCCCACATCGTCAGCCTTCACTACCCTGCATCAAAATGAAACGCCATAGTGTGACTGGGAGACTTGCTAGCTTCGGAGACAAAGATTTTTAGTCAAGCTCCTGAGATCTAGACGTCAACTATGAGAGACCTGAGCATGCAGCTCACATGGCCTGAGCCGATGTCCTACCAACTCCGATTAGTTCCCTATTCAGCTTCTGAAATTCCGATGCTATCTTTATACGGAGTCACGGTGCATTGCCGGAGTGCATCCAAGTTGCTCCGACTGGCCTACTTGCTCCGACTGACCATGAAAACCTTTGTACAGACATGATGGCTTGACTTTCAATGGGGACAGACGTATGTCTGGCGCACAATGATAATTCGTACCAAGTACTGCAAAGTGGCCGCACGGCCCGAGGTTTTTAGCTCAACAAATGGAGTCATCTTGCAATGGCAGCTTCCCCACAACTTTGCAGACATTTTTCTGGAGTCACTACGGTTTTGCAGGTATTTCGTTATCAGTCTCCCTCTACAGGTAAATATGAGATTTCAAACTTAGAAGTTACTGAACGACTCGACCGTCGAAAGGATGGCAGGGTTGTAGTTCTGGTGATCCAGGATACCTGTCATACATTGGCCCCGAGCTGGCTCTGGAGAAGGTGATGGTGTAGAAGTCTGGGGTCGAAGGCTTAACTACGCATCCTGACCTGGCGCAGTTGGGGACGGGCTACCCAAGCTCGCCATTGCATCGGCCCCGAGGCGCTGGAGAAGGTGCTGGTGCAGACTTCTGAAGTCGAGGGCTAAATTACGCATCCTGGTGGCGGAGTTGGGGACGGGTCAAGGGTGGGCACTTGGAGTCTGGGGGACATGTTCAAGGCCGTAAAAACTCAGATGTATCAGGTGCTGCACTTTGACGGGAAAAAACGAGAAGAGGGTGCTCGTGACGAAGGTGCGGGAGAAGAAGGTGCTGGAGAAGAAAGTGCCGGTGCTGGAGCTGCTGAAGCCGCAGTTTCGGACGTAGCTGGAGGGGAGGAAGTTCGTGGTCCTGAAGCCAGTGGAGGAGAAAATAAATACCTTCGTTGATCATCGCACTAATTAGAGTGCCCTTCAGGTAGATGATCCCCACATGGTCAGATACAAACATGGCCCTAACACATTGGACAAATTCCTCCCAAGAGCCGACAATGCCCAAATCATCCTTCTGTTTCACCCATAATCAACACCATTTATGTTGATGCCTGAACGCAACCAAGAGGAACCACAAAGATACGGGTATTTGATTGCCAAACGATGCATTTTCATGTCATTATAGAGCGGCAGTAATGATGAATTTAGTCCAACCAAAGCATCCACAAGAAGATTGAATTCGCATATCGTATCACCCTACTGAAATCGTAAAATGGAATTGTGCACCATACCAGATCCTCCAAAAACTCGGTGCTCATG
Organism: Ceratodon purpureus; assembly: GCA_014871385.1. Classification (NCBI taxonomy): domain Eukaryota; kingdom Viridiplantae; phylum Streptophyta; class Bryopsida; order Pseudoditrichales; family Ditrichaceae; genus Ceratodon; species Ceratodon purpureus. Next base: position 7,765,246 of record CM026423.1, read on the forward strand.
TCAGCAAACCAAGTACTGGCACGGAAGTCGGTGGCATGCATCTCTGGGTGATCACTGTCGCTCGCACCCAGGTAGGACAGAGAGGAAAGAAGGGCGTCATGACCCGTCGGAGAATCCAGCTGCCCTAGTCCTGCGCCGAAGACCGGCTCGAATCCCTCAAACGTCACCATGGCACTCACTTGCAGCAGACGAAGTACTACTCCAGCGCCTTAAACCTTGAACCCCAAACCCCAAAGTTACCCTAACCAGCCCAAACACCCTAGAAACTGAATTCTCACCACCCTGTCGCAAACCACAATGAGATTCCCAGGTTCAGTAATCACGCATGGTTAATCACCGAGAGCTCTGTACCTCCCCAGAAACCAAAACAGAAGCCCTTCTCAAAACCATCTCACCATCACACAGACAGAAAACCAGAATCCCCATCTCCACGAGAACACAATTGGCCAGTTAACCTCGACAGGAACGGGAACCCATTCGAAGGAAATGGAATCAGCCTCCCGATCGGTGGTCATAAGATTGGACGATTCCTGCATTTGGATTTCCACAACAACCATAACAAGTAGAACCATAGAACCATAAGAGGATGGCCATAACAGTATGAGCAAAATACTGCAAAAATCAGTTCAGAATTTAAGAATACTGCATATTCAATGTGCTCAGATAGCCATGAACATGGAGAATTCATTTTTAATGGGCCAATGTAGACGAGAACAATCACTCGGAGGGAACATTCGGTCCTCAGACCGGGAGCGACAGGGAACTGAAGGTGGGAAAATTGGGTTGGTTTAGGGGTTCTTGGCTGAGGACTTCGTTAAGAGCTGCAAGATAGGAGGCAACATGGGGGACAGATGAGAGGGAGACGTGGTCCAGCACAGTATGTGCAGCATGCTTGTTGCGATTGCAGGGATTTGAGGCGATTTGGAACGTCCCATGCAGTGCAGTGCAGTTTCTTGGTGCGATGCTGTGCTTTGTTTAGTTGTTGGGTAAAATCTTGGGGCGTTTTCAGAGAGAACTTAGGTTTAGTAGAGGGAGCCGTAACCCGAAACTTGAATTGCGATTACTGTTTTCTTTGAGGAGAGCTTTTGTTCAGCTTCTTTGCGCATGTAATGCTGCAGGTTTGTGCGGAAATGTGTATGGGGTTCAAGTAAGAGGGGCATCTCTTTCTCTTGGATGCATGAGGTGGGGATGGTGCTGAACAGTTGATAGTGATCTGTTTATTTGTGGAACCTCAGCTGCAAAACCTGGTGATAGAAGAGGGAGATTGTCCTTCAACGGGTTAGTGCCTTCGTGTGTCGACTTCAAGTGCCAGGGCGAGGTTTGTCTTCTCTGAGAAACACAAAAGGGTGTTTGTTATAGCTGGTTATGGTGTTCATGGATATGTCCATTTGCTGTTAATACACAATTGATTCTGTAATGCTGTGTCTTTAATAGTACGTTTGCATCTTCTGGATTTCGGTCTGCAATTTGCCAAGGGAATTTGAGTCTGATTGTAATATATCAGAAGTGTATGTTAGGTGGTTTGAGCTTGAATGGTGTCAACTTTATCAAATTGTGTCAATCAGGATCAATTGTATCGTTCTTAAGATTTTGTGCCGCACGACAGGGGGTAGTGCTTTTACAGCTGTTTGAAGTTAGGGGAGACACAGTATTCTCAAGCCATGGGGAGGTCGTGTAGCTGCCAGGGGACGAGGTATTGTGCAACTCTCTCAGTTTCTGCAAACTCATACTACCTGATAGCTTCGGATGGTGTTGAAACAGGAAAGCACCATTTTCAAATCTGTTTAAATAACTTGCGCTTAACCTTTCAGAGAGCTTACAGCTCTTATTCACATCTATAAACTTGAGAATCACTTCAAGAAAACTCGCATTTTAGCTAGTGTGATGGGGCTATCCCTCGCTGTATCCCTCCATTCACATTGCATACAGTCAACGTATCTGCTGCATACCATTTCATTTCAGACGGTCATGTAGATTCTCAACATTAACGTCGTTACTCGTGTAAATTCCCATATAAGTTGATTATCTATTACACTCATGGGACTCATGTAGCAGCACGTCAGAATGAATCTGCTGCTATTGCGTCCCTCTATCTCTAAATTCATCGAGCTTCAAACTGTTAATATATGCTGCAATGTACTCCACTAAGTTGGTATCCTAACATTGAATCTAACCACTGCAATATGATGCAGATTGACAGGACGCCAAGATTTCTTGAACAGCTTGTTGAAGAAATGCTTCCTGATTCTTCTTACAACAATCTGCAAAGGTTGATCTTCATCCTTAAAATATATGGAAATTCAACACGAACCATATAAGTTAAAGAACACAAATTGAAATGCTCAAACACTCCTTGTCTTAGAATCTGTAATGAAACACAGACCAGTGCTCAGAACAATTGGGTCAGATTACATTTCACATAGTTGGACTTCACTTGACATGGTTTGCAATTGTGTGTTGAATCAGATATGTTGGTACAAGCAGCTATCTATCCAGCAATATTCACCTTCGGTGACTCACTTGTAGACAATGGAAACAACAACTATTTGGCATCGCTTGCTAGAGCTAATTTTCCACCAAATGGATGTGATTTCGGAAGTGGTGTTCCTACTGGTCGTTTTTGCAATGGAAATACGCTCTCAGACTACATTGGTAAACCTTCACATTCAACAGTGTTTAATTGATACTGTTTCAGAATTTAGATTAGCATGAGTGAACTTCTGTATTTTTCGCATGCAACAAATGATCTGAAGCTGGTGTTGTCACCGTTGCTTCACTATTATTGCTATTTTTTTCTGAACATATCTCAAATTTGAACTCAGTTTAGATAAATTCTTAACAAATCTAAAAACTTAGTTTCAGCATAGGAATATCTACAGATTAATAAACTGAAGATTGAATCCATAATTGTGAGTCGATGTGTACTTTGAATTGTTTCGTATAACTTAAATATGTAGGTGATATTTAAGAAATATGGTAATTGTGGTAGTATTGTAAGCAAAATTAATCAAAAATACTTATGCATACATAGATTTTTTTTTAAATCATGAGATTCGAATGCAATAAAAATTTAACATAATAATATTGTTGTCCATAAAACATGTAACTAGAATATTTTATTTTTGTGCAGGTTATTTTTTGGGTATTGATCCACCACCAGCATACTTTGACTATCTTACATTCAATCTTGATATAAAAAAGGGAGTCAATTTTGCATCAGGAGCAGGTGGCATACTAGATGAATCTGGATACAACTATGTATGTTGATTTACTTCATTCTCTTTTAAAAATTGAAATTATCTAAAGTATTTGAACTTCAAGTACATTTTGAATTTACAACAAATATTCAATCAACTCATTAAATGTACATTTCCATATTCCATTAGACCAATTCTCAAGGAAAATTATTTGATCCAAAAACCATGTCAATTCACAAATCAAATATATGTATTTGGGAAAAATCGAGATACTGATATTCATCTGAATTGGTTTGATTGATTTTTTGCAGTTGGAGCGAATACCAATGTCTCAACAAACTGAATACTTTGCATTGGTCAAACAAACACTTATTCGAGATATTGGAAATAACACAACAGAAAGAATGTTAAAGAATGCCCTTTATATCATAGTTTTGGGATCCAATGACTACATTAATAATTATATGTTGAGAGGTTCTGCAGCCCATTCTATGTATACACCTGATGAATATGCAGATTTCCTTGTTTTGACCTACAGCAAACATATCGAGGTATTTTTCTAAAAATTCATTGATGCAGTACTAAAGATTGGAATATAACAGGTTTGTCGAAAAATAATTCTAAAAATAAGAAACATAAAAATTAGAAAATTATGAAGACAAAAAAACAAAAGTAGAATAAATTAATTTTTGCAATATTTTTTTATTTCTAAGCCATTTAAGGTCATTTTTAATAATTTGTTTACTAAAAAACAAAAATTTAGAAATTCAGTTTTTGAGAGGCGGACCTTATTTTTTCAAAAAAATAAATATTCATTCGCAAAGGGACAAACCTGCTATGGTGTTATGGTAGTAGATTGAAAGTGCAAAAAAATCAAAATTCAACAATTAAATCATCACATGAAGAAATTACATTTGGATTGTAAGAAAATTAATTAATACTTCAAAATAAATCACTTTATATAATTTGTGATCATCTTAAATCAATAAAAATTTGATTTTTTAAATATTTGTGGTATTTATATCTTGTTTGGTTTCTTTTTATATGTAGAATTTATATGCCATTGGAGCAAGGAAGTTTTTAGTTACGTCAACAGGACCTCTGGGTTGTTTACCATATGAATTGTGGCAATTAAATGCTACTGATGGTAAATGTTTTGAAGAACCAAATAGATGGGTGCAAATATACAACTCCAAATTACAAGCAGCTATGAACAATCTTACTTTACATATTCCAAACTTATACATTTTGTATGGAAACGCATACGACAAGGTTTATGCTTATGTTCAATCCCCGGAAAATTATGGTAAGTATTCTTCTAATATAACCAATTCATGTAAACTAGTTTATTCTACTTTAATTTTGGATTCCTTAAGCCTGAAATAATAAATCAAACCTTTTTTCAAATTGAATATAGAATGTTTCAATGTAGTCTTGGTGTTAAAATATAAAAATAATTTTAGAATGAGATGATTGTAATCTTTCCATCATATGAATTTTATTTTGATAAATTTATACTTATATCTTTATAAATTCTTTTTTTAAATTCGTCTATTTTACCAAAGAACATTTTTGATTGATTTGATGGTTTAAATTATCACCCATATTTCTTTCAAATATAGGATTAATAATTTTGTTGTAGCTAATAAAAAAAGTTTTTAAAAAAAATTAAAGAAAATTAATGAAAATAAAAGAGCAAAGTATTTTTCACATATATATTAGATGATTATACTGTATATATTTTTATGTGCAGGGTTTCAAAATGGTAACATGTCATGTTGTGGAAGAGGAATTTACAATGCTGAAGCTCCTTGTATTCCAACAACACCATTTTGCGAAGATAGATCTTCATATGTATTTTGGGATAGATTTCATCCATCTGATCGTTGTAATTTATTGGTTGGTAGTCTTTTTATTTCGGGTGGTCCTCCTGATATTTATCCCATAAACCTTCTTCAATTAGCAACTAAACAAGTGTAAAAGACTTCAACATTGACAATAAGAACAATTATTTTAGATGTGATCTAATTACATTATAAATTAGATTTTTTTTAGCTATAAGTATTATTTCAATACTTAAATGATGGTTTTTACAAAATCAAGTGTGAATGGTGATATTAAATAGGATTTTGAATTTTTATGTGTACATATTTGAATGCATTAAATTGGCCATGTAGCATATAAGGAAGTTGTCAAGTGGAAAATAGAAATTGATGATTTGGATGTAATTGCAAATGAAAAAGTGGAAGTTTTAACATTTGTATAGACTTTGGATTCTTCAAAGCTTAGGATGTCATAAAGGCAACCAAATTCATTGATTAAGATGGAATTAAACATTGAGATTGGTGATTTAAAAAATAAATTGAAAAGCCTATAAATATTGACCTTTGAAGATTCCTCGAAGCTGTAGCAGATGTTATTTTGAATATGTTATACAGATGTATGTATTAAACTACTCCTACTACATGCCTATAAAAACATCTGATTGTAACATAATTTTGAAAATAATTATGAGAATTTAGAA